>JAOTON010000181.1:0-600000 GCA_034440635.1 Lepas anatifera | reverse complement strand
CCACATTAAGACCTATATGTGATTGAAATTCAGAGCCTGATTTGTCTTGGCTGCGGCCTATCTATCCCATTTATATTATTATCGTTGTTCTATTTATTGTTTCCTGAGCAGGAATGCACTGCACCCGGAATCTCTCGTACCGATTTTATTATGTGTAGGTGTTCATTCATATGTGGAATTATTTCACGTTTTGCTCAGAATACTAACAAATCTTGGCAGCGACTGCGGGGCACCGAGTGTGAATTTAGAAATCGGTGGCTCTAAGTGGCTCGTGAGTTCTACATGAGTATCGGACCCCAGGTCTCCGTGCGCGCTCATCCGATGAAACACCACTGCACTCACCACAAAAGCCTCATACAATTGCATGTTGTATCGCTAAGTGGCAGGAAAACTATCCTCAGATGCGCCACAAATTGACTCAAACGCTCCGGTGTCGCCGCAGAGGCGCTGCAGTTGCAGAAATGGTGAAAACCGGGCCGTCACGGCGTAGGCAAGGCAGCTGCCGGATGCACAGAGGCACTGTCAGCAAGGGGAGCAGGTGACATTCGCAGGGGGTAAGGTGATATCACTCTCCAACACCAGGAAAGATAGCCGTTCAGTTCACTTGCTGGCGCATTTTTCCCCATTGCGATGAAACACGCACTTTTAGTGTGACTAGAATTATTGAGATAGTTCTTAAAGACGAGTCTTAAGATAAAAACTGTTCACCTGTTGTCCCCCAGAGCATCTGTCCTGGGTCCGCCCATGCGTACGCCACCATTCCTGGCCATTCTTCTGGTGACGTTCCAGGGTTTGGGTTTCCCGAGAAGTGGAGTCTGACTCAGCACTGAGTTCTGGACGTGGGTGTAAATCACAACATGACAGCTGATATGACAATTTGGCGTTCATTTGTCGCTGTAACTCCTCATGTGTGAAACTGGATTGGCTTATTTGCAAATGTTAACCGGAAACTATCGGACTTGTTTGCTGGCAGGAGTAACAAGAAAGGCATACACAACATTCAGCTTGGAGATACTTGCGAATTTACAACGCAGGATCCGGAAGCAGTGCAAAAAGACGTGTGCCTTTTACTCAAACCATCCAGTTTTCTCCAATTTTACGGGAAAACAAGACACATTTTGTTTTTGTTTTGTTTTGTTTTGTCTCGGTACCCTTATTCCTCCCGCCACCAGTCTAGATACGCCACTAGGTTACTCGTATGTGGGACCAGAAGCACGAATTGCGCGAATGATACGAGTTCAAGAATGTTGGAGAATTGGCAGGCATGGGGACATGTTTCATCTGAGTTCTGGTTGGCGTAGGAGGGTCCAGATCACTGGGGGAGTCAATAGCCGTTTTCACACGAGGAATAAAGGGAATTTAGTTCCTACTGTTTACCATCCTAAAGGTAAACAGTAGGTACTAGGTAGTTGCATTTCTGGAGCACCAGTTTTGTATTCATGAAAAGATTTAAGCTCTTAAGTATGATAATAAATATTTTTTTACATATTTAGAAGGGCATATCGCACAAAGATACATTTCTGCTCTGTAGAGCAACATACGCATTTGTGCTAGTAGAAATTCATTGGTATTGGGATTTGTTCATACCCTTGGGATTTTTCCCAGGATCCCGGGTTACTGGTATCGAAGACGGGATTATCAGGATCTATTTTTTCAACGTCATTGGAATTTCTCAGTTCAAAGACAAACCCAGGGGCAATGGTGATGGGGCGAGGACTCCTTTGGACTGAGCCAAAACACTGCAAATGAACCGACATTGTCCCCACGCGAGGTCTGATGGGTGTTCTGGAAGTTGAATGGGGAACCCAAGTGCCGCCCAAATGTTGGTCGCAGGGCGATGGCGAATTCAGGACTTTATTGGGGACCTTTCTCGCTTTTCTCGCTCCTGCCTCGTAGCAGCCCCCCGGCTCTGTAGTTATTATAACGAATCTGATATTTTCCAGGGGACTAGATCCCTCCATCCACCTGCGTAGCGTTTGCCACAGGCGGATCTAGAATTGCCGATCGTCGGTGGGGGGGGGTGGGCAGCTTGCGAGGGCGGAGCTATCTGGACTTCCGATCTTCTTTTTCAGGGCCACTTTTGACCGGGAAAGCTATTACGTGGGCGCAAAATTCTATCGGCAGGTGCTGATTTTTGCATCCTGAGGGGGTGGGAAGCGACGTTTCAGGGGGGCGCATCGACGTTCGAGGGGTGCCGTGACTATTCCAGGGGGCACCAAGGGTCGCTCGAGAGGGAGGGACACCTTCCCCTTTGCCCCCTGGATCTGCGTATGTCTAGCCCCCTTGAACACAGACAGATCCAGGACTGGCCATCGGGGGAAGGCGCCTTCCCTGGGGGCGCCATCCAGACCAGGGGATGCCACTTCTGGCCGACTAAATCTATAAAATGGTTGCCAAAGTTATCTGTGGGCGCTGATTTTCGTATCATGAGGAGGGGAGTAGGAAGAGACATTTCAGGAGGGGACATCGACGTTTCAGGGGGCGCCGTGATAATTTCGTAGAGGCACCGTGACCATCTCAAGGCGCAACTTCCCCCTGGATCCGCGTATGCCTAGCATCCCTTGTACATAAACAGGTTCATGATTATCAATCAGGGGGGCATCGGGACTAGGGTGTGACACTTTTGGCCGGGAAAAACTTTCAGGTGGGCGCAAAACCTTTCGGCGGCGGGGGCCGATTTATGCATCCTGAAGAGGGGAGTAGGAAGTAAAATTTCAGGGAGGGCGGACACCGGCCTTTCAGGGGGCGCCGTGACCATTTCAGGGGGCATCAAGTGTCGTTCGGGAGGGATGAGCACATGCCTTCTTTGCCCCTGGATCTGTGTATGCCCGGCTTCCCTTGAACATAGGCAGATCCAGGATTGGCATTCGGAGGGAGGGGCACCCTCCTGTAAGGGGTGCCTTCCCTTCCCCACGTGGGGTGTCATCTAGACCAGGCGCGCCTTTTCTGGTCGACAACTCACCAGGTGGGCTCCAAATATTATCATTGGGCGCCGATTTTCGCATCCTGGGGAAGTGGCATATCAGGAGGCGCCAATTATTATTATTTTAGGGCTGCAGTGACCGTTTCAGGGAGCGCCGATGGGCGATGGAGGCATCTGCCTCCTTCGATTCACGTATGTCCCTGTGTCCGCCATTAACTTGGGGGTCCTCAGGTGGAGATCCAAGGGGGTGGGCGAGGGTGTGGCCGCTTCCCTTTGGGATAGGATTAAGCACTGCAAGGCGGCTCTCTTTGATATCAGATGGGCGTTGATGGGAAGCTCAAACGCCACCCAGATATTGGCCAAGGCAGTGGCGGATACAAAGGTGGAGGGCGCTCGAACCCAAATATGTGCTTATAATAAATGCATAGTTAGATTCCGTTTTGAGCAAACTGCGGAGGAGGTTTGAGCCAGCAGCCCTCAATGTATTCCTGGATCCGCCACTGGTTAAGTGGCCCACAAGTTGGGCTGGGGTCCCACGAGTTAGTTTAGGTCCGCAGAAGAGTTGGTCTGGATATCCCGAAAGTTGGTCTCGGGGGTTCTCAAGAGCTAGTCTGAGTGGTTTTAACCCGCGCCCCACCGGGGGTCCGGCGCCACCTTCGCCCCACCGGAGGGCCATCGATGGCCCCCCTCTAACTCCGAAAATATGGGCGTTAGCGCAAATCTGCAAAGTGCAATAGAAAGCTCGCGTGAATTCAGTAAGAAATTACTTCGCATGTTTTAGTGCTCAGGTCAATGGTTTGACCTCCAGAGGTCAAATTAGGTCGAGATCGGCTATTTTCACTCAAATATGCAATGATTAAGCAAACTGGGCATAACTCTTATGTCATTAGAGCTATTGAGGCCTGGTAAAGTACATTTGATAGCAAATTGCCAGTACTTTTTCCGCTATGTGGAACGTAAAGACCTCTCGCCAGTGGTTTGACCTCCAGAGGTCACCTCGTGACCTAATATGACCTGAGGTCACGAAAGGTCAGAAAGTGATCTTGCCGTATATCAAATGAAAGCCAGTGACAAGACAAACACGATGGTGTTTGTTTCATCGCTCTAGCTCAATTAGGTCAGAAGTTATTGTCAAAATACTGTTTTTGACCTCTGGTGACCTTGGATGACCTTGGAAAAGTCAAAGGGCAAATATGACCCCTGGGATCCGTGAAAAGGTGTCCAAAAACGTTGTTCTGAGCAGTCTGAGTATTTGCAATCATTTTTGTGGCTTTTATATCATGAAACAACTTTTCCCCATGCTTTTCCAATGGGAGAGGTCGCCTCGTGACCTGACCTCAGGGCACGAAATCGAAAAATCCCGGATATACACCTTGTAGACCCTGGAGGGGTTATGAAGTGTAGGAAGTTTCAAATCGATCAACTTTGAAATGTAGCTCTTACAGAGCTCTAAAGGTGAAGTGAGGTGACCTTGGTTGACCTCATCTGGTGACCTGACCTTGGGTGACCCGGGGTAAAAATTTCAAGGATGATGGGAAAATGATGCAGTCAGAGGTAGAGCCCTCAACCACGGTGCTGCGCCTCGTCGTTTTTTTGCTATCCCGGAAAAACCTTAGGGGGGCCATCGATGGCCCCCCGGTGGGGCGAGGGTTAAATCGTTTATCCCGGGGGCTGTAAAGAGTTTATCTCGGGGCGGTCCAAAATTGTTTGTTACGAGGGCCCAAAGTATCAGTTTTGGAGTGACCTTACGATTAGTCTCAGGACCCTACCCGGAATGACTTAGTCAAGGGGGCACAATACACTGTCCTGGGGGCGATTTATTTTTACTGGTGATGAAATTATTCGTCTGCCGCCCCGCGCCCAGCCCCACTGGAGGCATGGAATTTGTATTGGGAAATTTCCACAAAAGGGTGTGTTACTTCCTTTCAAAGCGTTCCATAACCGCACCGATTCTGACTAACACAGAATGTAATATATCTGCAAACTCTAACTAATCAGATCGTTTGTGTGGCAACATTTTTTCTGTGATATATTGATAAATATAAATGATATAAATGGTATATTGAATAACGGGTTTCCCGGCACCCTTTACAGCTTGGCTATCTCAGTTAACACGCGCATTGACGGAGGGCGGATACCCGCCCCCTCCCTTTGGGGTTTTCGGAGACAATAGAAAAAACGGCGGCGCGTAGCGCCGCCAATTTTTGCATTTTATATAACTCGACCCTGACCTAACCTCAGGTCAGGACAGATCCTTGATTTGACCTAGCAAGGTCAAATTATATACCATTCGATTCGGCTGCTTGCTGGGAGGATTCATATCGTTCAATTCGTTTTGCTTTATCTTTACTTGTTCAGACGTAATGGCCAAAAAACTTAATTTACATGTTATCCCTATGACTGCATGTCTTGGCCTTTCGTGACCTTAAATGTGACCTGACAAAAAAATGGTTCAAGTATTTTCGATGGAGAAGTGGATGGGCTACCCAACGCCGTTTACCGTTCTTCGCTACCTACCGTGGTTCTCGAGATCTTAGGGGGGCGGGTACCCGCCCCCTCGCCAAAACGAAGGTGGCTCAGACCCCGTCAATGCGCGTGTTAAATCACGTTATAAAGGTGCAGCGTTGTCTTTAAAGGGAATGTGGCACCTTGGTCCATACGCGTCGGAAAAGGGGGGCCAGGGGACCTGGCCCCCCACTTTTTGGCCAAAAATTTCCTGATCCGTCAAAATGAGAGAAAGCCGGACATTCTTATATCCAGCCGCTGCAGAAGGCAACGAGGAGCCTAAATTCGAACAGTTTTTGGTCCTGATGTTGAAAATTTTTTGTTAGTATCAGGTTGAAGTTTGGCTGGCCCACCCACTTTTTTGCCGGTGGCAACACTTATGCCTTGGTCGAATCATGGAATTTAGTGAAATTAGGCGAACTTTTAGCCAAAAATAATAAAACCACTCATCATTTCTCTGAAAAATGTTCAATAAGCTCAATATTTTGTTTTTAAAAATACTCCTCTAGGAAAATAAGTAAATACCTGCCTGTGGTGATGTAATGACCTGGTAACCACTACCATACTTGAAATGCTTCAAGGGCTTCGATTGGCTGTTGCTCATCGTGACGTCAGCATATGTCGTCACACCAGCAGCTCTCAACAATGGCCGCCCGGCGGGGGGTTGACGAGGGGTTGGTGTCAGGTAGGTTTTAGCTTTTTTCTACGGAAATATCGAGTTCCAAGACAAATGATATATGGAGTACCGGGCTTTCCGACTTGCTTTACAGCTTGGCTATCTCATTTACAATCAGGTCGTTATGAAGGTGCCATATTCCCTTTAAGCATTGCATATGCTGCAATGCTCAGAGTCGGGTGCCAACCGGTTTAGACATCCCATTTTCGGACTGCTATCCGAAAATCCGTGCATTTGTCCGGGATATGTGGCAGCGCTCATGGGAGAACCACCCTAAGGGCAGTAAAATACGGGTGCTGAAGCCCAAATTAGGGGTATGGTCGTCGGCCAGTGCGCAGTGCAGGAGAGAGGAGATTCTCGCCAGGCTGAGTACGGGCCACACATGCGCGACACAGCCGTACCTCGTCTGCGTTGATGGTCCGCTGGTGTGCCCGTGCTGCGACGGGCGACTCACGGTGGCACACGTGTTAGTAGATTGTCGTGATTCCAAGACTGAGAGGGCGATATACCTGACGGGGGCTCCTTCTCTGGAGGAGCTGTTCGGAGAACGCCGCACTGCTGACATTTATAATATTGTTTTATTTCTAAACAAGGCTAACTTTCATGTTATTTGCTCGCCTGGAGGTAGCCGCCCCTGAAATGCACGGTCTACTGTTATCGCCGACTCTTTGACAATTTTTTTCTTTTAATTTGTTCTACCATCGACCCATCCAGGGATGTAGCCAGGGGGCGGCAGGGACAGTCCCCTGAGGGCCCGAGGAGCCCCTCTGAGGACATGAGCCGCGCGACGAGCGGCTCGCCCGCATTGTGCTCGTTGGCCAAATTTGAAATTTTATATCAGATGAGCCCTCTTAAGCCCTCTTCAGCACTCTATTCTGGAACAAGCATGGCCCTTTTTACACATCAGATCCCTTATGGCGCTGTCGCAGGGGCCCTTTTCGGGGCGCCGCCCCCTCCCCCACCCGAGCGAAATTCTGGCTACGCCCCTAGACCCATTGTTTTTATCTGTGTCTCATTACCGCATTTTAAACTTGACTGGGCCTAGCAGTACCCCGGTGTGTAATTTTATTATTTTGTTATGGGCGTCATATGACCCTGACATCGGCGCGCCCCTAAACCTAACCCTGGGCAAGGAGCGCTCCACCGTTCGAGGCACGAATTTCCGTTAGCTTGCACACCCCAGCGTACGGCACCAAGCCCGTTAAGTTCACAGAAAACCCAGCGAAAATATTCTAGAATTCAGCCTTCAGATATAAATAATGCAAAATTTGACAGAACGTTTCCAATTCAACATCAGATTTTAAAACTTGCGAATTATGTATCACACTTTGCAACGACTTGGATGAGAACCAAAAGATGACGACACATGCAAATATGTATACCCCGACAGAAGGTTCGAAATGTAAAATTATCAATTTGTAAACAAATGGGCACTATCTGCCCAATCAGCCTGCTTAAAGGCAATATTTGACCAAAAGCAGAAACTGTTCCAATAGACCAATTTTCCAGAATAACCAATACAAATCACCAAAAATCAGCCCCCTAAGACCCACCACATTAGGTACGTTTCACAGAGTTTGAATTGGTCACCATCAAATTCTAAATAAATTGTGTAAATGATGTATAACTACTGCTCTGCAGAAGACTGTACCTATGCAGCATACCAATATTCTTTCAATGATGTTTCTGAAAACTCATGCATATATGCACTAAGTTTCAACAGCTAATCAATTTCAAATATGTCAATACTTTATATATATATATATATATATATATATATATATATATATGCAAGTTTCTTTTTTCCTCCTCCCTTACTTAATTCCTGAACCCACTTTTAGCGCTCCTGGGTCGCCTGTGCCTGGCGCTGATGGCCGGGGCGGGGTGCCCCTGGTGGGGGGCTGGTGTCACCGCGGTTCACCGGCGGCTGGCCGTCTGGCCGTGGGCGGGTTACGTCCGCTCTGCGGCTGCGTTTCGCCGGTCGCCGTACCTGGGGCGGCCGCCTGCCGCCCGTCGCGGCGTCCGTCTGCAGCTGCATGTCCGCAGCGGCCACTCTGCATTCTCAGCGATCGCCGCGCCCGGGCGGCCTCCCGCCGTCCAGGGCGGAGGCCGCTCGGCGACTGCGTCTCGGCACTCGCCGCGCCTTGGCGGCCTCTCACCGTCCGGCGCGGCGGCCACTCGAGGGTCGCGTCTCGGCGATCGCTGCGCCCGGGCGGCCTCTCGCCGTCCGGCGCGGTGTCCTCCCTGCGGGTCCATGTCTCCCGTCGCCGCGGTGGGGTGGCCTCCCGCCACCCGCCGCGGCGGCCACTCTGCGGTCTCAACGATCGCCGCGCTCTGGCGACCTCTCGCCGTCCGGCGCGGCGGCCGCTCAACGGCTGCGCCTCGGCGGTCGCCGTGCCTTGGCGGCCTCTCGCCGTCCGGCGCGGCGGCCGCTCGACGGCTGCGTCTCGGCAGTCGCCGTGCCTTAGCGGCCTCCTCGCCGTCCGGAGCGATGTCCTCTCTGCAGCTCCATGTCTCCGGTCGCCGCGGCGGCTACTCTGCAGTTTCAACGACCGCCGCGCCCTGGCGGCCTCTCGCCGTCCAGAGCGGTGTGCGCTCTGCGGCTGCACGTCTCCGGTCGCCGTGTGGCGGCATTGCGTCTTTCTCTGCGGCCGGGATCTGGCCCGGCGGTTGTGTGCACTATATTGTTCCGCTCTTTTGTACTGGTACTCATGCATTTCATAATATTGCTTAGCGTAATCATGCCGCCCGGCGCTAGGATTTTAGAGTGCGCACCCATTGTTTTGTTCGTTTTTTACCGTTGTAGTGTTTTGCATGTGTGTGTTGTCGCAAAATACATGTATGGATGGAGGTGGGGATGAAAAAGGAAAATGAAGCACATGCACTGTGAAACCACAAGAATGACAAGAATCTGTAAATGATGAAATTGTCAAATTTTACAGAAAATGTGTAAAACACGTGATATTCAGCTCCAGAATGAACCTATGTGTAGTTTACCACATAGTTTGTAGCTTAACATTAACAATTAAAACACAAAATGGTTCTTATTTGAGTAGCCTTGAAACACAATTGTCAAACCAGTACCTACATTATAAATCATGTTAAGTTCAAAGAAAACTCAAATCACAAATCACCTAGAAGTCAACCTGAAGATATTAATAATGCTTAGTTTGATAAAAAAATTTCTAATTGAATATCATCAGGTTTTGAAATTGGGAAACATATATCCAGCTTCACAACCACTTGAGAGAACCAGAAGACGATGAAACATGTGAATTTAACCAACAGATATACAGAGATCACATGGAAATCAACCCTCTGAACTAAATGATGCATACCCTGACAGAATATTTAAGCTTCAACATCCTTAAGATGTAAACACATGAATATGAACTTCCCAATCTGTACCACACGTAAGGACAATACTTAACGAAAAAAAACATTCAAACAGGTGAATTTCCCAGAATATTTTGTACAAATAAAATGAAATCAAGACCCACCCCATTAAATATTTCTTTGAAAAGTGGGAATTCAACATTATCAGATAGTTAATAAGTTCAGTACATCATTTTTACTGCTCCACAGAAGACTGCAGCTCATCAGAATATAAATAATTTTGAGTTTTCTAAAAACCCATGAACCCATAAACTGGATTTTATCAGTTTACCAAATACTTTTTTAGAAAAATGGATTTCACATTTTAGTGATTTCAACATAATCAAATATTTAATAAATTGGGTACATTATCTGTACTGCTCCGCAGAAAGGCTGCAGCTCATCAGAATATCAATCACTTTGGGTTTTTCTATAAATTTAAGCACCCATGGACTAAATTTCATCAGCTTCTAAATCACATTTATTTTTAAGAAAATAATTCATATTGCAATGAATTCAGCATTATCAAATAATTGGTCTTAATAAATTGGGTATATGATTTGTACTGTTCCACCGAAGACTGCGGCTAACCAGAACATCGATAATCAAGGGATTTATAAACAAAATTCACACACCCACAAACTGGATTCCATCAGCTAAACAAATACCTCTTTATTTTCAAGGAAAACACTTCCTATGGCTGGCAACATAAGCGTACAACCTACTCTGAATGGTCTCGTGCCAGATGTGTGTGCAGAGTTTTTCTATAAATTTAAGCACCCATGAATTGATTTTCATCAGCTTCACAAGCACATTTATATTTAAGATCATTTTTCATATTTTAATGAATTCAGGATTATCAAATAATCAATAAATTGAGTATATAATTTTTACTGTTCCGCAGAAGACTGCGGCTAACCAGAATATGGATAATCATGGGATTTATTTAAAAATTCATACACCCACAAACTGCATTCCATCAGCTTAACAAATACCTATTTATTTTCAAGAAAAACACTTCATATGGCTAGCAGCATAAGCCTACAACTTACTCTGAATGGTCTCATGGTAGATGTGTGTGCTAATTTTTTCTATAAATGTAAGCACTCATGAACTGATTTTCCATCAGCTTCACAATCACATTTATACTTAAGATCATTTTTCATATTTTAATGAATTCAGGATTATCAAATAATTAATAAATTGAGTATATGATTTTTACTGTTCCGCAGAAGACTGCGGCTAACCAGAATATGGATAATCATGGGATTTATTTAAAAATTCATACACCCACAAACTGGATTCCATCACCTTAACAAATACCTATTCATTTTCAAGAAAAATACACTTCATATGGCTAGCAGCATAAGCCTACAACTTACTCTGAATGGTCTCGTGGTAGATGTGTGTGCAAAGTTTTTCTATAATTTAAACACTCATGAACTGAATTTCATCAGCTTCACAATCACATTTATATTTAAGATCATTTGTCATATTTTAATGAATTCAGGATTATCAAATAATTAATAAATTGAGTATATGATGTTTACTGTTCCGCAGAAGACTGCGGCTAACCAGAATGTGGATAATCATGGGATTTATTTAAAATTTCATACACCCACAAACTGGATTCCATCAGCTTAACAAATACCTATTCATTTTCAATAAAAATACACTTCATATGGGTAGCAACATAAGCCTACAACTTACCCTGAATGGTCTCGTGGTAGATGTGTGTGCCAAGTTTTTCTATAAATTTGAGCACTCATGACCTGAATTTCATCAGCTTCACAATCACATTTATTTTTAAGAACATTTTTCATATTTTTAATGAAGACATCAGTATCAAATAATTAATAAGCTTGGTATATGATTTTTACTGGTCCGCAGAAGACTGTGGCTAACCAGAATATGGATAATCATGGGATTTATTTAAAAATTCATACACCCACAAACTGTATTCCATCAGCTTAACAAATACCTATTTATTTTCAATAAAAATACACTTCATATGGGTAGCAACATAAGCCTACAACTTACTCTGAAGGTTTTCTGCTTGACCACGTGGTAGATGTTTGTGGATGTTTCTAACTAATCAATTGGAAGAGCGCATCTCTAACTTAGTTTTCCTATTTAAACACCCGCCATATCAATTATTTTGACCAATTGATTGGCAGCAACTTGCAATGACAAACCTACGCATCACACATCTGAATTCCTAAGATATTTGCCCATCAACAATGGCTGCCTGGACATCCAACAATTTGCCAGAAAATTTGGGGTGGCAGCATGGGGTTAATTTCTGTTATCTTGAGAAAAGTTTGCGAAGGGTGAACATATCCCAAGTTTCGTGAACCGTGAGTGCTGCTGATTGGTTAAAATGCTCACGGCAGCATAGGCAGAGGCTAAGTACCCTCCTACCAGAATTGTACTTTTCCCAAGGTGGAACTTTGCCAGATGTAAATTCCGACCAGGCGGGTCGGAACATTCGGTGGAGGGGCTCGCGTACTACTTCTTCCCACGTAGGGATTATGGCTTAGATTTAAGGGAATTTCTATGAATATTCTGAATGAGGATGATTGCAGATCACTTAAAATCATACAATATCTATTTTATAACTGTATTTTGGTCCCAAATGAGCTCTTAGGACCCAAAATGTGAGTATCTAAAACCTACTATTCACCCGGGTAAATAGTAGGAAGGTGAATAGTATGAACTAAGTTCCATTTATTTCCTCGTGTGAAAACGGCTAATATGTATAGGATTAAGTCATTTCCTTGCAGGCAAGTTTATAGTGTTAACCATCGCCCTCGTGGTGGAGGCGGTCTTTGACCTTCTTTCCTCGGGTTTTTCCGACGGCTCCAGAAAATTTGTGGCCCCGACATCTATCCGACCAATTGCGCAAATGTTTTCTCTCGAAAATTTTATGTTTGGGTCATCTAAGATCAGGTCACCAGGCCAGGTCAGGTGGCATCACTTCCGAAAAAATTCGCGTGGCACGAGTGAAAACAGGTTTAATCTGATGATCTGATATTCATATCATATAATAGGCCTCTTGAGTACCACAAGTTGTTGCAAAGTTTTCGTTTTATATGCATGACTTAGGGTCGGGTGCAGTTCATTGCCTCTCCACTGGAAATTCATGGGAAAACAGTAATTGGCCCAGAAATGACTATTTCTGTAGAGACGACTGAGAATAACTTCTTATTCTTCAAGCCACCGTATCTTAGGCCACCTTCCAGGGTCATGTTCCAAGTTTGGGCCTGTGACCTCTAAGAGGTCGTCTAGGACTACTCACAGGTTTGCAGACTGGGGTCACTCAATCAACCCAGTCAGCTGCTAGAGAAAAACAACTCTTTAAACTGTCGCAGTCTTTGATCTACCATGATCTCAGCATTAATCTGAGCTAAAAGGTGGCTTTTATAGTTTTCCATAATTTCTTGGGAGCCATATAACAATCTGCGTTTCTACGCTAGGCTATAGGTACAGAAGCCAAGATCGAGGGGGAGGGTGTGTGTTGGTAAAGCCCTCACCTTTGCAAAGGTAGACCGGAGGCCTACTGGGAAAGGTTTCAATTTTCAAAAATGTGGAATGTTGCCGAGCCCCCCCCCCCCCACTTCATGCCCTTCTCCTGGGCATATGTAAACTCCCGCTGTCTCACCGCTTCATCTAACTAATCCTATGATGAAAACTGAATGGAACTTGTTTTCTTTTTCTAGCCAACGTCACTACCCATCGGGCCTGCCGATCACCTACCTCACCAACGTCGCTACCCGCCAAGCCTACCTTCGAAACGTCACTGACGTTAGCAGTGCCACAGTCACCGACGTCAGCACCGGCTAACGACTTGGCGGCTTTTTATAAATTTTGTTCAAGTTGTTCCTGGTAAGGCTGCTGGAGTCAGAGTCTCACTAAAGTCATCAAGGGACTTGTCACGGAGACCCCGACCCCACCACCCGAACGAGCAACTCCTCAATGGAGGGTTAATTTACTAGAAGCCAAAGTTTAACGTCCCACAAAGTACAGTGACGACCGCCCGCCCAGGTCACCCTCTCACCAGTCAGTTGCCAGCCGACCTGTACGTCGGGTAAACTATTGAGCGCCGGAGCGTCTCAGGGGAACCGATCCCAAGCCTGGACATGCACTGCCACTGCATGCTTCGAGCAGCGGGCCGGAGCCCAACGCTCACCAACTGAGCTACCGGGGCGGCTGAGCTACCGGGATTCTAAAAGCCTTGAAGGCCTGGGAAACACTGACGTGAGTACCTATAGTCCATTTGATCTACAAACTTTGCGCAGGGTGAGAGCTGCGATCATATGTTTGAGTTTAAGAAGTGTGCATGCAAGTTTGGTCTCCGAAGAGCCCCAAAATTTGGCCTTGGGCTTTAACCTTATTTTGAAAATACGAGCGATGATTAAAAATCACACAGGTTGTCGATTCTAAAAGCCCCAAACCCGCAGATTTCTAACTTTGCAGACAAATTACGTCAGGGTACGGGTGTGCGTAGTTTGAAAGACAAAAACATTGCGTTTCAAATAATTTGTGAAAGACAAACAAATTAGCCTTCGCGGTGCTTTTCTGTATCCCCACCCCCAGCATGTACCAAGGTAGTGTATGCCCTTTGAATTTGGTTCTTTTCCGACAATTTGAGCGGATGGTATATTGATCTAGTTTGAAAAGATAATTAATCATGCAACGTACTTGCTTCCCAAAAACTGGATCAGAAAATTTCGTAGGAATTCTATGCATAGGAATTGATTCCAAATAAGAAAGAAATTCTAACCTAACCTAACTCATTTTCAAATAAGGTAGTTTTCAGACGTTTTGCTCGGGGTGTTTGTTACTACTAAAAATACTACAAAAGTTGAAAAATTATACTAAGATTTTGTCAACCTCAAAAGTGTCAAGCCTCAGGATATTAAATATTTGGATTTCTAAATTTTCCGAAATTTTGAGTTAAGGGCTCAGGTATATGAAGCACGAAAGGATAAGCGACTCTGCAATGTATTTGGTTCTTATAAAGTCTAAAATAAAGAGGAAGAGCTGGATTAAGAACGGAAATCAATATTCCGCCGAGGTGTGTCTTCTACTTACGCTAATGTACATGCGGTAGATTGGCCATACCGAAATGCTCCGGAAGCCTGTTATGAACTACAAAAGCTATTTGAGGTTAAACTTTACTCAAAGCATTCTTCAGTAAAGAATCTGTCAAATGATTAGCCTTCGGATTGAGAAATTGTCAGACCACTTAAGTTGAGGGTACAGGAGCATGTAGAATGAAAAGACAGCAATCTTCCAATGTATTTGTTTAAGCGAAACGTGGAAACAAAGCAGATAGGATGGATTTGAAACGGAAGAAGAGCATCATCTTATTATGGTTTTGCACTTGATTTCGGATTATTCTGATTAGGTAAAATTTCAGACGATGTTGTGCTCTGATGGATTTAAAGCAACAAAAAATGATAAAATTTCGCATTTTAGTTCGGCTTGTGCTAAGATGGTAAATTTTTTGACACCGTTTTGCTCTGGGTGCTTGTTATGACTAAGAAATGTTTTAGACATTAAGAATTACAGCGAAAAAGATTCGACCCCAAAAAGCGCAAATGAGCCTTTAGCCTTTGGGTCGTGGCTTTTTCAGAAAATTTGAGTTAAATGTACAGGTGAATGTAGTTTCAAATAGGCAAAAAGTTTCCAATGTAACTGTTTCAGAAATTTTCTAAGACAAAGAAAGTAGCATGTACTACGAATTGAAAACAGTATGTTGCTAAGGTGTAGTATTTGAGTTAAATTTATGTCAGTTGGGGACATTTCGGCGACGGTAGTGCTTGGTGTCCCTAGTAGGACTTTAAAATACAAATAAGGTTCAAAAATCACACCCAGAAAGATTCGATCCGAAATAGTGACGCGGGGTTAACGTTTACACTTCTAAATTTTCAGACAAATTAAGTCAGGGGTACCTACAGGTGGATGCATAATAAAACTAAAAAAACAAACTTGCAATGGACTTCCATAAACTAATCTCAAGACAAAGCAGGTGGAATGGATTAGAAATCAAAACTAATATTTTGCTAAGGTGTGACGTTTTAGTTTGGTCTCTGCTAGTGCGGAAGTTTCAGACACCGTTGTGTTCGTTGTGATTGCTATGGCTCGGAATTACTGTTGTGGTTCACAAATTACACAATCTTGTTCTACCCCAAAAGCTTCCTAAGGGCCCAAGGGCCTTTGGTTTTCTATACTCTCAGAAAGTTTCAGTCAAAGGTACAGTTCAGTACAGTACAGTTTCAGGTACAGTTTTTCAGTGAAAGATAAATCAAACTTGAAAAACCAGATGGGATGTCTTAACCCCCACCGCGGGCGCCACCTTCCCCCACCGGCCACGATGGCCCCCAACTCCGAAGTATGGGTGTTAGCGCAAATCTGCAAAGCATTAGAAAGCTGCGAATTCAGTAGAAATACTTCGCATGTTTTAGCGCTCAGGTCAATGATTTGACCTCCAGAGGTCAAATTAGTCAAGATCGGCTATTTTCACTCAAATATGCAATGCCCACAAACTGGGCAAACCTGTGCCATTAGAGCTATTGAGATGTGGTAGAGTACATTGATAGGAAAATCTCAGACCTTTTCCGCTATGTTGAACGTAATGGCCTCCCGCCTGTGGTTTGACCTCCAGAGGTTACCTCGTGACCTAAGATGACCTGAGGTCACGAAAGATCAGAAAGGACCTTGCCGTATATCAAACAAAAGCCAGTGACAAGACATACACGATGGTGTTTGATTCAGCGCCAGCTTATATAGGTCAAAAGTTGTTGTCAAAATACTGTTTTTGACCCCTGGTGACCTTGGATGACCTTGGAGAGATCAAAGGGCAAATATGGCCCCTGGAATCTGTGAAAGGGTGTCCAAAAACGCTTTTCTGACGAAGCCGAGCATTTTCAATCGTTTTTGTGACTTTTAGATCATAAGACAGCTTTTCCCCATGCTTTGTCAATGGGAGAGGTCACTTCGTGACATGACCTCAGGTCACAAAATCGAAAAATCCCGAAATACACCTTATAGACCCTGGAGGGTCATAAAGTGTAGGAAGTTTCAAATCGATCGACTTCGAAATGTAGCTCTTACAGAGCTCTAAAGTTGAAGTGAGGTGACCTTGCTTGACCTCGCCTGGTGACCTGACCTTGGGTGACCCGGGTAAACAATTTCAGGGATGGTGGGAAAAGAATGCAGTAAGAGGTAGAGCCATCAACCGCGGTGCTGCGCCTCGTCATTTTTCTGCTATCCCGGAAAAACCTTAGGGGCCATCGATGGCCCTCCCCGGTGGGGCGAGGGTTAAAACTAAAAAAAACATTTTGCTATAGAGCAGCATTTGCATTAATTGCACGTGAATAGGGATGATTCTAGATCCAGCCCACACTTGTTCTTGTTCATTCTAGCCCACACTTGTTTGCTGGATGCATTATCTATTTGGTACAGCGTTTCAGTACAGGTGTGTCTAAGCAATATAGCATATATAGCAGTATAACAGTATAGCAAGAGCAACTATGCGTTTTACTCAGGCATGAGTTTCTGAATTCAGCACTTTGGTAGATATAAGCAAGTCAGGTCGAGGACAACGGGAAATAATTATTAATCCATATCCGGCCAATTTTAGCACGTCAAGGTAGCACCAACTTATGTAGCATTCTACGTTATTAATGTAGCATTATACCTAGTAAGCTATACTTTAAGAAAAATATTCATTTTCGCCCTTGAACATCCACAAAATGTCCCGCATTGCTCTTATATACCAATAACCCAGCCGGCCACGACCAATGCCGGACATGAACTGTAAAGCTCCAAGGCTGAAAGTTGTTTTACCCTCCTCTGAGCATAGGTAAATTTTCGGATCATATTTACCTTCTTTGACAATCTTTGCGCGCGTGTGACGTTTGTTTGGAACTACTTTCAAGTTTGGTGCAACAGAAAAAACTACCTCGGTAAATTCCAAAAAAATACCTAGGTATTTTTCTAGGTAGTTTTTTCTGCTCGCGCGTTGGTGCAACAGAATTTAGGTAAAAATATTTTACCTAGGTAGTTTTTTGGTGCAATAGGCCACAGTAGTGCTTAGGCTGCTTAGTATGGCTAGAAAATACAAATTATCTTTAAACATTACACGAAGTTTTTTCTATCCAAAAAGTGTCAGAGACACCACCTCTGGAATAATATATTTCCAGACAATTTTTATGGGTACATGGGCCTATAGTTTCCAGTAAGATGCAGAGCCATACATTTTTTTCAGAAAAAAACTAGACAACAAAGAAGCTAGCACAAAATACAAACGGAAAAAGGCAAATTCCTGAGGCGATGCATTTGGTCAAGTTGGTAAATTTCCGACGTCATTGTGTTTGATGTACTTTCTGCAACTCTATAATATCCTTGCGATTTAGAAACTACACTAAAATGGTTTCGACGCCAAAATTTACCCAGGGATTTGCCTTCGAATTTCGAAATTTTCAGGTAATTTGGTTCAAAGGTAGAGGTGGAGGTGGATGTAAATTTAAGTAAAAAACAAACACATTTCTAATGGATTCGTTTTCGAAAAGCTCAAAAATAAAGAAATATCATCGAATACAAACGGAAAATTGCATTTACCTAAGCTGCAGCATTTGAGTTGAGTTCATGTCAATAGGAGAAATTTCAGACAACATTTGAGTTTCAGACACGGCGTGGCTCGGCGTGCTTTGTGCAACTGGAAATCCAAAAAACGTTTGAAATTCACAAAAATCAATTACGATCCGAAAGTGTACGAATTATGAAAAAGGCGACTTTGGAGAAGGAAACTTCAGATGATTTTAGTTTAGGGCATAAGTGGATGTAACTTGAAAGATATACAAATTTGTAATATATCTGATTCATACATACTCGAAAGGAAAGAAGATAGGATAGATTGAAACAAAAACGAGCATATTGCTAGTGGGTAGCATTTGGGTTAAATTTATGCCAATGCAGTAATTTGTAGACACCATAATGACTAATTTGATTATTGTAACTCGGAAAACACATTATGGTTTAAAATATGGCACAAAAAACTAGATGCCAAAAAGTGCTAAGGGCCTTTGGATTTCAACATTTTCAGACACTTCGAGTTAACACGCGCAGTGGGGAGGGGTCTGTTGTGAACGTGCAGTCGAGGGTGGTCCTAAGGTGATCCCCCCACTGATATGTAAAATACCAGGTGTATTATAAAAAAACCTCGTTCAGAGTGTGTGAGGGTGATGATGATCTCCATTATGACCAAGTTTCATTTACCTAGGTCAATATCTTCAAAGGTCAAACGGGATCGTAAAAGAGAAATTGGGGCTGTGCTAGAGACCTATTGGTAAGTGCCGTGACATGCGGAAAAAGCCGGGAATACACTGAAAGCGGATATCCCGCGCCCCGGTGGGCATCCGAGCCACCTTCGCCCTGGTGGGGGGTGTTTGAACACCCCCTCGAACTCATCCCCCATACGGGATAGTGAAAAAATGCGAACGATAGTGGATAGCTCATACAAACTCATGAAGAAACTATATAAGTCACTATTTGGCTCAGGTCAATATTGAGGTCATGACAGGTCAAAGGTGGCATTTTGAGTAAAGTTTTTGGGTTCTAGCATCGGACAGAGCTGAGTTAAAGTCACTTTTTAGGCACTAATCGGTTCTTCTAGTCAAGGCAAATCGATTGATGTATAGTATGTTCATAGTAGGTCAAAAACAAATATGACCTGACCTCAGGTCAGTTCAAGGTCAATTTTTGACCTAGCGCAGTCAATATGCATATCAATCAACTCGCAAGAGCACCCAAAACGCAATGGTATCAAAATAAGAGCTGCACCATCATTTCATGCAAAGTTATTGACCTAAGTCTGAAAACTGTTTCAAGTAGCCCCAGATGACCTCTCAGAGGTCACAAATAAGAAATTGCAATATGAGGCTGGAAAGGGGCCCAGGATAATACGATTTAGAGAATATGAAGGTATTCTCTTTTGTATCTACACAAATACAGCCCAATTTATCTTTTTCCCATACATTTCCAACGGAGAGGTCATGATGCGTACTTGACCTTAGGTGACCGATATGGAGAAACATTGAATATATTTTGTAGCACTCGGTGGGCCCATTATGTGGTATAAGTTTCAATCCGATAGATTCACCCATTTATTACTTATGCCACCTCAAACATTTTTAGGTGAGGTCACTTGACCTGCACTGCTGACCCGAGATGTCCCAACCTTAAACTTTTGGGGAAAGTTGCGGAATTGCTCAAGGATAAGGTGTGCCAAGTACGGCGGTGCTTCCCACCGCCGTTTTTTGGTGCCGCCGGGAAAACCCGAGGGGGTGTTCGAACCCCCCTTATCGGGGCGAGTGTTAAAGTCATAGAGAGAAGGTCCCAGAAATGTTCTCTGAAAGCTTGAGGTCGAGATCATTCAAGGTCACTGACCTATGGCGTAATAATGCTTCCCAATAATGTACAATATAGCTGACACCATAGCAGCCTTTGGGCGATAAATGAGGGTATGGCCTTGAAAAAACCTTCGACCTCGACCTGTGATCTTCAGCTAGACAATGACTAGCGTTAACTACAAAGCTATGCCGTAACATACGTCATACTGGATAATGTCATCTGACCAGAACACTGGGGCAAATGACCGTGACCTGACCTTTAACCGTGACTTCCATGTGGGTTGACCTTGACATATAATCACGGTCATCTGACTGTGTTACGTCATCAATCGGTCTACAGCGCAGGCCAACAGGTGTGACGGCTCGAGTGTGACTTTGAATGCCTAGGAGTTAAATTATTGACCGCTTTTAAAAATTGTTTCGCCAATCGACGTGCTCATATATTCTCGCAAACGCAGCCAAGATTCCGTTTTCCAGCTGCGAACAGTTCTCTGGTCCCCTCGGGAAAATAGGTGGGGACACCACTACAGCGTGCTATTAGAGTACTATTGGGGTGAAAAATTAAACGAAAATTTATTTGGTCCCAATATTTGCTAAGGAATTTCAGATGTTAAAACAGTAAAAATGCATAATTTACTTGCCTCAGAAAAATTCGAAAACAAAGAAAATAGCATGGGATACAAAGGGAAACGTCATTTCGATAAGATGTAGCATTTGGTGTAAGTTTATCTCAATAGTGACTACTTTAGAAGTAATAGTGCTTAGTATCACTAGAAAATACTGCTGTAGTTTGAAAATTGCACAACAACGTGTGATAATAAAAAACCGGGGGCTATATGACCGTACAAGTCAGTGTAGCCTGAAAGCCCAAAAATGGCCATCGTGATTCCGTCAGGGTTGGGAACCATTGAAGTACATAATCACCCATTTCTGATAAATATTCACAGTCCTACTAAAACAGCACGATTGTCTTGCATATGAGTATATGTATTCAGTCGCTACACAGTGTGGTGGTACGATGGTTGAACGTGATTGACTGGTGGCGGCACGACACTCTGACGTCAGAGCATCGCCGTGAGGCGATTGGTTCAAACGGGGCCGTCTAGGACAATCGCTAAGCGTTTTGACTGCCTGCGGCAAAAACAGACGGGGCCAAAATACAGCTAACTTGAAAGAGGTGACAAGTCTACTCTACCCAGGCCTGGGCCTCGCTCATTTGGCAGCTGAGAGCAAATTCGTCCAATGTTTTGAGGACCCTCACCAAATACTCTACTCAGGCGCATACAGCAAGATATTGGCCGTCTTTTTTAGACGTGCAGTCAGAACAAAAGTTAACTGGATGGATTTAGATAATCGCTGAAGCAGAAGCAAAGGCAAGCGTTTCTCAGAAAATTTGTGGCACGCGAAACACAAAATGTCTGTTCCAAGACTAAATTACGTATCGCCTCATTTTCACGTAAGGGAAAGAACACGTGCCCATTCGGGTATCTATTAGATAAAACACCCCGGGCCATATCGATAAAAACATCACTTCATATATTTAAAAAAACGCAATTGAAGGAGAAGAGGCAATTTACCTTTAATGCTATCAAAACGAAAATCAAGTGACTATGCATGGTTTCACCGGAGAAGTGGTGTAAAATCTACCACCGCCTCTCCCTACAGTTGCCATTACGACCGAATTGTAAGTCACAGTCCAATCTTAATGGTTCAGGGAGTATCCGTCCTTTCTCGAGTCATAAAAACCTAGAATCATGTTTTTGCGACGAATCACGGAATCGTCCGAAACATTAAGTCCATAGGTGTAAAGTACGGAATCTACGACTTCAACAACACTGCCAAATCGAATTCGTAGTCTTTGCTTTGGTCCCATCGACCAACCCTGAGTATAATGATGGCACAGACCAACTTTCTGTCACTGACATCAACCACCGTGCCGCCACCAGCGAATACACCGGGAACTACTAGTTTAGCTAGCTGCCGACAGATGGGAGGTAAAGAAAAATAAAAATGCTTGCACTACAGGTGTGAAGTGATCGGACACCCCACCTCTCTCCGTCACATTTCCCGTCCTTTAGTAGACCACCCAGTTCCGACCACGAGATGAATGACTTACGTGGTGCGAACCCTTGTGACGTCACCAAATCATGCAAATGACGTCAGAGCGGCCCGCTGCCACGTTCTATGACAGGCAGAGGTGATACAGATGAGACAAACAAAAACAAGCAACTTGCGGGGTCGGAGGAAGATGGGCACGGGCGAGACAGTCCTCAAAAGAAACGCACAGGCCGCAGCCTTTAAAGCTATTCGGTATACAGACAGAACTGGCGGGACGCGCTCGCGCGGTTTGGCCGGCGTCGCGCGCCAAAACGGACCAATCACATCGGTTCGCGCGCCACGCTGATCATCAGCCAGTAATCAGGTGGAGCTGCGCGCGCCGCGATGTCTGTCCGCTGCGCCGGTTTGGGTGGCGGCGCCATTTTGGCCGCACGGCGCCATTCGTCGGCGTCTCTTCTCATATTTGTACATGACCGGCTGTCAGTGGCGGTGCATAATAGAGCGGGAACCGGGGACCTACCACACGTTTTGATTCTTCTAAACACTCACCGCTGTTTTAAATACAGAACCAACACGCCGCGACCTCTGGTGGGCACAGCTCGCAATCGATATCACGCCCCAACACACGTATTCACATGTTTTTACAGTTGACAGTTTCGCGCGCGGTAGCGCGTCTCGCTAATCGTACTGACACTCACACTCTCACACCCTCACACATGCACATACACAATACAATGCGCTCAGTTGACCTCTCCACATAGTTTGCGCTTCGGCGCCCCAAAAAGGAACATGTTGCATACGGCCTTTGTATATCACATCATAAGTATCAGTAAACACAGTGTCTCAAATCGGCCTGGATGACATCTGTGCCACAATGACGACACGACAACACCGGCCAATCAGTGATGATCCAATCGTGACGTCACAACTCGACTTACTCTTCTGCGGGCGACTGGGCGCACGCCTCAAATCGACCTTCAATGACGCAATATACACACATTAAGAGTTGGTCGCCCACTATTGCACTTCCCGACTAAAGTCGGCAGTTTTGCTCTGCGCTTTCGCACTTCCACACAAACCAAACCCTTGTCCACTGATTGGTTCGCTCTCTTGCCTCTCCACTCGCTTGACCAATCACAACAGAGTAGAGAGGCTTCTCAACCAATCAGCGCCGTATTCCGAGCGACGGTATCCCACGGGCGACGCTTATTCGAAGAGACTGAGGATTTCCTCAGCGGTCGCGGCGCTGCTCGTCGCTGATTGGCTGGTGGGCGGAGGCGGCTGGGTAGAACCTCCGCTGCTTGGCGGTGTCCCCAGCTGTTCAGGCTCCAAGAAGGACAGGAGCTCCAGCGGATCCACACTGTTGTCTGGATACAACTGCAAACGAAACAAGACACTGGCAGTGAGAACTGAGCAGGGCATCGTCATATTTGGCGTTTTAGGGCACACCGAGGACTTAGATCATAATATGACGTCCATCAGAACTGGCCACAACAAGAGCGTCGGTGAAAACCAAGGAACAAGAGATCGTCGATGAAAGACGAGAAACGAGAGAGCGTCTTGAAAGACAAGAAAGAACATACCATTCGTGAAAACACAGAAACGGAAAAGCATTGATGGAAAGATCGCAGGGTTTCGCCGATTTCGATCATCAATAGAAAACGGTCTTACCCGTCCTTTATATCTATCCCTTAGGACTTTACTAAGGTCTCTAAATCCCCCTATCGCTCTGCCATTATTAACAATGGCAAAATAATAGTCAGATGACACAAACAGAACATCAGCAGTGTGCAAGAAAAAGGAAAAGAGAAAGCAAGAAGAGACACAGAGATAGCCCACGGGAAGAACTACAAGAAGCACATATAGGAGGATAATCAATGAGTCTGGACCTGGTCATAATCTGCTAAGGTCATATCGCGTCGCCTCCTCCCTCCCACTGTGTTAGTTTTTGGAGAAAATACTGTATTTATTCAGACAACCCGCCAGGCCTCGAAACTGGGAATTGTTCCTCAGCGAGCAGAGGCTTCACGATGAGGACTAGGATGAACTTGATGAGGAGGGATAGGATGAATTAGAACAGGAATAAGAAGCACAAGACTGAGGAGTGGCGTCGGCAGTTCCTTACATCTAGCGACTCCGGGCCACTCCTGGCTGTCACCCTCCACGATGTCGGAAGGGTCGAAGTGCAGCTGCCCGCTGAGGTCGGGCAGCTGAGAGTCGGAGGGGGCGCTGCCCGAGCCAGAGGTAGAGGTGGCGTCCCCTCCTGCCGCCGACGGCGCCGACGAGGTGACGGCAGCTGAGCCTGCCGGACACGTCACTGACGTCACTACCCACCCCAGCACGTCACTGACGTCACTATCCACAGAGCACGTCACTGACGTCACTATCCACAGAGCACGTCACTGACGCCACTATCCACAGAGCACGTCACTGACGTCACTATCCACAGAGCACGTCACTGACGTCACTATCCACAGAGCACGTCACTATCACGTCACTATCACACGCCGAGCCTGCTGAACACGTCACTGACGTGGCCACCCGCCGAAACTGTCCAACACCGTCACTGACGTCACTAACCGCCGAACCTGCCCGGCACGGCACTACAGGCCGAGCCTGTCTGTAAAAAATTTGGGGTTCAATCATCAACTTGTTCAAATCCGTTTGGAGAACCGTTTATAGCCATTAATAAGTATTTATAAGCGTTTGCATGCTTTTGCAGCCGTTTGTAATCGTTTGTAACAGTTTGAAACTGCTTGTAACAGTTTATAACCGTTTGTAACCGTTTGTGACCGTTTGTAACCGTTTGTGACCGTTTATGAGCGTTCTCACCGTTAGCAGAGGTAGCGGACGATGAGGACCCGGGCGTCATCGGCGTGTGCGGCATGTGTGTGGCTGTTGCCGCTGCCACTGCTGCCACCTTGCGGCGGAACGCACGAACTACCGCTGCTCATGCCACCCATCTGTCGACAAGAAACGGACCTCAATACCTACCGGCAGGAATGATCACGCTGCCTGTTAAAAAAGTTTCAAGGCACGTCTGGGATAAGAGCTTGAAATTTTGTGGATCCAGAATACAGCGAATCACATAGTTTACGCAAAAACGGTGTTCGTTAATACAGGCCAAACAAGACTGGCTAAGACGAGGAGTACGTAACCGCCTCCTCCGAGATATCGGTTTGCAGTTCTGGAGATAAGAAAATGTCTAGCTACAGACACATACCAGCACAGAGTACGGGATTTTTCATCTACCAACAGCTCACAAACCATGATAGGTTGTGCTTTGTAATAAAATCCGTCTTAAGGTGGAATCATGCCACACAATAACGCTCGCATTAGCGGTGGGTACACAAAAAAATATGAAAACATATCGTCGCAGCGAAGAAATCTTAAACAAACGTTCGGAGGACTACCTCAGGGGTCATTGTGTCACAGCTCTGAGGAATAGGTCAGCCAGGCACGTTTCAAGGTCGTCACTGCCAGTGACAGATCCAGAACAACAATGCCGGGGGAGGGGCTAAGGGCTCAAGCCTCCCCGCCATTGCCTCGGAACAGCCACCGGCTATGCATCAATTATAAACAAGCTGACATTTCGGGGGGGCTGGAGCCCCTATCTCCCCCTTATATCCGCCACTGGTCACTGTCGCACTGACCGTGTCCTGCAGACTCTTCTCCATGGCAGCCAGAGGGTCCAGGTTGGAGACCGTGTCCGTCAGCTGACTCAGCGCGCTAGGCTCCGCCTCCCCGGAGAAAGCCCCGCCCCCCGCGCCGGTGGCGCCGCCTCCCGGCGGGTACGCAATCATCGAGCCGTTGTTGATGCCTGGGGGGGAGATATTGCGAATGCGAAATATTCCATATTCATATTGGCGTTATTTATATTTGGCGTTAATGCACTCGCTAGTTGTGTGGCGCTGCGTGAGAAAGTAGGACTAACGCATTTACAGCGATGTAAGTGGAGATAGAGGACGAATTCTGCGTTCTGTAGTAACCCACTGTCTGAACTCTGTAGTAACCCACTGTCTGAACTATGTAGTAACCACTGTCTGAACTATGTAGGTATACGCTGTCTGGATTATGAAGCTACTCCCTGTCTGAACTCTATAGGTATTCCTTGTCTGAAATCCGTATTTACCCACTGTTTAAACTCGGTAGTTACAGTTTGTTTCAACTCTGTAGGCACAAAGTCTGAATCTGTAGCTACGCGCAGTCTGAACTCTGTATTCACAATGTCTGTATTGATAGCTAAGCACTGTCTGCACTCTGGAGTTACAATTTGTCTAAACTCTGCAGTTAAAATGTCTGAACCTAGAGCTACGAGCTGTCCGAACCCTACAGTTAAACACTGTCTGAATTCTATAGTAACACACTGCTTGAACTCTGTATTTAAGCACTGGTCTGAACTCTGCATGTACCCACTCACTGGTCATATCGGGTGGACAGTAGGGCGACATGCTCTGACCGCCCTCCCAGCTAGACATGGTGGGCATCTGCATAGACCCCGGACTGACAGCCTTCAGTCGACTCTTGGTGCAGGAGGGACTGACGCCCCGGTCCCCGTCCGACTCCTCCTGCGGGGTCACGGGGTCAGGTCAGGTCACGGGGTGAGAGAGAGAGAGAGAGAGAGAGAGAGAGAGAGAGAGAGAGAGAGAGAGAGAGAGAGAGAGAGAGAGAGAGAGAGAGAGAGAGAGAGAGAGAGAGAGAGAGAGAGAGAGAAGCGGTATTTTTATGCAAATTAATCTGGCAGTTCCGGAACTAGCTATGGCACAACGATGGCAGACTCCTTTAATGTCAAAAGTCGATGATCGCCAAGGTGCATCATGAATTAGTTACCCAAAAACGACATAAACTGTGTCAAGGGGTCTATAATTCTTCTCAACTGCGTGAGTTAAAAAGGCTGAGACTCAAACATTTCCACCGGTTCCGGGTCTGACCTTTTTGACTGCGGTACCATTGGAGGCCCGCCAACTTGCCGAGGCGTCGATGGTTACTTCGTCAACGTCGGAGCCGTTCAGACTGTTCAGTATACCCCAGATGTACTGGTCCACTTCTAAGCCCTCAAGCGGCGCGGGTTTGCTGTGGAGAAGACACCCTTGGGTCAGGAGAACACGTCTAATGTACTGATCCACATCTAAGTAGTCTAGTGGCGCGGGTTTGCTGTGCAGGAAACAGTGTTGAGTCACACGAATACACCAAATGTACTGATCCACCTCTAAGTAGTCTAGTGGCGCGGGTTTGCTGTGAAGGAACAGTGTTGAGTCACAGGAATACACCAAATGTACTGATCCGCCTCTACGCCCTCCAGCGGCACTGGCCCACTATGGAGAGGCGCATTCAAGAGTCTGAACGAACAAGTATCTGACGGCCTTAAGAAAAAATATGTAACCATCATGATTTAGGAGTCTCCAGAAAGCTGCAAGAGATACGTTATCATCATGATTTAGGAGTCTCGAGAAATCTGCAAGAGCTTAAGGACTTGAACACGTTGAGTCGGCGTTGGGTTAGTGGTACAACAGTTGCACTGAGTACTGTGCACTCACTTGCAGACTGGACAGCGCCACGTGCCCCTCTCGCAGTTGAGCTGGAGGTACGACTCCAGGTCGAAACACTGCACGTGCTTGCAGTCGTGCCCCCGCGCCGGCAGAGTGATCCGCTTATAGGTGATCGAGCACTTCAGAGATATCTGTCGGCGAGAATGAGGTCATTTGGCGGTGCCGGAGGGGGTTGGTTCTGCGAGATTATTGACACCCGAGGGTTGATTTAGGAGGTGATCCGAAGGTCATCCACTCGGTCCTGTCTATTTTGAGACAGAAGCGGCACAGTCAGTACAATATAGGACCCAGCACAGCGAGGAAGCCCAGGTGCGATGTATTATTTCGGGGGGAAGGGGGTGCAGGTTCCAGACTGCGGAACACCAGTTGGGGCACAACAGAAAAAAACGGCATTACAGATTTCCATTAGCATTTAACATATTTTCTATCCAGGGGCGTTGCCAGGATTTCGCTCAGGGGGGGGTGCGGCGCCCCGAAAAGGGCCCTGCGACAGCGCCAAAAGGGCCCTGGTGGGTAAAAATGGCCCTGCTTGTTACAGAATCGTGTCCTCAGGGGGCCCTTTGGGCCCTCAGGAGCGGGGAGGCTGTCCCTGCCGCCCCGCCCTCCTTGGCTACGCCCCTGTTTCTATCAACAATTCGGGCAGTTTGTACAATTCCAGCTCTTTATTTGGGTTTAGAGGCAGCCCAATCAGTGCAGTTATATAGAGTCATTAATTTCATATTTTTCCCGTTGGGGTACAACCTCTAAGCCACCATATGATCTCTCACCTCTCAACCTGATAAGCCACCTCTGTCGAAAATTTCCTATTTAAACCCTAACCTTGATAGCCGTCTGCTCGACTCCATCGCCGTCGCCGCTACTAGCGCCGCTCAGCGTCGAGTTGCTGAAGTTGCGCTTGATTTTGTCGATACAGTGTGTCGCCGGCAGCAGCCGTTTCCGCAGTAGACCTTGAAGAACGCTCCTCACGCTTGGTCGGTGCACAAGTTGTAGCACGAACAGATGCGACTGGGGACGAGAGCGGACATTCTGTTACATTTCGTCCCGGTGATGATGACGATGATGGTGGTCAGCTTTTGGGGTCGAAGTCGCGCTCAGATTCTCAATGGGCATGTCTCAAACACACCGACCCCTCCATCCGAACAAGCAATTTCTCGGATGGTGGGTTAATCTAGCAATTAACGTTGAGTTAATCTAGAAACCAACATCTCGCGTCCCACAAAGCACAGGGACGGCCACCCCACTAAGGTCACCCTCCCGCCAGTCAGTTGCCAGCCGACCTACGTCAGATAAATACTGAGCACCGGAGCGTCTCAGAGGAATCGATCCCAAGCCTTTGCGCAACTCTTTGCCGTCCAGAGGCCAACCACATATATCTCATATGTTTCGCATGGGACATATGTGGTCTCGCCCTTGAACAGCAGCACATCAAGAGCCTTTTAAACAGCACGCTGTCCCAACTGAGCTAGCCGGGCGGCAAGTCTGTTAGATATTAGCAAAGAGTGGCGTTGCCACAGACCGTAGGTACTAACCCAGCTTCTGATTGAGCCACGAACGAGGCGGCACGGAAAATACTACCAAGACTCTTCCCACTACTGTCCCTCGGAACATGTTCGTAGTAAACATCCGCATTGTCATTACGGGTTCTCCGATGAGGTCCTATTGACGAGTCAGAACATGATCAAAAGACTAGCTTAATCTTCTTTGACTGCATCTCCGGGTTTTCGGCAAGTTCTGACCAGTACCAAGACGGGAACGTGAACAATCTGCCTCAATAACATGGTTCCTGGCATATGTTTAACCGTCCAATCCACGTCTTTGAAAAGTTTACGCTTAATTATCCTAATAATCATCATCATCCCTGGGGTCCCCTAAAGCCTCAATGACATGGACTACAGATGAGACTCCTGAGCTCTTCAGTACTGGACGGTTCAGAACCACAAGGTAAGAACGATACTTGTGCAACAGATCATATGCAGTCTGCTGCATAAGTATCGTTCCAATAATATGGCGTTGAACAGTTCAGAACAGAACATCTTTAAGAGCCTCGTACCTAATTATCTTCATCACCATCATTGAAGCTTGAAACACCCCAATGATTCCAGTGACAATTAGCCATGAGCGTTCTCAAACCTTCTAGACTGTACGGCTTCAATAACCGATGACACGCGAGAGACTGTACAGCTGAGGAAGCGTGGCCTCCAGCACGACAAGAACAAGACGTACGCAGCAGCAGGCTGTGACCGTGATCTGGATGGTGTTGCGGCCCGGCTGGCAGAACTCCTTCAGGTTGAGCGGCCGGTGTGCGCTCTTGTGATCCCCTCGGTCGATGTTGAGGGGGTAGGCGTTCACAGACACCTGCACGGAGGCAGGCCAGTTGGTGTCCATGTTGCGGTCGTCGTGGTGGAAACACTTGAGCTGCAGCTCCAGGTCCGACCTGAGGTCACGGAGGTCACAGAGGTCAAGTCCTGAGGTCACAGAGATCATATACAGTTCAACAGGTATGATTCAGGGTGACAGAAGTTAGGTCAGCCCCAAATCAGGCACCCACGCTAAAGCTGATGTCTACGGTACCGGATTGTAACAAACGCAACAAGTTGAAAGAAGACATGACGGTCATACTTCGATTCGTGTTCGCTGACCTAGGAGCAGCTGATTACTCGAACAAAAAGCTAAAGCAAGTAATGTTATGCAGGGTCGCGTGTTTTCGATGACACAAACAATTTCAGGATGTACGAAGCTCGAGACCGTATTCAAATGATAACATTCCCTTCGATTCATTATGAGGTGTCCGTTGGGATACAGATAAACAACGAACGCCAGTTTTAAGGTACCTACTCGGTTTCCTCAACCTCAAAGTATTGACATCAGATTCAAGTTCTGATACTAATCTGCATCAAGAGACACTTACCATGGTACAAGAGGGCTGCAAAAGCCAATAAAACATGTAGCAAACGAAGAAGGAAAACGATCAGAGCTGAAAGACGTTGTTAGACCCGGTACCCTCTCCTTACCGCCACATGAGGGTCTGGTGGACGGTTGGCTTCAGCGGGAACTCGTGGTTGCTGACAGCCAGGTTGTGCTCCAACCGGAACGGTGGCAACACGATCCCGTCCCGAACAGGGAACGTTAACCGCAGCTCATCGTCCTCTGCAACAGCAGAGCCATCTGTTGTTAACCTCAAGTACTAGAGTGTGAGAAGATGTCCGCTTGAGCGGGTGGTTTCGGAGGTAGTGTGGGTATCCCGTTGACCCAGCGATCAGAGTTTCACGACAGTCTCATTCTCTGAATCAAAATCAGAAAACGCACACTTTTAGCCCGCAAAAAGAAATATGATAATATGGCTCCTTCTTTGTACCCACACTAGATATATTTTTAACCTCCCCCCCCCTTCCGCCTCTTAGTGGGTTAACACTGACAAGGTATTACAAACCCTATGAGACAGCCCAAATCCAGGGGATCCTGAACTCCGGACATCCACTTATGTTGGTTACATTAATACTTTGCATACCTCCAATTCCCCCTCTTCCTGTCATAGCCGTGTTCATTTGATTTTCTTATGCAGCCACGTTTTACTAGAAATCCGCTCGGAAGCAAGTACATGAAACACCAAGCATGGCTTCACACCAATGGATATAAGCGGGGTGGGGGCCCCGCTTTCTTCTGGTTTCACGTTTCAGGCGGTGATGTGTCCAAATATAGGGCACCCTAAGGTTGGCTTTAGCAGGTGACACGGGCAGACATGCTCTTGAGTTTCCCCGACCCTCCCCCTACCCTCATAACAAACATGTGTTTACTGTTGCAGCTCGTCCATGCTTGTTCAAAAGATGGTACCCGTTATGTTCAACAGATGGTAGCCGCAAGGTAGGTTCGACGGAATTTTATACATGCTTACTTACTTCTCGATGATAGTTTTATACTGGCCATCCATCCCAAAAAACACACCCAAAACAATACCCCTCAAAACAAAGGTGGATCCAGGATTTGATGAACGAGGCGCTTCAGTCAAGGGGCCCCATTCGGGTCAGGAGGAGACGCCATTGGGGCTACGAGCACCGATTTTTAATGTGTAGCCTATCACAGTGGCGCCAATTCTTGCACCTTGGGGGAGAGGGGGCAGGGGGTGGGAAGCGACGTTTTAAGGTGGCGCCGGGGTGCAGTGTGGGGTGCAGGTGGGTCGACCAGAAGGGGGCACCTGCTCCCTTGCCCCCTGTATCCGCCTATGGTCAAGAGAACATCCCTCAAAAATTTCAAACAGGACCCCAGGCGATAGAATAGCGAACCCTCTCGCCGAAGCTCCATTCTTAGCAAAACCCTAGATCTGTCACTGTGTTCATATCATTGGCAGATTCAGGACAAGCTTTTGGAGGGGGCCAAACCAACGTTGGGGGGGGCTAAATTGAGAAAAATCGCAAAGCATATTGTTTTCTAAAAAAACGGCTGAAATTGGGTCATTTAGGGGGGCTAACGAAACTATTTTAGCCTTTGGAGGAGGCCACGGCCTCTTTGCCCTCTCCCCTTGGATCCGCCAGTGGTTCATATGACTTTATACACATAAGACTTCCCTTGGTGGCTCACAATCGTGGTAAGAAAACTGATATCGTGGACATGAATCAACAGCAATTTTGCGCACTGAACATTCCTATAGGTGATACATTTTTAACCGGCTGCTAGGAACGGCCAGGAAGAAAAATTACCAACATCTGACAAATGACCTTCACATGTCGCATGCGCCACATTATTTCGCTGCCCTTCCATATCCTTGCCATTTGTTCCGGCAGTGGCTTTGGGGCGCTAGAATGTTGTCCAGCCGCGACGTGGCGACCAGAATCCATTTTGGGAGCCCAGATCGTTACGAGCTCGACGCGTCGGCACCGCCTTCCCCCGGCCTGATGGCCGGACGCTCCGCCGTGTCGACCTTTTCCTGGCGCTATATTAGGCCCCTCCCTCGCTCCTAACTGTATATAGTCTTCAACAGCGTCACCAGGCTCAGCAAGTAGATAAAGGTCAAATTCTGCAACCGAGTATACAAGAAGCGAGGGATAGTTTCGTCGATGGTGTCAGGCTGTTTCTCGCAGTCTGGGCATGTTTTTCATTGGTGCCTCCCTGAGGCACGCGCCTGGATCCGCCACTGATGTTCTCTCCGCTGCCGCGGAGGCTGGCGCTAACTTCATCTTGCTCCGATTGATCCAGCCACCGTGCCGCCCGCCAATGAAATACGTTCCCGCCACGGTACCGCGCCAGCTAGCTGAATTACGTCGAAAACCGCGGGAAACGGTGGCCGCTGAGCATTCCCGCCACCGACGAAGAAAATCCATTCCCATATTCTCTGGCTCAGGACAGCCGGCGAGTGGCAGGGCACAGAGGCGCGCCCAGGCCAGTCAACTCAGGGGGACAGCTGAAACACTGATTCATGGCCATTCGTTGCACAAAGCAGAGAGTGAAGTATCGGGAATGGCCACGATCACATTTCGATAATCATCCAGTCTATTTGTCTTGCTCCAAGCCTGCTCCGATGTCGATGCTAGGCCAGTAAATAACGTTGGCTGCCGGAGGAGCAGTCACCAATAACGCGGCCGGAGCTGGGGCGTCAGCCAATAACGAGACCCGGCCGGTCAGAGCGCTGAAATTTCGGAGCTGGCGGAGAAAATGCGACGTCGGAGAAGAGCGGAATTGAGCGCTGCTAGCGCCGTCGGCTGATGGCGAACATATGAGCAGCCAGCTGTGTTGCAGGCATTGGTCAGATGAAGGTACCGGCGCTGATCAATCACGGACAACGCGCGGTTAAAATGTTTCTCAATTACCGACTCACAGAGGCACGTGCTTCGGAAAAGCTGCGGACCAAACACGAGGGGCACATTACAAAATCTCACGGCCATTCAAGACACTAATAAGTTGGATACAGGAGCTGATCCAAGGGGGCAATGGGTGCAACCCCCCACTCCCTTCGGTTAGGTACTGCAACGCAAAAAGTCCCAGAGATCAATGTGTTAATATCCCATCCATCCCCCCACCCAGTGGCAAATCGAGGGCTTCATTTCGATGGGGCGGGGTAAGGGGGCTCAAACCTCCAACACCATTGTCCCGGAACAGGCTCCGACTATGTATTGACCATAGACACTTCGACAAAGGAAGGGGGCTTAAGCCCTAGCCCCCTTGTATCCCCTACTCCACCCCCTCACACCTCACCAATGACGAGAACCGAGATCCACCTCTAAGTTTTTCCCAAAACACAAACCCATGTTAATTCCAAAAGTTACGTAGAAGACTCTTGAAAGGTGTAACGTTGCAAGTTGTATAAACTGGAAATTATATCTAGCATCCTAATTCGATGTTGCATAACTTTAAATCGTCGCTAGAGAACGTTTCATCACCAGCTGTAGACATGGCTTGATACCATGTCGAAAACAGGCCCAAATTGTATCAACACAATTCTACAATTTGCGAAATGACATGATGAGTGGAGGATGAAATAGTATAAATGAAGGACTTACTCCACTAGCGTTTTGGAGCCTTTCGACATTTTAACTCGTCAGCGAGTTGGTACCAACTCGCTGACGAAGATATATAAAATATATCGAAAGCACTCCAGAAACGATTTTTACCCAGTGGAGTAAGTCCCTCATTTATACTATACAATTCTTCAATGTCGAGTGCTGGCTTCGTGACGTTATAAAATCAATTTCATTGCAATAAGAAAAATTACACGCATGGAATAACCTACATTGGAAACCCCATTCATCTGTTTTTGAATCTCAACTCATACAACGGCAACAGAACACTTTCCGTGGTTGATGACACCAAGCCTGGCACACGTCAACCCTTCAAATAACCCGCCACTCAACAGGTCAGACCCCAAGCCCGGCCCGAAGCGACGCCTTTGTCTGACACCGACCAACTCGCCGGACCAGCAGCCCTACCGAGATCCACCGGTCGGCATCCATCTAAGTTTATCCGGCGTAGTTAGTCTCCGAATATCTCGCCCACCGCCTCCCTCGCGCCTGTCTGGCAGCTGGTCAGCAATGCTACCAACTTTGGCAGCCGATGAGTAAAGTTACCACATTGTTGACTTTGTCGCCCCGGCCGCCGTGTAAAAATAGGAGAGGCCGGTATCGACAGCGAGCGGAGGGCGCCAGCCGGCGACGGTGCTGCCGACTAGCGGCCGACACTACAACTTCGGCAGATATTCTTGGAATTGTGATTCCAGGTTCAAGAGGACGATGCTCCGTGCCTCAAAAGTTAGTGATTCAGGCCACCTTGATTTTTCTCTTGCCATTTAGTCCAAACTTATTGAAGGAAAGCGGACCAAATTGCTTTTGGGAACCAATTCAAAACATATCGAAGGCTAAACAAAGCAAAACAATGCATTCCGGCATATAGATTCACAGCTTCTCTCAAAAGAGGTAAATTTCCCATCACAGAAAATTTGTAGTCGGGCCCTTGGTTCGGCTCGGTGGGGGGGGCACAGGCAGGGTTGTGGATTTTGATCTCTTTGGGAGTGCCCGGGCACCCCCAATGAAACGTTGAAATTGGGTACAGCCTCATTCGTTTTAGTAAGCCATCCGACCGACCTCACAGGAACAAGTTAGACATTATGTGGACACTTTCCCCCCAAACGGCCCGGCCGATATCTAACACTCCGCCCTGAAGCATTTTAGAGTCTACATCCAAATTCTTTTCCACCTTCAGGGACGTGCATTTTTGGATATGATTGGGAGAATCCAAATTTGAACAAATCCAAATTTGAACGCAACATTTAAGGGGTAGCAAAACATAAGGTGAGTTTTCCTTCCCCCACGCCAGCACACCTGCATAAAACGGTTTAAAGTTCATAAAATCAAAAACACGAAATTTTTGTTTGGACGTTTCATTGGAGGGTGCCCGGGCAGCCCCAAAGAAATATAAATCCACACTGCTGTTCACATTTCCATGCAGTCAAACTCGAGAACAAGTTAAGCCCGCAAAATATTTCACGCTCGGGCTTGGCCCTAAAAAATTGCACATAACTTTGACGTCCCCAAACGTTACCAACCACTCATAAGCCCCATTTACCGCCAACCATAGACAACACGATTTTATTTTCAATTCTGAAAATAAAGCACAGCTCGCTTCTCATTGTTCCCCGTGTTCCCCCACTCTTTACACGCTCTCAGAGCAACACGCCGAATCCTCGACCAAGCAGCGGAGTGGTGACATCGTAATCGGATTCAGGCAGTCGGGAAAGTATAAGACCAGTGGCGGACACAGGGAGGAGGGTAGGGGGGCTCAAGCCCCGCAGAAATGTCCGAGTGCCTATCAGGGGCGGACGCAGACCCGAGTTTTGGGGGGCAAACCCATGTCTGCCTCTCCTACTGGGGGGGGGGTGGGATTGAGTACTGTTTTTTGTTCTACAGACCTAGTGTAAACACCTTTTTCAGTGCTCGACAGACCTAGTATAAGCTACCTCTCCAAGTACATGATTGCTCTCCGGAGGGGGGATTGGGAGCGAAGAACTTATGCTCTACAGACCTAGTGTAAACACATTTTTTCAAAAATTTCTCCGGCGTTTGGGGGGGCAAAAGATAGTTTTGGCCCCCTTCAGCGCTTTGGGGGTCATGGCCGGAATTCCCCCCCTGCGTCCGCCAATGGTGCCTATAGTTATTACATAGGCGGAGGCTGAACCAAGACAGCGACGGGGGAGGCTCGAGCCCTCCCCCACTCGAATTGAAGTCCTGGATCCGCCACTGTATGCGACCCCTGCCGATGCGCACAAGACCCGGACCGTCCCACCGAACGATCTATCCGAGCCGAAACAGTGACACTGACGGCGCTGAGAGCAGCAAGGTCGCTAAAACCTACCAGATCCCAAAGCGGCAGAGAGCAAAAACATCCGGAGTGATCGTCAGTAGAGAACCAATGATTGAGCTAGCTTTGTCGAATAAGTTTCCAGTTAAAACAGTAAAAAAAAAAAGAAAAAGGAGACACTGACAAACTGCATGCTATGTTGTGTTATCCACGCCTTTTCATCGAACCCTTTTCAATAACAAAATCAAGACAACTGTACGAGAACCTTCAGAGAAGCCCGCACTCTAGGGGCAAGACCGGCGTCACCATATCTCAGCCAACCAGCTAGCTCGCGTCCGACTCGTCCTCTTCTCGGAACTGCCCTCGAAAAGCCTCCCACCGAGAGATACGCCAAGGATAAATTACAGTTAGGTCTTTCAATTTTGAACAAGACTGCTCCAACTGCTGCACTCCCCAATGGCGCTCGATCTGAGGGGGGGGGGAGGCGGAAGCGTGCCAGAGGCGCACTTATGACAAATAAACGCTTTCGCCATCTGTTCTCATCCTTATCAGCTAAGCCAGTTTAATCGACAATTTTGGCGAGGTAAAAGGCTCGGCATAAGTTTTACGTTTTTGTACGTGCCCCTTCCCCCTGAGAAGGTCCGGGGTTCGCCTCTGTTCTGCCAGCTCCGGACAGCAACATACGAGCTCGATTACGGCTAAACTGGCGCGGAATCTTAGCGCCAAACCTAGTGAAACGGCGCGGAATGTTCCCGCCATACTGGCGCGGACAGCGCGCGGAAGGCTGCGGAAATCTGACCTCAGAGTGTCACCACCAGGGTCTCGCCACGGGTTTATACAGGGGACAGATTGCAACCCGGGGAGGGGAGTGGGGATGGGAAGGCAAAGCTAAAAGTCGATGACTAGGAGGAAGCTGTGAATACGTTTCACCAACGATAATATTTAGAGCTTTGTCAATAGGTTCATGTTGATTAGTGGGATAATCAAGTAATCGGTTGAGTGAAGGTGCTTGACCGTGGCTTGTGTCTAAAAAATCCTCCCTTGAAAATTCACCTATGAGCGATGATTATCAGACGTGATGACTGAAGCTAAAAGGTAATAATGAAAGGCTAGTTTCAGCTTACGAGCTATGACAATATTTTTTTCACTGCCTAAAGCTTATTTCAAAATGAAGCTCGAATAATGTTCACTTTGAGATGCCCACAACCAGCCAATACAATTTTTTCACAAACAACACCTCCCAGAAGATTGCATCGGTAGCATTCATCGCCACTCCACCGGGATGGATGACGTCACTCGGGTGACGTCAGAAGTCATACATTCTGATGTAAGTTACCCCTTCAATACAATACGTAGAAGGACCTGTTCTGCAGCAACCAGCAGCAACGATTGAGCTCGAATTTCTGGGGCAGTTTTTTTAGCGCTGCGTTAATTCTTGAGAATTATTGAGAGCATTTAACAACTATGCTACCCTATGGCTGCCTCATTTAAAAGATAAAACTCGTTGAATTTTTTTCAATATTTTATTTTCCGTGGATAAGAACAGCAACTCGAGCTTGGTGCTCAGGATAAAATGTTCTGTTATATTTACTTTCTCCAAATGTTCACGTAGAACATAAAACACAAAAAAGTACACTAGGCATTACAACCAATTAGTTCTCTCTTCGCTACGTGTAGTAAATAGCCCAATTTTGCCGCGATCTACGAAGTTTTCTTATTGTTGAAACACAACACGTCAAATGTTAGCATAATTCCAAAATAATGGCAAAACATAAGCTCAATTATAAAATATGTTTATGTTAGCGATGTGACATATAGCCCAGGTTAGGCATTTCCAAGACCTCAACCATGAAGCCAACTTCGATATAATTTCATGGCGGAATCTACATAACTTCAATAAGGCATATTATAACTAGTTTCCGCACTTTTTTACAAGCCATACAGAATGGATAGAGATCGGGAGGATCAAAAGTTCAGAGCCTCCTGAATTCCGAGTCTCCGATGAAATTGAAATAACCAACTCAGCGTTAGCTCGTCCAAGACCCTCTTCTTGACTCCACACAAGCACACTGTTGAGCAGGGGTAAGAAGCAAGAAAAGTAGTAACAAGAGCGTAAGAAGTACTTACTGGAGTTGTTGAGGACCATCATGTTGGGCTTGCTGTCGTTGCCCGGACTCATGTAGGGAAGCCCTGCCGCCGGCGTTAGAGGAGGTGTCGGGTTGCCAGGTATGGGCGAGTGCTGGTAGTTCATCGTGTTGCCAGACATCGGCCTGAAAGAACACGACATATGCCAGTGCTGGAAGAACTTGACTGCGACGTCACGGCTGATCAAAGACTGGTAAGTTGATCGTTCTGTGCTGAGATGGATCTCCGAGAAAACCTTAACGTGCATATCACTTGTCTTGTGTTTATTTATTTATTTATTTGGACATTGTAAGACGTTTCCGTACACCGCATGGCTATTCTACGCCTCGAGTCGTAAAGGGTAAAACAAAATGGATGAAAGATGTAACGCAATCGCACCTGTGAAATATTCACACATGCACACATGTCGAAATGGTTGATAGGAAAATGATGCCAAAATATCTGAAACAATAATATAAAATACCGATAAGACCATAAAAAGTGGTCACTCGAAGCAAAACCTAAACTTCACCTTGTTCCACGATTCTATTTCTGCGTCTCAATCAGGTGCCTTTTCAGCTCGCACTTGAATCTTCCCAGGCCGTGTTGGCGGCCTGGGAAGATTTATTCGAATTATGTAAAGCCACCCAACAAGGGTAGATTACTTCCAATGGTGGATCTAGGCGGTAGGTTTGGGGGCAAAGCAAAGTAAAAAAGCAAAAAAAAGTCACGTGGTCAAATATATGGGCACAATTTAGCCAGAGGGTAGGTTTGGGGGTAAACCAAGATGTGACCACAAGATGCTTGCTTTTGCTATCCAAGGACCATTCATTCAAAAACGATTTTAAGTATCAAGAGGACCAAGGTCCAATGTTTACACTGAAGTTGACTGGTTCTGTTTGAAGTTGACTGGTTAAGTTAAGGCACTTAAACCTTGCTCATAAACTAAAAAGGATCCGGGGCAAAAAGGAGGTCGATAGTTTTGGTGGGGAAACACAGTTTTACCCCGACCTTTTTCGTTTGGGGGATTTCTTTTTCTTTGCCCCAAACCTCCCCCCGCATCCGCCATTGATTACGTCGCTACAGTAAAACTGGTTTTGTAACTGCATGGCCTGTTTGTCTAACCACTTTTTCTGTATTCATTTTTCGCAGCATCGAAGAACACTCCGAGGGAGGGAATACTTTAGTCAAGCCATCACGCCAACGACGCGCCCTTTCGCCATCTCCCCTGCAGGATGATCCAGGGCGTTTGACGCTGCCTCCCCCGCTCCTCCCCCTCCCAAATATGGTTTCCCTGCAATCTGGGTCGATTTTGGTTTGCGTTTAAAAAAATGTTCTAATTGTCTTAGCCATTTTACTCCCTCCCAAAACATGCTCTAGATCCGCCTCTGGCTCCCCTCGCGGAAAGAGATTGGCAATACATTCCTCGCTCTCGCACTGTCGCTCCCCATAGTCTTCTAGCCTTTTTACGCTGTCTCTCCAACCGGTTGATATCTTAAGACTGATGCGAGGCCCTCCGCCCCTCTCGAACAACCGCGGAGGAAGCTATTTAAAGCAAGGACGGGGGAGCGCTGCCGATGAATCAATACGCTGAACTTGTTGATTTCCTCACGCATCCTAGTAAGAAAATTCGAAATCTTTTGTAGGCATCAACATTTGCCCCTCTTGAGTTTGTTTATCCTTTCGGCGACACCCATCTCGGTGCCCCGAATGGTCCGAATAGAGACCGTCAAATGCGGCGCACCACTGTCCCGACCGCTGCTGCCATCTAGCCGCAACGGCGCGAACCAAACCCCAGTCGTTTAACGACGCCTCACCTCAAAGGCCATAATCACTGATAAATCGGGTGTCGACTCGACCGTACTGTTTGCCCGCGCTTGGGCAGGCGCGCGCAGGAGCGGTTGCGTCGCGCGGTTTTGGGGCGGGGAAAACGAGGCCGGGAGCACAAATAAACCGCACCGGGGTTCAGCTCTGTGTAAACAGGGGTGCCTGTTTCCAGTAGACACGAGCGCGACAGAAATATCTTCCCACTGGAAGCAACAAGGAGAACAGGGGGTTCTGGCGCCCGTCGAGTCGGGACCGTACACAAATCACGTCACATTTAACAAGATTTCCAGCACGTGTTGGCGGCGTACCTCCGACCCAGCTCATCTACATCCCACGCGTTCTCTGGCAACAGCGATGAGGGCAAACTGCTTCCATCCGTCTCCTGGCTTGGAGAAAAAGGACATCGTTGCGACGTAGTAACATGTATGAATGCTAGAAAACTTAGAAAAAGACAGCGAGCGGCGGAGGCGTGCTTGAAACGGATCGTATTCAAACGTGACCAATTTTTCGCCTCCGGTTAACCGTACAGCAATCTGGCTCATTAATTCGACGTGTTTATAGTGAAGCACAGCCCTCGGTGGGTGGGAAGCTACGGTTTTTCTGGCGCCCGAAGAACGGTGAGGCTTCGGTTATGACCCAGACAACCATGCGAGCCACCCCAGAGCTAAGGTTCTTGCTCGTAAACCGGAAAGGGGGCGTTATGTTATTTAGCCGAGATGGCAACGTGGACATATGTAGGAAGTAGTTAAACACATACGGTATTGGGGGCTGGGCCCGACGCACACACGGAGATAGGCGAAACGTCGTTAATTTTCAGCCCAGTAATCAGGCCCCGTCGATGGAGCGATGCCACGTTCCTCGCACATGCATACTGGGGAGCACGCTCAAATGGCGTAAAATTAATTTAGAGGCTTTTTTCTCGCGTGAGCGTAGTGAGGCCAAAGGAGAATGATATATGGCGAGGCAAATTTTCTTATTTGCTTTTTTCTGAAAATTAAAAGAAAGGTAATTTGCGCATTTACGAGTTCACCTGTGAGATCATCATTCCAATTTTGGTGGTGCTGGATGGGTCTATGGGGGAAGGCACCTGCCCCCTACCCCTGGATCCGCCTATGCTCAATGCGAGGGCGTTGTCGAGCTCGTTGATGCCTCTGAGACGCATGACTACGAGTTCAATAGTAGTAGTAAGCGCATCACAATCACGCTGGCGAGATTGAGAGAGTTGAGCGCTGTGCAGGTTTGTTGTGATCCAGAACCTTAAAGGGAATGTGGCACCTTCGTAACGTGATTTTAACTGAGATAGCCAAGTTGTAAAGCAAGTCGGAAAACCCGGTACTCTATATTTCATTTGTCTTGGAACTCTAGATTTCCATAGAAAAAACGACCAAACCTACCTGAAATGTATCCCTACATGTACCCTTAGCAGCAGGCCACAGTTGTCATGGCTGCTGGTGTGACGACATATGCTGAGGTCACGGTGAGCATCAGCCGATCGAAGCCCTTGAAGCGTTTCGAGTATGGTAGTGGTTGCCAGATCATGACATCATCCACAGGCAGATATTTATTTCTTTTCCTAGAGGAGCATTTTAAAAATCAAAATATTGAGCTTATTGTACATTTTTCAGAGAAATCATGAGTGGTTTCATTATTTTCGGCTAAAAGTACGCCTAATTACAATAAATTCCAGGATTCGACCACGGTGCCACATTCCCTTTAAGAAACAAACCTTGAGAATTTGACAAATCCCACGTGAACCTCCAGCAAGAGGATGTGCAAATGAGATATCGCATATTTTTCAAACCATTCATCTAGTTTTGTTTTTCCCGGAATCATACGCCTCAGAATAGCGGGGTCGGGGATTTTTCAACCAAAAAATCCCGATTGCAGCCGAATTGAGAATGAATGGACACATGCGGTAGCAGAGCAGTGCGGAAGACACCAAGCATGCAGCAATGAGCCGAAAAGATGAGTTTTGGTTCTAGACGGGACAATTTTTTGTTCGTAGCAGGTTGAAGGCTGGCTGACCTGTACGTTTTTTGCTGGCAACGTTCATGTCAGAGATAATAACCACGGCACTTTTTGCTGCGTTCGCTACACGTCCTCCTCATATTCCTGCAGCGAATTCATACGGGAAATTGCCCTCACCCTGAGTGAAAAGGATGAATATCTGGAAGTAGCGGTAACATCCACCCTATACAGTGCACGCGGCTACCTGTCATCGCCGCAGTACCGCCAGCGCGCGATCCGTCTCACTCATTGCTGCCAGATGAGGCGGTGACGGGGCTGCCAGATGCCACCGCGGCGGCCGACTGAGAGCGACAGAAATAGCGCCAACATCGACACGGCCGAACAGTCCCCGCCGAGCGTGCCCGCTCAGTCTGCTGATTCTTGCCCGTCATAGGCGGATCCAGGGAGCAAACGAAGGGGGCATGTGTCACAACCATTGAGCGCTTTGTGCTCACACAGTGCGCCCTGGTGCCGCCTGAAACCGTCGCTGAACTAAAATAGCGCTTCTCAAAGCCCTCCCCAAGAATGAAATCTAGCGCTACTCACCCCGCCATCCCCCCCCATTCCGGCTCCACGCCCTTGTAAGCCTAACATTAACAATGGTGCCCCGTGATGCCCCCAAATGGCACTCCTCGGTTTAAATAGCTTCTTCTGATCAAAGCATCCCCTTCTGACGGAGATCCTGGGTCCGTCTATGGTTCCAGTCCGACCGCGCCGCCTAAGATCTCGTTTTGGGCAGAGGGTTTGCGAGGGCGCTGTTGCCAGATCGCGGGGACACCAACACAACAACAGCATCTTCGGAAGTGAATTATTCGTGGAGACAAGTTCCGAACTCAGCAAGCAAGGTGCTTCTTCTCAAGTGGTCACACTTAATGGGGACTCGGCATCTCGGCATCAACCAGGGAACTCGCATCATCTCATCTAGTTCAGCATCAACCCGCAATCATCACCCTCGGCCGGAGCAGCCGCACCTCTCAGACCGCCCCCGCGCGCCGACCTGGGTGTTGACGCCTTCAACTAGCGGCGGGAATGTCAGTGCCTCCACCGACGCCCCGTCGGCCGTCGACTCCGACGGCCGCCTGTGCCACCCCCCCTCCACCCCGTCCCCAACGTCGGCTCTGTGAGCGGCTGGACATGTAGCCTGCGCGGTGGACGCAAAATAACTCTGCTACTAAGCGCAAACACTGTCTTATTCCATTCTAAACGATTATTTGGAATACAAATGACTATTATATTTCTGATATTCTGTACGCGTATTTTAGAGATCTAGAGATCTTATTTCAGAAAAAAACACAACGCTACATTCCAACCAGAATGTCAGCATCAGCCGAACAAGGTACAAATTCTGATGACCTGCACACGCCCAGCTCCCTGGTGCCTGTTCCTCGATTACGGAAGTAAATGACCCCGGTAGGCCGTCTACTGGAAGCTCAAAACCCAAACGGCTATGACGGGGACCTGTGTCTGGTCCATCTGTCATCTCGCTGTGCTTAACCGCATACCCAAAATTCGGAAAAAATCGCATCCAACAACCACAAAAAATGCATGCCGATAAAAAACTAAACAGAAACATGCGGAAAACACTTTTTGCGAGACAAAATCAAGGTACAAAGAAAAATTGATGAACAACTGATGATACTTTGTGCAGAAATGTCTCTCTGAGGAAAACTACCGCGTTACGGCGTTAAAAGCTTTGAACAAACCTGCCTGACCGGAGCCTAACCAACTTTTTCCGAAGGAAATCCAATAGTGGGTTCTGGACTGAAATAGTGTTAGAAAGTGCATCCAGAAATTAATTTTGATGCATTTTATTTCACTCAATGCTCCCTGGATTAAGTTTTCGCGCAGTTTTTAAGTCCAAAGTAAATGCATCTGTTGGACTTCTTTTTCAAACCAGGAAGGAATCATTTCCATCTGGTTGTAGTGGTTGCAGCAATTTGATTGGTCTTAATCCTAAGCCCCTCCCACTCTTGAAAAATGCCATGCTAGCGAGCGAGCCATCCTGGCATGTTTTAGGAGATACGTAAGTTTACACCAAATTTGTTGGTTGTGACGTAATATATTTAAATGTTTTCTACAGTTCGTAGTCTTGATTTTTTTACAAACCTGTAGTTTACAATACGTCCACATCGGCTGTCAAATGTAAAACATCGACTGTAAAAAACATCACAACTAAAACGTTAATGATGCGTCCCGTTAGGATGCCCAATGAGCGAGTCTATGTTTTGGCGCAGATCAAGGTTTTCATTTCATAAAAAAAACCTTTTCTTGACGTCAGATTTTTTTCAGAAAAAGGGAAATATTTTGTTTTCAATGCCGAAAAGCCACTCCAATAATTGTGGTTCTCTGACTTCCAGATTCATGCTAACCATAAGCAGAACTAATTGGAACTTCAATAAAATGAACAAACCCTCTAACAATCCCCATAACACGCCAAATTCTGAGGAACGTATACATTCTACCAGATCAATCCCCTCTGGGGCAACCACTCCCCGTTTCCGGGAACTCCTCTCCATTTTTTTTTCAATGTTTCACCCAGAATATCGACGCCGTGAGGAGTAAGGCAGGAGGATAGAAATGTTTGGGGCTCGATGTGTCTCAAGTCGTATGTGGCGGCTTGATATTTTCCCACCAGAAAATATAAAGCGGAATTCCGTCAACAAGGTCCTGTCTTAGACCAGCTACCGCCTTGACAACATGGTCAATTCGGTAAGGGATTAGACGACCTACCACCTTAGGAACACCAAGACGCCCCGGACTTTCACCCAGCTGCAGTGTTCTGACGCAGATCAATATGTTGCGCGGAGGAGTGCAGCCCCAGATCAGTGTACGTTCTGAACTCGGCCGCACGCGCAGCCCAGCTGACTATTTCAGACCCGGAGCTGCACGTGCCAATGCCCGCCGGCGCTAAATTTACAACGCCTTCCGGTTCGACGCGCAACATACGACACAGGCTGCAATCGAGGTAGCAGCCATCTATTGACAGAAACAGAAACTACAAGCCAGAATCGAAGGAGAGCAAGACACACCGGGGCAACATGGCCTTTCAAGTTTTCTGTTCAGCTGGTAAGTCCTAAAAGGTATCCCCGCCGCACATTACTGGCATTTGAAAGCTTTTGATCTGCTGATCAGTTCCTAGCCGCCAATCGAAGGCTAAAAATGAATGTCCAAAAGCGCTATTTCGTCAGAAGCCATAAACGTTACCCCGTCAAGCAGACTTCCATGCACTAGCGGATCCAGAGGGGGGCGAAGGGGTCATGCCCCCCAATGGCGACATTTTGGCCGATTTTCTTCAAAGATGCTGTTTTAGATTTTTCCGAGTTGCCCCCCCAGTCCAAACGGCGCTCCTGCGTCCACCAGTGCTTCAATGACCACTTTTTTTAGAGCATTCACAATTCAACAGCGGTGTAAGTGCTGGTATTCATGAACCAAAACTCCTTCGAATCTTTACTTTATTTGTTCCTGCGCAGGTTAGCCCACGCAAACTGAGACAACAGGCCGTCACTACCCCATTCCAACACGCGGCGCTCCCTCTCTCCCTTCGAGCTCAGTGTATTTCCAGCACTTTTCCCCAGTACCCGGCTTCTCTCTCCGACCTCGTCATATTCCCATCACGAGCGGGCCGCCCCGGGCCGCTTCTCACTGGGTTAGAAGGCGTTGAGCTGCGAAGCACGGACGCCAAACAAAGCGCCACCTCAGCACCAGTGGCGGATCCAGGACCTCATTTCGGGGTTTCTTTGGGGCTCGAGCCTCCCCCACCATTGCCTCAGATCAGACCCCGCCTTATGTATCTACGAGTATGTATTAAGTACAGGCACTCAGACAATTCGGGGGCTTGAGCCCCCTCCCCTAGCCCGCCCCCTGTATCCGCCACTGTTCAGTACCGAAATAAATTATCTAGTCGCGTTTGGAGATACACCGACAAAGGTGCAGACCTGCACGAATGCAAGGACATGCAATGCAGAGACTGCTGGATGTGTATGCTCGATATCGATCGATATAGAGATATCGATATCTATCTCGAATATCGATATAGATATAATATTATATCGATCTCTATCGATCGATATATCGTTAGAGATATAGATATAATGTTCCATCCTCGGACCGCATTATCCTTCCATGCAGAAAGCGGGGGTGCTATCATCTTCCAGTCACTGACAAGCATCCAGACCCGTCTAGAACTCGAGGACAGCCTCCGAATGAGCTCAGCTCCGAATCCCAGTATTTTTCACCCGACTGCAGAACGTCCAAATTGGTCAATCTGGCAGCACGCGGCTGCCAGATGTGGTCGTTGTCCATCTGGAGAGCGTTCCAAAGGGCAGGTGCAGGCACACAGGATCTAACGCGCAGGACTGTGGATTTTCAGAGCACACCAGCTGCTTATGATTATGCACTGCCTCTTTGAGGTTGAAAAAGAAAACCGGTCATGATACTGGGAACCGTTAATCATGATGGCGGTCTGTCAGGGGCGTGTATTTCTTTTAATGAACTGAGTGTCCAAATTTGAAACAATGCCAATAACCTCCATATAAAAAAGGTTCTTATTCTTCTTCTACGACGTTTCTTCGCTTCGACGTTTCAGTACGGCCGCCCGGGCACCCGTTAAGAGATATAAATCCACACTCATGCTGCCTTCTTTAACAGCTCCAAATGTGAAGCTGATTCATACATTGAGAAATGGCAATGATCATGAATCCTTATCGCGTCATTAACATAGGAGCTGAGCATGAAGAAACAGCGTGACGCTTCAACGTCAGACGAGTACTACGGGTCAGGAAACGGCTCACAATCTAATCTAGAAATGTCTCCTTGGTGCTTTTCCCGCCTGGAGGACCTCAGTTTGAAACAAGCATGTTCATGCAGCTGCCACAGACTGGGAAGTTTCATGCATCCTTGATACTGACTTTCATATAGGCTTGATTTGATAGCGATCACCCGTGTGTTCATCTCTGGCTTATCAGATAACGTCAGAGGGGCATTGTGCGTTGACGAGGACGCATTTGAAATGTCCTGAAAACATTAATCATGCTGTTTCAATGTCCAAATACTTCCAGAGCAGCCTACACAGACATTATGTTACTTGTTCCAACGTCCCGACACACGAATATCAAGTAGCTGATTCTACCATCACCAGTCAACAATACATCAGACCGGTCCCGGCATCACCAGCTGTTCATAACCTCTCACCAGCTGTTCATAACCCTTTCAGCTAGCCGGCCCGGGCCTCCAGTGACTAATCTACGGTCATCGTTTAGGCCGGCTGGTAACAGCTGATGCCACTAGCTTGTACATCACTCCACCGCCGTGAAGAATCGCAGCGAATCACGCTGAAGGATGGCCTCATTTCCCTTCACATCTGGCAGCATTTGGCAGCACCGCACTGAGACGTGGGCTTTATCTGGGCTGTCTGAACGGAACCAGCCGGCGGTGTTATGTTGGCAGGCAGCTGAAAATGTCGCGGTTTCTCTGATATACCGCGTGATTGTGGCGGATTTTGGTTTTATTTCAATGATTATTTCTACACCGCTAAGCTCAAGTCAGACAGGATTTAAGAGAGCCCGGCTTCGGAGTCAGGCTCACCCGATACAGCTGAGAATGTCATAGTTTGTCTGAGACACCAGCATAATTGTGCTCTCAGTTTTATCGGAATTGCTATTTCTGAAACATCAAGGTCTGTCCAGGTGAGATTTAACGAACTATGAATCCTGAGTCGGCTCAGTTTACATTCATTTCTAACAGAATTTGTGTTTGTTCAATTGCAGCAGAAGTGAAGGTGGTAAATGTTTTGTTTAAATTCCCCAGTTTTTTTAGAAACGTTTATATTACTCTTTAGCGGTCTTTCAAAAGGTGCACTGCAATTCAGACAGTTCAAAAGTTCAGTTGAATACCGTCACTTTCGGAACATGGTTTTGATCAACCGTCACTTGGAACATGGTTTTGATCAAAGTTGTCAGCAACTGAGGGCATATTTCTTGGAGTGGGGAATCTTGCAACACAAAACCAGCACATTACCTTATTCTCAGGACTAAAAGGTGTCATTAAAAAAACCCGGATGCAGGTCACTAACGATAACGAATAATGAATGGCATTATCCCGCTTATCATAGTGAAACCAGCTATGCTAGAATCCATTTTCAATTCACGCAACTGACGGTGACGTTAACATTATAAAGATATTCAAAACACTTGATGTTTAGAAACCGTTCGCGCATTTCCCGATAAGCCAGGCTCTCTCCTTGGCTTGAAAGAATCAAAGGTCAGAAGGAAGGTAAACGACGTTGGCATCTGCAAAAGCCGACCCCATGCCTAGGAGCCTGAGGTAGGCACTAACTGGCAGACAGAGCCAGCACAGGACAGAAGCTGTCACTTCAGGATGGAGGTGCTCCCTCCACATTTATCACGTGCCTCTGCGGGTGGCAACTGGTGATGACAATTATTCACCACAAAGGAGGTGCAAACGTCGGTGAGCACGATCCCATCCGTGAGCATGAGTGATATCGACGCCTAGTGAAAACAAAAACTGGTAAAACTAAAAACAGATGAATGAACTCAACATAATACAAGGGGCTGAATACTGATCGTCAATTACTGAAAGAGCGGTGGAGGGTGGAGCGCGATCTGAATTCCTTCAGTGTAGCACACTGCGGACCGGGGCAGGGAGGGCAAAGGGGGAGGACGTGAGCTTCGTCAGTGGACAACAAAAACACCGTTTTCTCCCCGTTCTAGGTTAATTTGGTTTTTGACAGACTGTTGAAGAAGATGCCGTGCGGTCGTTTACATATTTCTGCAGCTTATAACTCATATTCGAATAGGCCCTCTTGCCCCTCTGGATTCTCCAGAGATAAGAGTGAGATGATATAAAGACATGTGCTTCTCCTAACTAGTCAATTTTCCCGAAAGTTGCTATCACGACCTTAACTGCTTCCAACACTTTCCAAACGGTTCGTCCGACGCTTGATACCGAAAGCCCGAGTCCCATCTCGGGCATCGCGTTTGACACCACTGAGCGTCCCTTCAGGTCGCGTGATGAGATGTCCCCGCCGGGGGTGTTGATGGAGCACAGGTGTTATAGACTGAGGGAGATGCGCCCCAAAGCTGGACACTCAGCCGTGAAGAAGTGATGAGAGCCCGCGAATATACATTACGGTCCTGGTGAGTGCAAAGAACGCTCAGGTGCGAATGTCACGGCCTTCAAATACTCGGACTCTATCATGATCTTCCTGGAAAATAATCACCAAGCTATGCCTTAAGGGATCTTTGCAGTTGGGAAGCGGTTAAGCCTCCTCCTCCTTGCTCTGGCGTAGTCTTTTTCGCCTCTGGTCCAGAAGAGTGAGTGGGCTTTCACAGGTCATCGCCCCGGGCCCGCGCCGCTAACTGGCGCGCCCGCGCCGGAGCCTGTCTCAGCCGCGCCAAAATTCGTCTCGGACGGTGACTCATGACGTGGGCAGGCGGTGCAGCCCAGTGAAGACAGGATCAATCCAAAAACCGCGCCAAAATAATCATCTGCAGGGAAGCGACATCCAGACGGCTGCCGGGGCTCCCGCAGAACCTGAACCTTCGAGAACAGGTGAGAACACCTCACCAGTCGGGTGTCAGGCATTGGGGACGAGGGGGGATTGGCCATGCCCCAAAGCGCTGGAGGGGCTAAACTATCTTTGGCCCCCAAACGCCGGAATTTTTGAAAAGGTGTCTCCACTAGGTCTGTAGAGCAAAAATATTTGCTCCCACCCCCGGAGAGAGAGGCAGAATGGGTTTGCCCCAAAACTCGAGTCTGCGTCCGCGGTGGCAGGGGATATATTCTCTAAACACGAGCAGCTACGCCTTGCGGACGCGCAGCATCAAAACCTGCTTTTTTATGTAAAACCTTTTACCTTGTGATTGTTACTTCCCAAAAAAGCAGCAGTGCCTTCGGTGCCTTACCTGGCGAGGGCGCACTTTTGCAACTCTGAGAGGTGCGCGCCCCCTTTGCACACCCCCCGCGGGCATTTCTGTGATCAGCTGGATTCGGTACCCACGCAAGAGCCCTAACTTATATGCACACCGCATTCCTAAGTTAATGGCCAGCTCTAAACCTCTGACATCGCCAACTATTTTGTCCAGAGGGACATGCTCGTGCGCGCGTGTAGTGTCAGCGCTGATAGGTATGTTGCCTTTACTGCGTTAGCGCGGTAGAAGTAAACATGCCAAATTTCCGCACGATCGATACTGAAGTTTCTGAGTTAGTGAAGAGCCGTGCGTGCGTGTGCACGTGCAGTTAGACCATATGTCTATCCGAAGTTATTTGTCCTTGGAATAGCCCTAGTTTCAATTCACTTTTTATTTCATTTCTTATATAAGAAGGGGATAGAAGTAAATAAAGAGACAGCAAAGAAGACATGAACGAGGCAAACAAAGCAATAAGGACAACAGAATAAATGTACAGGCACACAGTAAAAACAAAAGTAAGCGAACAGAATCAGATTAGACAAATTTTAACATAGAAGAACAAGACATAACATAAGTTCTGGGTAAAATGCCAGCTCCGACCGTTGCTAAGTTACTGAGAGAGGATAAGCACCCCACGCAACTGCGCGTGAGCAATGTGACCTGAGATCAAGTTTTAACATGCATATTCTGCTTACTGCACCGGATCGACTCCACAGGGATCTCTCGCTTGAAGACTGGTTACTATGGCAACAGTGACGGGAAGATGTTTAGATTGGTGGCATTGCGTTCCTTGGATGTAACGCAGCAATGGCAAGTACCCGGGAATATCTCATTAGACTGGGAATTCAAATTGGAATGAAATAAACCAACACAGGTGCGCAGTCAGGCAGGTCTTGTTACTAACCATGATAACACAGATGCCTGGTACCTAATGCGGGTGCATGCTTATACAGGCCAGGGGCGGATCAAGCGGGTGGCAGCTGGGGGAGACCACCGCCCTCCGAGGCACGGCCGCACAGTACGGGGGTGCAGTAGAAACAATTCATACAGATAGCCTTAGGCACACTACATTTCTCCGTGAATCCACCGAAACAGTGATCATTATAATATTATTGATTTTGTCAGTGTTTAAGCTATGATCAATATTCGGCGCATAAATATATATATATATATATATATATATATATATATATATATATAAGCCAAAAATCGTTGCTATGTTATATAAACAATATATCATACATAATGATACATAATAAGTATCGTCGAAATCATCTAAATCATACTTATTTTTACATTTGGTTTCCTTGTAACCTTCTAACCTTTCACGATAGATCTGAATTCCTTTCAAAAAAACCCCGAGAGACGAGATTCAACGCCGTCATCGACATCAGAAGCACCATCGCAGATCTCGGCACGTCCACAGCTAGGGTGGCGTTGTGACAGGGCGCGTCACACTGTGACAGGGGACGTCACGGCGTGACAGGCCGCGTCACAGAGCGAGCGGTCCCAGACAGGCACCAGCTGATTGTGACAGCTAGCTAACGGGATGACAGATAGGTGACAGAGGCATAACACTGCCGTGACAGCCGGCAGGGAAGCGTAGTGTCTGATGGCGGCGTGTGATGTGATGACGTCATGATACGTCACAACAGCGAGGGTTTGCGGCAGAGCGCAGTGACGTAACTAAGGGGGGGTCATCGGGTCAAGGCCAATTCTCGTTTAGCCAAAATGTATTATTTTGTATTATAGGTTTTCTGTGGAGAAGTTTGAAACTTCATGACAAGCCCCCGCCCCCTCCCCCTGAATGAATCCCTGGCTACGCCGCTGATATACCAAATGCACCCCGAGAATTGAATATGAACGAGAAGGCAAGTACTCCCAACACGTCTCACGTCCATTACGTTGAACCAAGTGCAAACAAAAACTGATGAATACCTGTCGCACAATAGGACAGACCCATTACATCCAGAGCCCCAGGTTAGCGAGACGACAGAGTACCAGGCGCAACAGATATTGTCTGCCTTGGAAGACCAGCTGTCCCTGTTAACATCCACTCGGGTCATGGGGTACGCGCTCTGGCCAAGCGTCTGACGTTGCACTCAATACGGACCAGAGATGCCACTTTCGAGACCGGCCGAGCCAAACTGGACACTGCATAAGACGCGTGACTTCAGAACCACTCAGTTGAGATCAAAACTGAGACAGGTGCCGGCCAGTAACCCTAGGATAAGTCGCTGATTGGGAACCGACTGCAGTGAAGCAGGATTCAAATATTGTTTGGTTTGGTTGATCTCTGTTTACCTCGTAATATTGTGAAACACTCGTAATGCGGCTGAAAAGCTATCAGACGACACAAGTGTCTATCAAGTGTTAGCTTATCGAAACTTCTGAAATGTGCACAAAAAATCGGGGACATCAAAACAAAGACACTTACATGTTCTCCTTACGGATACATTTGGTCTTATGGAGACCTCAATATACATCTGCTCTACTCTACTCCACTCCTCCATAGCCATTGAACACCAACAGTGATTACATAATTCCAATTATTACAAATACGCAAAATACTTTCAAGAACCCCAATACTTTTTTCTCAAAACTAGCCAACATGACTCCCACTAATTCATTGGCAATACGAAAACTCTCACCAAGTACCAACATCACCAACATAAGGACTCACCTTGAGACTCCCGGCTGACCCTGCGGCGGCTGCTGCGGCTGCTGTTGCTGTTGCTGTTGCTGCTGCTGTTGCTGTTGCTGCTGTTGTTGCTGTTGCTGCATCATCACCGCCTGATTTGCCGCCGGTACCGGCCCCATCGCACCCACGTTTCCAGTCATGCCGTTCATACCCATGTTCATGCCGCCACTCATGCCGCCGGAGTTCATCGCACTGCTGATGCCGTTCGGCATCATGCCCGGCATTTGGCCGGGGTTCATGCCGTTCATGCCGCCGCCGTCCATGGGGCCACAGAAGCCAGCGCCGGGGCCGGCGTACTGGGCGCCGTTGTAGGGCATTTGACCGCCCATGGGGCCGCCGTAGGGAGAAGTCGGCCGTACCCCGGGCCGCAGCCCACCCTGGGGACAGATGGGACAACATCGTCACGCTGGGGACAGATGGGACAACATCGTCACACTGGGGACAGATGGGACAACATCGTCACCCTGGGGACAGATGGGACAACATCGTCACACTGGGGACAGATGGGACAACATCGTCACCCTGGGGACAGATGAGACAACATCGTCACGCTGGGAACAGATGGGACAGCATCGTCACGCTGGGGACAGATGGGACAACATCGTCACGCTGGGAACAGATGGACGACATCGTCACACTGGGGACAGATGGACAACATCGTCACACAGGGGACAGGTGGGACAACGTCGTCACGCTGGGGACAGATGGGACAACATCGTCACGCTGGGGACAGATGGGACAACATCGTCACGCTGGGGACAGATGGGACAACATCGTCACGCTGGGGACAGATGGGACAACATCGTCACGCTGGGGACAGATGGGACAACATCGTCACGCTGGGGACAGATGGGACAACATCGTCACCCTGGGGACAGATGGGACAACATCGTCACCCTGGGGACAGATGGGACAACATCGTCACGCTGGGGACAGATGGAAAACATCGTCACGCTGGGGACAGATGGGACAAAATCGTCACGCTGGGGACAGATGGAACAACATCGTCACACTGGGGACAGATGGACAACATCGTCACACTGGGAACAGATGGACAACATCGTCACCCTGGGGACAGATGGGACAACATCGTCACGCTGGGGACATATGGACAACATCGTCACGCTGGGGACAAATGGGGTAACATCGTCACGCTGGGGACAGATGGGACAACATCGTCACCCTGGGAACAGATGGAACAACATCGTCACGCTGGGGACAGATGGGACAACATCGTCACGCTGGGGACAGATGGGACAACATCGTCACGCTGGGGACAGATGGGACAACATCGTCACGCTGGGGACAGATGGGACAACATCGTCACGCTGGGAACAGATGGGACGACATCGTCACACTGGGGACAGATGGACAACATCGTCACACAGGGGACAGATGGGACAACATCGTCACGCTGGGGACAGATGGGACAACATCGTCACGCTGGGGACAGATGGGACAACATCGTCACGCTGGGGACAGATGGGACAACATCGTCACGCTGGGGACAGATGGGACAACATCGTCACGCTGGGGACAGATGGGACAACATCGTCACGCTGGGGACAGATGGGACAACATCGTCACGCTGGGGACAGATGGGACAACATCGTCACGCTGGGGACAGATAAGACAACATCGTCACGCTGGGGACAGATGGGACAACATAGTCACGCTGGGGACAGATGGGACAACATCGTCACGTTGGGGACAGAAGGGACAACATCGTCACGCTGGGGACAGATGGGACAACATCGTCACCTGGGGACAGATGGGACAACATCGTCACGCTGAGGACAGATGGGACAACATCGTCACCTGGGGACAGATGGGACAACATCGTCACCTGGGGACAGATGGACAACATCGTCACGCTGGGGACAGATGGGACAACATCGTCACACTGGGGAAAGATGGACAACATCGTCTCGCTGGTGACAGATGTAACAACATCGCCGTTTTTTCAACGAGGCATCGAGTTATTATGTTATATCAAGCTGAAACAGGACAATTAATAGCACACCTCAAGTTGAACCACCACAGACATTGTGTGTGCCATTTTTTACTCAACGTTTGTTCCTGATCTTCCATCACCGCCAACCGAACATCAAATGTTCTGACCTAGAATGAATACGGCTGGCGTTAGAATCCAGGCTGGTGTTAAAACAGCCACGATGAAAAACTGGTCAACTGCTCAGCCAGTCCACCTCCACCACCACCAGCGTATCAGGCAAGCGCCGGAAGCTTAGGAGCGATAGGCGTCACGACAGGACGCAGACTCGCGCCGGCGGTATCGGTAATGCTTCCGGCGCCTCCGCTCTGGTCGCGTAATTCGACAGGTGCGTGGGAGGCTATAGCACCACCCACACGACATTCATACCGCCTCCAGACCCGGAGTTATATTGTAAGTGATCGAGATAAAGTGTGCATGAGCAGAACTAGCGCTGGGATTTATCAGCGCGGTAAACGGTGAGATTTTGCGCGTGGGAACGACGGTTTCCGGTGCGAGGTTATAAATGCCGAATTAAATCCCGATTCTTGATGGAAGTTAGATTTGTTGAAAGTGTAAGCGACAAGTTTAGGCGGTTGTTGGGAATGATGTGAAAGGTACTTGTTTGAATCAGCTAGGCTGGACATTCACTTAAAGCCGATTGTACAGATGTCAACATTTAAAATCTGATGGCCACTGTTCACAAAGTCTTTTTCTCGACGTCACCCACGGTCGAATAAAACCCACAGCAAACACCTACCTAAATAATGTGCAAATACCAAAGTTCTCGCTCAATCATAAGTAGTAATATAGCCACAAGCCACAATGAGTTACGCCAAACACCCGTATGCTAAACAATCCCTTTTAGCCACATACTCTTGTGTCACGGACTGTCTTTGTGCATGTTCTTCAATAAACGGAACAGGAGCCACACACGAAATTAGGGTGGCTGCTGCTTCGGCCAAGATGACAACTACATGATACGGCTTCGCACCCAACGTCATCATCACTCCGCTACCAGAGGTAAAAACAAACATCCCAGCAGAATCTACCACGGAGAAGATTACACCTGAATTTTGAACGTGAAATCATTTTAAAAGGAAAGTCGACAGTTGTCGAGGCTGGTTTTTTAGGTCAGAGATCTCGCGGTGCGCTCTCGGGGGAGAGCAGTTTCCAGCGCCTCCAGCCTCCGCCCACCTCTGCCGTGGCCCAGAGTAAACAACCAGTCCACAGGGACTCCAGAGGTCACCCAGGACGGCTCCTACGTCTGGCGCCGTCACACTTTCCAGAGAAGGCGGCGGGACAGGCTGACGCCGCCGTTAGGGCTCATAGAGGGAAAAGGACGACGTTTAAACAGACGTCCGCACTTTGGTGACAGACGTAACAATTAGCGGCCATACATTAAAAGCGGGCAGTGGCGCAGGAATGAGAATTGACTTCAGCCCAGTGGTTCTTCAGCGAAAAAATGCAATCCCTTTTTGGAAGACATAAAATAGTGAGTCCTGGTCATAAACCACTCAACAGAAAGCGTCAAAACCGAGAAAGACGCGGAAAACATCAAATTGGACAGAACAATAATACCGATATCCGAATACCACTGAACGCTACACGTTTCAAACTTTCTCAAATACTTGCAACAAAAGATGAAATAAACCCATTCTCCAAAATCTGTAAGCTAAAGACTTTCGCGGCCCAAAAAATTCCGCTCTACAATGCCCAGCCTTTACCATTTGACACCTAATGTAACCTATCTCTCCAAGTCACCCTCCTCGCATAAGCCAGGCACGGTCGGGAGCCAGTGTCGGTGTCCAGCACGGGGGTGTCTTCTTCCAGTTCAGATACCTCCTTCAAAGAGCCCACCATAAATCAGCAAACCAAACGATAATGGTTTGAAACTCTACACGAGCAGCGCATCAGAGCGTTGACTCGGCTACCAGGACCCGCGCCATTTTCTGGCGCGGTTACCGCCATGTACGAGAGTTCTCTCGCGTGGTTGGCGCCAAATACGGGAGGAATACGATACGCCATTCATCTCCGAAGCCTCGATTGCAGCGAGCGTTGTCACGCGTGAGGATGAACTATGACACGATTGCCGACACGATGTTGACCCCCCACTTCTCCGTTCACTGACCCCACTGACCGCCATACCTACTAGCTCAGCAGAAGCGTGAGCAAAAAGCGCTCGACTACGGAACAGACAGTATCTCGATACAGACTGGTCATTTCTAGTGCTGCTAACGGTGGAAAACGGAACAGAAAATGTCTGGCTTTGATCGTTAATACCTCGTGCTGCTGTGAAGTGTTTGTGTAATTGGCACTGCCAAGGTCGTGATTTTCCCGTTATTGTTCAAAGATTAGGTTTTCTGTCACGAGGCATGTCCATTCTTATCAGCATCTCACGTATATTACCTACACGCAGCGGTGAGCAGCGCTATCAAATTTTCGAAAATGCTACTGCTACTTCCGCTACTTTGACTGGCTGCAACTGCCACCGCTACAAGCGCTACTTTTCAAAATGGCGAAACCACTAACCGCTACGCAGCTCTCGCTACGTTTTTACTATTAGCGGTAATACAGCACTACCCCAAGAATAATCTTCAATTTTCTTTTCAAATAAATTCTAAGAACAACTACTGCATGGAGCCGTATGACTCTCATATTTCAGTTTTCATAAAAGTCGAGTAGTTTTCCATGTTTATAGGACGGGTTCTATGACCTATTCAACAGTCCAAACAAAGCGGCCACAACACTGATAAATTTAAAACGTTGCTGCCATATCATCCTTCCTTTTAAAGTGTGGGATAGACCAAGAGAGAGAGAGAGAGAGAGAGAGAGAGAGAGAGAGAGAGAGAGAGAGAGAGGAGAGAGGAGAGAGAGAGAGAGAGTAGAGAGAGGAGAGAGAGAGAGAGAGAGAGGGAAGTAGGAAAAGAACACCATCCGAGGTCCTGGACCAGATCTCAAAACAGTACCTCCCTATGTTCTAAACTTCATGGCCGTGATTTTAACACCAAACTTACCGTCCACAATCATAAAGAACAATTTCATAACACTCAGAGCGCAGCCGATCTTAGACACATTTCACTTCCGCCGGATCAGGCACGTGCCAGGTCGTCCTTCACACTTCCCCCTGGACGTACCTGGTTGGGCGGGAACTGGGAGGGCAGCGGCTGTTGTACCGGGTACTGGCCGTACTGGCCCGGCGCGGCACGCTGTGCCATCGGCGGTCCTGCGTACTGGCCGCCTCCGTACTGCCGAGAGGGGTACAGGCCGTCAGAGCGCGGTACCCCGGTACTGGGAGAATATCAGACGCAGAAACGTACCTACACATAAATACATTGACCTGTTTCACACACACTTTATTCATTTGCATTTCGGTGTAATTTCCACAGGCTCACGAGAATACATTTCCTCCTGCTCCCGCTCCCGCTCTCGCTCTCGCTCTCGCTCCTGCTCCGCTCCCGCTCCTCTCCTCTCTCCTCTCTCCCGCTCCGCTCCCGCTCCCTCTCTCCTCTCGCTCTCGCTCCTCTCCTCTCTCCTCTCCTCTCTCTCTCCGCTCCCGCTCCCGCTCCCGCTCCCGCTCCGCTCCCGCTCTCTCTCCGCTCCTCTCTCTCTCTCTCTCTCTCTCTCTCTCTCTCTCCGCTCTCTCTCTCTCTCTCTCTCTCTCTCTCTCTCTCTCTCTCTCTCTCTCTCTCTCTCTCTCTCTCTCTCTCTCTCTCTCTCTCTCTCTCTCTCTCTCGCTCTCTCTCTCTCTCCCTCTCTCTCTCTCTCTCTCTCTCTCTCTCTCTCTCTCTCTCTCTCTCTCTCTCTCTCTCTCTCTCTCTCTCTCTCTCTCTCTCTCTCTCTCTCTCTCTCTCTCTCTCTCTCTCTCTCTCTCTCTCTCTCTCTCTCTCTCTCTCTCTCTCTCTCTCTCTCTCTCTCTCTCTCTCTCTCTCTCTCTCTCTCTCTCTCTCTCTCTCTCTCTCTCTCTCTCTCTCTCTCTCTCTCTCTCTCTCTCTCTCTCTCTCTCTCTCTCTCTCTCTCTCTCTCTCTCTCTCTCTCTCTGCATTATTTCGATGCTGCCGCCGTGCGCCGCGCCGCACAGCAGCTAACAAATTGCGTCCACAGCTCAGCTCAGCTAGCACGCTTCGAGGTGAAAATATTCAACCAGCGCTACCACCACCGTCACCGGGAACACCACGAGACCTCTCCGGAGAGCATCTGCAGTGTAATTTTCTAAGCTTTCCGGCACGTTATAATGAATGCAAAACATTAGCCTGACCCAGACATTGGTATCAGTGTGTGCGTTTTGTTCACCTCTGCCCCCAGCGACTGCCAGGCGCCGTCTTCGACTATCCGCCCCTCTTTCAGACATGTTACTCTTTCTCTTGTTGCTCTCCCTCGGTGCCGACAGAAGCGCACCCAGAACAGATGAGTTCAAACCACCGGCAAATACGGCGTCCCTTCATCAGATGGGGTTTTTGCACGTCTGGGTTTTTGAACATCAGATGGGTTTTTACACGTCTGGGTTGGGAAAGAACGACAGGACTTTTCATTGCAGGTTATCCGGGTCATTGAGTAGATTTTCTCAGAAACTATCTTGTTTGACTGTTACCAGATACACCGATGAGCCTCGAAGAAACTCTGGTTTTATGTTTCACAGTCTTTTGAGCAGCAATGCAAATAAAAAGATGACGGTCCAACGCAATGAGGTTACCGATGAGGAGTGGCAGATGATCCTCCCCATCTAGGTGCCATTCCAGAAGGCTGACGGGAGACCTGGAAGAACCGTGACAAATAGCCCGGATTATTTTTGCATTAGCTTTGTCTCTCCATTACTATTCTGTGATGTGGTGACTTTGGGTGGACCTTTACTATCGATATGCCCTTATTTTTCAGCTACGTTTATAATTTTGTTTTCAAGGTGTCCGCTGCTTTCTTTTAAACCTCTTAAGACAGCGACGACAGCGTTAGCGACTTGAGCAACAATATGGAGCCCAGATGGTTAATCATCCAACACCGGGACCTTTTGTTATAGAGTTGGGGTTTGTGGGTCGTTTTTGGCACCACCAGACTCAGTGTGCAAACGACGCCGTGTCATTACGGGGAGCGGGTCATCACGGGCTTCTCACGCCGGCAAAAAACATCTCCAATTAATGGTCAGCTAGGAAGATTGTCTTGGCGCCGCAAATACCGGCCCCGTCAGATATTGCGGACTCCCGCCGTGGCAGCGGCAAAGAGACAGAAAGGCAGCCCCACATTGGGGAGGTGAAACGTGTTAAAGTGGAAGTAAAAGACAATGCAATTTAGCATTTTTAGATCCATGTATAGGACTGGAGCAATTAGTGAAGTCTTACTTTCATTATGCCCATCATGAGAAGCCTTGTTTTTCTTGTTGTATAGTTTCGGAAACAGTAAGGAAACCGTGTCTCCGTCTCCGTCTCCGTCTCTTTCTCTCTCTCTCTCTCTCTCTCTCTCTCTCTCTCTCTCCCTCTCTCTCTCTCTCTCTCTCTCTCTCTCTCTCTCTCTCTCTCTCTCTCTCTCTCTCTCTCTCTCTCACCTGGGCTGGAACGCCGCCGGGGAACTGACCCCTCTTCTGCGCCATGTGCATAGCGGGGTTGGGGTACGGCTGCGCTCGGCCTGCCATCATGCCTGGTTGCATGCCGCGCATGTACATGCCCTGCGGCATCATGCCCTGCTGATCGACACAGAGAAAACCCCGTTAGTGAACCTGACTCCTACTTGCATTACTGCTATCCGGGTTTTGTTCCATTGATCCATAAGCAACGGCGATTCATGGAGAGAATCCTAAGGGACGCACACTTGGTTACTTGGGAGATTCACCCGTTCAAAATAAAAACCAAGACATATGAAACAGTACGCCATTAACTTCAAAGCAGAAACACAACAAAAGAATAGCATCGTACATACGCAGATATGAATAATTCGACATCAGTGAACAATCAGTGGCCAGTGGACAGTTGGGAACCCCGCGACTCGTCAGAGCGCTCCTCACTGGACACTGCCCAGTGTAACACGACTCGTTGGCGGGGTGTAGCATTACTCGTTGGTGGGGTGTAACATTACTCGTTAGCGGCCATCGCCGCCCGGGGCACGGGTACGACCCGGTTAGTGCGCATATATCAATCTTAATCAGCGACTACCAGCACTGAACTAGGGGTTCCACTAACGAGACCACATCGCCACCCACGTCCCCACGGGCCTGCTGAAGTCGGGAACCATAGGGAACGCTGCGGGGGAAACAGCTCATCAACTTTGCCTGATTTTCCCTGCACCATATTGATAATGGTATGACTGGGGAATAGAGGGGGAGTCTTGGTTGCAGGAGAGCAAAAAAAACACTTTTGAAGACGAGGTATGTTTTGTCTGTGTTTCAAATAAATTTGATACCTATGGCGCATAGATTTAAAACTCCACGTAATAAAAGAAAGTTTTGATGCCAATTGTATCCAATAAGCGGCAGATAACTATCAAATGTCTTCTTTCAGTGATGCAAACGAAAGCATCTGGGTCACCGACAAGAGAAAAATAGTTAACATTTCCTTAGATTCTGTGCTTAAACAGATAAGCTAAGCTCGCCGCGACAATGACACTCATTATTTGCTTATTGCTTTGGTTCTGGCGACTTCTATCGCTATACATCTACATATATCATAAATCCAGCACAAATATGAAGTCGTCTAGTCCGCGGAGTCTAGCCCAGCTTACAGCTAGCTCAGAATTCGCCGTCAGGCTCGCCAGTGGCGAATCTACACCAGGTATCTGGGAGGAGGGGGGCAACAGGGCCAAAAATAATCCAAAACATAGTATCTTTGAAGGAGATCTGACAAAATCGGATGGGACCGAAATGCCTTTTTACCCCCCCCTCCCACCCTTTCTCTGGATCCGCCACTGCAATTCACTACCAACAATCCCAGTCAGCGCAACCGCGCCCATGCCCCGCCACACTCCCATCGGTGGCGAAGCTGGCGGCTGATAAACCAGCTGGCGTCACCTTCGCCCCAGGGGGACGGCAAGTTGACGTAGTGCCTGCACGCCGGCAGGCTATTCATCCCGGCAGCGGTGCACAGACGGGACAGACTGCGAACAGCGACCGCCACACTCTAGCGAGCCGCCTTATTTATGCCCTATGGCGACTGCCAGCCGTCCAAGAAGAGATGCGGATGAAGAGGCGACGGTGGGCTTTGTTGGGGCTGAACGGTTGCGAAGAGTTGGAGAGAAGCGGTGTTGGTTGGGAAGGAAGGAGTGTAAGGGCATTGGTTTCTATGGGAGAGAATGTGTGATTATCAGGTCTTGTTGGACACATAGAAGCCGCCGCTGGATTTGAGTATTTATGACGGTTGTGTCGACCACCTCAGAGCCTCTGCTGTTGGTCAGGCTGTCATATCTGGACTGTCAGATCGGGTGGAAAGCAGACGGGCTCATCCTGACGTGACGCATCACGCATGACCATCAAACGGGCCACCGCTGAAATTTATCGAAACAAATTTTAATGAAAGCTTCAGTCGATAAAAAGAAAAAAACTTGGAAAAGGAAAAACTCGATGGAAGGAAAAATGTATCCATTATGTTGTGTCCATTTTTTAACAATAAATATAAAACTATAAAAATAAGTATAAGTAATAAGTATGCACGGTTGAAATCCATTGAGTGTTTCAGATGAAGCAGAGAACAGAGAAGAGTAAAACAGATCCTTGATTACAGTTAATGGCAGATCAATGTTGTGATAAACTGAATACTTGCAATCACGAATTTGTAAAATATGGACTAGAATGTGGCAAAGCTTATTGGTTGATTTATTGGTTAATCATTTGGGATTAAGGAAATAAGAAAAAAACTATCACCAAGCTTCATCATTCCTAAGACAAAACATGAAAAGAATGTTCTAAACATATAGAATATTCGTTTATGTATCGTGAAAGAACACTGAAAGAACAAAAACAAAACAAACTCAATTTTTGTAGTTGCCCACTCTCTATAAGGCAGTTTACTTCCCACTCGTGACATAATATCCTCACTCCCTCTGGTCCACTTGGGAGGCTCCTTAAACACCCACGCCAATGTCTCCTACAATTGAGCAAGTGTGACTGTTAGGGGTGAAGCTGACGATAAAATCAAGGCACTCCTCCAAGCCCGTAATCTCACCTGCATCTGCATCCCCATCTTGCCCTGCATGCCCTGCGGCATGTTTCCGCCGGGTCCCATGCCGCCCATCGGGCCTTGCATGCTGCCCATGCCCGGCATGGGGCCATTCATGCCGGGCATCATGCCCTGCTGGACCATGCCGGGCCGCTGAACGTCTCCGAACTGGCCACCTCCACCGCCGTAGCCCATCTGACCAGCCATCTGTGGAAGGGGGAGATGTACGGCAGACCAATCATCGGGAAACAGATGTCCCATCTGACAAGTGCAATGATGTCCCAGATGTCCCCATATGACATCTCAAGAGAATTGCGTGGAGGCATGAAATACTATAAAAGTGTAAGAGGCAAAACACATAAGAAGAGACGCGTCATTCGTCAACGGAAAAATTTCAATCAAATTCACTCCAGGCTTAAGCGTTATCAAAGTTGTAAAATACAAAATGCGTACCACCGTGTTTTTTACGCTTGAAGAACTCCCATGGTGTTGGGTGTACTTTTATTGAAACGATAGCGCAGGTATCTGTCAACCGAACTAATTGTTCCAACATCATCACAACAGTAGCAAAAGAGAGCAACAGAGCGGTTAAACGGCCAAGTCATCACCGGACATCCCGCGCCAAAACGATTACACCCTCTGTCACCAAGTTCACAGTGCACTGTCAACAACAATACTTCATGACAGGACACGTTCTAAACCCACCTCTCCCATCAATTGTCACATACATTCATCCTCGTTAAAAAGCAAATGTGTCCCATTTCTAGACCATGGTATCTAAAACCAATAGCAGAGCAAGCAACATTTTTCATCTCTAATCATCCACTGTATCCAAACAGTGCAGAAGGGACTGCCAACTAACTCGCCTCTCGCTAAGCGAGCAGTCTTCCCAGCTGCCACCAGTCGCTAATTAAAACTGGTGGCGGCGGTGAAGTTGACGTCTGGCAGCGATTGTTGCCGCAGGGCGACTCTCGCGTCGTCGTCGTCGACGCTCAGAAGCAGTGGCAGGCGAGGCGACGAAAGGGTGCGAGCCGCGCTAATCAAGATCACATTTCCACCGATGATGGTGAATTCCACCGATAGTCCATGATAGATGTGACAGATATGATGTTTCGGCATCTGTCATACGGAATAAGGAATATCCGACCTTACTCCAAATGAATTCACGAGTGTTTTTCCCATCATTTCATCCGAACGTGACTATCCGAATCTGGAATACACGCATACTAACCCGAAGTATACATTCCTGATAGGTCTCGGGAGGGGGGGGTTCTGGGCACTCCGGCTCAATAGCGAAGACCATTCATTGATGGAACTTATAATCATATGCAGGATATGCAAGTTGTTATGCATTTTTGTTGGTATGCAGCTTTCTATAGATGAGCCAGGATCGAGAGACTCTCTGCTACCCTCTATAGGAATGATGCCATTTACCAATGCCAAACACGATACGAATCAACAACAGTCTTGGGGCTTTACGGCACACTGACTGCTTAGGTGCTTTACTATTGCCAACTCTCACCCTGTTGGGAGGTATTATGAAGATCAGAAAGACTTGTGCAGAATACCCGCCCGGAGATTCGAACCCGGATCAGCGTCGTGGAGGCCGAGTATTCTACCCCCCCCAGAGATCATACCTAATTCTTGAAGGTAGGCAAGATAGCTCTTACCTACCTTTACTTCTTCTTAACTTCAATAAACAACTGTAAGATGCGAAATGAATTGATTGTATTCAAGCACCTTGCGATTTTAAACTTGAACGTCTCCCGCACTTTATGAGCAACTTAACTAGTTCAAGTCCACGTCATGTAAACTCCAGAGACAGCAAAATCACCCCAATTAGGCAAACGGTCCATAAGCGATGAGATACAGCCGCACGCCTTCCTCGAATACTGGGGACCAAACGCGGCAGCGGCCAGTCAATGACCTCTCACCGCGCGGCCGCGACCGGACATAGCAGTGCGTGACTAAGTGTCGCCTTTGTTCAGCGGCCGGGCGCCATTCATTGATTGACTTTCTCACGCCGGCACATCAGAACCCAAGGGTTCTAAATCCGAGCACGGCGTTAGTGGCAAGGGATCGAACCCGAGCATAGAATCAGCCGCAAGGGATCCGAACCCAGCACAGCGTCAGCGGAAAAGGGATCCGAACCCAGCACAGCGTTAGTGGCAAGGGATCCGAACCCGAGCACAGCGTCAGCGGCAAAGGGATCCGAACCCGAGCACGGCGTCACTGGCAAGGGATCCGAACCCGAGCACAGCATCACTGGCAAGGGATCCGAGCCCGAGCACGGCGTCAGGAACAAGGGATCCGAACCCGAGCACAGCGTCACTGGCAAGGGATTCACTACCAAATACGACATCACCGGCAAGAGATCCAAACACGACTACGGCATCCCGGTATGGATCGAAACCCAATGCCAGCGTCAGGGCCAAGAAATCCGAACACGACCACAAAGTAACTGGTGGTGGTTCTAAACCTGACAACCAGACCAGCAGCGGACCGAAACAGGGACTCGGCGGCAAGTGTATGAATAACTGGCCAGAAAGTAGAATCCGGCAGTGACGGCGAGAGGTTTCTCTGAAGGTTCCAAACTGCCCAAATACAGTGTCATTCTGTATGCCAGGAAATCCGACACACAAGCACCCAACTGAGAATAAATCCGTTTGGATTGAAAACCATTCCTTTCGACTCAGTGATATATCATCTGGCCTGAGCATAAATAAGGAGTCACATGGGATTGTTCGCCAAGGGCAGACTTCGAACATGACCATTCAGACATACACTAATGATTATTTAATAATAAAAGCTCTGCAGTAGATAAACAGTGATATTTTCTCCAATTTCCATGGATTTACCTTCCGCCTCCCCCCAGGGTCATCCAAGTGCTGAAAACTAATAAGTGATATGTACAAAAAATGAAAAAACGCGTTAACAAAACGTTAGTTTATTGTCCAATCATCAACGGGCATGAACCATCCCAATAACAGATGAAGTAGATGCTGGACATTAGCTGACTTGAGCCACATATGCACCATCTGTATCAGCCATTGAGACAGGTATTTTTTTTTTAAACGTCTAAAAAGCCTGATCCCAAGCTTTGTCGGGCCCAGCACAAAAAACAAGTATTTTCAAATGAATAAAAGATTCCATTCAAAACTGGTCATCTTGCAAAACAAGAGCCCACCACACAGAGCTCCCCCTCCCGTCACCGCTGAGCTCGCCTCTGCTCAGTTGGACGTACTACCGCTTACCGTCCGCGGCACGCGCTGTCATGCGCATTCACCGCGATCCCGCGCGGCTGTGGCTTTGGTAGTGTGACCGCAGCGGAGCAGGGCGTGAAGTCGCGCCGCTGGAGAATGGGCAGGACCGGGAGGGTGGCAGCGTGAACGGTGCAGGTATCAGTGGTGCCAACAATGGCCCGTGGCTATTCCCTCCAAGAACATAATAGAAATGCGGTTCAACTGAAAATTTAGACGTCAGAGACAATGTAAAAATATGTTTTCAGATTGTGAAAACGCGTGAATGTTACTCCGGTGATTTGTGACCTGAATATCGGCCAATTTCGATTATTTACGGGCCCCGTGTCTGGCAACTCCGGTGGGAGCGGTGCAGGCGCGCGGCGAGCTCAGCGGGAGGTCGCGATAGGTCACTGGTCCAGTGCTCCGCACTGAAGCCGCGCCGCGGGGTTACCTGCGGTCAACCGAACCGCAGCAACAATGGACCTTACACCGACCATGCACAACGACCAACCAGGTGTGAATGATTCAGAAAGCGCAGAAGATCTAACTAGGCCGGTGACGTAACTTTTTAGGGATGGTATCAGATGCACGAAGAAATTTCGTGCTGGATTCGACCGACTTTGACATCGTTATGGGTTCGGACGTGACGGCGTCTGTCACGCGCCAATTAACGGACTTGCACCGGACTTGTGCAATTAACGGACTTGTCGACGTGACGAATCGGGGAACGCACCAGCACAGTCGGATGGCACCGCGATAAACGCCTCTAAAACGCAGACCCGTGCCGGTGAACAAACCCGTATTTGTACAAGAGTTAATGTTCTTGGTCTGGAGCAGAATTTCAAAATATGACAACATATAGACAATTGAGCGCCGTTGGAAAAAGGAAAAAGGGAATGAAGTTGATCAACAGTCATAAGCGGATGCAGAGAGTGAAAGGAGAGGAACCTCCAAATCGTGCTCTCGGTGTCCAACACTGCACCCGCTGTCCACCGAATTCGCCCTGTAACCGCCCAGAAAAATCGGCCTCCCCCAAGAAAGCTAGTACTTATGCCGGCACAGAACCCCCCACAACTCCACCGAGAAGCAGTACCACCTAAAAACAACACCTCCTGGTTTGAAATAAAGCCCACTGGCTAAAGAGCACCCTGATCAGAAACCATGATTCCGCATTGGTCGAAAGGTATCAAGCTATAAATGGAAGTTAAAAATGGCACCACGCTGGCGAAGTATGACGCAGGTTCCAGGCCCCATCTTTTAATTCACTGATCGCTTCGGTACCTGCTTAAAAGTGTTGGGAGCTTTCCCGCAGAATAGCAGACAAACGCGGATCTTTGTACCTCATCCCTTTCTTTCACTTGTACCTCATTCCTTTCTTGTATTTAAGTGTTTCCAAACCAACTGTTTTCAAAACATTTTCATAATTTCTCTGATCAAAGGTGGCTGTTTTTTTCCATGTCGTTCGAAGAGCTTCCTGGCGTTTGCGGACTTAGGCAGACAAACACAAAACCAGCGTCCAGATACCCAACAACCATTGCATATTTCAAGCAGCTAAACAATTTAAATGGATCGCTGAAGTTGACTGGAAAATATGGGTCTGTTCCAGGGCCTTCTCAAACATCATGCGAACTCCTCCCAAAACAGTTGAATCCTCTAATCTAGCTTGATATCTGACGGAAGAGTTTAGTAGAGTCTACTTCCTCTTTTGGAGAAGCTTGGAGGAGCTTAGAAAAGGCACTGGAATAATCCCATTTATATTTTTGTACAGGGGCAGACACAGACCCGAGTTTTGGGGAGCCAAACCCATGTCTGCCTCTACTCCTGGGGGAGGAGGGTGGGAGTGAAGATTTTTTTTGCTCTACAGACCTAGTGTTAACACCTTTTTTCAGTGCTCGACATAGTATAAGCTACCTCTCCAAGTGCATGATTGCTCTCCGGGGGAGCGAAGATTTTTTGCTCTACAGACCAAGTGTAAAACTTTTTTCAAAAATTATCCGGCGTTTGGGGGCCAAAAGATAGTTTGGCCCCCTCCAGTGCTTTGGGGGTGCCATGGCCAGAATGCCCCCCTCCCCTGCGTCCGCCAATGGTTTTGCATCCTCCCGGTTCTCTGGCCTGAGAAAATTTAGCAGCTGTTTCTCCACTGCGACGACGACGCCCAGGCGAGCCGTAGCACCAGCCGCCTGAGAAAACTGGGATAGACTGCGCCGCAGCACACAGCTGCTGCGCGGCACAGTATCGGCTAGAACGGAGCAGACGGGAACGGGAGTCTTACCATCTGCGGAACGTGAGGGCCGAGTGGGGTCCGCAGCGTTAAAAAAGCGACGTCTGGAAAAAGGTTAAATTGATTATTATTGTTTTAGGGCGCCAGCCCGAAGTCATATACGGAAAAAGAAAAAAGTCACAGGTGTCGATAATATCATTCATAACGTCATTCAGCTGTTTTTTAGAAATACTTTACAGGGTTTTACTTCGTTATAAAGCAAAAACACATACGCACCTCTTTTAATCTACCCCGCACTACCAAAACCGAACTTAAAAACTGACAAATCTTACAAGACAAAGCCCGAAAGAGACAATTGAGGCGTTGTACATCGAGTCCCCAAACGAAGGGACAATACCACCCTTGAGGCTGTTAATAAACTAAGAGACATTTTTGGGCGAGTTTAGAAACGAATATTGTTTAAAAGAAAACGTGTTTAAAAAAAACACGCAACTGAGGTAGGCCCTAATCGTAGAAAAGATTCCCTATTACAAAAAAAGATTGATTATGAAAAATCAGGGAGGCAAGGCGTAACTAATGCAGGGTAATGCAACGAAGCAATTCAAGGTGCAACAGAGCCGAAAAGTCAACTAGTTAAAATACAAAGAGCAAGTGCAAAAATATTTGTAAAAGCACTTAATTTATCTTAGAAAACCTCCAAGAGACGGTAGTTCTACAGCCTACAGTTCACAATAATGCCCCTTGTGGATGCGAGTAGGTGTTTTGTTTAACTCTTAGTCCCAGTCCTACCTCCTAATATTTCTAGTTCGAAATTCCCGGCATTGCTAATCAGAGCCAAAAGTCACGCAACACATCCAACTCTAACGCATTTTCAGTAACCTTTCATAACTAGCGTTGAACACTGTACACTGTTGCTATGGCAACGCAGCGGCGCCGCGCTGACAAAAACCTACGGTCGTGCTTGAACCGGCGTTTTTGCCTTCAACGGCAGTGTTTTTACCCGGCGGATTCCGTTCGAGTGGCTGGTGGCTGCGTATGCCGGTGGTATTCGAGTGGCGTGGCCACGCACGAAGTCAACGAGGGAGAGAGAGAGAGAGAGAGAGAGAGAGAGAGAGGAGAGGGAAGAGAAGAGAAAGAAGAGAGAGAGAGAGAGAGAGAGGTTTCTTCATGCGTAGGTGTTGAACTAATATTTTCCAATATTAAGAAGTGGTAATTCAGCGAAGGGTTCGTCACCTCACACTGCATTCCAAGCCGGAACACACGGCTCAGTGGAGAATAGATCTGCATTTGATTAATTCCCTGTAAAGCCATTTAATATCAGCAGCTTTTATAGCCGCCCGTAGGCCAAAGTCTACCACTCCGGACCTCCCGACTTACATTCTCAATAGAACTGACAGCTTCACCCCCCCATTACCCCCTCCCCCTCCCAACCTCCCGGCCAATCACATTCGCGGCGGCGCACAGTAACCTCTAATCAATACCATAGGCTAATACAGGTCACAAGTGTGCAAAGTTAACGGACATCGGTGCAGGTCGAACGGGCAATCGATGCGCGGCGTACCGAGAGCCCTCAAACTCTGGGCAGCCAATAAACTGGAAGACTGATAGAAATTTTCCAGAGCATGATCGGGCAGGCGGACTTTATCTAATAAGAGGATACTGGAAAGTGAGCGGTTGGTGCACTTCCGGGTCCGGTTTATTGCGCACATTTCACGACTACTTATCAATTTGCGCCGAACAAAAGGCTTTCCAGAGCTGCAAGATACGCGCGATTAGTGCCCGCGCCATTTAAAAATGTTACTCAAATGAAAATTCAGCCAGATCGAAGCTTGACCATAGCTAGTACTGAAATCATCCTCAAAAACAGCCGCAAATGTTCGAAAATTTCCTTACGCACATATTGCAAGACTGCATCCGTAATCAAAGTAAAATGATTCTGTCACCACCAACTTTGCACAATACCATCAACTGATCAAGGCCAGGGCTGGCCACGACCGTCGTTACCATGGTGACGGTAAGTTGTTTACTGGTGACAAGCCAATCGACGTGTTCGGGGGAGGGGGACGGAGGATGTCGCCAGCATGGTCAAAGGAACCGACCGGTACCCAATCCAATAGATTTACTCGGAATACATGAGCAGTTTTGGTACAAAGGCCCTCGGTACAGTCTATTACGTCATACGTGAGCCCGACGTAATATGAAGTGACACGGACGAAATAATGTGTGGCGGAAAGGACCATAGTGAAAAAATGAAATGGACTTTAATTTCATCTGAACGAAACGTTTACGCAAGCTCACCAATTTTTTCTCCCTTTTCTAATTTTGTATACCCAAACAACTGATGTCCTATTGAAGTATTGTCATTCCTCTGCTTTCCAATGGTAGGCACTAAGCCCAAAAAGTCCTTCTAGAGAAAGACTAAGATCGAGTGGAAAAACGTACTAGATACCCGGATACATGAGTCCATTGGTCTGTTCCCCGGGTCGGTTCGGAAATAGTGCGCACGGAGGCTGTTTAATGCTCATGCATCCGGGATAATTAGCTACCGTCGAAAACGTCCAATGGGCCGATATCTGAAACAGTTCTTCCAAACTCGACGATACCTTTCTCAGCACAACTGCGACGTGAAAACAGTATCCACCCGCTTTATTTTATGTATTATGCGACACGCAATAACTTCCCTTCTACAGGAGCGCAAGACGACGACAAAAAAATATGAGCAAGGTGATTTTGAGCTTTATGCTGCCTCGACAGAAAAGACTGTCTAACCCAGCAAGAGGAAAGATAAGCTATCCCAAATCCTGGACAGACAAAAAGGAAAAAAGTGTAGCCATGCGGTACATACAACCTCTGATCCAAAATCGATCCCTAAACCTAACCTATTTCACCGCCTGAAATGCTCCGCAGTTCTTCTATCATAAGCCGTCCGCACAAACACTAGTCCACTAGAACGAAACGTCGGCGCAAAAAACAGTGTCTCTCCTGTCCCACAAATCACCGCCCGCGCCATTAGATCCACACGCCGTCGACAGAATGCATGTCAAGGCTCGAGACAGAGGCGCACCCAGGAGGGGGAGGGCAGACTTCCCAACTCGCAACTGACTGGCACTGCCATGGTCGCCAGGAGCTCCCCTCGCATATATCCGCGCTGCCTATGACCCTGATGACCCTGATACAGCCCCGCTTCACCTTCACCCTGAGCACGCCGCTGGCTTTCGTCAGCGGTGTTGGCTGGGTTTATCTGGGGCGAGAACGTGCCTCCATATGGCACAGCGGCGGCAAAACAGCGGCCGCCCACACCACTCTGAAGCAGGCCGCGCTGCGCAGGGGCGGACCCAGGCGCCAGTGACGGGGGTGTCATCCAGGGGAGTTCCGGTCGCCGTGCAACGTTGCATGCAACATCGCTAGCATCAGATCAGAATGATTTTAAAAGCATTGAAGGTTAAATGTAAGGTTTGATCCTCCAAGTAGGACTTAAGCAACAGGTAGTCATATCGGTTTGGACTTATGGACAAACCATAGCTCGATTCCTGGTGCCGTGAGGAGTTAAAACCTAGCGGATCATCTTAGGCAACCGTTTCTAAATGTCACAATTCCAAATCCCCACTAGCCGTGTCGTAACTAACATAGAATGTCATATATATATATATAAATATATATATATATATATATATATATATATATATATATATATATATCCTTTTAGCATACATGTCCCCCTTGACACAGTGGCGGATCCAGGAATTCATTTGGGGGACTAAAGGGCTCGAGCCTCACCCACCAGTACCTCGGGCAGCCCCTCGCCTATGTATTAACTATAGGGGCTAGGACATTTGGGGGGGTTGAGTCCCCTAGTCCCCCCATTGTATCCACTTTCACACCATCCCCCTGAAGCCCGGTATGCACTGGCAGCATTCCATCTACGTATAAGGTTAGATCCAGTCTTGTCACCGAACTCCCATCGCTCTCTCCTCTCTTGCTCTAGCCGCCGAATTCACCGGGGCGGACGGTGTTGAGCGCGGTTGCAATATTGACCTGGGAGCGGGCGGTACACTCGCGCGAGCGTTCAGACAGCTAACCACGCGCCTGAGGAATATCAAACAGGAGCCGAGCTGCAAGGAAGAGGGATGGACCGCAAGCGCGACGCCCGCCGCCAGTCAATACAGATGTTATGTAACACAAAGGGAAATTGTGTCATTGGCATTACCACTTATTTGTGGACCTTCCAGATATTCAGTTGATGTGGTAGGATTATGTACATGCAGTTATTGAGCTCTGCATAATAAATTTCCGAGTTGTTTCCATGCATCAAATTCTTAAAAAAACGACGTTATTAATAATATATGACTTAGGTTTCCAGAACCTTAGGCACAAACTTTTCAACAACAACAAAAACACTTTTGAGGATCACCTCATGAATACGATTCATGATTGATGACACATGCCCCAGAAGCTTACGCACATTAGACAAAGTGGCGCGTAATCATCTGTCCCTGGCAGAATGCCTTCAGTATACTTTCATTCCGCCCAGACTATTGTTTCACTGGTCTGGAAGACTGCACTAAATCTGTGAATAATAAAATAGACAAGCACACCAAAAGCTGCAGGTGTTCCAACGAATAAAACAAGTAAATAAAAAATTGAACGGAAGATAAACAAAAGGATATCAACGGGTGAAAGGATGTCAAAAAGGAATGACCACCCACCCATGTTCCCCTCGTAGTGTTTCGCCCCCCATGACAGAGACCTGGCAGCCCCCCCCTCATCCCCCCACACCAGACCGGATTGAGCTCACTTCTGAGCAAGGATGGCGGTGCGACGGTAGCGCAGGAGAGGACCACATCGATTTGTTTACGGCGTCAGCGACTACCGACCTCATCCCCAGGGACTGGAAAAGACAGTCACGCCATCCACCCGAAATAATCAGGTCTCTATGCGTAAACGATATGTTACAGACGCCTGGCATCGCTGCCGAAACCTGTGTCGAAAGGGCTGAGTTGCACTGTCGGGGGGAAAGGCGAGGAGAGTGGGTTTTTCACCTCTTTCCTGCAGGCGACACTTCTGAATAGCCTGCGGCGGTAAAATGTGGGGCCGCCAAGCTGCAGAGTTACCAGCCGCCGAGACTATTCTTGTCAGATCCGCACCCGGGATTGGAAACAAAGGGGATGTGGTGCTAAAGCAGGTACCGTTAGCATAGTCAATACGCCCAGCTCAGACGAACACTGCTTGAATTCCGAAGTCGGGAATTAACGAACCAACACTGACCACGTATCACACTATTACATTGAGCGCCTATCGGTATACTGCACCTTCAAACTTTACCAACCGTTCATCATGTTCAGATTTATGAGATTCAATTTATGCATGGATTCTCTGAAAATGGCTGACGCTGTAAAAAGAGTGATTCACTACAGTCATCACAGTGCTTTATACATTGTGAATAAGAAAGACTCAAAGACCAAATATCTCATCATAAGAAAACTGCAGAACAAAGGCCATCCGATTCGTAGATATCTACGTGGACAAACAGCAGGCATTTATATTTGGTTTCCACGACATTCTGCGACTTCGTCGGAGGTCCCGGCTTCTGTATCTGAAGGCTCATCTGCAGAATAGCCTCCCCAGGAGAAAACGGCGCCGACGCCGGAAAAATAGCGCGGGAAAGACGCGCGACGAATGCGAAACAGCCTGGAGATTAGATACAACTGCTGAGGCGATGCAGTAGATGAAACGCCAGAAGTCTGCCGATGGAGCCACACCGGGAAAAAGACTAGCAAACAACGAGAGAAGACGAAGAGGTATCCAGGTTTAATACAGAAGGAGACTGATTGGCAATATCGAGCAGGCAGTCAGGGTGTTTAGGTCAAATATTCACTCATTTATAATGTTTGAACATCAGCAGAGTCAAGGATACTTATAACATCTAGTCACTATAACATTTAGTCATCTACAACTAAATCTCCCGAGTCTGATACATGAATTGTATATTTGGGCAGGCATCTTAACGCTGTTATTGCAATCAGAAGATGGAAAATGAATAAAAACTCATTATTAGAAGGCCATATGGGAGCTATAATTATGACGAACAATCCCTCTGAACTGATGTCGTATGAGCTTCTGCCACACGTCGGAAGAAAATCCAGCAAAACGTGGACAACCCCTCTTCGGACTCTGCACGCCAATTCCTAAATACTGGAAAAGCACAGGTTCATAGCCAATTGCAAGCTAGGCTGTTTGCAAGGTTGTTTTTACTGGTTGAATGAGTTGCTTTTAACGTGAAGTGGGATAATATTAAAAGATGTGTCGTAGACTGTGTGACAAAATTCACGGATTAAATTATTAATATCCATGAACAGATTTATCTAACCATGGAAAAATTCTAACTGTAGTCGGGATCAAATTCCAGCATTTCAGTTTGTATCGTTCAGAGCATGAGTGAATACGTGAACGAATTGAATGCTCAACCAGTATTAGACCAACTTGAAAATTGCAATTCAGTGCTTTACCAACGATGTAAAAAAACTCATTCCCGCGAAGGACAGCGATAAAACTCAACGAAATCGGGATCACCATTGGTAACATCGTTATCAATATGCTGGCGTTTCTATCAAGACTCTGGACCTAGTAGACATCATATCTAGTCCAGTGCTCCCCCTCTCCGCCTGCCGCCGTACACGGAAGTGGCCAGAGAGTCCCGTGGCGCGGCCATACCGGTGGCCCTTCCGCCGAGGCTGCCCTGCTCCCGTGACCTTCTAACCCCAGCCAACGCCGGCGGCAACTATCGCGTTCCCGCTCACCAGCGGCGCCCAAACCACACGCCGTTGTCATGGTGACAGCCGAGTGGCGTGCGCTGCGGTTTGAGAGCCACTGAGCTGATTTGCGTGAGGCTGCCGCCTGTGAAGGTGGACTGTGGTGGTAGTCACGTCTGGTGGCGGTGGTTGTTTACGAACCCTGGTGGTGAGAACGGTACCGGAGCCAGAACGCCAGCAAAACAATGACCTGGATCTCTCCCGGCCCCAGGGTCCGGCTCCGTCTTACCGCCATGGTAGTCAGCTTTCCTCTTGCGTTGTGGTCTTGGTGGCAGACGGGTATGATCTCTCCCTTTCTCTGCTGCCTTTCCGACAGAAAACAACAGAAAACGCTCCCTTCTACAGCAGTCTTGGTGACAGTACTTTCGTCTATACCTTCGTGACAGTCTAGTTCCCCTCTCTTTACCTTCGCAAAAGCACTTGCCCGTGTCCCCTTCTACAGCCGACTTCCGGACAGTATGGCTATCCTCATTTACTCTCCTCTCCATTACGATATCATTCCTCTCTTTCACTGGCGGATCCAGAGCGGGGGGAGGGGGGGAAACGGGGTAATTACCCTCCAACCGGCCAATTGTTTCCGATTGTCCTAAAAAACATGTTTTTTTCACAATACTGGGCCCCGTTACCCCCCCCCCCACCCTCCTCAACCTCGGTCTGGATCCGACCCTGCTCTCTTCTAATACAATCATCGTCTTTTTAAATTGTTTGCAGAAAAACCACTAGGCTCTTCTTCATAACATGATTTGGTTCATTTGGGCTAAGACTCGACCTTAGGTGTCTACCAGACACAAGAACCGGGTTTCGGCACATCGACATATTGAAGCAATCCACATATCCGTAAAAAAACTGCCGTGAAAATTAAAGTTAACATACATTCGCCCCACTTTCCCCGTGGACTTCTCTGAGACTGATCAGACTGCTAGGTGGTGGTTAAACATTCAACCGCGCTGAGGCACGAGAAACAATGCAAAAATTTAGAATAGTTTTTCTATCTAGCTAGCAAAAATTCAAATGTCAAATACTACTAAACGTCAAACGTTTCCGCGTATGCATTTCGACTATAAATCAGCAGTTTAAGACAAAAACTAGAACTCAGGAACAGGGGCGTCAAAAGTGGAGGGGACGGGGACGCGTTCCCCCAACTCAAGAATCAGGAGGGGACGCCCCCTCCCCACAAATGAGACTCGAACTACGTTTATTTGCACTTTCTGAATTAACTCTCCCCATTACCTGCGTGAATTTACGTAAATGTGTTGAAGTGCATCTTGGTTAGCATTTTCAAACATCCAATATGCTTAAAATTCCTCTACCCCCCCGTCATCGCCAGTCCGGGTCCGTCCGCCCATAAGAATCCCGTGGCTACGCCTCTGCACAGGAAGCACCAAAACTTGATGACCTCCGCGGACAAAGGGTTATGAATGCGCAGCGATCGCACACCTCTTCACAGCTCCGCCCGCCCACCCCAACCCATCCCTCCCCCGAGCTTCTATTCACTCCAAACAATGCAACGCAGAAATCCCCGCACGGCCAAACACACGTGATTAATACGGGGAGCGCTCCGCTAACTGCGGAGGTTCTGCAGTACCAGTGGCAAACCCAGGGATACCCGTGATAATCCCAAGTCTTCTATGCGCCACTTTTCTTCCAGGAACCCGAAAATAGCTCCTCAAAGGAGCCTTATGTTTGTCAAAACCAACTACTGGCGGTCTTGCGCACGTTACGGTCCATGCTTGAGGGCTCGCGGAGCGTTCCACCCACATCACGATCAATTGAATCGGGCTGAAGCAGATAAGTGATCCCAACCATTCTCCGGTTTCAGTGGGGTAAGCTGAAAAGCCGTACAATTCGGGAAGCAAGTTGAGCACAGGCTGATAAGCGCGAAATGAGATTTATTTGGCGAATTAACACTCAACACATCAACAATTTCGGGAATTTGCAAACGGCCAGCTATCTTAATGACAGAGTGAACAGACGGCATCCCCACGGTCCAAGAAGGAAAACCACCCCAACCTCCCAGGTCCGCTCTTGCCATCGCCAGCAGACTATCTTCCTCTCTGAACCTGCCGAACATCCTTGCGTGCCTGTTCCAACTAGTCCAGCCAGCACGCGATCGGCACAATAGACCGCCCAGGCTGAACAGAGGGAGGCATTGCAACACCGGTACCCCACCCACCTGGCCTGTTGCACAATGCCCATCGCATCAAGCGCCTGTTTATAGCGAGAGCGCCGACTACCCGCGTCGCGCCTACCTCGCATCGGGGACTAGGTCCCCGCGTCGGGCCTACACCGCCCGCGTCGGGGACTACCTCGCGTCGGGACTACCTCGCGTCGGGGACTGCACCGCATCGGGACTATCCCGCGTCGGGACTACCTCGCGTCGGGACTACCTCGCGTTAGGACTATCCCGCATCGGAATCCGCTGAGAGGTATGCTCATGTGTTTTACATCCTCGACTTAAATCAAACGAAACATGTGCAGATATTTGCAAACTGCTTGCACGCTGGTTAGATAAACTGAATGTGCTAATGCTTCGCTACTGGATTTCAGAACCGATTCTAACAAATGTTTAACACTCTTCTTCTTGCTACCAAACCATCCCGAGATTACGCTCCCACACCCGATATGATGGCTAAATTAGCATTGTGTGAGCAACTGCTGTTAAAACAGCATAACCTGATTGAAACGAGTGTGCGTGTGGGGTGAGCACCGCGTAATGGCTGAGAAGGACTAGGCGGAGGCGCCGGGAATGATTGGCGGCTGCCGCCTGCGGCTAGTCCGCTTTGGCCCGTCACCACAAAACGACGCAGACCTCCGGTCGATCGTTCCGCTGCACTCCCGACGTCGTGGTGGTGTCAGAAAACAGGTTCCAGAAGTCCGACGGGTTGGTGTTATTGCTGTTTAGACTTCGGGCGCTTTGACAGCGGGGTAATATTTCCCCAACGGTGATTACAAAGAAAACAAAAGGTATAAGGCACCGTCCAAAGTCCAGGGGGTTCATCCGGCCATGTTCCCCGCCCCCAAAGCGCTGGAAGGAGCGCCAAACTATCTTTTGGCCCCCCAAAGGCCGGATACTTTTTATAAAAAGGTGTTTACAGCGGGTCTGCGTCAGCCCCTGAACCAAACCAATACGTTTGGAAAGTATGATAGCTGCACCAAATCCGGCCCGTATCTAAAAAACACAACCAATTAGTCAAAATTGTATATCCAAATCCGTTTACACACAAATGCCTCTAGATCTGGCAGCTTTTTCCAGATCCTTTGATTGCGCAGGGATCCGGAAAGATGTTCAAACAGTAGCGCAGTTCAGTTCTCGCTAAATTTGACGGTTTCAATCACGGAGCTGGAATGGAGGCTCTTCTGAAGGTAAGCCTCCGGGAGGGGATTTCGCTGGCATGCTTTGTTATGCTACCTTATAACTCGAAGGGCAAGTTGCCACCTTCCCTTTAAAGGGAAGGTGGTACCTTGGTCGAATCCTGGAATTTAGTGTAATTAGGAGAACTTTTAGCCGAAAATCATGGAAACGTTTACGATTTCTCTGAAAGATGTAAAATAACTTCAATATTTAGATTTTTAAAATGCACCTCTAGGGAAAAATTGAAATATCTGCCTGTGGATGGTGTCATGATCTGGAAAAACTACCATATTCAATACGCTTCAAGGGCTTCGATTGGCTGATGCTTTTCGTGACGTCAGCATGTGTCGTCACACCAACAGCCCGGACAACTTTGGCCTGCTACTAAGGGTACATGTGGGGTACATTTCAGGTAGTTTTTAGCTTTTCTCTGCGAAAAATTTTTAGTTTCAAGATAAATGATATATTGAGTACCGGGTTTTCCGGGATGCTTTATAACTTGGCTATCTCAGTTAAAATCACGTTATAAAGGTGCAACATTCCCTTTAAGTATCGCTCTGGTTCACAAAACCGACAGCACGTGCTCGTATCGACGACGGCCATGTCACGGAGAGCGCCAACTAATCACCAATGGCGGGAGTGGCTCTCGTCACTCTGCACTGCAGAATGTTAATGCACTCAGCAGAAGACGCAGAACAGCGTGCACAGTTAGTGCACAGGTCGTGACCGTCCAGCCTGCAACCGTGACAGAGTAACTCAATCACTAGTGCACACGTGCAGTGCACAACTGTTGCTAGTCGGCGCCAGGATGCGCACACTTGGACCAGTAGCTGTTGGGTAAATACAGCCGCAATTACGCAATGCCAGCAATTACAGAAGATATCACCTCATAAGTTTGTTAGTTCAGGGTTGGTTGTTTTAACCCTCCATATGGCGTCTCATGATACATTGCATTCATGTGGGTTTACCTATGTGTCTAGAACGGTACACCTAGGCTGTTTCAATGCAAACCGCAACATCCGTTTCGCAAGAAGCTAATAGAAAAGCCCCAGCAGAAATTCGTCACCTTGCTCTGCGGCCGGGGGCTAACGCCCACACAGCGGCGCCAGTGACGACTGACGCCCACTCGACAGGACCAGTGACGTCATAGTGAGGTCACACGGGCAGCAAACATCCGGCCACCGCTGAGATCGCGGCAGGATCGCGCCGACACAACACGCAAACAGGCGGATTCACCGGATCGCGGTACATGTCCACGTCAGCGACATCGATCCATTCCCTCCGCCTCAGTTTCGCCCACCTTTGACCGCCGCTGTACAGGTGCGGGGGTGGTTGGGCAGTTTCAAGAGAGCAGTTTCAACCACGCCCCGGATCGATGCAGAAGACCCAGGTTTGCTTCCTGTTTCAGTGAAGGTTTCAAAGAAACTTTAAAGGGAATGTGGCACCTTGGTCGAATCCTGGAATTTAGTGTAATTAGGGGTACTTTTAGCCGAAAATCATGGAAGCGTCCATGGTTTCTCTGAAAAAATGTACAGTAAGCTCAATATTTCTTTTAATAATCCTCTAGGAAAAGAAAGAAACATCTCCCTCTGGATGATGTCATGATCTGGCAACCACTACCATATTCGATACGCTTCAAGGGCTTCGATTGGCGGATACTCATCGTGACGTCAGCATATGTCGTCAACCCAACAGCCATGACAACTGTGGTCTGCTGCTAAGGGTACATGAGGGGTACATTTCAGGTAGGTTTTTAGTTTTTTTCTACGAAATCTCGAGTTCGAGTCAAATGATATATTGAGTACCGGGTTGTTGGACTTGCTTTACAACCGGCTATCTCAGTAAAATCACATTATGAAGGTGCCACATTCTCTTTAAGCTGCTGAAGTTGGCGCTTGTTGGAGGCGGTTGACATCACAATCCCGATCCTGACGTATAGCGCTGATCTGACGTCTTTCTGCGTTAGGGCCCTTGCTTTTAAACCTCTTCGGGAAGAAATAGGGTTCGTGCGTAAGCCACTTCAATTATGACCGTTCATGTTTCATCTGACAGCAGAGAAAAGCTTGACAGCAAAGACAAAAAAGGACCATTAAACATCACAAAGGGATCCAAGGGGTACAGAAGCCCGTGCCACACTGATCGACCAGCCCGGTACCCCCTGGAACCGCCCATGCACCCCTGAAAGCGTTGCTTCCCACCCCACTCCCTTCCCAAGGACGTAAGTATTTGTGCCCCTCCCCACAATGTCATCCGGTGCCCCTCTGTGATACATTACATCTTAAGAATTGGTACCCCTGAACTAAATGCCCGTCCCTCATCTGTGGACCCAAATGAGGCTCCTGACCAAAGCGTACCCTCCCACTAAAAATTCTGGATCCGGTTGTGAGAAGTGCACAGCTATGGAACACTTACTGGGCACAGAGATATAGCTTACACAAAGAAGAGCCACTATCGATGGCAAAATAGCGGAGCATCACCCAAAGCAAGCAAACATTTCCCTTACTATCAGCCAAATCAGTCACCCCACCATCTCCACTTTCCATCGGAATGTGTTGAGGCTATCGGAGCTTGACAGCTGGACTCCAACAACCTCTCTGCGCTGAGACGAACGTCGGCGGTGTTTTGACGTGCAGTTGATATCGGTAACTACGCCTCGCCATAACACGCAACGTCCACCGACGGGGTGACCAGAGACGACAAAACCCTCTGTTGACTTTCGCGGAAGCATGATATCACCGGCCATCCTTAGAGATGTCAATATCGCCATCCCGCACTCGCCGTGGTTTATTGTTTAGTGTAGAACACGGAGAAAATATCGATTTAAAATCCTGAGAAGAAAGTCTGCCCTTACTCCCAACTGTTGATGCTGTGATTATTATCAGTGCTAGGAGATGTTGCATGGGAGACAGGTTTACGTCACTTACGTCTCTGGTTTTTGGACGATGATTTGTTATCACCGGCTACTTTTGAAGCCGGATCTGAGATGTTGTCTAAACGTCCTTTTCAAGGGTAGAAGTCGGTGAAAAGTAGAGTGTTTCACAATGATCACGCAACCGAATAGCTTCACACCGGTTTAAAACCCGGATTGTTGATCACTTTAACTTCCAGACCAACCTGGGTGTACTGACAAAACCTATCAAATAACATTACTATCAGGTTGAATCATTGAAATACACATTTTACAGAAGGTAGCTCGAGGGCAAGAAACTATAAACCGTTTATTCTAAGATGAAAGTTGGCCCAAGGTCAAAAAACTGTTAATCTGTCTCGAAACAGAGCTTATATTCCTCAAATTCAGAATTGTTGTCGAAATTCGATTAATACATCCATTTACTGTGCCAATCCCGGTGTGCAATATTTTTTTCAATGCGTAAGGTCATCTCTGATCTTAAAATGAGCCGACTATAATACAAAACACATTTCGCACAAGACATGAAAGCTAATACCGCGCAGCAAAAAAAGGAACGGGAGGGACTACTATCAAAGCCACCTTGAAGAGAAGCTTCAACATTGGCCAAAACAGTCAAACCTTTTCACAACAACAGCTTAAGAAATCCGCCACCGTATTGCATCAGATATGAAACACATCCCACCGCTCTCAGAAAACACCGCCAGACTACTTGGAGCTCGAGACTGCAGTCAAGCGCAGGTCCAAATACTCGCACCGGACCGTCCTGAGGAGCCGGACGCCTAACAGGATACAACAAAAAGATAGCTGCTTTCCAGACAGGTTTAATTTTGCTGACAGCTTTAGTGCTGGATTCGACCAAAAATAAGCCAGGACCATAAGCTTACCTTAGCTTTGAGAGTTACACGGAGGGGCAGGGGAGAATGAGTTTTCGGATTTCATAGTTTAGCGCCAATCACTTTCAGGGAATGTGGCACCTTGGTCGAATCTTGGAATTTAGTGTGATTAGGCGTACTTTTAGCCGAAAATAATGAAAACCACTCATGATTTCTCTGAAAAATGTACAATAAGCTCAATATTTTGATTTTTAAAATGCTCCTCTAGGGAAAAATATGTCTGTGGATGATGTCATGATCAGGCAACCACTACCATATTGAATAGGCTTCAAGGGCTTCGATTGGCTGATGCTCACCGTGACTTCAGCACATGTCGTCACACCAACAGCCATGACAACTGTGGCCTGCTGCTAAGGGTACATGACGGATAAATTGCTGGTAGGTTTAAGTTTTTTCTACGAAAATCTCGAGTTCCAAGACAAATGATATATTGAGTACCAGGTTTTCCGACTTGCTTTACAACTTGGCTATCTCAGTTGAAATCACGTTATGAAGGTGCCACATTCCCTTTAATAATGGATCGGACTTGTTTCAGAAACAGCTTCTTTCCACTCAGTCACTAATTCCCGTCCCCTTTTCAGGCGTTTATGACAAAAATATTTATGGAAAATGTATGTAAATCAAAGCAGAGTGAGGCACCAAAGACCAACCAGCAACCTATCCCATTCAGGATGCGCGGGAGATAAGTGAGACGGAAATCTTGCAGACCGTTTCTAGACGGTCAATGTGCCCAAATCTCGGTGCGCTCGCACCGAAGCGATAGTGTTGCTGTCGGAATGTGCTGTAAGCATGCGTTGGCGGGAGACGACCTTGCCGCCGAACAGCTGCGGCCCGAACTCTCCACGGTGAAAGTAGTTACCTTCTACTGTTGACACGCTACACGTGCAGAGGCGTGCAAAATCCGTGTCGCAGAGGCGGTTACGCGGTTAGAAAGCACACACAGAGAGGGCTCTTAGGTACAGGGAAAGGCATCGTGACCGGTGTCCGCACTAGACAGGAAGGTAGGATCTCTGGGGTTGGAAGCAAGCGCGATCTATCGGGTGGTCTGAGGTTCCACATTCTGGACGCCCGCGCCCAGGTGTGGTAGGTAAGTCAGGGTGGTGCTACCCCCGGCCCCCCTCCTCCCCCTCCCCTCTACCGCCCCCGCGCCAATCTGTCCACAGTGGGGTCTAATGACTTCAGAGTTCTCTTTTACTGTGGTTAATTATTATGGCATTATGGGGAAACAAACAATGGAATAATCAGTGATAGTCTGCATCGGATAGGAATGTGTACACATATTCCGATGGCGTAGCTGATATGTTTTTTTTTTTCCATCAGGGGATAAGGAATGCCCAATCAATTTTAGCGGCTGATGAGCTTTTTCCGAGAAAATTAGCAACAACTAGATGCACATAGCCAAATCCGTTCCCAAGACTTCCATTCGAAATTTCATACGCCCTCCCGTTTCGTTTTTGTTGACTTATCCGGTGGTCCGATGGTCACATTTGTCGCAACGACAGATTGTGAACGGCCATCGACAGCGATGTGTCTCCCAAACCACCCATCACTTTATCGCCTATGACAGATTGTGAACAAGTACCGACAGTGATGTGTCCACAACACCACCCATCACTATCGAAAACCAATTCGAGATCAATACACGAAAGGCACTGTCCAAGTCTCACGGTCCTCATCCATCTCAATCTAAGCGCAGCGGCGACAAGGTCCAATTTACGACAGTTCCGCATGAATGAATCGCCCCTCGTAGCTGTCAAAAAGCCGACAGATTGGGTGCGGGCGTGTCAAACGAGTATCCAGTTGTCCAAGCTGTTGCATCATGCCCCCCCTCCTCAGTAATATGCCGGGAAGTTGGCCTGTGGCATCAAACTGATGGTATTGAAACTGCCACCGTTCTGCCACCCGAAATCGAAATTAAAAAACGCCGTAATGCTGGTAGGAGAGGGGGTCGTAATAATCAAAATCGCAAGAAAAACTTTCGCATACTCTGACTCTCCTAAACAAGCATCCACCCACGCCAACAAGCACCACGCGATGGGCATTAGAGGTGCACAAGGTCACTACGTCGAAACAACGCCATCGCCCACAAACTGCTCATCGGATTATTCTAAACACGGTCATGAGTCGCAGCGAGGGGGAGGGGAGGGGAGGGGGGCTGCACGCCACAGGGCGGTCGTGACCGGAGGATTCCACCGCCGAGACGGTGCTGTCATCGGCTCCCCCTGTCCCGGATCATGTCCAATCCGGATCTGACAACAACAGCCAAATCCGGATCGGGCTACTCCGCCGACGACGATGGCGCTCCCAGCAAGTTGAGTGTTTGAATACAGGTGGGGTCTGAGAACAAGCTAAAAGCAGGCGTGAATTGTGGATCGGTCCGCGTTGCAGATGTTGTGCTGACTCGTGATTCGTGCCCCGACCGGTTACTTGGGCTGCCTTGGTCGGCGCTTGGGGAATCTCCGGGGATCGCCACCAACGTCAGCAGCGGATTTCATTCCAAGTGGTTTGCGTTTACCCTACCATTTCTACCGTTCAACCGTGGGGGGTCCCCACGCAGAATGCACTGCAGCGCGGGGAAGCTGTGGTCATTGCCTGGGTAATTCAATAAAAACGGAAGCGATGTGCTCCTGATAAGAAGTTGCCAAAGGCGCAGGAACTTTTCCAAGTTAGGGGAGAATTTGTCACCGCTGTTGGGGTCAAATATGATTCGGCCTATTACTTGATTTGTTAACGGAAAATTTCCGAAATCGGCTCAAAGCTGGGGGCACTGACCCCAGTCCAAAATTGGGGGAGGCGAGGGTAGCCGCCACCCCTGCCCACCCTCCCTCCCCGTTCCTACGCCTATGGAAATTGCATGTACAAACAACAGCCAAATGGTTACTTCAGTTCATCCGTTTCTAGTCATTATTCATTGGACCATTCACGAGGTTGAAAAACAAATTAAAGGTGACAGGGATAAACAGTGGCGGATACAAGGCAGCCTAGAGGCTCAAGCCCCCCTCCCACGCCCAATGTCAAGTGCCTATAGTTAATGCATAGCCGTGGGCTGATCCGAGCGAATGTTGGAGGAGGCTCGAGTCCCCTAGCCCCCCCAATAAATCCTGGATCCGCCACTGGGAACCCAGCAGCATTATGATGCAGGCCGGGAGAGAAACTGTTTGTCAAAGCAATGCAGTCGTTATTGCTTCTGTGAATGGCGTGATCCAATTAATCTGCGACCAACAGTTCCGGAAAAAACTGATTTAAGCCCGGTGCTATTGAAAAGTAAAAGCTTCGCAGCCGTCCTTATGCTATTCAGATCCAGTCTCAGCTGAATGCCCAAAAGCATCTAATTATATCCTGTCCTGAGTTTAAAAGCGCCAGCCGAAAATATTGTTGGTTTTTATTTAGCCCCCAGTTCACTGCATCGTTGTCCTCGTTTCAGCCTAAACAACACAAACGGAGCATTTAAACGCTGTGTGCCTGGGGAGAGTCGTCTCCGATCAAATCAGCCAATGATGACTACTAAGCACAAAACAAAAAGCCACCCCCAATGGCGCCCCCAATCCCGTGACGTCAATGTAACCGAGTCTCCGCGACCAATCAGAAAGCCGGCCATTAATCGGAGCGTAACGATCACGCTAAGCGGGCAATGATTTATCCCCGGAGGGAACCGGAGGAATGGAGGGGTCACACTTGCAGCCACAATCAGGCTGTCAGCGGGCGTTGCACGTGCAACGTTTGCAGCGGAGCGGTGGCGCGCGCCGACGGACAAGGCTCGGTTTTTCGCGCGCCCAGGCGGCGCTGACATCGTGGCGCGAGATGTAGAACATCCGGCACGAAGGTCTGTTTGCCGTCTGGGTGACGCCGAGGCCAAGGGTGTGGCGAAGGTGATGAGGACAAAAAGCGACAGCTGCCAGTTCTGCTGGGTACATATAGCTTCTGGGAGTAAGCTACAAAAACCAAAGCAGTCAATTGCTGCGTTAAATCGGAGAACATGACAAGCACGCGCTAATAAATTGGAGATTACTCGCGCATTACTTAACATTGAACCTTGAAATCTAGTATAACTTAGCCCCAAGCCTCATTTCTTTTGCCTAAACGAGAGCCGGTCCTCATTTGCTCCAGCAATCGACAATAAACCCGCTTCATCACCCCTGCGTCTCTCCCTGGGTACGCTCCTGACATGGACATCGAACGCGCGAAGCCGGATGTTGGCCGGTTCTTAATTTGGTGCCGCCACCGCCGCGACATGTCCGTAAATTGCGCGGCAGCCGGACCTGAGGTCCGAAAAGGCCAGCCGACAGATGAGTTACAGCGCCATCTACAGCGGATCAGCGCTCTAGGTCATCTCCAGTGCCGAAGACAACTGTTGGCGGGTCACTGTTCTTGTTCACGAAGTGCCATGTTGCGCTAAGATAATATGTATTGATTGATGAAGATTAAATAAATCAATAAATAGCTGCCACTGCAATATTTAAATACCAAAATATTTTCGTAAGCATCAAGTAAATGATAAAATCCAGCGTAATATATACATATATATATATATATATATATATATATATATATATATATATATATATATATATATATATATGGGTCGAGGGGGTAGGGTTTCCGGTGATAGACGGTCAGAGGATCTGGAACTTTGGCGGTCAGGGAAGTTCGACCTGTGGATAATTCATAGTACATCTACAGCTTACAGCTGTCGCTTACTGACAAGAAGCAACTTACTGATGTTGCCGATTCAAGTGTAATGAATGAATGAAGGACATGCAGCAATGAATGAATGGGGAAGACAGTTTAATCGGTTGAGTGTTGGGCGAACGGGGTGGGGGCGAGCGGGTGAGAAATGGGCTAGAACACATTATGATGCGTACCAGTTTCCGATAACTTGAAAGAAATAACGGTATGCCAGAGAATCTCCTCCGAAGGTAGAATGAACGTAACAGGAGCAGATACCTTACGGCGCAAGATTATTGCCTTAAGAATTAGGAATGGCCCAGTATAATTGCACATTAGCAATTTTCCGAATTTTATACTAGCAATTACACATCCCAATAGATGGTCACGACTTCAGTAAAAATGACCAGAATGAACGATAAACAGCCAGTGCAACAAGCAACGCGGTAACCAGAAGTATCCAGGAAATATTAAAAGATCAGCACCGCAAAAAGGAAACGAATGAAACAATGCAACTGTAGAATGAAGCAGGAAGTTCCCAAACACGCGACCCCCAAGGTCGGGCCCGACCCCAACAACAGCCAGCGCAGCAGTTTCCCGCGTGGGGGGAGCGGCGGGGGGCTTAGGGCTGATGAGCGCACGATCAGATAGGGCCCAATCTTCCATGGGGGAGAACCGAGCTTCGTGACCAAGGTTAGGATTAGCGACGAGTGGTATGCAACGGATTTGTCCGTTTTTCGGCACTCGAGTGAGCTAGGGAAAGTAGCGCGTTGTTTTTCGCACTGCATACAACAGCATTGCACACTGTGGGTGCCTTACAAAACTCTACAGGGGGGGGGCAGGACTCTATAGGGGGAATGTTATATAGGGGAAAAGAATCTGGGTCGGATGATCAGGCAAACTCCAATAAATCACATCATCTAGAATAATCCCCGGCAATACGACAGGGGGATATCTGTTAATTTACTCGAACGATGAAATCGAACCATACAACTGATGAATGCTTCACGAGAATGAAGTAGACATCAGTGAATAAAAAACAAATGAAATAAACTGGGGCGGAGTCGAGGAAAAACCGTATTATCCAATACCCAACTGACGTCATCGCGTACACACGGGCGGCGCTCAGGGCGTGAACAGAGAGGAGACAGTGCCGCCAATATCTGTCGCTGCCGAGTGTCGCAGCCTGTCGTCTCTGCGTCTGTGGCCGGTATTACCACTGCAGCCACTGCAGGACCACTGCAGCCACTGCAGGGTGGCGGGAGAAGGTCCGGGACGGGACACCGCTGCGAGGTGCGGCCCGCCAGGGGCGGCTCCAGGCAGGGGAAATCCGGGCATACACGGATCCAGGATTGCGGATCGGGGGGGCACTTCCCGGGGGCGCCATCCGGACTAGGGGGCCGCCACTTTTGACCGGCAAAACGTATCAGGTGGGCGCCAAATCCTGTCGGTGGGCGCCGATTTACGCATCCTGGGGGGGGGGTGGAAAGCGACATTTCAGGGGGCACCATCGACCTTCAGGGGGCGCCGTGACCATTTCAGGGGGCGCCGAGGGTCGATCGGGGGGCATGTGCCCCCTTTCCCCCCCTGGATCCGCCTATGAATCCGGGCACTGTCTTTCTAAAGCTAAGCGTAGTCATCAGTAGTCGATTAAATTGTTTTTTATGATGTTGACTTTTTACACGGCCGTGCCCAGTAGTTGGCGTGGATCCGCCTTTCGGACTGGGTCCGTCTGGAGATAGCCATCGCGATCTTAAAGTGCATGGATACAAACGCATTCAGTGAGGGTGTGGACTAGCCGTCTGATGTCAGCACCGGAACTGAAAAACCGAAAACCGAAAACCGCAAACCGTCATCATGTCAGTATAACTTTTCCAGATTTTCCGATGTAACTAAAGACTAGGGGCATGGGGCAGGGGTAACTAAGGACTAAGGTGTGCAGTAACTAAGGACTAGGAAAACTTGGGGGGAGTGACAAAACAAAACAGGTCTCCTCCCCGCTTTTGAAGTCGATAGCTTTTCGGACAGATAGCAGAAGAGTGACACTGAACTGGCTTTAAAGTAGGAATTATTGTGCTTTGTGTCAACTCATACGAAACGCGTGGACATTTTTACAGGTTTAAAACAATCAATTTCCGTCCTTTACAGCCCGTTTTATCTTCAGCCACCATTCTAGACTGGCCTCTAATTTCTCCATGGCATATCCGGAGTGCAACTAATCAATGACTTTTTCCCTTCTCTAATCAATGAGCATTCCCTCCGCTATGTAGAAAGCGCTATCTTGCCGGCGGGGTCCATCTTATGAGATCGGGCCGTCGAGAGCAGCCAATAGCCCAAGTCAATGGCACAAAACAAGGTGGAAAAATCCCCACACAACACAATCAGCACAAAGTCGCCAAAATCCCAGAATAAACCCGCCAGGACAACAGGCCGGGTAAATTGTCACACCAAAAAACGTGTCGCACAAATAATATGGTGTGGACTCAACTTGAGCGTGTTAGCTCTTACGCCGCGGTCGATCGGGCCCGGCAGCAAAAAACAGCGGCATTTCCGACGTCCTTACCGCCCTATAGCCTCCGGCTGAATATCGATACACGACATCAGCAAAAAACGCGGCAAAAAACCGGGGAGTAAGCGGGGTGCTGAAACAAAAACAGCGGCGATGGTGGAGCCGTCACCACCATTACAGTAATGGCTGAGTGGACCACGCTCAGTCCATTTCCCCCACAGAGGACAGAGCCACTGCTGATGCAGAGTCAGAGAGGGCAGAGTCACTACTGATACAGAGCCAGAGAGGAGGACACCGAACCACAGAAGATACAGAGCCAGAGAGGACACAGTCACTACTGACACAGAGCCACAGAGGACACCGAACCACAGAGGACACAGAGCCAGAGAGGACACAGTCACTACTGACACAGAGCCAGAGAGGACAGAGGTCACCGCTCACACAGAGCCACAAAGACAGTCACTGCTGACACAGAGTCACAGAGGACAGAGTCACTGTTGACACAGAGTCATAGAGGACGCAGATCCAGAGAGGACACAGATCCAGAGAGGACAGCGTCACTTCTGACACAGAGTCACAGAGGACACAAAGCCAGAGAGGACACTGTCACTGTTGACACAGAGCCACATAGGACAGAATCACTGCTGACGCAGAGTCAGAGAGGACACAGATCCAGAGAGGACATCATCACTTCTGACACAGAGCCACAGAGGACACAAAGCCAGAGAGGACACTGTCACTGCTGACACAGAGCCACAGAGGACACAAACCCAGAGGACACAGTCACTGCTGACACAGAGCCACAGAGGACACAAAGCCAGAGAGGACAGTGTCAGTGCTGAAACTGTGTCCTCTGTGACTCTGTGTTAGCAGTGACTCTATCCTCTCTGGATCTGTGTCCTCTGTGGCTCTGTGCCCTCTGTGGCTCTGTGTCAGCAGTGACGCTGTCCTCTCTGGCTTTCTGTGTATGTTCACAAAGGCAGACCGGTACAACAACCGAGCACATAAGACAGGGAGTCAGTATTGTCCCAAATCAGCTGTCATACCTTACCTACAGCTGCAGGAGCATGAAGGATCTCGAAACGCTCAGAGAAATAATAAACGCTCACCAAAAATAACTACGCTAAACTTTTCTTCTTAATTTACCTGCTGACATGCATGCAATGTCCAACAATGACGGTCATAAATCAAACAAAAGACGGCCAGAACACACGATACCTTTCTCTGCGGCAAAAAACCGCTCGAGTCCCAGCGAAAAGTCACCGGCTTTGGAGCGGGGTCAATGTCGAGCAGAAAACCTCGCAAACGCTCGCAGCACCATGAATCAACAGCAGGCGATCCGACATAAGCCAATTACACATGCCCGCTGCGCATTTATTGTCTACCAAGGCTGGCGCAAACAGTATTTGAACATGCGGCGCTGGAGGATGCAGCAAAGGTTGCCGCACGCGCCCGCAGAAGTTTTTATTCTGTTTCTCCGTGACCTATTTGTGAACCAAGCACTCCATAATGTATTACCTTCGCCCGAGACAATGCAAAATAATCATTGTAAAGATAGAGAGGCCTCCAGCCCCTCACATGCAGAAATCTCAGATCCTGTTTTAAATTCCTCAAGTTCCTGCTTCGAAAACAACACGCGATTTATTTGTTAGTTACTGGTTCCAGCCGCACCCCAGGAAATCGACATTGTCAGTAAAAATGATGTCTTTGTAACTCGAACACAAGCTTTCACCTTAGCTCAGTGTAACCCGTTAGAGCTAACTGACATGTTATTAACCAGAAGATGACTCTGCGCGATCCGGTGACCGTTAAACAAATTTTACCGGAGCTTAATACCCTGAGCTCTTGGCAGGTCGGGCCCCATGCAGCATGCCTACACATCTGTGAGGATTAAGACCAAGAACGTTCGAACGCGGATCTCCCTCCCCTGTCGATACCACTCGGTTGGCAATCGGGGACTCTTGGCTAGGCTGCAAATGTCACGTGTACGATCCGGATTTAAATATCCTCCGACTCGACCGGCCTTGGCCAGTACCGTGTGCGGTCGCCTCTCATGGTCGAAACGTGACGGCTCATTAGTCGGCGTGTTTGCATAGTAATGTGACCCTTGGCGACGCTACGTTGACAGACGGTTTTTGCACGGTGGCAGAGTTCGACACGGCCGGCAGCGGCGGTGCTAGTGCGAACGGCGGGGTCACTTCAAGGTCAGAGGATACAAAAATCGACGTTAGCGAAATGGTAGGCCATTTGTTGAAGTCATCATTACTGAGCTTAGAAGCTGATGGTCATGCAAATGAAAAGTTGCGATCACAGTCACAAAAACAGTTTCGAAGGCAGAAAAGCACCTTGATTTTTTGCACTGCAAATATACGGATATTTATGAAATGTAAAAGTCCGCAAAGACGAAAAAAATAAAACTCAAAATAAGACAGGGCGAAAAACAATTCAAGCCTTATTCACACATTAAACTACAGTGAATTAAACGATAAGCTCTGCCGTGGTAGCAAAAGTAATGCTTCTTAGCTTTTCTCAACTTTGGGAGATCAACCAATAAGTAAAAAAGACCACAGTGCAAATTTCTATGAGAAGCTTTGTGCCACTCGACCCGAGCCAAAAAGCCACCGCCAAAAAATATTCCACACAATGAATCCCTGGTCACTGGCAGATCCAGGAAGGAGGGGGGGGTAAAAGGGCCACGCCATCAAAGCCTACAATATTGCACTTGCCACCCTGCCCCAAACAGTGAGAAAAAGAAAAATCAAAGAAATCAGTACGAAAAATGTTTTTAAATACGCTGGTCAGGTCCACTGCCCCCATCCCCTCTCTTCCCCTCCCCGCTCAGCAACATTGCCCAGCAGTCTCGCGCACTTCATTCACAGGACTTAGTACAGTTGGCGCCTTTACACGTGTCTCGCGGGCTGTCCTGCGTTTGGAGGCGGGGTGGCGTGTCTGCGCGTGCACGCTCGCTCGGTCGCCATCCACCACGACAGGCCGTGTCGCATTGTTCTGCCGTAGGCGTTCCACCCCGGCGCCTATCCCCGCGGTGAAGAAACAATACCCACCGCCCGCGACGACTCTCCCCGCGCGGCTCACCCGTGGTGGTGGGGAGAGGGTGGAGAGAGAGAGGGGTGGAGAGAGGGGGAGAGTGAAGATAATGGAGAGAGAAGAGAGTGAGAGAGAGACGGAAGGAGAGAGAAATTTCGAGGATTTGTGTTTGGTTTCTAATGCTGGGGAGAGTGGTGGAGAGAGAGAGAGGGAGAGAAAGGGGTGGAGAGAGAGGGGGAGAGTGAAGATAATGGAAAGAGGGGGAGAGAGTGAGAGAGAGAGGGGGAGAGTGAAGATAATGGAGAGAGAGAGAGAGGAGTGAGAGAGAATTTCGAGGATTTTTGCGTGATTTCTAATGCTGCCCCGGACAGCACGCATTCCTCTATCCAATCAAAATGCACTACCCTCATTTTATGGATACGTAGCGATAACTTTCCAACTCACAGGATCAAAACGCTCTACACAAGTTCTTACACCGTTTTAAGAACTGCCCCCCTCCCTACCCCCAGGCTTCCTTCCCTTCATATACCTAATGTCTTGCATATTCACTCAAAAGGCTCAAAGAGCTTCAGGGGCCTACCCCATTCCGCAGCCTTAGGCCGCCCGTGGGCATGGTTTGACCCCCGCCCACGAAGGCCTTCGGCATCGGCGGCAGCACCGTGGTTACTAGGGCGGAGCTGTTGTGTCGCAAGGCGTACACGAAGCCAGCTCAAGGCTCATAGAACGGGACAGAAAAGCGAACCGCGGAGTTTTTTCTGCCGTTTCAAATATGATGCGGTTGTTGCATCACAGTCCAAGGACGTGTCTGAGGTACAATGCTCAGAAGTACTGTGAAAATGGAAGGGAAGGCTATGGCTGCCGGAGCCGACGGGCACGTGAGGATTTCATCCACCAACTTTTCTGACTGGTGGCTTCTGAGCTCGTCACAGTACCCCGACCCGCTCATTCTGAAGTCCCTCCTCAGGAAGATTATTAAGCAACACTCACTAAAATCTCTGGCAGCCAGATTTCGCAATATTAAAAAGGTACCGACCAAAATCCCATCCAGATTGACAGTCAGTCGCGCACTTGCCACGCCTGTGTCCGCCACACAAGGCCAGCTCCACCAAAATCGGTCACAACTGGCACCGCCGCTTCAACACTAAGCATGAGCCTAAACGTTAGATAGTTTGGTAAGAAACAATATTTCATAACCTAAAAACAACATATTTCGATGGCCGCACAAACATGGGTGTGGCGAAGATATTCCAGCAAGGGCAGCTGTTGCACACTTGAGTTTGAAGTCTTCATTGCTGGAGAACTTACCCATAAAATACCATAGGACAGATCGACCAAAGAGACGATAAAAGAACATAAATCGGAAAGCGATACAAATTCTGGGAAATGGTCACCAGATAACAAGGCGATCCCCTATAATTTGGATAATGGACACAAAGTTTATAAAATGGAGGTATGCCTTTTGCACACAAACTTACACATCCTGAAAAAATCAACTAGAGTTACTTCGGTTTGAAGTAGAAACAGACTACTACCAATTGAAGTTTCCGATTGCGATGCAATACCCCGAGAAAAGTGCTCACTTTCAAGCAGAAAATTGGTTTTAGCTGCCTGCAAATTGGATAAGCTCCAGAGGCTGAGAAACACGTAACTATTAAACATCAGACCCCGCTCTTCGTACGTTCTGTCCTAATACTAGTCAGGAAAGAAATATTGATACCAACATAAATTCTGTCATTTCCTCTTGCCTGTTAGTATCTGCGATTCCTGGAACCACCTCTGAACAGTTTCAAAAGAAAGTGCATACTAACCTGTCCAGAGGCAGACGCAGGAGCGCCGTTTGGAGAAGGAACTTGGGAGAAATAGTAAAAAGATAGTGCTTAAAAGTTCGGTATTTGGGGGGCCATGGCCCCTGCCCCTCCTCCTCTGCATCCGCCAGTGACCCGTCTCCTTAGCACTACACCAAGCGTTCACCCCCCCCCACGGGGGACGGAACTGCGTGCTTATATCCTGTCTGGGACTCTCCCGCCCACAGCTACATCAACAGCCCACCGCATCACAGCCGGTTGATCAAGCTATTAAGTCTACATGACAATCGATTACGAACGGGTCCCTATTAGTCGGCACAGACTGGTTTGGGTTTCACGAGGCGGACGGAAAAGCAACAGGCGCGTCCGATAAGCCGAGAAGAACACTGTGCGACATGTTCTTTGTTGCCGCGGGCGTCGGTGGTTAAGTAGGTTTTAATAATGCCAAGCGGAGGCAGTCTTTCGTTCAGAACGTGGATTCATCTGCCGAAGCTTGTTTACAATTTATTAGTGTTAACAGATTTAGTGCGTTTAATACTTAGAAGCCAAAGTACAATAGCATTCGGATGCTGTGGACGGTGGAAGCTTATCATTTCAAAACGATCAGTTTCTGATTTAGTAGGTGTTGGTCGTTTCCTGAACGCTTCAGAAGAAACACTAATCTGCACCCAAGGTCCGTTCAGGCTCACATCTATCGCGCCGCGGGGCCGCACGTGACCCACATTTGACACCTCCGATGGTGGTAAGCGCGTCGGAACTGACATCACTAACGCGCGGCTGCGTCGACACCGGTATCAATCAGCCGAGACCATTCCATTATCAACGGCGGTTCGGCGGTCCAGTGTGGCAGGGGCGGTTCCAGGTTTTCTAAAGGGTGGAGTAACACGTGACAATGTCGATTTGGTGTAACGGCTATTGAACAAAATAGGAGAATATGGTCAGTCTCAGCATTCTTACATCCTAGGCCAACAAAATGCTACCAAAGACCACGATGCAACGAAGGCGCTGAAGCACACCGATTAAGTTCTAATCAATTTTATGACTTTTAAATTGAAGGTGCAGTGCTAACAACGGGACTAGGTTTTAACAATTAACGGCCTTGGTCTGCAAGCGGGTTGGTATCTAAAACCGACAAACAATGCCCCGGGCCAGTAGAGCCTTGACATCGCGCTGGACTCAGCAAAAACACGGTTACCCAACGCCTGAGGAATGCAATCCCGTAAACACCCCCACCGACCGACAGCACTGTCAGACTTGGTACGGAGGAGGAGGAGGAGGAGGAGGAGGAGGAGGAGGAGGAGGAGGAGGAGGAGGAGGAGGAGGGAGGAGGAGGAGGAGGAGGAGGAGGAGGAGGAGGAGGAGGAGGAGGAGGAGGAGGAGGAGGAGGAGGAGGAGGAGGAGGAGGAGGAGTGAGTGGATCCACACCCGGGCGCCACCGCGTCACATCGACGCTCCACATTCTCCCCCCTCTCACCCACGCGCTGCGCACACGGGCGGAGTTAGACACTGGTGCTGGTGGGGAAGGTGTGAATCCACTCCGGAAGTGATGGGTTACAGATCAACAAGGATCAGTATAATCATCCATTGACAGGAAAGTTATCGCGTACTGTGGAAGTGTGGCATATCTGTGGGAAAGTCCGGGAAAATGGGGGGGCGGCACAGGTGCATTTTAAGTGGTTTATTTCGAGTCAACGCCAAAGGGTCAATGGTTTAGATCTTGAACATTCGGGGAGGGCATGCCTCATCACCCCTCCGTTCAAAAATGTTATCATAAATAAAAAAAAGCAGTACCCTTCTTGCCCTGATTATTTCTCGAGCTCAGATTTTCGTAACTTGAGAGACCCATGAAACCTATCGCGCAGAATAGCGACACTCTGAAAGACATTTCCATCGTTCATTCCGTTGCGGTAGCTCCGCATCATGAAACATTGCCATGGTAACCGACCAATACCGTTACGTTCTGCTTGCGAATGGTATTTGTGCACTCGATGCTGAGGGAGGACAGACAATAGGCAGGATTTAAATGCCTGCTTCCTCAGAGTCTAGACAGGAGGATTCGGAATGGGAACACATCGCAGTAGGCCTTAAATTTGCCCCGCTGCGAGCACCCCCTTCACAAAGACGGCCTGGTTGATGTCTTCATTTCCTGTCGCCGTGGGGAGGCTCTTGGTGCACTGTGACCGCACAAACAATAGGCATCGGGCGCAGCGTTGCAATCTGCATATTTCACTTGCTTCCTCCGGGAGAGTGAGGCACGTTCGAGCCCTTCACTGACAATGGCGACCCGAAGGTCCCGTAGTGTGTTGTGTAAAGCACTGAGGAGGTGAGTGTAGAAAATGGAATGGTCATGAGTAGTTCATTTTTTGTCTTTCCATTCACCTTGATAGTTTACGTTATTTGTGTAGATGACGCGGCACAAAACTGATTGTCAGCACTCGACAAGGTTGACGAAAATGGTTTCTAAATTGTCGTTATGTATACACTTAAAACTGTCAACATTTACACATCTTATCCTGTCTCCCGATCTGGGTAGATTTTAAAAATACCAATAAAAAATCAGTACTGTTATGGTAACTTATCGTTTAGTCGTCACTTTCGGTTATCGTTTCGTTCACGACGGCATCTTTCATAAACGGTAAGAAATATATATATATATATAAAAAGATATGCTAAATGTAAAAGAATATGGATGCTAAGCTTTTCAGTAATCAGTGAACGATAAAAAACATAAGGAAAGAAAAAAGGCATTCAGTCCCCAAATCATGTCATTTATCACTGGTAATGATGATTAAAACCAAAAATGATTATCCAAAATATTATGGGACCAATGAACGTGGAAATAGACGCCTGGTTTCCAAACAGAATTCCAGCCTTTTCAGCTAGAAAAGGGACCGCCGTGAGCGCTCTGATCATCCTATAAAGCATCCAGCGTGGGCGAGCGTTAATCTAACACCACCACGCGTGACCGCCTCACCTCTGCTGACCTTGAGTATCATCGTCGAGACAAAACCTGTGTGGACCAAACACGCAAAAGACGCCACGGCCACCAGATCCCACTCAGGACGGTCGTAAAAAAGCGCGCCAACAAAAACGCGCGCCTGCCGCTGAGTTGGGCTCCGCTGGGCGCGGCGGCCGCTCCTGGTCTCAAAGCGGAGACGAGTGCATAAACAGGACGGGACTGGCAATTTTCCTGACCACTTCACACGCCAGTCTTTATCTCAACCCAACCTGACTACTAGAAGTCCTGCCGGGAACACCAGGAAGCCGCCTGAAATCTACCAATGGCTCGCCTCTGTGACGACACCTTCCCCCCCCCGTCGCCGGAGTGTACCTAGGAGCGGCTGCCTACACCTAAAAACTACCCCGCCGGCGGCGACGGCAAAAAGTGCCGCCCATGGAGCCGACGTCGACAGGGGGCGCGGGAGCAGACAGACTGAGTCTCGGGGTTAGCCTTGTGTTGACGGAGGGCAATGACGGATACAAGGGGGGACTATGGGGACTCAAGCCCCTAGTTCCCGAAATTTTCCGAAATCCGATTGCCCCCTAATGCCTTTTTCGCCTCCACCCCTGGATCCATCAGTGCAGATTGTATTGCCGTTTTCAGTCTGGTTAATTTTTTCTATAAATCGCCTTTCGCGCATGTACTCTTTCAGTCGCAGTTTTACCAGTAGTATATTGGGTTTAGTTCAATGAGCACACACTCCATCGGTATTCCTGTAACTCCGCACAACTTAGTTTTACAATAAATTATTGGACACTTGTTTAAACCAAACTCCAAGTGAATACGATTTCCCATCCCAAAACTAACAAAGTGCAAATAAAGGGCGGCCAGACCTTTAACAAGTACTGAGTGACTATATGCAATATTGTATTCCAGTCGAAATCCTTTCCGTTAACAATCTTCTTAACCTTCCGTCGTTTCCTCACACCCTATAAAAATCCCACCAGTCTGACATGCAACCACCACCCCTGCACCCCCTGCAGGTCAGCCTGACTCCGCCCCTGCCACACAGTGATACAGGCGGGCCTCTTCTCTGGAGAGGGTCGCCGTTTCAATCATCAGCCGACCTGCCTCCTGTGGGGCGACAACAGACCACTCGTCCCCATCGGACCGCTAGTCCCTCCTGGAATCCAGCCGCCGTCACGCACCTCCAGCGGCGGAGTCAGGCACATAAAGAGGGGGAGCACCGTCCCTCCCGAAATCCTCACTCTTCGGGTGGAGTCAGGCACATAAATAGAGGCTGGTGTAGTCCGGAGTGTTCCCACTGTGACCCCTCAGGAACGGCGAAGTTAGATACGTAGAGAAGGAGAGCTCATTCGTTTCACCTTTCCACGGGCGGAGGAAGGACCCTCGCAGAAGGTGGGATGGAAGCTGTCTAAAGCAGGTGATAGGCTAAGACAGCTTGGCCTCCAGAAAGAAGCATACTACGGTGAAAGCAGCCTAAAACCGTCCTTCTCTTCTTTCATACGTGGCCAAATTCTACACTGACTATCTGACTATTGTGCGTTACTGGGAGCGCCCCGGCCCATTCAGGCCACAAACAACACCAGCAGCGCGCCCCAATTGATCAGTATAGGTCACTTAGCCGGACCTCTGGCCGCTTCCGTCACGTGATCAACACACAGGCACGCACTGCGCGCGGCGGCCGACCACGTGACCTCGACGTGCACCGCCACACGGCACCACGCGACCGCATTCTTTGGGCGGTTGCTGCTGAGTGGGCCAGAGCGGAGAGGGCCAAACAAACAGGCAGGAGATAGCCCGACCCGGGAGGTCCGAACACAGACACAGACACAGACACAGACGCAGACACAGACGCACACATAGGCGCAGACACAGACGCACACATGCAGCCGCAGACACAGACGCAGACACAGATACAGACGCAGACACAGATACAGACACAGGCATAGGCACATACACAGATACAGACACAGACACTACCAGATACAGACACAGACACAGATACAGACAAAGACACAGAGGCAGCCGCAGACGCAGGCGCAGACAAAGACACAGACACAGACACATAGGCGCACACAAAGGCGGGCCATGAGGGCGAGACATATACAGACGCAGACATTGGCACATACACAGATACAGACACAGACGCAGACATAGATACAGACAAAGACACAGAGGCAGCCGCAGACATAGACGCAGACGCAGGCGCAGACAAAGACGCAGACACAGACACATAGGCGCACCAAACGTGGGGGCAGTGAGGGTGATCCCCTCCCAAACTTCAAAGGAAGATGCGAAGCTTTTCTGTCCCAGCATTCATCGAACACAAAATGGTGCACCCCTATTGTGCATGACCCCCCAGTCCAAAGCGCCCCAAGCCCCTGGAGTCTGGATGCAATTGGACCGGATGTAGTCATTAGCATAGGCGGATCCGGGGGCAAGGGGACAATGGTTCCTCCGTCGGCCCTCGGCTCTCCCCGAAGTGGTCATGGCGCCCTCTGAAAGATCGATGGCGCCACCTGAAGTGTCGATTCTCAAACTTCCTCCCCCGACAGGATGTAAGCATCGGCGCCCACCTGGTTAGAATTTGGCGCCCACCTGGTTAGAATTTGGCGCCCACCTGGTAGAATTTGGCACCCACCTGGTAGAATTTTGCGCCCACCTGGTAGGATTTGGCGCCCATCTGATAGAATTCGGCGTCCACCAGATCTAAATTTCCGACCAAAGTGAAGCGGCGCCCCTTCCCCCGATCGGGAATGCTGGACCCACCTATGGCCACCAGAGCCCATCAGTGGCCATCATGTGTTTCACAAGGTCAGCTGAGATACCCTCTCGTGTACCAAGACCCCAGAATTGAATCGGTACACTTTATATATAAGCAACTATGGTTTTCCCTACGGCAATTAATTATGCCCTCTCCCCCTCCCCCGCCCCACAAGGGCCAGAAACTCGTCGCCAGCAGGGACGGACTGCCGCTGGAGACGCCCCTGCACACGCCCACACACGCACACGCACACGCAGATAGATCGGCTGCGTCGGCCATGAGCAGTAGCGGAGAGATTCGGAGCGCCCACACGTGCGGCTCCCGTCGAGAGAGATTTAGTGACATCGGGTCCCTATCTACCCCATGATATAACACATTGCCGTCGGACAATTCCTAATGGACTAGGAAAGTTGGGTATTGATTTGAAATTCATCGTCAACCAAGAAGATCGGAGAAAATGGTGGAAGCCTCCAGCATCATTCGGAAACTCAGCCTATGATTACGTATAAATCATGCATTGAATATATTTCATGGAACATTGTGCGTACTCATATTCACTTTAAAAATCTATTTTCCAGCAAAATTCATACTGCAGGCGGATGCAGGGAGTAAGGACAGCACTTGCCCCCCCTCCCCATCGACCCTCGGCGCCCACTAAAATGGTCACGGCGCTCTAAGGTCGATCTAAGTCCCCCAGGATGAGAGCATCGGTGCCCCCACGATAGGATTTGGAGCCCCCATGATGGATCCTGATGTCCCAAATTGGGGCTTTCCTGGGCCGGATGACACCCTCCCCCACCATGTACCCCCTCCCCGGCCGGCAATCCTGGCTTCGCCTAAGATTTAAATCATACGTGGGTATTGATCTTATATTACATAGGCTTGCACAGTGGTAGATAAATGTCTGAAGTATCTCTACAGCCAAAATAGGAACGAAACAAGCTTATTAAGTCATCGAAAACTAACACCATTGTTACGGTGTCCGTGACCCCCCACTTTCCCCTACCTACACTTTATATCTGTCACCACACATCAAGTGAGTAGAACTGAATAAACATGTTCATTGGATAAGCTGTCAGATATGTTAAATGTGAGTTTACAATGTTTCATTTTAATGACACCGTTGACACCGACGACCCCACGGACTCGTCGCGAAGAATGTAGTAACCCAATCCCAACCCTGGGAAGCCACTCAATCCATTACCAAGTACTTGACTCTTCCCGCTCCGTTCTAATTGTCGCTAACAACTGGCAGCACACCGCAGCCGGAGGGAGGGGCAGGGGGCACCAAAGACGCACCGCCGTCCTACCCCTCACATGCCAGCCACCGGCGCCAACGCTCCAACTCCCGTGTTGACAGTGGCGACCCCGGGGCAGAGGCGACACCAGGAGCTTCTCAACGGGGTGACACTGCGAAGAATGGCGCGATGCCTGGCAACGGCACTTATGGGGGGTGGAACTTAATATGGAACTTAAGATCGCGCGGTGATGGTAATTTTGATTTGTGTTGAATTGCCGTTAGCGATCGTAACTTCGATACCTTGCCAGACGATGTGAAAAAACGAGTTTGAAGCAGACGAAGAGAAAGTGGATTGATATCTATCAGATTGGTAGCATCGCTAACTTTTCTGACCCCTCTCCCGTCATCCGGTGGCGTTTTGGCGCGCTGCGGTCGCCGCGCGAGCAGGGCGGTTAGGCCGGACACGGACCCTGGACCTTGAGAAAGCGCCGAGAACCCCTGTCAGTCCGGACTCACCGGATGGAGGTACCCCCTCCTCCCCCAACAGACGCCCTTTGTCCTCCCGAAAGCCGACAGACTGCCGGAAAAGGCGGCTTCAGGTGCGCTGAAGAGGGGCTTTAAGACGCTTCCACCACGTCGATCACTCCGTGATGTACTCCCCAAAATATTTAACTGTTCTACATACTTTGAACGCCACCTGAATATCATCTCCAATGTTCATATAAGAAACCATCCCATTATGAAGTCATCCTCCACGGTCATCATCTGCCCCCCGGGCTACCGTGCCTGGGCGCGCCCGTGCGTGGCGCCGGGTGGCTGGGCGGTCCTGTCCAAGGGCGTTGACGCAGGTCGCCGCTCTAAACCGAGGACAGGACGAGGGAAGGACGGGTGACGAATACCGATACAGGGGCGCGTCAATAGCCCGATTACGCGGCTACCCGGATGATCCGTGTCCGGGAGCGACAACCGCAGGCTTAGCGTCTGACCACAGTCTGACTGCAACTCAACGCACGGTTGTGCGCATTCGCCGTGCTCGGAGTCAGACCATCTCTCTCAGCAGCACTGATCTAGACCCCGCTCTTCGCTCTGCCTGGCGCCGCCTCTGCGGAGGGGTAACACGGGTGCGGGGCACCGCCAACAAAGCTTGACGGCGTTTTTGTGAGCGGCTCAGAAAATACAGATTACATCAACGTCCAAACACTTCACAGGCCGTGAGCCGCTGGTGAAAACGAGCGCATGGACGTCTAGCCGATCTGGAGGCGCTGATCTACAAAGTTAACTGTGTTGATGATTTTAGTGGAATAGTCTTAATGTTGACAAAACGACGAAAGCACTCTCGCTAGCCTATTGTTCGATTTGTCAGACTTGTTGTCAGCCTAGCTTTGAAATCAAATCCAGTATAGAACCTTACCAGCATGGATCTTATAGAGATTATATCAGAGTGGGTTCAGTCAAAGGCGCATCCAGGATTTATCATGGGAGAGGTGCTTCCACCGGGAGGAGCGTCAGCTGAGCCTGGAGGGGCGCCAAATTCTTGGGCAGTCCTCTTTTGATTTATCGGCAGTGGCGGATAGTTTTCGAAAATCGACACCCCCGTAACAGGAAAATACAAAACTATATTGTTACACCCAACTACATTGTTGAGCGTATATAGAGGGGAATCTTGTTCGTCACACTCCATCTTGAACAGATGAAGCCGGCACAAAACTAGAAGTGGAGTTGGAGGTCGTTCATCACCTTCTAAAGAACGGCGTGTGAACAGCCCTTGTCGCCAAAAGACGAAACTCCTCCCTCTCAGTGGCTGCTCGTGATGTATTACGAGGCCGCGGACAGAAGGGGAGATTACAAGACTGCGGAGAAACTGGATCGCAGATGAAAACATGACCCGGGATGAAAAAGGAGGTGGTGAAACACTGGGGAATAGGGGCACAAGTGGGGACAAGAGCCTACGGACAAGTGAAGAAGATACGTCAACGACGTAGGAAGAAGATAACAGTATTTTAGGTAAGGTTAAGATACCCCTCATTGGTTTTTTATATAAATATTATCCAAATAACTGGAATACGCAAACATACAAATACCTTACTTAGGAAAACCTTACGATACATCCTACAATGGCAATCGATGCAGCACTTGCCCAACTACATAATATCGAGGATGAAGTAATGGAAAAGATGACGTAAGGTGTCAGAAAGCACGTAAGATGAGCTGAACAAACTGATCAGTGAGTTCGTGTATGTGCATTATTGAAGGAGTCTATCGGAACTAAGCTCAAGTTTGGCTTAAAAATCAACCCTGGAGTAGGTAGAGATTTCCATTCGTTTAATATTGTTATTTCTATTGTCAATGGCAAACACGTGGCAGCGACACCTTATAATCTCACATTTGGGTATACTGCCACCTCCGCCGAGGCAATAAACGTGCTGAAGGGCACCCCTGGGGCTCACATAAATGCTCAATTAACTCATCACGATGAATCCAGCATGTCTGCACAAAGAAGCGATGTTAACGTCCGCGACATAACCGCCGGTGCCCCCGCGACCTCGAAAACCACCCGGCTGGACCGATAATTCGCCCCCTCCCCCCGAGACATCCAGCCTCAGCGTCCGCCCGGGGACCCCTCTCGGGCCTCGCCCCGAACAGGGCCCGATCACCTTGGTTTAGCCGTTACCATCTGAACAAGGCGCGAATACCGCGGCTAATTAGGGGGACGGGGCGGGGGCAGGTGAACGCTGGCTGAGAGGACGGGCCAGCTGGGCTAAACGCTGCCCAATTCACAACGGAAAACGGACGGCCATTAAATAGAGAAGGATGTGCGATTCCAGATACCGTGTTTAGGGTGGCTGCAATGATTTCGTTACAAGTGTACACATGTAATATAAAATTGCGACCCTGAATGAAGTCTTAATCGATTGTCCCCCTCCTACCTCATCCTCCGTTCCACCGACTGAAGCATCAGATTGGAAAGTTAGCGAATAAGCGGCAGAAACAACGATATCTGGAGCCTTTCTCCAGGAATAATCCCCTAAAAAACCGCCAGAACGACCTTTCCGGCCGGTCTTAAGCCACATATCTACATGATAGGTACTAATAACAATCATTCTACTCACCCGCCAATCAAGCTGACAATTGATGGAGCGATTGTCTCTTCAGGAACCCACATTCTCCTATCAAGATCAATCATATCACACACCGCATTACACAGCCACCTAGTTCCAAAGGATGCCCACCGGTTGGCACCTCTAAGCGGGCCATCGATTGACACCTCTACGGACGCCGCCTGTCGCGTTCGCGCCGTTTCCGCCGCGTCGCGCCAACACCAGCGGCGCGCGCAAAAAGTGGCGCGCCCGTGTCAACAACCTGGCGCGCGCCAGTCGCCCATCGCGGTACTGCGCCAGATAGAGATGCCAAACTAGGACTACAAACGCCCTGGTGATGAAAATCTTTGTGATCGACCCACAAAATTCCTCCGGTGAATGCATCATTCAAGAGCTGCTTTGGAGGCATTCCAGGGGATCGTCTTCTTTCTCATTAGCGCATCTCCGAAGATGATGGAACATGATCCCGGTCTGGAAATGGTTGGAGATGGCACAACCAGTGCCAAGATAGCGTACTGGGGAGAGGAAAAAACCGCGCCAAACGATAGCGGGCCTGCTGATGGTCCTTCGGGGTCCTCCCGTTTCAGCGTGAGGTCGTTGAAGTGGCGGTAAACATGAAGGGCGAGATACCAACCTAGTCGGAGCACGACAGTCCCGAAACAAAATGCCGAAAGTGGAGCTGAAAAACCAAGCATCAAACTGTAAAGCAAGGCTACATGTTCTATCCGTTCGCAGAAAAATTTAGTTTATTCTTAACTTATTGTTAGAAGGATCTTTCGGGAAACGGTGGTCCCAGACACTACCGTTTGAGAGGGGTGAAATGTCAAAATCTTGTACATACATAGTTATTTCAGATTAGTTTACGCAAATTCGCGCATTTTCAGGCTGCTTGAGGGCATATCTCGGACGCCCCCTCCCCACCCCCCCCACCCCGCTTTGAACCGCCCGCGTTTGGAGGTGAACCAAGATAAAACTGTCGTCTGTAGACGCCGGACCGAACACAGAGACCATTCACTGCCCAGTTTTCCTACCTGACTAACAAACCGCGATCACTGGCAAGTTTCCGCGAAAACCAGCAATCAAATTCCGCACACGCCTCGGGCCTATTAATATAGGGACAGTGGCGGCGGCTGGCGAGGCGCCAGGTTGGTGGAGGGGCGTTAACATAACAGGGCCCGGAGACACCCCTGACCTGGCAGCAGCCTCCGCCGCAAACTCCCTGCTCCCCAACTAGGAAAGCCGTGTCGTTTATTCTGTTTGTTTCCAAGAAACAGGCGTTTACAACGTACAGAGTAGGAGCCCGGACGCGAGACCGGTGTTGACCCAGTGACGTTCTAATCGAATGCCAGTTTCGCTCGCGTTAACGGCAGTAAAAAAAGTTAAAAGCATATACAAAGCCGAGGAAGCTAGACTTAGGCGATAGCCGGCTCTCCGTGTCTTCTTCTGGTTGACAGTATCAGTTAGTTATCCATTACCAGGGGCGTCGCCACGGAGTTCTTACTGTGGGAGAGGGGAAGGACAGACCCCGGATTTGCAAAGACCGAGGGGGTGGGGTGAGGCAAAGTTTGAGCATATTGGCTGCCTTGTAAAAGCGCTTCCAATACGCTTCACAAGCAAGTTTGGAAAATTTAAGCAGGCTCACACAGTCATAGGCGGATCCAGGATTGCCGATCGGGGGGGCACCTTCCCGGGGGGCGCCATCCGGACCAGGGGGCGCCACTTTTGACCAGCAAAACATATCAGGTGGGCGCCAAATCCTATCGGTGGGCGCCGACTTTCGCATCCTGGGGGAGGGTGGGAAGCGACATTTCAGGGGGCGCCATCGACCTTTCAGGAGGGCGCCGTGACCATTTCAGGGGGCGCCGAGGGTCGATCGGGGGGGCACGTGCCCCCTTGCCCCACCCCTGGATCCGCCTATGCACACAGTCGATAGGGAGAAAGTGCAAAAAGTCTCACTTTCGGGGACGTCGCCCCTGATTCGGGGGTTGAGGGAGACGTGTCACCCAACCCATGTGTCCCCCTTTGTCGCCCATGCCAACTACCAACTGGAAATCGGTCAAAAAGGCCTGATTTTTGTTAACAGAATTATGCAATATCAGCCAATTAAGTAGCCATGTCCCGAGACCGGCGTAAAAACCAGGCCGGGCGACGAATCTAGCTACTGAGTTCAAACGCCGTCTAAGTAATGACTGATTTTTAGCCTAAGATCGCATGTGCAGTGTTCACAGTTCCAGACGTTTCCACTATAAGGCAACACATCGAAATTCATCACAATTTGCTTCAATCCATCATAATCTGTCACTGGGTTGTTGACTTCGTTTCCAGGCTCAACGCACCCGAAAATGGCAGCTAATCACGCATACAAAATCGAGTGAACCACGTTGGACCTACGCAGTTGTCACAACAGAAATTGTCAACCCTTCTGACACAACCAGTGTTAAACAACCTGCACCATCAACAGCTCCACATTCAGGCAAACACCGCGAGTTGCACATCCCCTGCTGACAACATGTGCCAGTGTCCCCTCAAGACAAAATGTAGTGTCTCCTCCTGACAAAATGTGTCAGTCCCCTCCTGACAAAATGTGTCAGTATCACCTCCAGACAAAATGTGTCGGTCACAAGATGGCAAGCGGCCGGCCGTCGCAGCCGACAGTTTATTTGCAGATGGTCGTCGTCCACGACTCCCTTCTGACCCGTCGCTGTAAACAAACTCCAATGGACGCCAGAGGCGACGGCTGACACTTGGTTGACAGGACCACTCTGGCGGCAGGTGATACCGCCGCCGGAGTGACGTCACAGAGGGGGCGCCGTGACGTCATAAAGGGAGCGGAGTGTATGTTTACGGTCTGTGACCAGTCGGAAGTCGTCTTTAGCGACTGTCAGTGACCAATTTAGGGCTGAGAGGTCTCATGGATGATGTTCAATGATTCATAACGAGACTCGAGGAAAATATGATGAGTTCCGTAGGAACTGAACTGAAGACCCCTCCGTGCCGTTCATTCTCTGGCAGTAGCTGACAACAGTGGCGGATACAAGGGGGGGCTTGGGGGCTCCAGCCCCCCCCAGAAATATCCGAATGCCTATAGTTAATACATAGGTGAGACTGGTCCGAGGCAATGGCGAGGGAGGCTCGAGCCTCCTAGCCCACCCCCCAAATGAAGTCCTGGATCCGCCGCTGCCTGACACCATCCCAACAAACGAATGGAACCGAGCACGCATGCACTGATCCCAGGGAAAACGCATCAGCTCATGTGCCTGAGAACAGAAGCTAGGGTTTAGCCGATAGTGTGTCTCCAGCATGTGCTACCTCATCGTCAGAGACACCCTGCAGATGAGGACTCCTGACATCGTCAGACACCCTGCAGGAGTCAGAGCCCAGCATTGCACTACAACTGGCGCACTGACAACAACGCAGGGCATGATGACAAACACGAGATAAGTGGAGCTTAAGAGTCTTTATAGGCTCAAGCCAACGATGAATTAAAGTAAGGGCGGCACCTTTATAGTGGGATTAGCACTTGGACCACCATGTGACAGAACATGACGAAAAACGCCAGGTTTCTGTTATCCGTTTTAGAACGCACCGTTTGCGGATGAAAGCGTGTATTTAGAGTGGGTATCGACCTTGTCGAAACCAAACTGCTGCGCGTGGCTGCTACGCCTTATATTAAACATCACCTTGTATCACCCTCAATCATGTTTAAATAATTATATACGGTCCTGTAGCCAGAGCTCTTGACAAATATTGGCAATTGGCCAGAGCTCAGATAAATATTCATGTCCCCAACGGAGACCAATTTTTACCCCAATATGAGGAAGCTTCCCAGCACGGAAGGGGCTTTTTGGAAGAAATGATTATCCCCTGCGCTCAGAATAAACCGGTTTGGTGCTAAAGTGCTCCACCATACCATTTTGAAGGGATTACCTGCACCTCAATCGGCACCTGTGTCGGTTTTGAAAGTATATAATATTCTGGTTTCCCCAGATTTACCCCAACTCTGTGGCAAGATCAGAGGTTTTCCCAACTCTGTTTACGTGGCAAGATCAGAGGTTTTCCCAACTCTGCAATTTGCAATTAAAAGGCAGCGAAGAATGGCCCACGGTCAGTGATAGGCTGATGTGTTGGAGAGGCTGGTGTCACGAGACTATTTCATGACACTACATAGGACAGTGTCACGTAGTGTCACACTAGGGACATCAACAAAGAACGAGGAAATTTACAAAAAAATTCCCAGCTCACCAGCAGGACAACCCGAGAGCATCAGGTCTGACTGGGACTAGTAAAGACAATGACACGATTTGGCAGCATCTGAGTCCAACAGCATTCTACCACAAAATCGCCACAAATGCTCCGACTTTATCATTCCTTATCGGTGATTCAGGGCACCCCGTACCCGCCCGAATACCTCTCACAACAAAAGAGCTCTGCAAACACCATGGCATTTGAGAGTCAGATGCCGAGGAATGTCCACCATTTCCCTGAGTGCAGAGTGACCCTCACATGTTGAGAACCAGAGGGAAAGTTCCACTTAATCTCCAAATGCATCTGTAAATCCCGCTGACTTTGACACGCAAATCCAGACAATATGGAGTGAAGCCAGGCTGCAGCCTCCAGTGGAGCGGACCGAATTCAGGAATGCTTTCAGCAGATTGGTCTGGGCACGAAGCGAAAATACTGCAGGTTAGATGTCCGAATGGACTTTCAGCTCTGTTTTCCGCATCAGAGAACTCACCGTCGCGTGAGCATGTGATGTGGTTAGCACCGGAAACGGCAACTCATAGCTTCACAATGTTGTATCTGTCCATACAGTCAGACTGGACCGACCTCTCTGATCTGTAACAGATCATCTGTGGAACACTGAAGCCATGCCTTACACCAGCATGTTTATGAGTGATTCATGAGCGACTCAATCTAAATGCGAGTCGACTCTTGACTGTGCTCCGACTCAATCCAATGTTTGGCCCTGAATGCTAATTTTCTGACTCTGACTCACCAAAACTGCGAAATCACGAGGACAGACACCCTCACATAAACACAAAACGCAGTTACTCACTTTAGACTCGTCCAATGGAGCCAGCGAGTCGGAGTTTACTCTCACTGGAATTGAGTCACCCATGAGCAAGTCTGAATACCAGCAGCTGCCGGGCAACAGTTATCAGCTCCGATCAGCCTCCTGACACCGGGAAGGGGCCGGACACCAAAGTCTGCAACCGAGCTGCAACACCATGCAATGTGGGATTTGCGGCGTTGATTTCTCACGCGATAGGTCTTAAGTCCGGACCTGGTCCCGTTATGACCGATACGGTGACCTTGGGGGCCGCCGTAGAATTATAAACCTCCTAACTGCGTCGGAGATACTGGAGGACAGCTCTTAAAATATTGAAAGCTATATAAACGCAGAGATATCCGTGGCGATAGGCGGCAGCATTTGTAGTCAGTCTACCTTTGTCGAAATACCACCACAGAACAGATACTGGGTGGTAAAATGATGCAAAGATATTTATACTTGCTTATCTGTGCTATTGTTGAGCTGGAACGAATATGTTTGTTTCACCCTCCATAAAATGCAAAGTTAAGGTTCAGTGGTATTTCAGATATATATTTAAAAAAACTACGCAAAATATTTCTACATCTCCAGGCATATTTACTTCCTCTACTCCAGGCCTATCTTGTAAAAACTCATATTCTTCACCCCTCATTTATTTGTGAGGCATTCACCCAGCACATATATTAATATATACGCCCATAGGCGGACTCAACGGAGTAAAAGTGTGCTCGGGCCCTCCCCCTGATGTCCCTCCAGCACCCCCTGATATGGTCACGGCACCCCCTAAAAAGTCGATGGCGTTTTCTCCCTAAAATGCCGCTTCCTCCAGCCACCCTCCCACCCGCCCAGGATGCGAGCATCGGACCCCGCGAAGGACTTGGCACCCACCTGATGGATTTTACCCCCCTCCCTGTGCCGGATGGCACCCTCTTCCGACCATGCGCCCCCACCTGATGGAAATCCTGGATCCACCTATGGTACGCTCCAACGCATCCCTGGCATCACCTTCGCGTCCCCGTTGTCCACCACATCAACACAGAAACAGCCTGTTCTCTGCATGTCACCGCCTATTGAACCTCACGAAAACAGCCAAGAAAGATCCATCCATACTGATCCCCCGCGTCTCAGAAGGTACGTGATCTCTTCATCACCATACTGATCCCCACGCTTAGAAGGTGCGTGATCTCTTCACCACCATACTGATGCCCAACGCTTAGAAGGTGCGTGATCTCTTCATCACCATACTGATCCCCACGCTTAGAAGGTGCGTGATCTCTTCATCACCATACTGATGCCCAACGCTTAGAAGGTGCGTGATCTCTTCATCACCATACTGATGCCCACGCTTAGAAGGTGCGTGATCTCCTCATCACCATACTGATGCCTCACGCTTAGAAGGTGCGTGATCTCCTCACCACCATACTGATGCCTCACGCTTAGAAGGTGCGTGATCTCTTCACCACCATACTGATGCCTCACGCTTAGAAGGTGCGTGATCTCTTCACCACCATACTGATGCCCAACGCTTAGAAGGTGCGTGATCTCCTCACCACCATACTGATCCCCACGCTTAGAAGGTGCGTGATCTCTTCATCACCATACTGATCCCCCAATTCAGAAGATGTGTAGTCTCTTCATCACCATAGCGACCCCCACGTCTTAGAAGAAGAAGAAGAAGAAGATATATTCAATGCACACCGCCACCCGGCCCATAGCCAGGACTTGGGTGTACGTACTGGACCTCACACTCGGCGCGTTTGTTCCTCCTCTCTCCAACGCCTCACAAGTCAACATCCTCAACTGCGACCACGGACACAACTTCGAAACGGTAGAGGGCGGGACTGACCTGGCCGTACTGGTCGCCTCGTTCCCGCAGCGCCACCACCGACGCCGTGGCGGTAGCGGTTGCCGTCGCCGCTGCTGCCACCATTGCTGCAGTATTGAGGTCGTTCGGCTGGCCCATGCCCCCGCCGTACGACCTGCGGGAGAAGAACAGCGAGGTTAGATGTGATGAGCTGGGTTCAGTGGCAAGAGGCCAGGAAATAGTCTGAATATGAGGTGTGGTGAATGCTCTTGTGGGGTTGACGATTTATAATATTTTAGAATAAGCCAAATTGGCCTCCAACGTCAGCAAACGTAAGTTAGCTTTAGACACTGTACCCCAATTAGGCCCACAGATGAGATCCAAACCCACAACCATATGTATTGTACGATGGAACACTGAACCGCCAACGGAGGGTACTAAAGCTGAAATTAAAGGTAGACAGACAGACAGACAGACAGACAGACAGACAGACAGACAGACAGACAGACAGACAGACAGACAGACAGACAGACAGACAGACAGACAGACAGACAGACAGACAGACAGACAGACAGACAGACAGACAGACAGACAGACAGACAGACAGACAGACAGACAGACAGACAGACAGACAGACAGTAAGTGTGAAGGTCAATATATACAGTACATAAGTGAGGCAGTGAATCAGAAAACGAGTGATCCAGTGAGCCAGCCAGCCCAGTCGATTTTCTCGAAACGCAACACCATTTTTCACGTTCTAGAAGATAACCCTCCTTCCCCACACAGACAGACAGACAGCAGTGAGTGGGGAGGAGCCAATGTTCAGTAAACAAGTGAGAGTCAGAAAGCGAGTGAACCACTGAGTCAGAGAGCGAGTGAACCAGTGAGTCGACCCAGTCGATTTTCTCGAACCATTGCAAAACACAAATTTCACGACCTAGAAATTTTCAAATTGTTGCAAAACACAATTTTCACGACCTACATGACATCCCGCCCCCCCAACTGCTCCGCCTGTCTCCGCCCATGGCCCAGCCCACCTGGCGAAGACGCGAGAGGAGTCGGCACTGGGCGCCGACCCCTGCAGAAGACTCCGCAGGTGAATGTTGGCACTTTTCACAGGCACCGAGTGACCCAACTCAACGTTACATCGCCTCGCTTCAACTCTTCACGCCAGATCTCTTCTGAGCGCCAGCTCTTGTGATGTTCTCAGAAGTCACATCAGATCCCGAGGAGGCAGATTTATTGGCTCTCGTGCATCTGGAGTTCGAATGATCCACGCGAAAATCGGCTGGTGCCGCCGGGGCTGGCGCAGCTCACAGCCCAGCCTTTGTGTGGCTGTTCGGGGCTGGGGCTGGGGCGGGGGGCACAGAACTCGGTGATTGTTTAGCAGGCGGCCGGCAGAGCTACAATTGGATCACGGTTGCCTCACCCCCGCAAACGGCGGAGCATCGCCCACTGTCGCAACCTCCACCGATGACGTCACAACGGCGCGACAGTAACGCAGCCCTTCACTGACGTCACGTCACGTCAGGTGACGCGTGATGTCCCGAGCGTCACGCGTTCACTCGCAATCGAGAGTCAGAGACACTCGAGAAACTATAACAGATGATCACTTTCTGTTCAGCACCATCATAGCAAAACACTCCTGTTAAAGTATAAGCCAGCGTTCCAAGGCAGGTGTAAATTGGTGCAGAATGAACGCAGATTGTATCACTCAGTTCTTCACTTGACTCTGCTCTTCGGCGGGACCACTGCAGGCTTCTGTTGTTTTTGCCAGAAACAGAGCACGTTCGCCGATCGATCGTGTTGTCAACGTGCACTTGTTCTCCGCACAAGTTGATACAGATGTTACCATCGCACGATTAGTGCCGGTCGAACTCCATCCACTCTGTCTTCAACTGTCTTCCACAAGTGCACTTTGTCCCGGTGACGTAGAACAACAGGTGGGAGTCGAGCTCAGGCTCAACAGTTGAGCTCAAGTAGCAAGGAAAGTTGTCTTGTTTTTGCGAGCGCCGAGGAGCTAGAGCGCTCTTGCAGGCACATGTCAAGTGTAAGATTTGATCGCAATCAGTGCTGTAGAACTTGATCACGGTCAACGGTCCAGGTATTGATCACGGTCCGTGGCGTAGGTCGGCTGATTTGACTAAGCAGTTAAGTTTGCGACGGCATCCAATGCCTGCAGATGAAGATACGACCCTGAGTCTGTGGTCCCGTGGTAAAGCCTCTGAGGTTGGGACACCCGCGATCCCACTACAACGCACTGACACCCCATACCCACCGACTAACAGCCATGCTCGCTGAACACCGTACCATTGTTGTCCCAACCAATCGCGTCACGCACCACGGGCCTTTCTCCCCTCCGCTGCGACAACTTCCGGTCAAAGCTACCACCCGACGTCTTTTACAGAGCAGCCACTCCACAGGATCGAGCCCGGCGCCTTCCCCTCACGTCACCACTGTCATTCTGCTCCGCTCGGCGTGCGACAACAGCTCCGTCGGGGCCACCAAACACAACTGGCCTGTAAGAGCGTGGCTGGATTCTGACCCAACCTCACGGTTCCACAGGCCACACACCGGTGCCGCGCCGCAGCGTCACAGAGACGCCGGTGGAGGTGCAAAACTGGCCCCTCACGGCTCCCACCACCCAGACCGGCGCGAGGGAGGCTTCTGGGAGTGTATGGGCTTCGGGAGTGTATGATACACGATACAAAGGAGGGGATTAGAAATAGAAAGTCTAGTTTAGAGTTATGACTGGTAGATATATCGTCACAGGCATAAACTAAGCAGAGATAAAGTGCATAGATAACAATGGTTTTCAAACTGACAATACTTGCCCATTCAAAGCCAACCTTAAGAATTAGCATGACCCCTCGTCGTAAAACGTTTCAAAATTAGCACATCCTCCTTCCCAGAATCATTTTATTTCTTCGGCGTTTCCATCCCACGCTGGGCCGACTGGACCACTTCGCGCGCAGCTTGCGGCCGTTTTCGCCACCTCTAGCGACGGCGACGGCGACCGCGCGTGCGAGCACCGTTGCGTCACTACCAGAGCAGCCGCCGCAGCCCGCCCGAGGTGAAAAAACGGCGCATCTGACACGGCAAAAGCCTCCAATCCCTCTGTCTATCAATTTACCTCTGCTTCTTCGCAACAGTCAGCTGAACTCCTCTCACTCGTCCCTCCGACATCAATCCTGCCCCGTCCTGCGTCGTTAACGACGATAAACCTCCCCGTGGTATTTTAAACAACACTCTCTGCGTCACCCTGTTTTTCCCAAACTCGGCTCCTCCACATTGCCCTGGAGTCCATGACGGGCTTGTGTTTTCCAAAGTTTGTGTAAGCTAAGATATTGCACCTCAAGGCTGACGGTCTGTTTTTGCTCATGGCCGGTGTTGTCCCGTGCCCCCCCTCCGTGGTAGGCACTGTGCACTAGTTTTGCACTTGAGTTGCGATACCAGGTGCACCATTGACCTGCAAATTCTTCAGACATTTGCAAAACAAGGAGCGACGCAATCATGTTTTCGCTTAAGCGTTTTTGCCCGCGTTTCGACATCATTCGTGAGTCAATAAGCTCAGACACCACCTGTGGCTGTTCCATCCTCCCAGGGAGTGCGCCAAACCCTCCTGAATTTATCAATAGTTCATTCCGTCATTAATAGATTCTAGACGCTGGGATCAGGAAATTATAATTTATCTTTTTATCTTTGAAACCTTCCAAAACTTCCAAATCAGAGATCTTTTTCGATCAAAAGCGTATCATTCTATCCAGAAATATTTAAGCGATTCTGTAATCCCTAATCCCTCTAATAATTAGCGCTGCCATTTCTGATATTTAGCATAAGAATGATCATTTATGGTTTAACGTTAATATTCAAGGTTGTAACCACAAACATCATGACCCCACGCAGGGCCACCGCCACGGAATTTTTACAGGGGGACGGACCCGAGCTGGTGCTGACCGGGGGAGGCGAATTTTGAGTATATTCGGTACCTGGCAGCATTAATAACGATGGGCCAAAAATATTTGGGGGACGTCCCCCCTGGTTGGCCAACAGGGGGACGCGTCCCCCCGTCCCCCGCCCCCCGCTTTCGGCGCCCATGACCCCACGTACCTCCAGCTTTGCCTCCTCCCAAAATATGGTGAGGCTGACAAAAATAGTCATTGTAGATAAAAGGCACAGTGAAAAACCAATGGCTAAAGGCCACGGCGTCACCAAAACAATATTTTAGGTACGATTTTGAAGTAAAAGGTTACCCTTATTCAGAGAACCCGTGGGGACTTGAAAACTTGACCTATGCCTCAGATAGCTTAAGAACAACCTCTGAGCCACCACGCCCGCTGATGGAATAATTTCCGCAAGAACGGAAAATGATTTTGATCACGACATGGGCATCCGACGTGGGCAGGCGGAGGGGGGGCGCTTCAGAAAGGCTAAGGGAAGAAAGCCCCTCTCCTTTTATCTCTTGGATCCGCCCGTGATAAAATATTCCAGCTGTTCCATGAACCTAAATCACTGCTATAGTTTTGAGCGTGACCTCCGGTTACTGAATAATTTGTTCATAACGAGCGCAAACCGAACGATAAGATTGATTTTTTTTCAAAAAAGGTTTATCCAAGTTTGTTATCAACTCTACCCATCTCCAATTCCCAGTCCTCACGCCACACCCAACTGCTTTGGGCCTATCGCTGGAGGTTTCAGACATTGGGTTCCACCGCTGTCTGCTGAATTGGCACCTCTAGAACAGAAGCGGCGGCTTGGCCGTGCTGGCGTGTCCGCCGGATAGAGAGGAGTCGCACTTTCTAACGGGTTCGCCGACGGCGGCGCGGCGGGGTGGAAATGGTCAGCGGTAGAGGTGCCAACTTCCACCGCCGGAGCCCAATTCTGCAGCGCACGCGTTTTTAACCTGGTTAAACACAAACAAGCGAGGTGTGAACAGATCATCAAAAGGGCACATCTGTTTTGAAGTGGACCACGTCTTCAAAATAGTTGAATAATTTCACTGTCTTGCTGCTTTAGCGTGTCCACACGTTTCAGTCCACTTGCTCGGCGCGTCTGAAGAAGCGCCATATTCCAAACCCAGCGCGAGCTTCGCCGGGGCTGGCCCACATCGTGTGGCTTTATCGCACGGCGGCACCACGCGGGGGCGCTGTCACCCCGGGCTGGAGATAACCTCTCCACCCAGGGAGGAGGATCCTGGCGGGTTAACACCGACATCATAATACAAACCCTATGGGAGAACCAAAATCTAGGGGAACGTGACTCCCAGGACGCCCAGAAGCTCCTCATACATAAACACATAGAATCTCCACCCCCGCGGTGTCAGAGGCGCACGACGCCCCTATCCCTTCCCTTGCTAAGCGATTGTAGAGGGCTATGGTGCAGAAAGTAGTGTATATAGCAGAGGCGGATCTGGGCGAAGCGTTGGGGGAGGCAACCAGGAAAAATTCGTAAATTGTCTCATTTTACGGCCTCAAAATGGCCAAAATTGGTTAGACTAGACCTAATTTGACCGCTCGGGGGTTGGGGGCGGGGCACGCCCGCGGATTTCTCCTGGATCCGCCCCTGGTATATAAGCCCGCTTTCCCAAACAGAGGAGCAGTTCCGCCCAGGCTTCCGCTACGTTTCCAACGTTCGCTGCCGCTGTCGCTGGGTGGCAAACGTCAGCAGCTGTATGAATATCGCATAACTCCCGTCAAATAACGACAACACAAATGTCGGCTCCCAGGATCGAACAGCAAACCACATTCTACTAGTTTTGTATGGTATTGTGCTGCATTGTAAACACATTGCTTTGCCCCCCCTCTCCCCCGAGGCTGACGTTTGCTGGTTTTCCGCCCGACCCCACACCCCCCGCCCGATCCCACACGCTCCCCCCCGCCAGACCCCACACGCTCGAGGTGAAAGGTGGCGGCGACAGTTTGGCGCAGTAGCGTCATTGTTGGCGCACGACGACAACCGCGACGCATAGTAACGATTCCAGCGTGTGATGAAGACCGCAGCGCCTGGTGGCAATTGTGGCGCGTTCTCAACATCGTAGTTCGAACAAATCTACAGGAATAATGAATGCCCTTGCTGGGGGTTTAAGGGAATGTCATTGGTCTCGCAAGTGCAGCTGTTGAGCGTGATGCGTGATATCCACTTGCGGCTTAAAAAATGCGCGTGAAGGATCATGTTAATACCATTAAAAACAAAAATCAACAAAATTCAGTATCATCTGGCCCTTGCATCGGATCAAAGGTATAATTTTACGTTACTTCTACTTCATAACGGAGCCTGGTTGAGAATGGTGACACCAATGGCACCGACATGGTCTGGGTGGCCACAGGGAAAGTTGGCACCTCTACACGCGACGGAGGCCATGGAGGAATGTTGACACCACTACAAAAGGCGGTGGCCGGGTGGGGCGAGGGCGTGTAATGGGGGTAACGCTCGGACAGATGGAGGGAGATAGTTCTTGTGCGGCGACATCGCACAATGAAAGGGGAGCAGATGAAAACACCAAGACCAGAGGTCATCGGTAAAACCCGGCTTTGTTGTTGAGAGAAGAGCGTCCTGGTTGAGATTATTGACTTGGGACCACGAGCGACGCCAGCGTGAGAACGCTGTGGGGAGAGCGGTGAATCTCTCCGATTCAGCTGTGAGAGTGTGATTACAAACTCCACAATTTAATCCGTTCTCATAAAGTCCACAATTTGATAAGCTCTTAGAACGACTGCTGCTGATAAGCATCAATATATATTCCTCGGGGATGACGATAAGACCCTAAAAGGCTCAAAGTGTAAGTGGGGACCCGATGAATGAGTCCTCAATTTTGTACAAAATTAACACAAAATAATAAATAACTACTTGCTCTCCTCCCAACTTACCAAAGGGAAGCAAACTCAGAGGCGTCACCATGTTTGTTCATAGAGACCCGATTCCAAAGGGGCCTTATATCCCTGATCTCGAAGGGCATCCAAGTTTTGAGAGCCTGCACAACAAGACCCGCCGGATATTCTGTTTGTCTATACATACAATTGCGACCAAAATATATGGTGCTTGCTCTATGTTGTTCTTTATTAGTCGGGAGGCCTCCTTGGCATGTCGGGGATCTTAAATATATAACCTTGCAGATCGATAACACCGGGGCTTCCCCTGAAGGGCATGCATGAGCCAATTATTTTTTTCCGAAGGGCCTCTTTGACCTGTTCGGTGACACGAGTTTGAAATATGAAAAAGTTAGCTCTTGTTGCTGACCAAAGAGCATCACCATATATTTAGGGGGTCTCCGTGGTAAGTCGTTGGGCCTCTTATACATGTCAGGGGCCCTGAGCAAGAACAGGACCACTATCAATGACACTGGAGGACCTATCGGAAAAATTCCAGGCCCCTCTGGACACTTACTTCACAAAAGGGGTCTTCCCGACATGCTTTAGGGTTCCAGCTTTGAAATATCACACAGGTTAGTTCGTGTGGTTGAACTTATGGCATCCTTTATCATTAAGGAAGCCTCATTTCTAGTCGAGGGGACTCCCTTGAATGCCAGTGGCTTAAATACATAAGTGGCATGCATCAACGAAGCTGGTGCTTCCTCTGCTCTATGTGGGGCCTCCAAGTGCTAGTGACTTTACAATACCGAGATCCTTGACCTGTCCAGGGGCTTGACATTGAAAAAATTAAAGTCACTTATTATGGCCAGCCTAGGAGCATCCCCTGTGGTTAAAGGAACCTCCTTTGTGTTGTCAAGGAGCCATCGATGCATGCCAGGAGCCTGAAATATAGCGAAATTAGTGATGCCGATGGGGGCACAGCTGCCATTATTAAGGTCTCCTCGAGTCAATGACATCACTAAATGGGGCCTCCTTGCTTTGTTCAGAGACTGTCAGGTGGCCTCTTCATACCGACCAAGGGATTCGCAACGTCTCATGCGTAGCCCTTTGCATGTACCTGTTTGTAACGCATTTATGGTTCATCAGCCTGATTAGGCAATTACAGGGCTTCAGCACCGAAGCCGGCCTCCTAATATTTCATCGCATCAGGCCCACCGCGGATTGGTGACCACCGGGGCCATTGCCCCGTCGTGGCGGCGCCCCTAACAAGCCCATCGATACCTGAGCCCATTCCTGATGCTATCATATACCATCGCTGTCAAGCCCTCTCAAGTCTGAATTGTTAACATCGCAGCTTTTCTAAGCGACCTTAGAATCTAGAGACTTCGGACCAGCCAGAGCGAGCATTCGTGACTCGTGACGCGTCTCCTGCCGTGACGGCGCGCGTCGTCACGGCCTCCGTAACGTGTGTGATGCATCAGCGTCACGGACTGGATCTCCGGAGCGGAGGTGCCAACCACGCGCCCGATTCGATGTAAAGGCGCAAAGTTGGAATGCAAGGGATAACGAGAAGCTGGGCTTCCCGATTAAAAAGTCTAACGCTGAAAGATCGATGTAAAGGTTGCATATGTCATCAAAAGTAACAATTTCTGCCCTGTCCTTAATGGCCACTAGACTTGGGAAACGCCTGCAATCGCAGATGAAGGAGGCAATGGCGTCTACAAAGCAGCGAAGCATTTCAGCCCAATAGAAATAAATCCAATTAGAAGCAAAACCAATCGATACCCGAACGATTGCGATTTTGTACTAAATTTCAAGCGAATGGCAGTGTTTTATTATCACTTTCATGGTCATTTCCAACAGGCCCGCTTTAACTTGGTCCAGTTGTAGGGGGATTGACGTGGGTGTTGGGATATTCCTCATCGGGCCAGATGGAGCACGGAAGGCGGTTTCCCGCCGTGGGGATTGAACCCCCGCTAACCCATGCCATCCCGATCTGTGTGCAGGACAGGCGCCCTCCACACCATCCGGTTTCTTGTGGGGCCCTCTGGGAGCCCAATTACGCACCCAAAGGTTATCGTGATGACATCAGCATCCCCTTCGCAGAGAACTACCTCCCAAACACAAAACCTTCCTCCGCCTCTGATAAGAGACCGCTCAACGTTGCCGACACACTTGGGATGATACCAGAAGCAGGAAGCGACTTCCGAGCGCGAAGCGCCAAGGCACTTCCAAGCGTTTTGATGAGACAATGTGACAACGCAAGCATCATTCGGCTTCAGACCTGTGTGATGAATGAGTAAAGCACAGGTCAATAATGTATCACTGGCATGACCTGTTCTTGCTCCGTTAGCCCAACGGCCTGATAGAATCTAGCAGCCGTCTGTAAAATGTGAAAGTTTATCTACCACATACTACCGTGCACAACTACCTAGTGAGAGGAAAATAAAGTCCAACATACTTCACTAATGAAAGAGGAAAGTATTTGCTGAAGTTCGCGAAAAAACACACCAAGATTGATCTTGTACTCCCACCCCTTCAGTCTCATTATCGATTTCACATAAATTTACTCTCGAACACAAAAAAATAACACAAAACATCTACTTATAAAAATACCACATGGCAAGGTATCCCTGCCAGCTCGTTGAATCATGGACAGTGAAACCCACGATGGAATTTCTGTAGAGTATTCCCCCATAATATTAAATGGGAACCGAAAATTTAGCCCAGATCACTTTGAAAAATGACATATACACTACAAAATCATGACAATCAAAGCCGGACCTACATCTCACACGATGAAAGTCAACAATAAGTGTTATCACACAGCTGAGGATCGCAACAAACAGAAGAAAGAAAAGAAAACCAAGCGCAGTTTCTGTTTTCAACAACATATCAGTAAGCCGTATCGCGTTGGTAGTCGCAGTGTCGTTAAACCCCAACATTACACCAAAACAGGATCCCACCACAAAAACGTTTAGACAGCTTCTGATCGAGCACCGAAGTTCAACCAGCGAAATGCTAGAAACTCCACACTCCGCGCTACTTGCTATCTTAAGGTCTGTCCACGGGCGGTAGCCAGTTTTGATTCTCACGGAAATCGTGTTGGCTGGACTGAACGGACCACTGAGACCACCGCGGGGAGGCCAGACAATTCGGGGTGTCCAATCCGCCACCACCACGCCGCCTTCGATTTCTATAAAAAGCGTATCTACCGGAGCCACCAAGGTAGTGAATTGCTGACAACGATGGGGGTGCCTAAATTCAAAACAATGTCGATAACCACCATATAGAAAGGTGATAATATAAAAATTGTCTTAGGTTTCCGCAGGCCTGTTGAACCGTTTACGCCATTGCTAAGTCCATAAAATGATAATCAGGAAAATCTAATGGATGCTTCGACACTATTTTGACATTTTATTGGAAGTGCCCGGGCACTCCCTATAGAGCTATAAATTCACACCCCTGAGGTTATCGTTAGCCTCCTGACCAAGCTCAGACAATACCCAGGGGCGTTGCCACGGAATTTTCACTAGGGGGACGGATCCCTGCCTGACGATGACCAGGGGGAGGCGAATTTCGGCTGACACGACGATGCAATTCACTAACTCATGTATGTTGATTCACACATCTAACGGGAAAATGCAGACAAACATGTCGAAATCAAAATGTTTTGGGACCACCCCCTGATTAACAAGTATTTGGGAGCATCCCCGTCCCCCTTCGCTTTCGACGCCCATGTTATCACCCATCTCTCATTGCGCCAAAACAACGAGATTCTGCATATTCTCCTGCGCGAGGTGCTTGCCAATATACTCAAGCAGTCAAGTCCAGTATGAAAAACGACAACGAAGTGCTAGTACAGTGTTTGACAAGGCGTTAGCTTGTAAGACCGGTCACCCCGTCACAATGATCTCCAATTGCCTTTGATAACCAGCTTTTTGCAATCCTAAACAGGAATCGTTTAATTTGTGAGTTGCACGCTAGCTGAGCGTAATCCGTTCGGGCAGAGAACCATTCTACCGGTTTCAGCAGAGGACATTTACAAACAAGCAAACCCATTACAGATTCATAACTTTCTGGTAGATAATTCGTTATCGATGACGACAGCGTGATGATTTTGAAACTGTATAACAGGGAAAACTCGGTGATCTGTTGTTTGACTTAAACTGCAGTTCACGTCACAAGGTATTACCTCACTTCTTTGTGCAGTTTATTGGATGGCTCCCCTGCTTCCATCATCTTAATTCTATTGAACCTCTTATTAGCACACTTCCAGATACAAAGTCAATAAGACTGCAGTACCGATGTTCATCCAGCCCCACAATTTATCCGACAACCCTCTACAGCTAGGCGGATCCAGGATTTCTGATGGGGGGCAATTTGGGCAGGGGGCGTCATTTGGGTCAGGAGCGGTGCTAGGGAGATCAGGGGTGCCAACTTTGAAGATGATACCTATTAGAGTAGTGTCACATTGCATCATGGGCGCCAATACTTAGATTTTGAGGCAGGGAGTGACGTTTCAGGGGAGGGGAGCAGGATACGGTGTGGATGTGCTGAGTTGAATGAGGGCCGCGCCGACATATGTGCCCGGATGTGCTGAGTTGGTAGATCAGTGAGCATCTTCTTCCTTATCTCCTGGGTTCTCCTACACCCTACTGAAACAACGCGGCACACATGCTCCCGAAATGAAACGCATAGCCACGCTAACCAGCGTTAGCGCGATCTCATCAACAAGCACGACTCCAGCGCCGCCACCTAGGTCCGTCCCCATTTGTCCACCGATGCCGCCTCGACCTCCACCAGACAACGCGGCACGCTTTCTAAAGCTGAACGCACTTGAGAAACACAACACAGCCGACAAAAAACCCCACCTCTGCCAGAGGCGGATCCAGGGCGATGCCGGCAGGTGAAACGGCCTATGAGAACAAATGTTGATGAGTACGCAAAAATCAGCGAAAAATCATGTTTTTAAGCGTTTCTTGCATTCGCGACGGGTTCAGAACAGCCACCCTTCCCAAGTTCTACCCTGAGCCCGCCGCACGGAGGGCGTACGGCGCACTCCTTTGGTTACAGTGCAGTCAGAGAGTTGGGTAACAGCTCAGTTATCTGGACCGCTCCGTGACCTGTTACATCACCGGCGGTTACGTCACGGGGGCATCCAGACCAACCTCGAGCCGGCTCCAGCACCGCGCATCCGCCGCGATCGGTCTGGGTGGGCGCCAGACAGGGGCGGGTAATAGGGGGGGCTAAGCCCCTTCCCCCATGTCTGTGTGCCTATATCGGACCTATACCAGGCGGCACCTAACCGGGCACCGCTTGGACTCTTTTCGTTCACTCCACCGCCTGTGGGTCCGATCGGGACCCCCTACGATCTCGAGAACCGGAAGTGATACGGAAAAAATGAAACGGCGCTAGAAGCACCTTACCATCTTCTGCTCTAGAGCCGAGTTTGAATCTTATCCGTTGACCCTTGACGTCTCAGTGGGCCAAAATGGGTCAAATCTAGACCCATTTAAGAGATCTCTTATAACTCGGGAACCATTAGACCTAAACCAATACAAAGGACACCAACGTGATCACCTTGATTCAAGGATTCAAATTATATGCGGCATGATCTTGAATGGAATGGTGAATGGAATGGCCTTGACTCTAGGTCAAGGTAAAACAAAAAAATTTAAGAGCATGATGCATGTCGTTGGGATCCTTGGGTCATGCTTATTACTATGATACCAAATCAATGAATGTATCGTGTTTCGTTCCAAAGTTATAGAAACAAATGTTTTGAAAACCGAGACCTTTGATGACCTCTGGTAACTTAAGTATTGACCTGATCCCAAAATGAATGACAGCATGCGTATTTTTCTTTTCAAGAGCTTTCGATTGATACTTGGAAACTTTTTTATCTAGCTCTCAACAATTTTTGTCATAGCTTGTCAAATTAATCACCCTACGGTATGCAAAGCCACGCGCGTCCCATTCAAATCGGCTCAGAATAATGTCTAAAAAACGAGGGCGTGGTCCGATTGGACCCCCAGGCGGTGAACGGTTAATACATAGGCGACGGCTGATCCGGGGCAATGACAGGGGAGACTCGAGTCCCCTACCCCCTCCCCCGCGAAATAAAGTCCTGGATCCGCCCCTGGCGCGAGGAGTGTGTACTTACTTTCTTAGGGTATCCGGATATACCCAATGTAAGGTTACGTTAGTGTTTTTACCATTTTTAATTGGGCCCAATGGTTCAAAAAGTCCATGAGAGGGCTAAAACAAAGATAATGTTACGTTTTTAGATATATTATTAAAGCACAAAGCCTATGGCTGTTTCTTACCTACAAGAGGTTTCAGGACCATCTCAGTCCTATCATCAAGTAAAAAAATAAAGATAGAAGTTGATAAAACACTGTGATTAAAAATTGGGTGATAGCGGGGACAATCCTATATGTATATAGACTAACTGGGAACATTTTTATTCAGGTGATATTTGTATTACGCCAGGTAAGCGTTCAATTTATTCGTGGATTTTGAACGCCGTCGAAAGCTATGAATAAAATGGCATTTAACAGGTGTCATAAAACATAATATAAATGCCGGGAATAACATATAATCCTATATGCTATAATACGCTATTACAGCATAAAATTGCACATCATGTGCGAGTAGGTTTATGCTCTCTTCGGTGGGTGGTTATTGGCATTCTTCAACTTCTGGAACAATCCGATGATTTTTGGAATACCAGGCCCTGGTAGGTGCAGGAAATTCGGGGGGGGGTAATGGGAGCTGGCAGAGTTTCTACCAATTTCCTCTCTCCTTGCACAAGTGTGTTCTGGACATAACGCGTTGTTCCCCCGTTTTTTCCTAGTGTGTGCCTAGAGATATGTGTCTCGAGCTGCGACTTTTAAATGGTACGCTGCTGGTGGATGAGACCATCCGCCAAAAATAAAATCGCCATATGGTTTCTGTTGACGTCAGGCAATAATATCTCCTTCCACTGCGTTTCAATCAGCGCATTATTTCACTCACATGTCTCTAGTCCCCAAATTATTACAATCATCTGTTGTACCAGATGACTAGCTCTCCCCCCTGGACGCCGAGCCTGAGCGCGCCCCTGGCTGTCAATCGACGGAGTTATCTACTCAGTGAGGCGCAATCCCCGTTATCATCGGCAATATCGAGCGATCCCCTCGGCTCGCCCCGACACACGCCAGCTTCCCCCATGAAAGTGGAAAGCGCAACACCATGCGGCTCCCGAATCACCTACCAGCTCACAACGCCCGGCAAAATTGTCTATTAGCGAGAGCAGGGGAGACGGGCCCGTTCAATTAGGGACAGTACGCTGCTCAGTGACGCACAATGAGGTGATCGAATCAATATGTGGCAACAAAGAGGGACGCGAAACAGCTGATGAAGCCGCCGCGCCGTTCGACGCACTCCAAAACGGAACGGAGCGCGTATGTACATCTGCCACTCGGATCGTATGATTGTGGATGTTTTGAACATTCCTTTCGCTCTTTCGTAAAACAAGTTGTTCAAAAATATTGCCCCAGCGTGCGCATTGGCTGATGGAGGGATTGCTCTCCCGCTGAGCACGCCTCTGCAGTGGGGGTCCAGTTAGCCACACTGCGACGCTGCGGTACTGCGCTCAATAACGCCCCGGGCGGCTGATCAGCAGCATTCCCCAATAACGCAACCGCCGCGCCTCATCTGGGGGTGTCAACACGAGATGGGACGACCCGGGTCACCGCAGACAGCCGAGCTTCCGCTGCCTGCGGGTATTTGTTCATTCATTCACTTCCGGAATCAAATAAGCCTCCATATTCACGATGGGCTCCCGGGTGATTTACACGCGCAATGGCTCAATCGGTCCAATTTTCCGGACCACATGGTTACTAGCAGGGCATTCCGAAACGCCGAAACGCCGCCGCTGCGTTGAGCGCGCGCGACATTGCCGGCGGCATTTTAGGATCTCCCCATCGCGGGTCATTAGGTGAAAGGTCAGGTGCGTCTGGGCGGCAACCACTGAAACTCGAGCCTTCGCCAAGCTCCGATGGCGACATCACGGCCGGCAGCGGCGGCGGCATCGGAGAAAAGGCTAACGGTGCACACTGGAAATCAGTGGCAGATTCAGCGGCCATAATTATAGGGGTAACTGGGTGAGACACGATGTCACATATGTTTTGCAGCGTTCGTGGGCGTTGGCTCAGCGGGTGGGGGTGGGTGTTAGGAAGTCCCTCAACACTTCGTTCGAAAAATTTCCAGTCTCAGGTGGGATCTAATTGAAATTTAGGATATTACCTATCGCAGGAATGAACGAACGGATGCAAGGAGCCAAACATCAAATATTTATGTTTTATCTGGATAGGGTAGTTTTAGGTCAGTTTTCAGAAGAGGAGTGGATATGCTGAATATTCTGGCAAGATGCTAAATTTCCCGCCAGATTACGCATTATGGCTTAGTTTTGATCCCGAAACTCCCCGAGCTGTGAAGCAAAGATTCTCTGAAGTGCGCGTTGGCCATTCACAGTCCCACGAACAACTCGGTATATCAACTGATCTTCACATTCACAACAAAACCCCGGGTGGGCAGCATTCTACCCCCCCTCCCACTGGGGGACGCGGGCGCACGTTACTGGCACGTGAGAGCGCGTCGCCGCCGACGTGGCGTCGCGTCGGTTTCGTTGGCGCACGCTGACCGCCACCTCTGCCCAGGCGAGTGTATTGATTGCACCAGATGCTTTGTTCTGTCGCGGCGGAGGCGGCTGGGACGTGGGAGAGATCATGGCCCCAGGAAACGCCACGGTCATAGCTGAGTTGTGCGTTTGAGAATTTGGTTGAGTCGGCTCCACTCAACTCGCGTGCTGAGAGCAGCTGACTCAAGTCCGACTCAATTCACTATCAAGAACTCAGTGAGTCGACTCAACTCCGATTCAAGCTTTAATCCCATCAAATCAACTCTGACTCATCTCAGAACGCCGCTCAACTCACCCTTCGACTTGGTTTCAAAATGAAATAAATTAATAAATGTTAAATACATAAACACTAATAATTGTAAATAAATAAAACGGTTCAAATACAAGCCGTAGATAAAATAATCGAGGAAACTGAAGGTTTACGGATGGAAAATTAGTTAATCGGCATATCAACATTGGTTAACAATTAGCCACCAGCCATGGATTACTTTTTTAAAATTATTCCAGGATGCCACTGCCAGATAAACCTGCCTCACAGTGTTGCAATGATTTCTACAGGGAGCCTTTCATGTTTAACTAGGTACATATAATTAAAAGGCACCTAAAGGGCCTAAGATTCAATCACCACTTGTGCCAATGGCCACAAAATGGGGGGAGAGGGCTTTCAGCGAAACTTTAACTCCTGGCTGACAGGAAATTCCCCCGTGCTAGTGCTTAGGATTCAGACTCTTTGTTACGTTCCACTTTTTATCCTTATACATATGATATCATGGTATTCTTAGGACACGATGTTCTCATCTACACACTTCGATTCGGCACAAACCGGAAAACAACTTTGTACTATAAAAGTGGGAGGATGTGTCCGGTCTGCAAGCCCCTTTCGACGCCAAGAGAGGTCGGGATACGAAGTTTATGAAGGGGGTAGGTACGTTAGACTTGCTTCCCAGTAGCGAAGCTAACAAAATCCAGTAAATGCGGTACGTTTGGCACCAGTGAATGGAGCAGCCCTGAAGGAATGTGATGCCTTTGAAATCGAGACTACGATGGCAGTTTTGCAGAGGATGTCAAACACTCCTTAGTTTCCTGCTTCGCTTGCAAAAAATCACAATTTGCAACCTTATACGCGGGTGATTAAAGCGGAGCTTTATAATTTGAAAGCCCGCAATAATTTACAAAAATATACACCTGTACAACAAAGTAAAAACCTCAGCCTCCTCTCAGGACAGCAGCGCCTCAGATGTGCTCTAAAACACTAGTTCCACGCAGGTTGATAGCGTCGAGGCGGTATGTTAGCAGCCTTGGCACACATACTACATGTTTACATAAATTACACGCAGTATCGGGTGCGAAGTTCACGCGTGCCCAACGCAGGATTTGATCCCAACATCCAGCTTTATGTGTTTTGGGGTTTTGGGATTTGACAATAAAGAAAATAGAAAAGAGAGAAAAAGACTTTCATGATTTTGCATAAATGTTCCGGTCAAAGAACATGAATGATTGAAATGAATGAAAATGAATTATTTTTCTTTTACAATCGTCCGTTCTGCGTCGCCATATTCCATCTCGGCCGCGTCTTATTTCGTTTGGCTCGTGTAAGATTTTCAGTTCGTACCGAGGGCCTTGGTACCAAGGCTGCTCATCCACCCCGGGTAACTGAGGCCTGTGAAGGGTCTCTGGTACGGTCAACAGGAGCAATTACGTCGTGTCAAGGCGCATTCTCACCGGCACGATTGGAAGCTCAGCTGAAACCCACCAGCTAACTACACAATACTCCTTAATAACCCACAACCCAAAATTAACCCACCACAGAGCACAATTCAAGACCATGAATGTATTCTGATGTAGCATTTTCCATCCGGCCCTCCCATTGGTCCGTTGTCGCTACCAAAGCTGGAGGAGATCCACTCAGATGGCGTGACACAGTGACCGGCAAGTGCTATAAAGGTCCAATCAGATAACAGCTTCTTTACCGCATCGTCATTATGCGTATTTACAGAAGAGCCGTCGACTCAAAAGCACGTGTTGTAAACGTAATTGGCCCTGTTAACACCTGCTTGATGACGGCAGATTCAGGCAGCGTTTACAAGGGGCTGGGTAGATTAGGACACAACAGTATTTGTGTCTTTGGCATGTAGCAAAAAGACTGACAGGCAGACTTTTAGACTCAACTCTAAACATGCACCGGCGCATTGAAGAACTTACAATTACAGCGGATCAAAGGCGACCTAGCGATGGTGATTCTCAGGGAACAGCAGCTGTAACCATCAATGATCAGGATCCCGGGTGAAGATCTCACCGGAGTTAGGAGAGGTCGGGACCCCCTGAATTTTTGGCGTGCGAAAAGCTTTTTATATTATCTGTATTACCGTGTCAGTGTTGCTTAGGGCGCAGGTGAGTTAGTTAAGGACTTTTTATAAGGCATTCTGTGCATGACACCTTTGCCCGCCTCTAAAGTGTATAGTGGGGGTCGCCAAGGATTTTTTCTAGGGGACGGGCCCCGGACTGGCGATGCTCCGGGGCCCGTCCCGAGGGAGAGAAAAGAAGAAGCGAGGTTTGAACACGTCTTCTCTGAAAGTTTGAACATGCTGTCTTTGAAGACGCTACCGATACCCTATAACCAACACCAGGATTGGAAACATTTACGCGGATCCTGCAGGTGATAGGAAAAACTATGCAAAAATGTGGGTCAAGTCCCAAAATGGCGGAGGACGTTCCCCTTGCTCACTAGTTGCGGGATACGACCCCTCTCCCCCGTCCCCCGCTTTCGACACTTATAGTGTAACCCATCCAGAACCTCCATATCCCCCATGCATCTATAAAATGTTCTAGACCTGGTTAAGACAGACAGACAGACTGAATGCGTGTTTGTGTTTCCTCTTGAAGAATGTGAAGTACCTAGCGTTTTATTGGAACATTGATCCTGAGTCAAATCAACAATTTTTAAACGCAGTGATGGCCACGCAGATGGCCACAGGGATGTCGTAAATCCCAGCCCGCATGCCATGAGCCACGAGATGAATTTACTTGGCTTCAGTAACAGTTTGGAAAGCAAAGAAGCTCCCACAGTCTATGGAATTTCCACGTCATCTATAATCTTCCTCATTCCCCTCCATGCTGGCAGGGCTGGAGTTCTCTTCTCGATCCGGGTTGGTTCTGGGTGGGCTAACGCTGGGACCGCAATACAAAACCTATACAAAGTCTATGGGAGGCCCAAAACCAGTAGAACGATCCCACTTTTTGCCTGTTCAAAAGCGATGTTTGCTATCGATGCTAGAAGTATCATATATTTTCGTTGAGGCATAACGGCAGCAAATAATCAGAACTTGTATAAATCTAGCTAAAACACGGCTATTTTGCCATAGGCACCTCCGACAATAGAACCTCTGCTGGCAGACAGCTAGTGACGCCCCTGTGGGATGTTCCCGAACCACCGCACCCCTGCCCCCCGGCGCGGCAGACCCACCCCCTCCCGCCTCAGTCACCTCTCAACCGACAGAGGCGGACCTAGAGACAAAAGACGGGGAAATATTTTTCCTGGCGGATCCGCGAATGAGTGCCAAGAAGGATTTGCTCACCGAATGACTTCAATTTTTGCTGAATTATCTAAAAACGTGATATTGTTGTGCTGTTCAGCCTTATTGGTCCCACTCCCTTGAAACCGCCAGTTAAGATTCGCCACTGCACTCGCTGACGGGAAAGAGAGGGGCAGTCTCGACGACAGAGGGTTGAATTGTCATAAGAGGACTGACCTGTGCCACTGCAGTGACCATTGCTTTGTACTGGGGAAGGTGAGTCTGGAATCCATCTCGAAAATCCCGATGTGATATTATCAATATTCCAGACCAACATACTCACCCCGAAGTGCAAAGCCCTAAACCCATTACTCTCAAAATTTCCGTTCCAAAATTCAATCCAACCTACACCTTCATCAAGCAGGTATTTAATCTTCCCCTTCCCCACGGGCGATAAATGACTTCCCGGTTGGCGCCCCTAATCCCAAATAACCAACTCGCTCCCCCTTTGTCCGCGCCTGGGCGCCGCTGCGCCGCATTGCTCCTATGATCTGGCGCGCCGAAGCAAAAACAATCGGGTCGCCACGGTGGTTCCGCGCCGGCCGGCTCCGCCTGCGGTGACGTCACCGCCCGACGTCTGCTCGGTTGCCATGGCGACGGCCGCGTCGGCGGCGGCGGCGGCTGGCCAGTGTCTTGTTTGTCGGTGAGAGCCCACGTATGGAGGGAAAATGTGAGAGAGAGGATATCGTCACCTTCCGGGCCTCTCCCTGCGCCAGAGGCGCCGCCAGGCTCACCACTTGGGGGGGAATTGGTGAGCGCCGGTAGCTCCACCGAAACTGGCTTAGCCATGACGTGATTAGATATGTCCATTAAAAAGAGCCATATGTGCAGGCATTTCCCTCCCCCCGCACTTTCTCCGCGGTAGTACCTGAACTGGATACGCCTATGGCAACAGCAGTGATAGAACACTACTAGTGTACACCCAGCGTGGCTCTCAGCTCCAGCAGTGACTAGTGAAGCTGTTCAAGAACCCCCATTAGTAGTGTGCTATCCGCTTAGGAACCTATGCTTCATATTCACCGTAAGCTGCAAATTATGGAGACATAGGCGGATCCAGGGGGCAAAGGGGCACGTGCCCCCCTCACCAATCGACCCTCGGCGCCCCCGAAATGGTCACGGCGCCCCTCTGAAAGGTCGATGGCGCCCCCTGAAATGTCTTTCCCCCAGGATGCGAAAATCGGCGCCCACCGAAAGGATTTTGCGCCCACCTGATAGGTTTTGCCGGTCCAAAGTGGCGCCCCCCTCGCCCCTGGGAAGGTGCCCCCGATCGGCAATCCTGGATCCGCCTATGCATGGAGATGCCCCAAGCCTACGTCATGGTCATGTGTTATAGGTGCATATCTAGTGAAAATACAGTATAGAGAAGATTACTCGCCGCACGACACACCATGCATTGCCTAGGTACACGGGCAGGGATTTGATCTACCTATATTCACAGTTATGCGTTATTAAACAACACTAGTGTTTCGCTCGTCATTACAAGAGCACACATAAGGGACGTGAAGTTATATCTATTTGGGGGTGCCCGTGCATCCCAAATGAAAGGCTGAAACACTGTTAAAATATACTTAAATTTCGTGTTTTTTTCGCTTCAAGGGTTTTGAATAGGTTTTGTGCTCTTCAGCAGGCCTGGAGATGGATAAAGTACACTTTACAATATGTTATCACCTTTTATTATTGTGTTTATTGACAATGTTTCGAATTTGAGAACCAAACCATTTTCAAAAATTCATGCCCCGGACACAAATATGTGCTAAGGCGATAACAAATAAGTAGGTGTAGCATGCTGAAAAGCTTTATTCCTTGGAATTTAGATTTTCCATTGAAAATCAACTGAGCTAATCCATTAGGGACATACTTTCATCAACTGCATGAGATCGGGGCACCTTGCGCTTCCAAACGGCTCAAGAGAAATTCAAGAGAGGGAGACCGTTTGTTATTATCTTCACCATCACTGTAAATAGTTGTGAACAGCGGTGAATAAAGCTGTGTTGTATGTTTCTCAGGTTACGAATACTTGTACTATATTTTTGTTATTTAATTGATTGAATTGTGAACTGAACTACGGTGAGTTCCATTGACAAATCAGTCATATAGGAAGAAACAAAACCAAAAAGGATGCCGCCAGTACCGGCCTATCGCGTATGTAAGCGTCAATGCTCATTCCAGTCGACATTTCGTTACCCAACGAGATTTCCCCTGCCTCCACCGGGCGTCACAAACGCCAGCGGTGAAACACCACTGTGCATCTGATGAAACTGCGGAAGAGAGCAGCGCACGTTGGGTTTCTCCACCGTACCCCGCATCCCAACCACGACCGGGGCGGCCGCGCGCGCCACCGGACCAGACACGGCCCAGCGACATCGCAATGGTCAACTAGAGGTGTTCGCTTTTTTACGAGTGTCCTCTAAGCTTTGCACCCAGATTGCACGTTGACCCTTGCGGCGGCTGGGCTGGACCGAGCAGTGTCAGCAAAGGCGCTTGTCAACGGTTAATGGTCAATGGTCAAGGTCCGCGATCTCATTCAAAGCGTGGAATGAATGAATAAATGAATGGCTGGACTTCAGCAATACAGAACTGCACCACACAGCACAATGTCAAGCATGAGTAGGTAGGTGTGTTTCTCCACCAAATGTAATTATCGGGTAACAAATATCGACATGTTTACAACAAAAGAAATCTGGTGCTTAGTTAAATCCCACTAATTATCGTTTACAGGACAGTCGATGTTCCATGATTTTATTTCACCTCTCCAACATCCCTGTCATGCAAATATACATACATCTTGACGATCCCCGTAGCTTTTTATGTGGCTGTAAACTGTAAACGCATACACACTGGAATGTACTAATTCATCCGTGATAAGTCAAATGCCATCGACCTGTGGTCCGTTTCCTGTGGCCGGTATTGCACAACATTCTGCGGCTCTCACTCGCAGTCACCGCAAGAAAGCCGCACGTGCACAGAAGGAAGTGGGAACCTGCAATTCAGGAGAACGTGCCAGCTCCGATTGGCTGGAGCACGCGGTGACTAAGAAGGCGGAAGAAAATCGGTATCAGAGGAAAAACTCTCATTGGGATTTCTGAAAGTCAGCTCATATATCCAATACGCATCATTTTAGCCGTTTTCATATACAATTGAGGCGGAAAAGGAGCATAGGCATGCCGACAAAATACCGACGAACTGCATTCCTTTCTCATTTGTGATATTAGTCGTGTCTTCACTTTAGGAGCTATGCTGGAGGGAGTGGGGATGTCAAAGGCTGATATTTTCCTTTCGGCCAACAATTTTCGCATTGCCATCAAACGGAAAATAAGTATGGTGCTGTTTTCGGATGAACGGGAAAGATATATATATTCGAACATATTCAGATTTGTCAAAAGTGTGGAGTGAAAATAGCACCAATGACATTTAAGAACCACACAAATTTGACGATCATTAACATAACAAGTTTTCCTTTAGAAAACCAGATGATAGGGGAAAAATATTATAGTCAAGAGCGCAAGATAATATGGTGATGAAATGACGCAGTCTTCTTTTTGGCCTTTTATTTCTATTCAAAGATAAAGACTTATTACGTTAACGACCCTCAAGATAGTTTTATTTGCAAATCAAACTTTCTTGTAGGGGGGCGCTGTTTCTGTAAGCGGCGGCTGCAGAATCGCACCTCCTTTTTTGGCTGGTGGTGCCGCCGAGGTCCCTTCCATTAGCTGTTCATTGCATTGGACATTTACACCTTTCTTCAGTATTCATCGAATATCTGAAACTTAAGACTGATGATGGAACTTCTTTCGCGGTATTTGACAGTATAGCTACATCATATCCCCTTCATTGTGTTCATTATCCAAAAGTACGTGATGAATGTGGAGGTTCACATGAAGCTCTGAGCATTAATGAACACAATAATCTCGTCCCTTTCTAGTTCTTTAGACCAACACAACGTTTACCAGGACTTTGCATCAGGACCGTCCATTTTTCAGGCCTACGCTTGAGCACTTTCAAACGGAGTTGAAGTTCGCGCATCTGCGTAGCCGGACCTGTCACTGGTCCCATGACGTCATCTGTCGCTCCAGCAATCTCTCCATCGATGGCGCCGTTGCATCATGCAGCAGCACGCACAATACTCTGACAGTCAAGGACCCTAGAGGGCGGCGCAGAATCGACAAAACGGCGAGATACCGGGATTCTGGGATGATACCGGGATTTACAACTGGGATTCCGGCACCCGCACTGACTGACTTCAAGCGTTGGGGTTTTACATCGCAGCAACTGCTGAAGTCATGGCGTTGCCAACTCTCACTCTGTTGGAAGGGTACGTCGAGGATCAGAAAGTCCTTATTCGGTATTCCTGTCAGGATTTCAACCCGGGTCAGCGGCGTCAAAGTGTTACCTGCCTTCTTTTGCCTCCGGTTTGATCGCGGAGGGATGACGAGATCCCCACCGCTCTGGGGATGCAGTTAGAAATAATGCAGAAAAGCATCCACACTTTTCAACACAAGTCAAGCACAAACATTCAGCTACTGAGAGGACAACTGCCAGGGGACTGTAAGTAGTCACGCGCGGTAATGTGTCCTCCCGCCCGTTCGTCTTAAACTTCACAGCTTTATCAGCTTTGCTGTTTTGGGTTTTGGGAAGCTTCGATTAAGCAGTCATTTCGCGCCCAACTTCTTAGCTTTAATCATTGCGGGGAGCAGCTCTGTCCTCAAGTAACCTAAGACAGCGCCGATTGCTCGCCTCAAGCAAAGAGTGGACCAATACATTCGTTAACAACCTGTGAGGACGTGATTTCGGCACTCAGTACCGATGGGGATAAATCAATCCCCACCCCTCCCCCCAGGCGCCTGCTTGAAATTCCTCTAAAGTGGAAAAGCCAAACATGTAACGCGGATCTGCCCATGGGCGTTTTCTGTCAGTCCGGAGACATCATGTGACGATGGACCCTTAATTACCGGAACTCGTCCCAATGTGCAGCGCCCAGCTAACACTCGGGCCGCTGAAATAATTAAGCGTTGAAGCGCAGCGTGCCAGCCATACGTGCTAATGTGGCCCAGTAGCAGTCCGCCGGTGTTAATGTGAGCTGAATACGCCATCACGTGAAACCAGGCTACATGACCGGACCGGTGGGCTGTCCCATGACGGCCGCGGCTTACCGCGCTGAAATGTACCGCATTAGCGTTCCCAGAGGCGGCGCCAGGGCAACATGAAAAGTGCAAACACACATACTCAGGCAGAGTCGTGCCAGTGAGCCCCACAGCTCACGAATACTGCTCTAGTCCTGTCATTGTGTCATCGTGTTTGTTGTAGCCGCCCCTCTATCACCACGCCTGGCACCGCCCCTGCGCCATCCCTCGGTGCTGGGTCTCGGTTTCATTAGCCGACCGAACGCATCAGCTGATTAGCGGCAGCTCGTCAGCTGATTACGGCTGGATGCTGATTGGCTGGGTGGTTTCGGTTGATTAGATTTGGCGCACGGAAGGACAGCTTTCCCAAGAGCTGCACCAGCTTCCATCACGAAGAGGGCGTCCGGGTTGAGGTTGAGGTAGAGCATCAGGTTCGAGCGGCGGGCACAGTGGTAGGCATGGAATGATGTAGCAGCAACGCCTCTAATCAAGGCTATTCAGGAAAGTGCGCAAAGGCGTGTCCAGTATACAGGGGGAGGGCTAAGAGCTTGGATGTCAAAAACGCAGGGGGGCGGTGACGGGAGATGCATCCACCCTCTCCTCCAAACACACTTTTTTAGAAAACAGCAGACAAGTTTTTGGTGCAGAAAGGGATAGTGTTTTATCAGCGAATTTACGGGCGAGAAAACATTCAATTCAATGCAGCATCATAGGCTTTACTGGTCTGTAACTTTGATATGGGGGAGCATAAGTCGCAGTTTGTACGCCTGAAAAGTGCATGCCGTAGACGTAGACGCCCACAGAAGCAGACGTAAGATGCCATACTTGGGTGACCTTGACAGAATCATGTCACAAAAGTCTTTAACTTAACTCCATCGACAATTACTTTGTAGAGCAAATATTGCAAACCAGCTTAATCACACAAGGACCTAGAAACTATACAAGACCTTCAAACAAGCATAGAGGCTGGAGTCAGGTTTATCCCCTGCAACGTTTGGAATTTCAGACCTGCTGTCACGGTATTCGCATTATTCACAAGTATGGAAGATTTCAGGAGTACCGTATCACAAAAATACTATTTTCTGAAGAGCCAGAAGCAAAATACGCTACCGATATATCGATATAAAGGTCATTTTGAAACTAAGTTTTCACCTTTCCCTACAACGAACTTCAGTCGTCATCTGTCTCACCTTCGATCAATTATGTTGGCAAGCTTTGGATTGACAAGGCTACGCTTTCTAAGTGAGTTAGTTATCTTAAGCTTGGTTTACGATGTATTTTAATAAAGAGAGCATGCAGTTTTCCCATTTAATTCCATTCCTCTCCTATTTCTTCAGTAATTCCGTATCTAGACACATTCCCTTGTTTCCCTGAGCTAAGCTTGGCAGTCTGTTGATCAACCAGAGACGCAATGCATGTACCCCTTTACCTCTGAAAGCTGATCAAGACAGGTTCACGACCCACATATCACCCGGCGTAACTCTGCAACAAATCGCGTCAAGTCTAAGACTTTTCTTTGCAAATTTCCCGCTGCAGATAAGGAAACAGCACTAGACAGGATAGTGGTCTGCTTCGGCAGTCTGCTCCGCATGGAAATGTACTCACAATGGGCTGCTGGGGTCACAGAGGGGTCACATCAGCTGATGCCGAGTGATCTACGAGCGATTTTGAACAGGGTTGCCATGCAACAGAGAAAAAGAGAACAACGAGATGACGGGGAGGGATTGAGAGGGAAAGTAGATTTAATAACCGACACGGTGAAGATGAGGGAAAATATAAAACGTGTTACAGAGAAGAGCTCACAAAACACAACTACTCATCACAGGTACATATACTTGAAGCCTTGCACTCCAAAATGGCCGTTTTCTCAGTTGTAGCTCTTTGCCAACGCCAGCTTTGTGACTACACAGAAGCCCAGAGACAATGAGCGCAGCGCCAGCTCCGAGTAAAAGTTCCACACGTGGTCGAAGAATCGTGCAGCCTTCCCCGCAGGGAGAGCCGAATGGTTGCAGAAAGCGACAAACGCGGAAGCCAGCCTTGCGGCCGGGCTTTCTTTTTCATCAACGGAGTCTGGTCCAACGTTTCACCCGGGCATCTGTCGTCGAGGGCCAAAGTGCTCACTGTAGTTGTTAGCTTTAACCCTCGCCCCACCGGGGGGGCCATCGATGCCCCCTAAGGTTTTTCCGGGATAGCAAAAAAACGACGAGGCGCAGCACCGCGGTTGAGGGCTCTACCTCTCACTGCATCATTTTCCCATCATCCCTGAAATTTTTTACCCCGGGTCACCCAAGGTCAGGTCACCAGACGAGGTCAACCAAGGTTACCTCACTTCACTTTAGAGCTCTGTAAGAGCTACATTTCAAAGTCGATTAATTTGAAACTTCCTACACTTCATAACCCCTCCAGGGTCTACAAGGTGTATATCCGGGATTTTTCGATTTCGTGCCCTGAGGTCAGGTCACGAGGCGACCTCTCCCATTGGAAAAGCATGGGAAAAAGTTGTTTCATGATATAAAAGCCACAAAAATGATTGCAAATACTCAGAATGCTCAGAACAACGTTTTTGGACACCCTTTCACGGATCCCAGGGGTCATATTTGCCCTTTGACTTTTCCAAGGTCATCCAAGGTCACCAGAGGTCAAAAACAGTATTTTGACAATAACTTTTGACCTAATTGAGCTAGAGCGTTGAAACAAACACCATCGTGTTTGTCTTGTCACTGGCTTTCATTTGATATACAGCAAGGTCACTTTTTGACCTTTCGTGACCTCAGGTCATATTAGGTCACGAGGTGACCTCTGGAGGTCAAACCACTGGCGGGAGGTCTTTACGTTCCACATAGCGGAAAAAGTACTGGCAATTTGCTATCAAATGTACTTTACCAGGCTTCAATAGCTCTAATGACATAAGAGTTATGCCCAGTTTGCTTAATCATTGCATATTTGAGTGAAAATAGCCGATCTTGACCTAATTTGACCTCTGGAGGTCAAACCATTGACCTGAGCACTAAAACATGCGAAGTAGTTTCTTACTGAATTCACGCGAGCTTTCTATTGCACTTTGCAGATTTGCGCTAACGCCCATATTTTCGGAGTTAGAGGGGGGCCATCGATGGCCCCCCGGTGGGGCGAAGGTGGCGCCGGACCCCCGGTGGGGCGCGGGTTAAACATGGGCAATCCAAGATTGAGGATCAGAGGGAGGGAATTCCTCCCCGACGGCGCCACTTTTGGACGATAAATATGACCAGGTGTGAGCCAAATTTGCGTGGGGGCGCTTATACTCCAATCCTGGAATGGAGGATACAGAGATCCTTCAGGAGGCGTCATGGCCATTTCGGGGGGGCACCAAGGGTCGATCGGGAGGGGGTGGACGAAGTGCCCCTTGCCCCATCCCTCTGGATCTGCCTGTGGCTTTAAATGACAACGTGTGACGGGGAGACAATTAGACCCATGGTTGAACACCAACGGGTAACAATCACGTGTTTAGTGGTGAACAGAACAAGTACCGGTATAACGCTCTCCTGTATTTAAGCAGATTAAGCCCACCCAATTGTAGAGCATGACACACCATGCCGTATGCAAACTCGCGTGCAACGTGCACTGTGACCTACCCCGGAAAAAACCAGGGCTGGTCACGGAACGCTTCCATATTACCAGTGGTAGGCGTACTGCCAATTTACAACCATTACAAGTTTGCATGAACAGCGGAAGCGATTTCGAATTTTTTCTAGCAGGACTGACAGCTAAGCTGACTAGCTCACCACTACACGTGGGCCAGCCTGACACGAAGCGTGCACGTGCAACGGTGCACGCGCTGAGGAAAAGTGAGTGCGGCGAGCTCAGAGGAAAACCTTTCGAAAGCTTGAGGATATGTGGTTGTATCCCGTATATTTATCATGTACAGTTACGCTAACTTGCTAGGGCGTAAATGCAGCCCATGCCGAGGAAAACCAAGGAATGCTTAAACCAATTGACTGGTACTAGGATGTTGAACATGGACATAGTACAGTAATGTAAGTAATAACTGCCCATAGATTTGCATCATTCTCCCAAGGCTAGAAAATACGTATTCAGTACGGTGAATACACCACCAAACAAGCCTACATTTATTTGAAGATACATACCTTCAAAGAGAATAGCTCTACGCCTGAGTGAAGTCACGCTAGCGTGAATATTTCTTTCCACCGCTGGGTCTGCTGAAGATATACCAAATTGTGTGATGCCTGCTTGCAAATGCGAGAGAACACAAATAATTCAATCGTGTTCGAAATGTAGCAGATATAAGACATTCTGTTTTTTTAATATGGTTGTCTTTTTTAACATTCTGGATAGTATTGATATACCCTAGATACAGTGGAGGATAGGCGTGTGACGTCACACCACGGACCGACCTTTGCTCTTGGAGGGGGCTACCACCAACCCACCATGGACATCGTTTGTTAGCTCCAAAGTCGGCAAGCGGACAGGTTTCTGCACTTTCATCAAGACCTCGAGGCATGTTGATTTTAAGTAGGGTACCTGTCTTTTATAAGCACAGCAGTTGACATTCGAGACGATGTTTCCAGCTGATCATCTGGAGTGTTCTAGAGGATCTTCACTCCTCTAGCCGTTCCAATGCTACCAATGCAATACGTCTGAAAACCAACTGATATAGGAGGGTCTGAAACCTGTAACCTTTCGATTACTGTAGACACAATTACCCATATCCTGTTATCTAATCAAAACCGCTCGAACTAATTGGTCACTGCTCATCATCTCCCCTAAACATTTTTGCATGCAAGCCGTCGCCCAGTTTTACCCCTAACCCTTCCCAGGGGCGTAGCCAAGGGGGCGGCAGGGACAGCCGCCCCCCTGAGGGCCCGAAGGGAACCCTGAAGACACAATTATGTAACAAGCAGGGCTCTTTTTACCCATCAGGGCCCTTTTGGCGCTGTCGCAGGGGCCCTTTTCGGGGCGCCCCCCTGAGCGAAATCCTGGCTACGCCCCTGACCCTTCCCAATGGTGCCCTTTGCGCTTTGCATTGTCTTCCGCTGAAAATTAGTTCCCTTTCAGTCCAAGATAATTGAAGACACGCTCCAAATTCGGCAAAAACTATTTTGACCTTTGCTAAAGGCCATTATAGGTCCTAACAAGGTATATTGAGCAAAGCAAGACACAAAAGTGTGAGATTAGGGAAACAGGAGCGCTATTTCGGCTATTGAAAGGTGTCCCTCAGAGTCCTTAAATCGCCCCTTTTCTCCTTTAAATCCAAGCACAGATTTGATTACAACAATACACTCACTCCATCACGCTACTGCTTCTACACCCACGTATCATCCCTCTGCAAATCTGGCAACCAGTTCACTCCCACCCCCTAAATTCCGGGACCGGTGGCAGCGGCGCCAGCAAGCCGGCATTCCGGACCTCAACAGCAGCGCCGACGTCGGCCGGCGGGAGACAGGGGCTCCGGTCACGTGCGTACCCACAGATCACGACACAGCCGACAGGACAATGGTACACGTCCCCCTCCCACCCCCACCCACTCCCCTCCCCTGCCGTGCACCTCTGCAGGCTGCAGAGAGGAGCTCCGTTTCCGGGGATGGCATTCCACCAAAGGCGGATCTAGATATCCAACACAGGCGGATCTAGATATCTACCACAGGCGGATCCAGAGATCTACCACAGGCGGATCCGGGATCCAGCGCAGGCGGATCCAGAAATCAGCACAGACATCCAGAGATTCACACAGGCAGATCCAGATAGATAGTGCAACGGGGAGAGTGGGTATTGAGTTTGAGAGGGCGGACGGATTGGGTCGAACTTAGAAGGGGCAGTGGAGATCTGAAATTACAATGTGCGATTTTCATATTTAACCTTTCCTTTTGGGGCATATCTCACCTATTGAAGGGCAAACGCTTTCCGTATCTGTACTGACTTGGTACGATGCCCTGCTAATCCGCCCACTTTTCACGCATTTTCACTCAAAACTGCGGGTGGTTGGTGGCTGATCCAAACGCGCCAAATCGCGCCATGTCAGCGACACACCCCCCTCCCCACCCCCCTCACCCACCCGTGCAATGCACGTCATCAGTAGCGACAGGACCAAACTGTGCATCACGACAAAAGGAGGCGCTATTACAAGCTGGTTACGTCACCATTCCATAGAACCAAACCATGCACACACCCCCCCCACCCCCTCACCCACCTGCAATGCACGTCATCAGTAGCGACAGGACCAAACTGTGCATCACGACAAAAGGAGGCACTATTACAAGCTGGTTACGTCACCATTCCGCGATAGAACCAAACTCCATGTCAGCGACACACCCCCTCCCCACCCCCTCACCCACCCGTGCAATGCACGTCATCAGTAGCGACAGGACCAAACTGTGCATCACGACAAAAGAGGCACTATTACAAGCTGGTTACGTCACCATTCCGCGATAGAACCAAACTCCATGTCAGCGACACACCCCCCCCCACCCCCCACCCACCCGTGCAATGCACGTCATCAGTAGCGACAGGACCAAACTGTGCATCACGACAAAAGGAGGCGCTATTACAAGCTGGTTACGTCACCATTCCGCGATAGAACCAAACTCCATGTCAGCACACACCCCCTCCCCCACCCCTCACCCACCCGTGCAATGCACGTCATCAGTAGCGACAGGACCAAACTGTGCATCACGACAAAAGGAGGCGCTATTACAAGCTGGTTACGTCACCATTCCGCGATAGAACCAAACTCCATGTCAGCGACACACCCCCCCCCACCCCCTCACCCACCCGTGCAATGCACGTCATCAGTAGCGACAGGACCAAACTTCATCACGACAAAAGGAGGCCTACACAAGCTGGCTCCGTCACAACTCCGCGATAGAACCAAACTCCATCATTCAATCCAAACCCCAGTTAACCGCTATTTTCTCAATTTGCACCACTAGCGTACCATACCACTCAGCATAGTCTGAAGAGCGCAACAGGTTAATAAGCATGATGGCTGCATCTCTAATCACAGCCAGGGGACGCCGGCTGTACTGGCAGTTATGGGGGGGGCGCCGTACCACACGTGGGCACGCGCAGGCCTGCGGAGCGCAGCTGTTGCTACCTTCCGGCCAGGAGCGACTGAACCCAGGTTCAAACCTGCTGAGGTGGAGTTACCGCCCTCCTCTGGACAAGCACGCGATTCTGGCGTTCACCGCCGGGCGCAAATTGGTGTGACCTTACAGGGTATGTAAGATTCCAGTAATTGTTGTCGTCTGTCTGTAAGCTGCTTCACTTTGGGAAGTGTTCCAAAAATTCACTGGACATTCGACGAGGTAGTGAAATATTGATAATAGTACCTCACCCCTGGCGGTGGTAACCATACATACTTAAAGGGAATGTGGCACCTTGGTCGAATCCTGGCGTTTAGTGTTATTAGGGGTACTTCTAGCCGAAAACTATGGAACCATCCATGATTTCTCTGAAAAATGTACAATAAGTCCAATATTTTCATTTTTAAAATGCGTCTCTAGGGAAACAATAAATATATGCCTATGGATGATGTCATGATCTGGCAGCCACTAACACATTCAATAGAATTCAAGGGCTTCGATGGGCTGATTCTCACCGTGACATCAGCATATATCGTCACATTAACAACTGGCAACTGTGGCCTGCTGCTTAGGGTACATGAGGGGTACATTTCAGGTAGGTTTTAGCTTTTATCTACGGAAACTTCGAGTTTCAAGACAAATGATATATTAAGTACCGGTTTTTCCGGCATGCTTTACAACTTGGCTATCTCGGTTAAAATCACGTTATGAAGGTGGCACATTTCCTTTAGGACTGCAACTAAGTTAGATCCTGTCTTCATTCTTTTTTACAATATTACAAACAAAACCATGTCGGTACTGCCTTTCAGCCCACCCAATACGCCACACTTCAGACGACCCGCCGTACATATCCCGACACTACTCCCCACAGCTGTCGGACCTGAGCGCGCCCCTGCCACTCTCCAGGTGGTCGGTTTGTGGGGTGCGATGGCTCACTCCGGGGTAGCGGGGGCACTCTCGGCGGCCGTCGCCGACGTCGGAGGTAAAAACGACGCGCTCACCCACCCGTCGCCCGTCCACCAGCCCATCCTGCCTGCTTCAAACACAAAGGATCTACCGAATCAACGCTGAATTGCTGGATACCCGGTGCAACACGAATTTGCGACATTTTCGAGTACTCCTGCGTCCGACCCAATATACTAATGGACCTGAGCTGTCGGCGTCCACCGCTAGGATCGCTAGTGTCGCGCCCGGAATCGATAGAGGCTATCTGGCGCTGAAGCCAGCTCGGCGACGCGCAAGGCTGGTCCCGGATTATGGGGTTAACTTGATCATTGTGAGTGTATTTAACCCGAGAAGGCGTTACGTAGGCGTGAGGTTACCAGGAGGTTGCTCGCGCAGGAGGTGGCGATATGATTGGAGCCGCTGTTGTGCTATTGGTAGATAGCGGGTTTGGAGCTTGAGAGCGATCTATCACTCCGTCAAACCACGCCGTTATGTTCGGGTGTCATTAACCATGGCCCACCAGGGCACCCACGCGTCTTAAATTTCTCATCATTAACATTTTTCCGCTCGGTATTTGGTCGGCTTTGATGCGTGTAGAGAGAGGACAGGGAAGCCCGGTCAGCTTTAGGGACAGTACCTGACAGCGCGCCCGTAAAAATGATTGGAATATCATCACCATATTAGGGGGGTTTAAAGTGCAACATCAAGATCATATTTCAGAGGGTGCCATCGACATTTCAGGAGGGCGCAGTGACCATTTTAGGGGGTTGATGGGACACGTACCCCCTTTACCCCTCCCTCCGATCCGCCTAAGAAGAATCTAGTTGGAAGAATCTAGTTAGTCTAGTTGGAAACCACAGTCTTTGTTTACCCTGCTCGTAAATTACGCTGACCACACAGCTAACTCTAGCGGCCCAAAAAAGAAAGAAAATGATAATGCAAACCCACCAAAACCAACCCCTTCCGATCAAAGCGTGCAGTTCCCGGAAGGCATGATAGTACCCAGTGAACCCAGGAACGATAAACTCATAAACAAACATCAAACTAACCTGGGCCTGAGCTCAGAGGCCAAGCAAATCAAACAGTTTCCTGCATCTACCTAAAGTCGTAGAGAGCAGCGTTCCGCCGCTACTCTAGAGAGGCCAGATTCCGTACTGTTCCGCTCGAGATCTGCACGACTTTGAAGTATGCATCGAACAAGGGTGTGAATGAGCCTTTAGACAGCGGAGGAAAACCTCTCCTGTCGGATCAAAGGGCGGCTTTGTACCGAGGTGGACGGGCAGGTGATTAGACAGCTGATCTAGTGTGTGGTTCATCGCTTAAGAGGTAGCTGACTTTTCCGTGATTTTCAATCAGTCAACACATTTAACGTGGTACTAGTCATATAACATTTCAAAGCAACATACATCCTGATGTCCGCCTCACACACGTGTCAGATTCTTCAGAAGGAAATGAGAAGAAAAGTTCGTTTAAGCAAGGTTCGATACACGCATCGTTTCGGTGATGTTATCGGTGCTTTGTCTAACATGGGTTGAAAATGAGAAAGTTTGTGGAGTCCGGACAGTTTAAAGACACATTTATGTTGTCATCGCGTCTTCAACTAAGATCACTTAGGAGCGCCGTTACGGAATTTGTGCTCCGGGGACATACCCGGGACTAACGATGAGCGGGAGGGGAAATGATGGGAGACAAGATTTCAACATAATGACAGGCAGGGGCGGACGCAGACACAAGTTTGGGGGGCCAAACCCATGTCTGCCTCTCCTCCTGGTGAGGGGGTGGGGGAGAGGAGCAAATATTTTTTTGCTCTACAGACCTAGTGTAAACACCTTTTTTCAAAAATATCTCCGGCGTTTGGGGGGGGTGGCCAAAAGATAGTTTGCCCCCCCTCCAGTGCTTTGGGGGGCCCATGGCCGGAATGCCCCCCTGCGTCCGCCAATGATGACAGGCTTTGAAAACGCTGCCCGTGCATTTCCCTACCACTTCAAGTGGAAACATTCAGGTAGGTTGAGGCACATAATATTGATATAAGTAAAGGTACACACTGACAAGTTGGACATTAAATATATTAAAAATCAAACACACGGACGCGTTTCGTTACTTTTCAGCCTGTGTATCTACCTTTAATTCTATCGTTAACCTGTCAAATGGCTCTTCAACAATATTGATATAGTACAAAACACCTAGGTCGAGCCTCAGAATATTGGGGGGGGGCTGGCACACCAGATGAGGGACACATCCCAAACAGATGGGGGACACTTCACCCATCCACCATTGCTTTCGACACCCATGGGGACAGTCACTGCGTTAGCTCGCAAAAAATCAATGGCACGCAAATATCAGCTCAATGGGGCGAAATTCCTACACAGTAAGCGCTAAATTCATACACAGTAAGCGCTAGCATTTGCGGAATTTAACATTTGCGGTTTTCCACGCGTTTCGTTGTTGAGCCGCTGGTGCAGCCAATTGGAGGTACCTGACACATTCTGCGACATTCTGCCTGTCTGGGTCGATGCTCGAGGACCCGATGACCACCCTGGTCTCCGGCATGGCGGACTGTCGCCCCCCCCCGACCACAGATCGGTCACCACCGGTCAGTCCCATCGATTCTCCCTGTCATTACCGTTGGTCGCAGCGCGCATCGACCTCCCGCCTCGCACCGGAGCACCGGAGAGGGCACGGTCAGATCGCACGACCCCAGCCAGAGGTTCTCAATTTTTTTAGTGAGTCCAGAATTGAACTTCCGTCAAGTATGTGTCGTTGTGCAGTTGGGATGGGACGAGCCCGACGCCAAGAGTTTTCAAACTTCTCTGCTGTGTAACAGGTCAGGACTTGGTGGAAAAGTACATTCTGGAAGGTTGAGGTTCACTTCCACGGACGCATTATGTCACAGTGACGAAGCTTGTATTGTTAAAACAATAAGAGCTGTAACTACACCGTCCTTAAAAATATCTGTATAGTTATGGGTGCACAAGACGAATCATCCCTAAAACGCAACCACTTAAAAAAAACTCAGATATGGTTATATCAATCGAATAGATAGCAAGCTTCAAAACAACGTTCATAGTTCGGATAGGAGTCGAGCTGCAGCCGGTAATGTGTCCAAAAAAACCTGACAATCATCTTTTTACGCGGAGGGAGGCTAACGACACACCGACTACTGCGGTCATTTGGCGCCGGAAGGGAAGAGGATTGACTAGCTAGGCTTGAGCCAGCGCATGGCACAAAATCTTGCCTCTGGACGGGTTCGAACCCGCGACTCTCTGCAAATACAAAATACCACGGCTAAAGCCGAGCGAGCGCGCTAAACGACTGCACCACCCGGATACGTCATACGATCATCAAATATTCAGGGTGTGAACACAGAGCAGCGAGATTTCTCTGAAATCAGTCTCTTAAAATCCTTCTACACGACAGGTCTCGTCTCTAGAGGCGCAGACGTCAAAACCGTATCACAACGATCACAGCTGACACTCCTGCGAGAAAAAAAGAATCTTGTTCTGCTGACAAAAGCAATTCTTCAAGCGCAGAGCAGCGATCTCTCCAGAGTGCACCACTGCAAGTCTCAGGCTCAGCATGACGTTGCAAGACACCTCGATTGACAGACTGCAGACGTCCATACTGCCCCCCCCCTCCTCCTCCGGGGTCGCCGGGTTCGTACCCGGTCAGGCGGGCTTGAGGTACACAGTTACGCCTCCGAGGTGAGAAATCTTCACTGCCGCTATATTCTCCAGCAGCTGGATATTTACCAGGCTTTCTTTCAATGGGTCGCTTGCAAAGGCGCAGGCTGGTTCACGGGATCTAACATGTTTGGACGGACGCGGAGAGGATGGATTAGTTTGATTATATTCTCGTATTCTCATGGATTGGATTGAAGAAAGCAATAAGGTTAGAAATGGTTGCCTGTGCGAAAAATTCAATGGGGTCTAGGATTGAGCAGAATTCACGTAATTATATAAACATGTATACAGAGTGAAGAGCTGAAAGAAAATTTAGTAAAGCTTACGTGAGCTTTGTGAATGTCCAGAACAGATAACGTTATTTTAAAGACAGCTCAATATTCCGAGAATATACAAAAGTGCGATATTCACTTCTCTCACAATTTAAGCCTCCACCTATATAGTTGGGCTAGCCTTTCACTTCGATCGGGCCAGATATTGTGGAGGGTGGGGGAAGGGTATTTTAAAGGTGTCTGATTCATTCAGAGATCAATACAAAGGACCACCAACGGCTCTCCAAACGTATCAGACAATCGACAATACGCCTAGCTTTAATGCAATAGCAGAAGCCCCACTAACAAATATGCAAGCATATAAAATTGTCGCTGTTAAAACAAGCTGATTATAGGCTTCTTAATAAGCGCCATCATACAGACACTGTTTTGTCACAAACTCAGCAAGCAAAAACGGCATCGAATGGGGAGCACCAGGAGACTCCTCGTTAGTTAATTAAGGTGCGACCTCCTTATACCTGACGACAAATACCTAAGACGTGCGTCGCTCCCCAGCCGGTCGCTGTGCCTCCTCATTAACCGTTCCTCCTGTTCTTGGTGCGTCGGAACCGGCGACAGCGACTACCAATCAGCACCGGAGGCCTGCACATTTCCCACGGTCGGTGACGCCGCGCGCCACCGAGTGGGCGCGATGGTTCTCAACTATGCAAAACCTGAGTCGCAATGTTCGCAGGACATTTGAGCGGTCGAGTGGAGCAGCGCGACATCCCGAGCCGGCCGTAAATGTCAGGGGAGTCGGTTGAACGTGACGTCAGCCCCGGGCGGGGGCCAGTTACGGCTGGAAGTGACCAGGTCCCGGGACAGGGACGGTCATTGTCCCGTGGGACCACTGGCGGACGCAGGAGCATCGTTTGGGGGAAGGGCAACTCGGGAAAAATCGTAAAAACATGGCGTTCTTTTTAAAGAAATCGGTCAAAGTGTTGCCATTTTGGGGGAGGGGTGCCTTGGCCCCCTCTGGCGTCCGCCAGTGCGTGGAACTGGGACTGGGACTGGGATTCAGCGCGTGGTCACGCTGGGACTGACAACTAGCCGGGACCCTCGGAATCGTTAAGGTCGCCGGGACGAATGGAGACGTGCTTTCATGGAAAATCCAAGCGTCTTACTTGGCAGCTAACTTGCGTCACAGTCAGTGCTCATGCAAGCATATAAATTTTCTTGCATAATAAAAAGGACGTTGAAGCAAAACTTGACGTCAGGATGTGACGTCAGCCGAGACTACCACGTCAGTGCCAGTATTTCGTCAGATTCTGATGAAAAATGTTTCCAAAAAGTTAACAACATATTCGACTCTGGCGGCACGGAGCCTATGTACTTACGTCATTAGTTCCGACTCTTCATATAAGAAATGGTAGCACACAAGCATGGCATTGACGTTGAAAGATGGCAGGCTTAAACTTACACAAATTTTACGGTTGCCCCGTTGAACATCAGCAAAACCATGGTGCTGTTCACACTTCGAAGGGGAACACCTCAATGAATGTATGCGGTTGTATCACACAAAGCCAGAAGACCAGTGACACGGATGTCTTATGGATGGCTGTCCCAAACCATACATTCGATCTCAACTGCCAGCAGGCAAATAAAACAGCCTTACAAAGGTTGAACTCCGGGAACAAAAGCCGCGCACCAGATCAAAGGGCATTCTCGAACGAGATTTCTGTGGAGAATAGTGGAGAATTTATCGTGCGGGTCAGACGAATGGGTGGACCAAAGGCCACCACTGTTCTTTGAAAACGGTAAGGATAGACTTAAAAACACTGAGATCACAGTGGCATGGTTTATGAGGCCTTCTGGCATATCACTCATGAACAAAGGCAGGGGCGAATCCAGGCAGAGGAGTCAATAACGCCATCTCCCCAAGTGCTGAAATTAGGCCTATTTTAGCCAAATTGGCCGACTTTCTTAAGAAACATCTATGTTCTTCACGATCTTGACTCATCTCCCATACGTTTTGCCCTGAACAAAGTGACGTATACTCGAATCCGAAAAGGACCAAAACCGTTCCTGCACTGAAGTTGCACCGTGTTATTAAGCGTAGAGCAGATTCTAAGAACCTGGTGGGTCTTCAAGGAGAATGACCAGGATTCTTGTCCAGCGAACAGATCACCTTTTTTAAGGAAATCCAAGACGGCTGGTGCCAAGAGCATCCAGCTTTTGTGCTATTTGTCTTGGAGCAGCCCGTATGCCACCGAGAACTTCTCTCCGAGTTTCACCCATGCAGGAGTGGGAAGAACGACGCCAGAAGCTGTGGCGGCGACAGAGTGGGCTCAAGTTGGCAGTCGATGGTCGCACACAGCTTTATCGCCCCGTAAACGGAGCCAGTCTGAGAGCAGAGCAGCCAAATTCGCCAGAGGCCCCGCATGCCAGCAGACAGCACAGCGGATGACTTCTCAACACTCAACTAGTCTCAAGGCACGCGAACTGATAGTGGCAACAATACCAGTTGATAGAAATGTTCCAAAGGGGTGCAGACGAGGGATTTTTGTCACCTCTGGAGGCTCCGAAGCGCGCGAGGAGCAAGGGGTTCGATGGAAGTGCATCGGATCCATCACGACTGAGACTTTTCAGAGGCTGGCAGCAGAGCAGCAAAGAAGAGGGCCTCAGGGGCGCCGGCTCAGACAGAGGTGGCCAATCCATAGCTGAAGCTCACGTCAGCAAGAGAAGCAGACCACTACATGAAACACTATGTGTATGTGCAAAACACTATGCGTATATGCAGAGCACTATACCAAACCTAGCACGCATCGAAAAGCGGAGCAATGTCTCATTACATATCCACAGTGTGCCAGTGCATTCTACTTTTGGAAATTTTCTTGATGATGGTGCCAGCACTGATTCCTTGGATTCTTGGTTTACGAGATAGAACACCGGGTGGAAAAGAGCATGAAACTCTATGGTACTGGCTCCACTGTTTATCAAATTCCACAAGCCCTGGAATTCGACAAACAGTGAATAAATTGAATAAAGAGCATCTGCGCACTGTTTCCACCTCACTGAATCCCAAGACTCCACTAAAACCCCCACACTCATGGATCACGGATCCAGGGGGTGCAAGGTGGGCACTTGTCCATCATACCCCATCGAGTGTCGGCGCCCCCTGAAATGGTCGTTGACTAATGCAATGTCGCTTTCCAGCCCCCTTCCCCAGGATGCGAGTATCGGCGCCCCCGCGATAGAATTTGGCGCCCACCTGATAGTCTTCCCGCCAAAAATGGCGCCCCTTTCCAACCATGTACACCCCTTCCCCCGATCGTAAATCCTGGATCCGCCTATGACTTTTGCAACCCCATCGCTCGCAGGTCTCATGTCTCTAGACAGGAAGAAACCTGGGCGGGGTTTTCACATATATCTGGACAGCAATATCCGTTGGGAGCCTCATGGATTTTGCCAGCGTTCACGACGTCCAGGGCCAGGAGTGACCTTTGCCGGTTTTCACAGCGCAACGCTTCCGAACACAAAAGAGAGGTTTGAAATACAAACAGTGATGTGTCAGACCGCCATGTAAAGCTGCCTCAAAAAAGTGAAATATTTGCAACAGATTTCTGTAGAAATCCAGTCGACGATCTGGCATAAGACAATGTTACTGGCCACGGTGTTCGGAGAACAACATCGGCAATACATTATCTCATGCGGATGTTGATCTGGCTTCGAATTTGTTTAACCCACCGCCGATAAGCATGGCGGCTCTCGAACAATATGGTATTGTTTATTGTTATAACCCACTTCAATTTGGCTCCAATAACACATGTTTCCTATGGTTGGGTGAGCAATTTGGCACAGTATCCCCACAGTGATTGCGGCGCTACAAAAAAACCCTCCCGAGATAGCTGTTCAGGCATTATGTTGAGTCATAAATTATCAAACAAGTTATGAAGAAAATCGGACACTTTCACAGTCAGCAGATGTAAAGGTTAACACAAATCCTAAATCCGATAACTGTTTGGTTCTACAAGGAAACGTTTCTTGAAAGCAGGAGGTAGAAGAGTGACTGACCCAGACTTCTTTCTCGGTGACGACATTTATGGCTTAGGCTATGCATCAGATTTACCTACAATAGTGGATATATACCCAAAAACCATGCTCTCTGTTCACCCAAAAAAAGTTCCGGGAGCCTCTGTTTACGATTTTAAATTGGATAAAACTTTGCATATCAGATCATATTTGCGTCAGAAACGCCGCTTCAGTTCCAATCCGAAAACCTTTGGGTTATCGGCCACTAAATATAATTTGACATCGACAGATTCCAGATTCACCCATGGTTTGATTACAACAAATAGATCGGACGTACCAATATTCTTAAGCCACAGATAAGAATGATTACTACTCGCCAACCTAGACTTAGTGCCATATAGCGAATCTTTTTCAAACCCCTGCAGGATTCCACGAACTGAAGCACGGCTAAAAGTAGCCAGGTCTAAATAGAAGGGATGATAGACCGTTTAGTCTGAAGCCTGATGTGTTTGTAAACCACTGCTGGAACTGTCTGTTTGTAAGCCACTCGTGGAGTCGTCCGCTTCGCCCGCTGCGAGGAGGTGCTGTGTTCTACTAGAGTACATCTCTATGGATACGTAGATACAGCAGCTGCTTTGATAATACAATTATATATCAAATGATCCTAAGCTATTAGAAAGCAAGTGAGGACAGCCGATTTGAGATCATAGTGTCTCATTTAATCGCAACGATTTAAAAGTCAGTCGATTAAAAAGCTGAGGATAAATTCTGAATGATTCAAATGAGTACCACAATTATTAATGTGGGAAATTTTTTAGCGCACTATCTTTCAGTGGCGGATCTAGCTGGTCAGTTTGGGAGGGGCAAAGCAGTCAAAGCAACAAAAAAACGTCACGCAGTGAAAAATTGCGCAAAAATGTGACCTACCAGCAAAATTTTTGGGTATTTGGGGCACAAAGCAACAAAAAAAACGTCACAGGGCGAGAAATGTAGGCTCGAAATACTTTTTTCCTATCCAAGCCCCAATATTTACAGTGAACTTAACTGGTTCTGTTTGAAGTTGAGAGTTGAAGCGCCAAAATCTTGCTTATAAACTAAAAAACAGTCCGGGAAAAAAAGGAGGTCGAACGCTTAGGCTCAAACTGACGGTGACAAAAAACTTTCCACGTTAGGACCAAATGCTGTTCAAATTTGGGCTCCTCGTTGCCTTCTGCAGCGGCTGGTTATAAGAATGTCCAGTTTTCTCCCATTTTGACTGAGATCAGTAAATGTTTGGCCAAAAAGTTGGGGGCCAGGCCCCTGGCCCCCCCGGTAACGACAGCCCTGGGGGGGGCAAAACTATGTTTTGCCCCGAGCTTTTCCGTTTTGGGGAAATGCCTTTATTGCCACCCCCGCCCCCTGGATCCGCCACTGCTATCTTTTATCTAAGAGATGAAATGGACGGTAATTTGACTAACAAAAAGCAATAGTTACTCACACCTTGTAACTACATGTTACACCTTAATTGCACGAAATGATGGCTACAATCCAAGCACTGACCAACAAATGCGACGCACAGCTATCTATAATTAAATTTGTACACACTAAACACGACAAGTTTTGGTTATTTTCTGGTCAACCATTACTCCCTTGGTCATGATTAGAAACACAACATAAGTGCACTTAGCTTAAGATTGCTGACCTAAAACTGGTTAGTAATCCCATGTTTTGAAAATGATTTGCAGAAAATATTGTTTCTATGGCTCTCTTATGACTATCGCATTTTTCCTAACAATTTCTCAAATATGAGACAGCCGAGTATTGGCGAGTACCCAATCGATAGCTGGGAGCAAAACGCACAAGTTGTGTGTTGAATCACGACATGATTAAGTGAGCAATAGTTCGCTTCCAATAGGGCATAAACATCCGAGTCTAGTGCGTACAACTTCAATTGCAAGGGCTGTACGCTGTCGCCTTTTTCTGACACCACGAATCAAATGTTCGATTGATGGCGAAGGGCATTCAACAAAGTTCACCGGAAGCAGGAGAGTGCAGAGTCCACCACCCTCCAGACTATGCCCCATAGAGGCCCAGACAATACGTGAAAACTGTCCTGCATTGTTGATATTTCAGGGACAACAAGATGACTTTATTCCAGGACGATGACAGGGAAGAGAATAATAAGAAGCTATGTGAGAACCGAGATAAAAGCATCAAATTTATAAAAACAATGACTAGTTCAGTAGTTTTAGATTGAGTTATAGTTAGAATTGAGCTCTTCTGCGAACACAACTCGCATTCTCTTCCACCGTTGTCACGGCACAAAAACCGCAGAGCGTTAGCATGTCATTCAATGAAGCAAATCTCAAACCTAAACATTCCACACCGCCACAAACATTTTTCCAAATCCACATACCTCCTTGCCCATAAGCAGGATTAAAGACTGCTGAAGGCCACCAGCCCTAACTCACCTAAGAATAGCTGCTAGCCATCTGCACGACATATTTTTTTCATTTGCCTCCAAGGCACGACCACATCCTTTACCTGTCCCCTAACCTGTTTACATGGCAACGCTTGGTAGCGTTAGCGATTCCGCGTCAACGCTCGCGTAAGGTCTCGACCCCCACGCACAGCTATGAGGAAGACCGCTGAAGCACGCCAGATACCCAATATAATATAATTAATATAATACCAAACTTAAGAATTCACTCTTATCTGGCAACAGCCAGGAACACTACATTATTTACCGAGCGCATTTTGAACAACCCAGCAGAACGATCAACATACATGATCGATGAGCTCTGGGCTCCTTCAGCTAAAGCGTTCAGAAAATTCGAATGCCCTGAGTCGCATCTCTGGCCGCCCACTCCTGCACCTTGTGTACCTTGGGGTTCGTAGGGGACACCTTGGGACACCTTGGGGGCACCTTGGGGTTTGTACGGGACAGGAAACGGGATAGAACGGGGCGAAAAGAGACGAAATGTCCAACGTTTAATCTGAACTAGGATGGATCTGAACAAATATGTTTTGGAAATGCTAGAGTATAACAACAAAGCATTTTGTGAACATATTCGCACGGGAATGGTACAGGACAGTACAGACTTCATAGGGCGGAAAATAGCGCGACTCGGGGGCGGATCCAGGACAACATTTCAGGGGGGTTTAAGGGGCTCGAATCTCTTCTGCCATTTCCTCGGAACAGCCTCCGGCTATGCATTAACTATAGGCATTCGGGCATTTCGGGGAGGGCTAAGCCCTCCCTAACCCCCCTTGTATTCGCCACTTGTGCCGATGCTGAAGCCATCTCCCAGGCTGACCTCAACTTCAGAGACGTGTACCCATGTTCGACACTGACCGCTGAGGTACGAACCGCCCTACTATGATCTCCGCGGACTCCGTAGTCTGCGACCTGCCTCCGTAGTCAATAAGCACCCATCTGCGGCATCTGCAGAGTGGAGGCGCGCTCTCGGCATCAAGTCACGTGCAGCTACAAATTCTCAGGCAATGCACGAGCCGCGGCGGAAAAAACGCGTAACACCGGATTGTTTTTGTACCAATATGTTTGGATAACAGGATAAAAAAGCCTCGTTACGGCATAGTAGGTTATACATACATATGATATCCCAGATGTTTTTTTCACTTGGTGCCTGGAATATTTTTAGTAAGACTGCGCTGATACACAATTCCGGTCTGAGCTAGCTGCCCCACTTTGTGCTTTACAGGTCTCCTCCCTGTCCCTGACTACATTCCAATCAATCTGGGCAAGCAGGGAACACCGTTAGGTGAGTGTACCAGGTGAATGTATTCAAAACACTCCCACAAATACTTCATACCCATCGGTAGTGTGCGGCTTTTAAAGCAGACAGGAACCCCATTGTCAGCCAATGCAGACTACAGCTGTGAAAGAAGGTGTTTGATTCTTGGCCCCGATGGCGGACTGCAAGGGAGGGTCGAAGGAGCCAGGGTGACCCAGATTGTTCTCTGAGCCCAATCACCGGGGCCTCTTGCAAAGGTGCCAAAAAAGAACTCTGCTTGTCCAATCATCCACTTATGCTGTTCAATGTCCTTCATATGCAAAATAAACAGAAGCGTAACCGATAATCGTATGATCTCTGAAGGTTCCCGCTTATCAAAGTGAACCCTACGCATCCAAGTGAGTACACGTATCGCGGTCGCACCGACGCGGGTGCTGGCGGCGGCACCGTCTCAAGGTCACACGTGCCGAGTGACGTCATCCCAACGATGACGTCAGAGGTCAGCCAGACGCCAGGTTGACGCGCCTCTGTCGCAGTCGGCGCGCGCAAACAATATTGGGCAAACCCGTTCAATGCCCGGGTGGCGAGGCGCGGCGGCTACGGGAATGGTCGGGCTGAGGGTGGGCTGCGACACGCAACAGCGTGCGAATAGTGTGTTAGGGAGCGTCATATTGAACAAGTCAGAGGCGTTGCCAGTACTGAGGCATTGGGGTCACTCGGCCACGGCTTGTAAATAACTTGATAATAAAAGCATTATCTCCTAATAGTTTTCCAAACGTCTCCAGTGAGAAAAGAAATTATCCAACAGTGTGATGTGAAGATAGGATTATGTATTATGTAGGCTTACTGCTATAGATTCCTCCGCTTCTCCAGTACTGAGGTGGCAAAACTAAAGGACATCACTACACGCTGGTAGTTTTCCTAGAGTCTTACCTTCCTGCCCCGTAAACTCATGGCCAGGTCCCTGGAACGAGTTAACGTTTTGTTTAGCGTAACCTCCCTTAGATAGCTATCTTTTCTTCCGGATGATCTCATCAAGAAATAAAAAACCGAAAAGGTTATCAGTTCTAGATTCAACATCATTGATGCTGTCTACAATTATTTATTCATCCGAGTTCAAGCCTGGTTCTTGGACCATGTTCCTTCTCGGAAAAAGGTGAACGTCATGTACGGTTGACCTTAAATGCGGAGGGTTTAGCAAATGTTCCCCATATGGCACCTTGCCCAGAAAACGAAATCCATCGCATATTACAATTCTACGGTAATTACGGGGCCATCCAATAATTACGTAACGTAACGGTGATAAGGAGGCAGGCACAGCGTTATCAACCGTTACACACGGCCGTGACAAAACGTTCATTGGGGCAGAGGAAAGGCTACAATAATAAGCATTACGTAATTTATCGCTGGCCCCGAACATCTATCAGACCACAGTCAAATTCTTGCAGAAATATTCTATCTAACAGTATTTATACAAAATAATCGCCTGTGCTCTTCTGGCACCAAAATTCCGACAAAAATTCATATGAACTAGAATCAAGCCGCCGAGTAACAAACAAAAACAAAAATGGCGGGGTGGCGCCGCTTCCGTCGCAGTTCTGTGATCGGACAGTACCCACCAGCGCGCCGCCGGGATGGCGCCCCGGTCGGCCACATCTATCGAACCACAATAAACAGTGACTGGCAACCATCCACCTTACAGCAAGGTCGCCGCGCCGGAAAGTCGGGCTCTTATCGCTGCGGCGATGTAAGGCTGAGGCTTCGACGGCGGCTGTGTCGATCGAGGGCATCAACAGGCTCCGAGCAAAACAAAGTGTCGATGATTATTATTACGTTGAAGCTTAGCTAGGTGGTGAAAATAAGTGGCCAACGTTGGCAAACTGCAATCCGGGAGTTACAATATCGGAGATTTCTAGCAGGACGATTCTCGGGGTCGATGCCAGCAAGAACACTGTATCGGCCCCGAGTAAGAGCTTCATTTTTAAGACGGGGGAGAGCGGTGGTGTAGTGGTTAGCGTGTTCGCTTTCCACGCGGCCGACGCGGGTTCAAGGCTCGGCGGACTCCCTGATTTAGCAGCAATTTGAACCCCAAGAACCCTTCCAACAGGGAAAGAGTTGGCGACGTCGTTATGACCTTGGTATTGGTGCACGGATAAGACTAAAACATTGAACTTGATTTTATTCTTCTTTGTCAGTACTGCAAGTACCAAAGTCCTTAACCTTGTTATTTTAATCCACCTTTCAGGCATGCGTGTCCCTATAAGGTCCAGAAAAGAGCGCTGAGACCATCTGAGCGGTATAAATGTCACCGGAGCCGGTCCCGTAGTCGGCGACCGACTCTGTAGTCCGGGAAACAACCATGCGGAGGCACAGGGGCGGACGCAGACCCGAGTTTTGGGGGCCCAACCCATGTCTGCCTCTCCTCCTGGGGGGGGGGGTGGGAGCGAATATTTTTTTGCTCTGCAGACCTAGTGTAAACACCTTTTTCAGTGCTCGACAGACCTAGCATAAGCTACTTCTCCTAGTGCACGATCGCTCTCCGGGGGGTGGGTGGGAGTGAATATTTTTTGCTCTACAGACCTAGTGTAAACACCTTTTTTCAAAAAATTTCCGGCGTTTGGGGGCCAAAAGATAGTTTGGCCCCCTTCCAGCGCTTTGGGGGGCCATGGCCGAAATGCCCCCCCCCTGCGTCCGCCAATGCGGAGGCACTTCATACAGTTTCTAATTCCATGCACGTGAGTTTGAATTGGGACGCAGCCTCCGCTCGGGGGATTTCTGGTAAAGTCCGCCGCCTGCGGCAAAACCAGTGGTAGCACGGAGAGCTGCTGCTTTTAGTAGCTAAAAACAGCCGTCTCTGAATAACTTGGAATCATGAGTACTGAGCTATATCGTCTTTGGTGTTATAAATAGGGCAACGAAAATGGGTAGAATACAACCACTTACTTCCAAATCATAAATAATCTCCTTATTTTTGTTCTCAGTGATTGCAGGTGAAACAAAACGCGGTTTCCACATTTTTGGACTTGTTTGTTCATAAATAGTCCATATGGAATGTTTGTTGCCAAGGTGGTCCATTCCCATTAATACACACGGATACCCTTTAAGTCAACGGGAATTTGTTTACGCGATTGCGGGCGCATGCCTTTGTGAAGTCTGCTAACTGGTGTGGATATCACCTCCCAATAAGGATTCGGAGGCCATAGATTTGCACTCAGTCACCCTCTGTGTCAGTGGGCGCGAACAGCAAGGGTACGGCTATACATCAAATCTGGCCGTCCCTGGTCTAACGGAGATATATGACCAGCCGGTCAGGACTCCGATCCAATCGCGGAAAACCGTGGCAGCCTAACGTAACAGGCTTTAGGCGCGATACTGCGACAGATCAACCCAAGGCGTACGTTGTGAACCTTTAGTGCATTTTCCGCACTCCTCAGTAAACGGATCTCCGGGTTTTAAACATATTCAGCAACTGGTTCCGCAGGTTCGGCGGGTGGCCCTCCAGTTGGTTGGTTATGTAACTCTCGCCGTGTCCGATCACTTCACGTACCAGAACTTAAAAAAACGCTCGCTCCGACACTACCAGGGGCGTGGATTTCTGAAAAGGATTGGGGATGCCCGAATTAGAGACTATTGAATAAGACAAATCAAATTGAAAATATTGAGAATGAAAAACGACAGATATTGCCGGATATTTAAACACTAACTCGATATTTAGTTGGCGGTGCCGTTGAGGTTGCCTGGTCGCCCCCAAAGTCATATAAATCCACAGTTCTGGCCACAACACCTACGACCACAGAACTCGATGCTGCAGCTCCATTAAAAGAGGGCACCTTTACGAGCTTGATGCGAGCCTATCTTTACAACACCCATGACGCGGACCTAGGCGTCGTTAGAGGCCACCTTATCACTACCACCCACACGCTGCTTTTTACGCCGCGCCGGACCACATCTGGCCGCCCTTCACGGCCGCGATGCGCTGCCATATCTGGCCTGGAGTTCCGCCAGCCTGGCCATTTAGAGACAGACGAGTGTGGGCAGATTGGTGAAAATTAGCCAACACTGCGGCAGCCCCACCCGCTGCATGGCTATCAGGGGGCAGTCAGAAAAGACCGCAGGGGCCAAACATAAGATAAATAAACTGTGCTCTGGTGTACCCATTAAATATGCCGCGTACATGGTGGATACAAAATTACGTCGCAGGTGCATCAACAATGTTGACACAACATTGGTTAAATTGTAGCTGCCCTCAGTCCTAAAAAGGAGTAATCGCACTTGCCAGCTTACAAAGAGCCAGCAGGAGCCCAAGGCACAGCGGCCGATGACATCATCCCTACAACGCAGTGACGGATACAATGGGGGGCTAGGGGGCTAAAGCCCTCCTCCCCCAAATGAAGTCTTGGTTCCAAAACTCCAGTCCAGTGGAGTTTTCTTGACCAGAGCAAACTCCGCTTGATACCTCTACGGTGCTAAAGGATTACTGAATTGTGAAAACTGGGAGGGGGTATCAATAATATTAAGGAGGTGGGGGGTTGGGGCGAATTCCCTGAGTTTAACGGGCCCGAGCAAGGAACCGTCATCTCCATTGTACATCAGACAACTGAGATACAACGCATGTCCATCAACGTAGTCGCCAAAGTATGGCTTTCAATCATGAAAGGAAATAAGTGAGCTGCATTCAGAGGTAGAGAAAGAGGACCAGGACACTTAGACAACGCATAATCATTATCTCAGCAATAAGAACTAAAGAACTAGGACTGAATGCAATGGCTTTGACATCCCAGCAGGTGCTACCTTTTGACAATCAGTGAAAGCGTCTGCTAGAAAAGGCGTCAGGTACTATCGCGTACCTGGCCAGTAACCATGGCAACACACAAACCCACCAAGCACTCGCACTGTTTTATCGGCCACATTTCAGCGACCCAATTAAAAGTGGTGCACTAAACCTGGACCGAGGTATTGACCAAACATGACCTTTAACCCAGAAGGCTGCAAGACACCCAACCGACTGTGAATACCGCGCCGAGCGTGTATCGTTTCCCAACAGAGGAAACCAACGTGACCGCTTCAATAGGCGAAACCACAATCAACAGCCCAAACATCATGAGTGCAGATGATCCTATACACTGCTTGGAAGTGGGATTGAATTCAAATGCTGGTTCACCATCAGCAGGCATAATTAGATACTTCATTCTTAAGCAAAATTGCATTGAAATCAAATTCTGAAGCAATCAAAGCCAACCAGGAGTTTTCAACAACCAAGCTAGTGACTAAATTTGTTCATAGCCGTGCCGAAGCATACGGAAATGAGCCGGTATCGGGTTCCTTGCACCTTCACTGCCGCAATTATACGGCCTGAATCACGAAAGTAATCGGATACACACAGTATGAGACCGATCAAAAACAAAATAAGCCACACTATCCCATCTTTTCTTCCATGCCCTTTCACACTTACTCGCTCGAAATTAACCACATCAGCCTTCTCCCAGAAGCTTCAACTCCCCCCACCTGCCCCCGGAGGATGGGATGGTGCTACAACATGGTGCTCACCATGTCCCCCCCCCTCCCCCGCGTGCGGCTGGGCCATAACCACTGGCGTGCCGCCTGCCCACTTGTTTAGCCAGAGACCCCACCCAACTGTCAGCGGACAGACTGGACTGAAAGGCGACGACATCGGGGGTGGTGGCGAGACGTGTGCCCTGGATACATGAGCAGCTTCAGTACCACAAGCACAGGAACGGACTTACCGACTCGTGTAACTGCGAGTCTGGCTTCGGGGCCGCCGCTTAGGTGAGTCGATAAGTCCGTTCGAGAGACGGGTACGTGAATAGAGCGTACTGGAACTGCTCATGTAGCCGCGGTAATATGCAGGCACTGTCGCCGGCGTGGTGTGATAGGCATCAACTTTTCATACGTACCGAGTGATAGTGAATCAGCAAAACGTCTGGCTTAATTATAACTATTCGACATTCTCGACGACGTTCCAATTGCTAAAGAGAGATTACATCGTCAGTAACTCGCAAAGTTTTGGAGGAGAGATCAGGAACCCGATTCGCTTACTCGGAGGTCCCTTTCTTAAGACGATGGCACTGTTGTTTTTCTACCACTTGTTCATATCAAACCAGTGTATTGGGTACACATGATGCAGCTTTGTTCGGTAAATTATTTCTTACAACATTAAACCTTCAAAAATGCCTACGTTAAAACAAAAAACACCAAAAGCAGTTTAGAGAATAGACACTGCTTGCATAGAACACAGCGTCGGTTTATTTGGGGGGGTACCGACACAAAAACTTCCTGCCAAGGTTGTATGATGGCGCCAATTGATTCCCTATTGAAATAAACTCCAGAGATCAAATTACCCCCAGCTAAGGAAATCACCCTGATCCGCAAACAAATCGAATTAAAGCGTCGTGTTTAGACGGCTGTAAAAAGGCCGGTTGCATTGATTACATTAGGTCGATATTTACACTGCTCGGACGTCGCGTAGACAGCGACTATCGGCGGCATCAGGTTTTCATTACATCATGCTACACATCAGTCATTACCGTCACGCTGACCGCTCGGCGTCCTCAAAGGCGGATCCAGGAGGGAAGGCAGAGGGGCATCCGACCCTGTCCCTCTCAAAACAGTCATATTTTACCTGCTTTTAACCGATTTTGACCAAATGTTAAAAAAACACCGTGCCTTTCACGATCCTGCATGGGTTACCCTCCAAAATCTTTATTACAATCCGCCCCTGTCATCCTGTCACAGATTGCCCCTACACCCCGCAATGGTATCGTTAATAGCAAACCATTGAAAAACACCCCATACAATAACGGGTTTGGTTCAGATCCTTAACTTTCTTTAAAAAAAGCGCTTCGATTAGAGCAAACCAGATAGTACAAAACGAAACATATAGGCCGGATACTAAAGCAGCTTCAGTACGTTTTATTTACGCACTGATCATGGGAACGGACTTATCCACTCATGTAGCCGGGAATCCTGAAGGCAGACTCCCGGTTACATGATTCGGATAACTCCGTTCCCGTGCTCAATACGTAAGTAGAGCGTACTGAAGCTGTTCATGCATCCAGGAAAATTTACGCATCAAACAGCTTCAGATTTGGTTCATAGTTCGAATTCGGATCACAGTTCGGATTAGAATCAGATCTGGATCGGATCAGGATCGGATCAGGATCGGATCAGGATCAGATCAGGATCGGACCTGGATCAGATCAGGATCGGACCAGGATCAGACCAGGATCGTACCTGGATCGTACCTGGATCGTACCTGGAGCGGATCTGGATCGTACCTGGATCGTACCTGGATCGGGGTGGCATTTAAAACTGGTGTAGACAAGGTAATAGGATCTGAGCACCCGTCTAAACCCGTCCCAACGGCTCAGCCAAACATCGGGACAAAACCGCAGACTTGGAAACCGAAAAAACGGGAGAATCCTGTCTGCGCCGTGAGAGTGGCATGGAACCGGCACGATCACTTGACCAGAGATCAATCACGGCTGTGCTGCGGATTTGGGACGCCAGGTAGGTATAGGTTGGCACGCCTACTTCAGTATACTACAGCGATAGACTGACGCAGGCCGACAAGAGAAGGCGGGTAGGGCCCAGAGGTACTTCCCAGTTTTGATTCTTCCGTGGATTGGTCTGATCATGATGATTGGGGTTTGAGGGTACGTCAGCTGCTTTGGGTATGTGTGTCCTTCCAAGGATTTCCCTTTCAGCATCAGCTTCGTTTCTTGAACTTCTTAGGTAATAGAACCAGTGTTGCTCTCTGTCTCTTGTTTCTGAAGTTCTAGAACATCTGATTGTTCCATTCTCGACTTATTCTGTCATGGGGGAGGTAGGGGTGGAAGAGGGGTGTTCTAAGTTCAACTGTCTCCATCTCTTGCGACCTTGACACGTGAAGCTGGGGCTAAAAAACAAGCCCTTTTGTGCGAGTTGCGCACAGAGGAAAAAACGCGTTTAACACGCACGAACGCAGCAATTCAGTCCTCGGTAACTTCAAATGACCACTTCTCCAAAAAGTTTCAAGAAGTTCTGCAAGAATATGAAAATTGTCAAATATGACACAGGGCAGCAGTCGTACCTTCACATATATTTCTGCAGTGCCAATTTTGGATGTAGGCAAATCTATTTTGGATTCTGAAAGTCAGCATCTACATGAGGGATTCAAAAGAACACCAGAGCCAATACTGTTCGGTGGAGACGATACTGTCGGGTCTTGAGGAAGGGAGCGAGGGAGCATGGATCTTTCATGTGTGCAAACATATTTCAAACGTTCTTTATTATTTTGAGTGGCTATCAGAATATAGGCAAATGTTTTTTAGTGTGGCCGATAAGTGTTTCCAAGATACGTACACCAGTAAAACAGCGGGAGCCCAAGAGCGGCCTCTTCTTCAGCGGTAATACACAATGTTCGCACAATATCGAGCATGAGTTTTCGCCGACAAATCCCATCTAACACGAATCTCTCCACAAAAGCAAAGCAAACATTACACTAGCACAGTCACGGCAACACGTGAGGACCGTACCCGTCGGCAGCATGGAAGTCCCTTTAAAGGCCCCAGCGGCCATGACCATGAACACAGAGGCCAAAAAACGGCGTCTATTCATGCTTCCACGTGATCAGGCCGATCGGACCTCCGTTCAATTGTGCCGTGTCACGCTTAACCCACCGCCGAGTGAGTGACAGAGGCGCAACCAGGGAGGAGGTGCGACGGGGTCATTACCCCATCGCCAGATATTTGGCACACCCACATAGCTGCTAAGTCCGCGATAGTTAACTATGAATGGCATGTTATCCCCCCACCTGAAGAGTTCCTGGCTACGTCCCTGGCAGGCTGAAGCAACAAACATGAGACCATGAGCAGCAGCCGCCTCTCTCGGGTGGCTTTCAGACAGGGTGTGCGGCAACAATGGGAAGACAAGCAGGTGAACAAGGCACGGTGTGTTGCCAATTATCTGCAAGGAAATGAGCAGAATAGTGGCTCAATTAAGACATTGTGGTTGGGAAGTAAGATAGAGTTATAAACACATCTTCTGGAGGACCTGACTCAGTCAAGTATCACTCTTGAGTTTTGTAACCATGGCATTGGCGGACACAGGGGGGGAATTCCGGACATGCCCCCCAAAACGCTGGAAGGGGCCAAACTATATTTTGGCCCCCAAAGGCCGGATACATTTTTGAAGAAAGATGTTTACACTAGGTCTGCTGAGCAATTAAATTTTCGCTCCCAACGCAATAAGCTAAACTACAAGACTAGTGCAGGCAACGCTCATAGACTGTGTCGGTCGGTCGATCGGTTTCCGTCCTTTGCGGCCAGAGGCCTACTGCATGATGTTCATTGTTCATGACCAGTTATTTGTGATTCGGTGCTTACCCAGGAACAAAATACAAATGTTTACGTTAAGTGTTCCTAGATATTAACATAAAACAAAATCGCAAACGAATGTATCTTAACCAAAAATAATAACGCCCGCAAAACTAACCCGAGCAGAACAGCAGGGGCACCAAACAGTTCTGTATCAAGCATCACGCTCTGGGCACGTGCCCAAAACTCAAACTTGCCGTGACGGAGCACCCTCGGTATCCCCTCCCCCCCCACCCATCTCCTCTCCCAAACACCGGATGGCGCAGTACGGTCATCTCAGCACGCCACATCTGACGCAGTACGTGACATCTCAGTACGCCACATCTGACGCAGTACGCGACATCTCAGTACGCCACATCTGACGCAGTACGCGACATCTCAGCCAACATCAATCACAGGACTATCCCCGTCCGTCTGTCGTGTAACAAGTGGCAGCTCTACATCAGTGACGTCATCTCAGTGCACGCGCCGCCTGAGAATACTATCGAGTTCGGGGCGCGAGCTCAACGAACGACTCCGGGATAAGACAAAGATGCCGCTTTTTGCAACCGGGAGCAGGCCAGGCGCACATAGCGGGCAGTAAAAACGGTCGTTTTGTGCCTCATTATTGCTAATTTGTCAGAGTATGATGATATCGTCCGGCGGTGAAAGACATGTCGTTGCCAGTATCACATTTGAACCGGTACTACCTGTCAGTCTCGCTGTCATATGCTAAGACAAATGATCCAAACTTGCTCCAAACCCGCCAGTAAATCATCGTTGTCATTGCCGTCGGTATTGCCCTTTTAACGATAGGTTAAAAAGGTAGCCGTGATTTGCGGTACACAATCCCAAAGAAAAGTCATAAATCACGAAAGCCCAAAACTACAACCCGCCTGGGCGTGCAAACCCACTAATCCTCGCTCACTGCATTGGCAACGCATTTAGAAACAGTGGGCTCCGACGCTCCGAGCCACTACCGAAAACGATGATGATGTCACTGTGACCAAATTTGGCAGCACCACTCCGGCCGGTACCCACTTGCATGTCTGCTTTCCGTCGGAGCCGAAAGCTGCTTGTATACAAAGACCCGTCATTCATGTTTGGCCCTCGCGGCCCAACCGTAACTCGTTGATAGTCGACAACATAAACAACGTATTGCGTATCAGAATCAGCCGCTGTTGAATCATAAAACCCGACAGACCGGCTGGCCAAGCTAAAGGCGCCAACGTAGCTAAATGCCCAACAGGGCTTCATCATCGTCTGAGAACACTGAACAGGGAAGAGAGCAGGGGCGTAGCCAAGGGGGGGCGGCAGGGACAGCCGCCCCTCCCTGAGGACCCGAAGGGCCCCCCTGAGGACACGGGCAGCGCGAAGCGCGGCTCGCCCGCACTATGCTCTGTGGCCAAATTTGAAATTTCATACCAGACAGGGACCTCTTAAGCCCTCTTCAGCGCTATGATTTAACAAGCAGGGCCCTTTGTAGCCATCAGGACCCTTTTGCGCTGTCGCAGGGGCCCTTTTCGGGGCACCGCCCCTCCCTGAGCGAAATCCTGGCTACGCCCCTGGAAGAGAGTTGACTTTGCATCCGGACGAAAATGGTTCATAAACGTGTCTGTTGTGATAAGAACAAGCAACTGAGCGGCGTTTACTACGGAATACAATGCAACTGGCCACCGGCTCTCCTTGGCAGAAGGGTAGATTCTTCTGACAAGGGCAAATGCTTCCGAGAAGAGTACTTAGAAGCACTTAAGTACGTCAGTACTGACGCGGGTACTCATGGGCTTCTGGGTTCGCAGCGACGATCGGTCTCACATTTGTGACTCATTCAATCGTTTAAGAGGTTTAATCAAATCAGTGAAAACACTCCTCAATAAAGGGTGACTGGAAGAGCAAAGTCTAGTCAATTTTCTCTGCTGACCTAACTTTTCCATGCAGTATGATACGGTTGGAGAAGCCTTGAATTTCAGAATTAAAATATTCTGCACAACAGGCAGTTTTGGCGGTTCAACCTTCTTAAGGACCACGGAGAACTTCATAGGCGCACACGATATGCATCACTTAAGGATTTTTTTTGCATCACTTAAGGAAAAGCAGGGGTGCCGCCATTTTTTACTGATGGAGGGGGTGGTCTCTGACCTAGCAATAGTCGGAGTAAGAGGAGACAAAATCTGAACCCATTATCAGCCGCGAAAACACATTAAAAGCCACCTATGGAAGTGTATGTAATACAAGAATACATGAATTTGAAAGAACTACTGAAAAAGTGGGCCTACACTAAAATTGAAAACAAAATGCATAAGTCTGCAGCGGTTAGTTGGGCAAACACAACAAAATTCAGTCGATTAAAAAAACGGTTATGCCCCCTATTCACGAGTTGAGAGGGACCAGACGCCGATATAAGCAAAACGTTTGAGAGCGAAAAGTCCGGAAAAACCTGAAAAAACAGTGTTTAATAAGAAATTCGGTCAAAATCGACTAAAAGTGGGTACAATTGACCCGCTTTGAGAGGTCATGGCTGGAGTGCCTCCCCCCTTCCCCACCTTCTGGATCGCCCTTGAAAGAGGTGCCATCCCCCCTTCCTCGCTTTGGACGCCCGTGCTTAACGGTGATTTCCCTCGGATAATAAGCTACAGTGTTATTTACGGCCAGGACAGGGACGCATCGGAGCTATTTCGATATCGATAATATCTATAACCGTGAGATTGTCAATGTCGCGGGGACCTGGTAACAAGCCGGCTATTAATGTATTCCGACAGAAATGTACCATATTGATCAAGCTGGCTATACTTAACAGAAGACAGTCTCGATCCCATCCAATGCGGTCAACCACCAACAAGGGTATTTTTAGACATGACCAATAGCAACCCAGTTACAGAAAGTGCAGCGGCAAGGTGCAAGTCACGGTGGAAATATTGTCCATCGCCGTTAAAATTTCGGCTCACCAGGCACCGAGATAATCCAAAAGGTATTGCAAATTAGTCGCTACCCGGCGACCGAAAGAACACATTCGTGAGTGATTGGCAATTATAGCCCTTTTCGGTTTGTCAGCCGGTTTGTCAGCACCAATCAATGAGCAGCATTGTGCTTACGTCATAAGACCATAGTTGTGCCTTCGTCACATGTCTATCGTCTCTTCCCGGGAACTGGTTTTAGAGGTTTTAACTGGTTTTAGAGGATTTAGGGCTTAAAGCCAGCTGCTGCGGTGCGGAAAAACAGTAGCAGCACAATGGCAGCGCCCTACCGTTTTCAGAATGGTAGATAAGTATTATGCTTCATTTTCGTTGGGTTGGCAAGAAATACGTGGCGCTGAGGTTGATTTTCTGGAGGGAAGTTATAGAGGACCTACTGACAAAACTATGCTGACAGGCCGAACAGGGCTTATGTTTTCCTACTATTGCAGCCACTTAGTATGGCCGTGGCGGTTTACAGATTGGCTTTGGTTACAGACAGATGGATAGCAATACCACCGTGGGAAAAAACAATAAAATATATTAAAGTGCATGTCTTTCAGCCCAGCCCTCCGGGGTAAGGGTAGAATATAGCAAAACGGTAGATGAAAACAGTCTCACAGCCGAAATATAAATACTATATAAACACAACCTTTAGAATAGTCACCACATTAAATGAACCAACGCATAACCTTCTTCGAGCCAATCAGATGTTCAGACTGTCTAGAATCACATAGTTCATCGTGCCTAGTGACATTGGCGGACACAGAGGGGAGCATTCCAGTCATGGCTCCCCCAAAGCGCTGGAGGGGAGGGGGCAAACTATATTTGCCCCCCAAAGGCCAGAGAATTTTTAAAGGAATGTGCTTACACTAGGTCTGTAGAGCAAATAAATATTCGCTCCCACCCCTCTCCCCCCCAGGAGAGCGATCATGTACTTGGAGAGGTAGCTTATACTAAGGTCTGTCGAGCACCCTGGGTGGGTTAACGCTGGCACGGCAATACAAGCCCTATACAAAGCCTATGGGAGACCCAAAATCCAGGGGGTCCCGACTGACCCCCAACCCTTCGGGATTTCCACCCAGGCTCCTCTCTCTTCCTAAATGACCATTACAGTCTACGTGCCTTGTCTGCCCTGCCTCTGTCGTCCTGCCGGTGGGAACCATCGCATGCCTTGACAGTTAAATACCCAACAGCGGATCCGACTATGAGGTCTTATTTACCCAGAGGCGACCCCAGACACAACACTTCGAGGGGCAAACGGGAAAATAGTGAGCAGCTCTTGTTTTGAGAAAATATTATCAGCAGAACCGATGTTCCGCCGCTGCTTGGAGGATGGGGGTGAGGGGCAGTGGCGAATATATCCCCCTCCCTGGGACCGCCACTGATTCTAATCCCAAAGCCAGTCAGTCGCACTGCGTTATCGCACGGCACGAATGGCGTCTCTATCAACACTCCAGTCATCGTACTAGGAAGGGGCCGACTAAATTTTGTCCCCGAATTTATGTGCAACCCGGTTGGTTACGGTCCAAGCTACATACACCCCAACATCATCAACATTATATCGTCTCCATAGCAACAGACCACCTCATTCAATGTGGAGTGTATGTGGCGCGTGGGAGGCAAGAAGTACAGATAGTGTCAGCCCACACACTTCGATGACAAGGTTGAGGAGTTGTTCCGGTGTTGTAACAGCATCCGTTTGGATGGATGGATGTTAGTTACTTAAAACGTTTTGTATTACCGACAAAAAAGCTGCAAGGAGTAATTTTCGTCGCGTAGAGTCTGTAAGAACTGATATATAAGATGTTATGTATAGTGAGTGGCAAATCAGCGGCAGACACGTTTGGAAAAAGATCGTCCACAACCGATTCCAACCAGGATAAGATAGTCAAGACCTGTCAAGAAACAATCAAGCAGCCCGACTATCGCCGTATTTCCACCAGCCACCCATAACGCACGCCTCGTTACTGTGACGTCATTACATATGACGTCACCGGCAGCAGCAGCCGGTCGGCGGCTGAGGCGGTCCGTCAGAACGAAGCCTCTGAGGCAAGCGCGGACATAACCGCTGAGAAAGCGCATAGCCGAGCTTATTGAACGGGACCATAAGCGTAGGAACATGGGATTCCAGTGGGGTCATAACCCCCTCCTTCCAATGTGCAGGATCTCAACTATTCACGTTATGACATTGACTGTCCCTACCATTGACGGATCCAGGAACAACTTTTGGAGGGGGCCAAATCAACGTTTGGGGGCTAAATCAAGAAAAGTCGCGAAAACACGATAATTTAATAGAAAACGGCCGGAATCGGTTCTTTGAGGGAGAAAATACAACTTTGATGAGGGCCCCGAACCCTTTACCCCCCCCTCCTCCCTTGGATCCGCCAGTGATCTCTACCACCCCCATTTAAGCTCATGTGGAAAGTGCTGATACAGCCAGCTACCTCAAAACTACCATGAGGAAGCCGCCCGCCAGGTTTCCTCATCACATCCAACCAGCTCTCCCTCTCCCTGAGGCCGCATTTCTGAATACGGGTCCGGCTAGTTCACCCACCGCGAAGCTGCCCAGCGCGGCGCTCCAGTGGGGAGCATTTGACAGAGGTGTCAACTCAGCATCAGTCCCTCGTACACGTGCTGAACAAGAGGTGAAAATAACTGCCAACCGCCGCGTCAAAGGTATCATGACGATGGAGCTCAGCTTGTCGCACTTCATCAGGAATAAAACGGACAGACTTTCGGGTACTTGAAAGCCGATGTATCGGCAGCAGTGCGCGGTTGCAGCATTTGTGTGCAGTTTGTTGCAGACTGGGGCCGCTGCGGGCAGCGGCAGTGGTGCCGTCGGTTGCAGCTGCTTTCCCTCGGGCGAAACAGCTGGACCGACGGACGCCAAACGCCGCGCAAACAGCTGGCTTCACTTATAGTCAGGTGACCTCACTGCCATGTCGCAACCGGGAAACTGATCCCTGCGAGATTCGGGAGGCTGTTTACTTTTAAAACATATGAGCTAATTCTTGTGAGCTAGTTCTCATAAATATCCTGTCACAAACGACATGTTAGCGAGATTTTGTAGGTTCCATTGGTATCAGTAGCATCGTGGGAATTTCGGTGAGCCACAATAGCATTGTTGAACCGGATTAAATATTCGAGGGAGAGCAACAAGAAAACATATGAAAAGTTATATAACTAACATGACTCCAAACGAAAATACTGACAAAAACTTTTATATGATACCACATACCAACATGAAATAGATCAGAAAAACAAATCTACGCACGCGTTCAGCAGCAAGGTCGAGGCTTCCTTCCAGGACTATGACACAGGAATGTCAGGAATAGGTAAACGCTTGCCATTCATCAAGTACAAACCACGGCCACCCAGCTGGCATCTTATTCATTCCCTTGTCTGCAGAGCAGCGTGTGCGCAGAGGCAGCACCAGGCTGCCCGCCCGGTGGGGTTACTAGCGACACTCAGAACCTCCACAGGGTAAGACCGGTGGGTTACCATCTGGCAAGCAAACGTTTAGCTCACCCCTCCCCCCCACTCTCGACATCTTGACTACGCCCCTGCCTCCGCCGCAGCCAACGCTGCAACACTGCAGTCATACCCTCCGGGGGCAGCTGTCTGTGGCTCCTGCACGTGCCTCCCTCCCCCTCCTCCACTCAGGTCACCCTGCACCCCCTCCCACACACACACACACAGACGACACGGAGAGCGCGAGGCACAAGATGGTCAAATCTCACTCACGAAAAAACTGCCAGGAACAAATTCAGTACTTATCTGCTGTGGGCGTGAATTAAGGTACCTACCTTTCATCGTAGGCGACTCACCTATCACACATGTTCATCAATAATTGTTATTCTATTCAGGTACCACATTTTGATTGCCAGTCATATTTCAATGTATCATTTTTCCAGATGACAAAATGTAAAATATCCCATGGAGCTGAAGAAATCGCTACAATAACGCTTTTTCAAGTCGAGAACTACGATGACCAATCCCTGACCGGTTTCAGGTAGTTCACCTCATCCTTCTCAGTGTTTGTACAAAGATTGTACACCGATAAGATGGCGCAGGCAAGGTGAGAACATTGTCTACAACAGCTCTATCAACGGGCCTTCCCAATCCGGCGGATCTCAACAAGTTTTGGTGTGTGGTGCTTCTGACTTCATCGCGCGAACTTGTCCATCGCTAAGATTATCTGATGTAGATATCTAAACAAATCGACAGTCAGTTACATCTTAACGACAAAAATGCTAGACGTAATGAGTTTCTGACGTAAGATACAACAGAACCGTGAGAAAAGCACAACATTGTAGTCACATCTGTCGTAGATGAAACGACCAGTTTAAGGACTCAGTTTTTCATTCGGCGCCCTATTGCGTTTCCAACATATTTGTGAACAACATACAAAACTAACAAGCATGCTTTCGTCAGACAACTTAAGTGTTCGAGCTTGGCATTTAACGACACGACATTTGCGGCAATCTTTGATCTGTCAATGTCACGATGGAAAAACACAAAGGCAGATTCGGGACTTGTAAGAACGGGGACCATACTGGAGGTGGCCCACAGTTGAGTGGAGCTGTTTTATGAAACTCAGGATTTTTCCAAAAATATTATATTTATTTATCGATTTATTCAAATTCATCACCAACAGGCTTAGAACGCACTGATAGGTGAAGTCATATATTAAAACTGCAGTGGGATGTAAAAGATATTAAATGAGCTAGTAAAAACATGAAAGGATTGAAAATATGGAAATACAAATATGACATGATTAAAAAAAAACTCTGGACGGAGACGCTGGTTGCGTTGCTGGTTGCGACGTTGGTGCTTAGCGGGTCTCCAGCGTATAAGGCACTTGGTGTGCGTACCGTTGTTTGATAGACCAGAGCAGCGGTAATTTCTAAATATTTAACTACTTTCCGGGACCAACTGGACCAATATCGCGTATGATGCGTGTCTGAATTTTGCTGAACAGCTGCGTGTCTGAATTTTGAAAGCTTACACGTTCGCAGAGTCCGACTGGCATAGACGGATCAAGAACCAATAATGTCAGGGGTGATATTTTGCTGTTGTGCGGATTTTAGCGGAAACGAATCGCCCCAATACCTGTCAGTTTTACACATGACACCGTAAAAAATTTCGCTCGGACTGAGAAGGAGGTTTGAAAACCAACCTAAAAACAAACACATGAACGTACATCCGCTCATGCTGAGGGTATCTGCTTGTTCCGAAGCAAGACAACTTTCCATGGCCGTCAAACAACGCATGGACATTAGTAAATTCTGCAGCCAAGAGCTTTTAAACAATGCACTCAACGTACCAAGTTCGATACGAATCAACGCCTTGCAGCGCCGCGCGAGCTTGCAAATAGCCCGAGGGAAGTACAGGGACGCCAGCCTTTAAACGGCAATCAACTTCAAAGTAGATACAACATGACGGTATAATTTCTAATAGAGTCATGCATAATGGCCAGTCGCCCCAACTCTGCCCCCACCAGTGGCTCGCCATAAGGACGGACCCGAAAAGACAAACGACCGACGCGCACCGTTGCTAGGCAACGCCCGCTAGACAGTTTAACAGAAAGGATGAAGGTTTTCGTACTGCCCAGCCTAGAATCAATGCGGTCGGACGGCTGGCCCACCAGTGATGCCACGATAGGCACTATTGCCACGATAATAGTGCCAGTAACACTGATGCAAATCAACAGCAGCATCAAAGAAAGCGGCTGAGGGTATACGGCGGATTCAGGACATTTCGGGGAGGGGCAGGGATAGGAGGGCTCGAGCCTCCCCTGCCATTGCCACGAAACAGCCTCCGGTTGTGCATTAACTATAGGTGCTCTGACATTTCGGGGACAGGCAGAGTGCCCTCCCTCCTTGTATCCGCCACTGACTGAGGGTGCAAGGCGGAAACAGTCATGGCGGATCGGGGGAGTGGTCTACATTGTGAAAACGTGATGCTTTTGTTATTCCTCAGTGGATATATCCAGGCGGTTCGAGGGGAGGACACTTATTGCCAATGACTCCTTGGATCAGCTCCTTGGCTCCTTGGACCAAGCTCTTTGGATCAACCTGTGCTGACGAGGGTAAATGCCACTTTTAAAATTCAAAAGAAATAATCTCAATCAATGTATAGAATGCATATAAGTTTGTGAATTACCGTGCTTCGTAACGAACGCACGTCTATTTCGAGCCAGGACATGGGGAGCGATAATTCAAGGGGATGAGGAAGCACGTACGGGGAAAAAGATGTTGCAACAACACATCCAATTATGTGTCATTCCTCCGTTTTTTGTGATCCTTAGGAGCACGTTCAGCACCGTAGAGTCTCAAAAAACAGTCGCATCTTTTTCTGATACTGAAAAAAGGCAGGTCAGCACATCGATTTAGGGCCGGGGAGGGCCTGAGGACAGCGAAGCAGATCAGCTCCCGGGAATGCGCGCATGCAGCATACCTACAATCCACGCCCATCAGGGTACCAGTGCACCAGCTCCACACGTCAGCTGACGGATGGACATGCTGACAATGCAAACCATACATCTCGCATGCAGCTGCACTGGCGGAAGAAGGGGGGGCAAGGGCCCATGCCCCTCCAAAAATAGCGGAACTTTGGCCGATTTAAAAAAAAACAGTTTTTACTATTTTCCCGATTTAGCCCTCCCCAAACGCGCTTTTACGTCCGCCCCTGTGCGGCCATGACATTCAGTAGGCGTGTTCAACGGGGTGCACCAGAAGCTGCCGTCCCTAGCACCAGCCTGGGTCACAATAAAATATTTCCTGATCATTCCCCTGTCCACACTGAACTCGGTTCACCGCTGGACAGTGGCGGCACCAGGCACTGCCTTTGGCGGGGACAAACGACAAAAATCGTGACAACATCGCACTTTGAAGTTCCGACGGTTCTCGTGGTTTTAGAACGGGCATAGCCCAGACCAGTGGCGGGTCCAGGAATTCATCAAGGGACTAAAGGGCTCGACCCTCCCCCGCCATTTCCTAGGATCAGCCTCCGGCTATGCATTTACTACAGGCACTCTTGACATTTTGAGGGGAGGGCTTGAGCTCCCCTAGCCCCCCCCTACATCCGCCACTGGCCAGGCCCCCACCCCTTCTGCCACGGGACCGCCCACGCCTTTGAATTGAAGTACGGCTCGAAACTCTCCACCAGCCGCACGTTCAGCACCAACAACTGACGTCAGGCGCGGCGCTAGCGTTTCTGACGTATCGGCGCACAGGTCACTCCAACCTCCTCTCCCGCCACCCCAGGACTGACGCGCTGCTGGAACTCCTGAAGTTGTCACCTGTCTCCTGTTTTAGAGTGTACGCACCACACGAGTACCCACGCACAGTGGGTACAGACAGGGGCGGACGCAGACCAGAGTTTTGGGGGGCCAAACCCATGTCTGCCTCTCCTCCTGGGGGAGGGGTGGGACGTGCAATTTGGGTGCTCGACAGACCTAGTATAAGCTACCTCTCCAAGTACATGATCGCTCTCCTGCGGGGGAGGGTGGGAGCGAGGATTGTTTTGCTCTACAGACCTAGCGTAAACACCTTTTTTCAAAAATCGCCTTGGGCAAAAAGTTGGCCCCCTCCAGCACTTTGGGGGCCATGGCCGGAAGGCCCCTCCCCTGTGTCCGCCAATGGGTACAGAGAGTACACTTCACTGTAGAGTACAGTACACAGTGCATCCGTTCCATTGACAACTTAAAATCAACTCGTTGTTTGATGAGTTGTATTTAAATGGCCATCCAGATCACAAATTGGGTTGTTTTCTTCACAAATGTACCAGCTTGACGCATTTTCATAGAACCAACTGCATTTTATTTCGAATAGATTAAGCAAAAATTCAAAATTTATAATGACCCCTCCCATCATGCGACTACACGTTTGATCAGTTTCTTTATCAGCATCCTGCTTACCCCTCGCTCTATTGCAAGCCCACGCCTACAAAATTCAAGACAATCAAGAAAAAAGTTGACGTTTCCTAAAAAATAACTCCTATCCAGTTCAAAAACCACAACCACCTTGCAGAGCTCGTGCTAGCATCATGCCATTTCGCAAAAACTGGCATCTCCAGTGCAGGCCGGCACGCGGCAACAACAGAGAGCGCCGGCGCCGACGCTCCAGTGACCTCGTGTGCACCTCTGCAAAACAACGCCCTAATTGCTTCACCCGGGCCGGCGCCGACAACAACGCTCCCGACTGTCGCCGCATTCCCGCGCGCCACCGACAGAGAATGGTGCTCGAGAGGCGAGAATAGGTGCTCTCCCCACGATTTCGCTTGTTCAGAAGCTCAAATATTTCATTCTTTCAGAATACGGCGGTAGAACATTTCGGAGTCATTGCTATACTACATTATCCAGCAGCGCATGCTTGGCATAACACTCTCTTGGCCGAGTTTGCATCTCTATTTGCGCCGGCTGTGCGCATCCATGTGAATCGCAGACCCAGATTGCTGGCCGTCGCGCGCTTTTTGGACACGCGCGTGCCGAGTTCCCGCCAGATTCTATCGCGTCTACGGAAATGCTGCAGCAGCTCTGGCCAAAGTTTACGCGGCGTGATCAAAAGTGCACGCTGCTTTTCGCGAAAGGCTGTGCAAATTGCACACACTCAAAGATTGGTCCGGCCGTGTCAAAAGAACCTGGCAGTCCAATGCGCTTACTTCGAGGAAGAACCAATATGCCAAAGTACCAGGCGCGATTTGCAGTCTCTGCTATTGTTCCAATTTAGTAGGTACTTTATGAACATAGAACAAGAACAATTTTGAACACTCGTCGAGCGTCCCTGGATTCTTGCTTTCACCAACTAATCTTTCGACTCTTTTTCATCTTCTCCAGCTGTTTACAAGTCATCCCTATGGAAAATCCATCTGAGAACTTTTATTTGCACAGAAACTAGCCACCGGTTTTGGTCTCCAGCCCTTCGGCTTTCCCACTAAGGGAAGAGCTAGTGGGGAGCGGCTCCCTTCTAGCTCTGGATTCCTGACGGCCTGTTCTCCGCTCAACGCAGGCTTCAGTACCATTAGCTGAAGGCATGGGCGCCGAAAGCGGGGGGACGGGGGACGCGTCCCCCCTGTTGACCTACCAGGGGAACGTCCTCCCCAAAATTGTTGGGTCCATCGTCATCAATGCTGTCAGCTACCGAATATGCTCAAAATTTGCCTCCCCCGGTCAGCACCAGCCAAGGTCCGTCCCCCCTGCAAAGATTCCGTGGCGGCGCCCCTGGCTGAAGGCTGGTATGAGCCTCTAAACTAGGTTTACTTTACAAGGCACGAACCAAAATTGTCCCATAAAGAACACAAAAGTGATCTTGTGATTGATAAAACGTGCCCACCTGAACCTTGATAGAGCCCTTTTCCTTCTCAAGTCATACACAATTTGAGAAAAACATGTTTCCCTATTGCGACCGATAACTAAAAAAAAATATTTATGCATTTGGCCTTTCCGCACATGAAAAGAGTCAACCTAAGCCAATCACTGGCGGATTCAGGGAGAGAGACAACAAACTTCCCCCAATATTCTCCAGACGCATATTTTGCAGTATTTCCTGCCTTGCTGCCCCCCGCCCTCCCCAAACCACTGGCCTGGATCCGCCACTGCAGCCAATGATGCTTACAGGCGCTGACGAGGTGTTTTTAATGGAGAAGCGGACCACCTTATAGCGGTGGGCTTCGCATCCGCCCGCGGAAAACATGTCCCGACTGCCCGGGAGGCCTCCATCGACGCAGGTCAAATGCAATTAGAAAGTCGGATCACGTCCGCGCCGCGACGGAAGCTGGACTGTCACCCGGCGACGGTGCCGGCTCCAGACAAAGCCTACCAACCTCGCACCGATCCGGGCGGCGAGGTGAAATCCTAGCCAAGGAAACGCTGTCGTCGTGCCGCAGGGAAAACGTTCTCACGGCCCAATCATCGTCTGCTCCGGCGACAGTGAACGCTCCGGATTGGCAACATCATTACATGGTCAGGAAGGCAGTCCAGGGGTTAATAGAAAGCCCACGAGAAATGTACAAAGGCGGATCAAGGGCGAACGGGTACTCCGCCCCCCCCGCGATCGATACTCGGCGCCTCCTGATTTGGCCATGGCACCCCCTGAAATGTCGCTTCATATCCCCCTTGCCCAGGATGAGAGTAATCGGTGCTCCCACGATAGAATTTGCCGCCCATCTGATAGGTTTTGTCGTCCAATAGTGCCGCCCCCCAGATCGGCAATCCTGGATACAATTATGTGTAATACTCTTATGATCGAATGTTCATGAAGCCAAAGTCTGTTACGTAGGTCCCATCTGACCTTTGCTGTAAGTGGGCCATCCCTCTGTTGGTAAGTAATGCATGAATGATAGTGGATAAATAATTGATAACTAAAAAAGCACAGGCGCAAAATCCACCCGTCATAGATGCCACTCCTTCAAGTGCGATAGCTCCCATAGCTCAGGGTATCACCACGAATTTTTTTAGGGAGAGCCGGGAGGCCAGCGTCATCATATGGAGACCTCTGTCCATCTGTCCCTATGTTCGGTCAGCTAGATAGGGAAGTAAAGGGAACATCTTCGTCCTTACATTAGACATTTCCAACAGATACCCCCACAAAAACTGGAAGTAGGTCGCGCCCCCCACTCTGAGGGTTTGGAGGGGCCAGCTTCCAGGCCACTCGGTGGACACGCCCCTGTCCAAAGCCATGACAAAAATTGAACAAGTCAGCCCGTCCGCTTCAGTCGGTCTCCGCAGCATTTCCAGGCGCTCGTCTCCGCGCTGGACCACGAGGAACGTCCCTGGAGACATGTCGGGGTGACCTTTGGCCGCGCTCGCCAGCAGTATGTGGCCAAGGTGAGCTGACCTTTACGGACATCGCCCCGGGGCGTGTTTCTCGCCATTCGTCATGCCTTAGACAAAGCTGTCGGCAGTACGAAAACTAGCTACCGAGCATTGGCGTATACAAGGGGAGGGGCTCAAGTCCCCCTCGAAATGTCCTAGTGTCTATACTTAATGCATAGCCGAAGTCTCTTCCAAGGCAATGGCAGGCGAGGCTCGAGCACCCTCGCCCTCGCCTCAGAAGTATTGGCCTGGAATCGCCTCTGGTGCGAAGCATTGGGTTTTCTCAGACTACTCTACTGTTATGATTATTAGTTTGACGAAACAAACACTGCCGTCTGACCTTAGCAATGGCGTGCCGAAGAACCCCAAACAGTTATTTCGATTTCACGAGAGATACGCATATCCCAACAGCTATAGGGATTGCTCGAACAAAGCGATAATTTTACAAGCTTACACTATGTAAATGAGTTCAACGGTGTATTTGCCGCGCCAGGAGCTGCAGAAAGTTGCTTCGGCGTATACCAAAAGCTCCTTTTAACTGTCCCGCATAAGACAGCAGCCCTCTCATTAAATCGTTTCTGCAAGCCTACCACAAAGTAAAGTTTCGGAAGGTTTCAAAGCTTTGATGAAGAGTTCTATTTGATTGACGCTCAGCGCGCCTGGCTGTCAAGGAGTGGGTGAACCAGACAGTTGGGCAGCGGCATTTGTATTTAGTAACATAGGTTATGGTTAAGAATATGAATATGGCAGACACGCCAGGGTAACGATACAACCAGCCAGGCTTTAGCCCTAGCATTGCTCGCTTGCAGTAGTGTGTAGTGTGAAACGATGTTGGGTGTTTGTTGCCGCTTAACATGGCAACTGACCCTTCGGTCAAGGTTGATGTTATCTGTAAATGTCGAGCGATCAAAGGCGAAACGACCGCCGGGCATAGCATTTTATGGCAACACCCAAACTGAGGTCGGTTTTGAGGCACTGAAACAAATGTCCGTTCGACTTTGATCAAGTAGATTATAACTTGTACTTATAATTTATTAATTGCACCCGTGCTTAGATCTCTTTCGACTGTCAGCGCACACAAAAAGCAAACGAGTTCATTGCTGTATGCAGAAGGGGATAGGAGGCTTGCCTTCCCCCAAATTAGAAATTTTGGGTGCAAATAGTAATCATATAGTAAGAAGTAATTCAAGGCAAAGAAGGACTAGGGTTGACCCCCCACCCCCCCCCCCTCCTAGCCCCACCCCCATATGAAAGTCTCCATCCGCCTCTGACGACATGTATTGATTTATTGCAACAGCTAAGCCATATTTCCCCACCAAAAATGCGTTTTATAAGGGCCTCATAGCGCTGCTTATATTTTGCTATGGATAACCCTTGGGGCAAGCAGCCGATAATACTTATTCACTGCATGCTTTAGCGCATTTTGTGCATTTGGAGACACCACACCTACACAATACATCCACCCCGCCAGGGGGCGTGGCGTTGTTTGCCGTCATGCAAACAACACATCGATGGTATCCATATAATCCACACTTCCATGCGAGAGTTTGGCTAATGCATGTGCAATACATTAAAATGCAGGCGCGCGTGCCAGCCATTTCCATCTCGATCGTGTATGACAATGGCTGGTTTCGACAGCGTGTTGCAAAGATGGTCGAGTCCCAAATTGCAGTGTCTCGGTCTAAGACAGCCAGCATTGGACTGCTGGCCAAACCGACCGGCAAGTTAACAAACATTCCCTTCCGCGATCTTGGAGAGCAGAGACAACCAACAGGCGGCCTGTCACTTTTCACCGAGACACAGCGTTTCGCCATGCCCCGCCTCCGTTATTGAGTTAGTTACCACACCCGAAAACTCGGACTCTCCCATGCTGGCATACAAAGGGGAGAGAGAGATTGGGGGAGAAGAGGAACCAAATGTAAATGTGATCAGGTCACGAAGTTTAAAATAAGTTTCATAGCCTAAATGGTTAGCGCATCCTGATTGGCAAAATTGAAATAAAAAACGGCATTCAGACTCCACTTAACTATAACTCAAAACGTTTCGAATAAATCAGGTACCTGGAAGCAGCTACGGACACAGGAGGGGGGCCTAGGGGGCTATTAAACTTTATAGTTGTTTTCTTTAAATAACCAAAATTGAGTTATTGGTTTCACACTGCAGTGCGTGGTCACGATCTCATTCATTCATTCATTGAGTCATTGGTTTTCAACTGCAGTGCATGGCTACAACCTCGTTCATTCATTCATTGAGTCGTAACCAATGACTGAAGTGTGAAACCGTTGACTCAATTTTGACTGTTTTAAAACTATATGAATTGGAATACGCTTTCTGACAGATTATGACCATCAACATCTTTTCTCTCCTCATTATCTCTCTCCGATACTTTTTCCGCTCTCTACAAAACATATTTGAAAAGTATAACAAACGTATTATTTCTCAGCGCCTTGAGATGTCCGCATTCGGCCCAAGCGTCCACAATGGCGGTCGGTGAGGTCTCCCGCCACCGCCTGCGCGATTTGGCGCCAAACTCCACCACCTGCGCGATTTGGCGCCAAACTGGACACAGCGGGGCGAACCGGTAGCTGCAGAGGTAGCACCCATGCCGGACGTTCAATCGGTTCCCAGAAACTGGACGGGGATCAGTCAGACTATGCAAGCAACTTCGCCAGGCGTGCTTAGTCAAAGCATGCAAATTGAAAGGAAATATGCGGTCAGATTTAAGTCGAAGCAAGCAAGATTTTCACGCAATTTCTTAGACAAGACGGCAAGACAACAAGAAAAGTTTTCCTGATTCCATGGGCAAAGGTCAAAATTAGTTTGTCCGGACAATGACTCAGCCTATAGATAGCCGTGCGGTCTCAATGATGTTCTCAGACACCTCTCTTTGGAGAGATGGGACAAACAACAAACATCTTTCAAAATCGCAGTTTGAGGGAAATTTGGGCAAAACGAGACATTTTGGGGAGGCGACCCCTCGTCCAAACTCCCCCTTCGGGACCGCTAGTGTACCGGCGCGGTTGCCCCGATAGATATGCGCCTATATCGGATCTCGTATCAGCAGATTACCAGAAAGATATCAGATTGGACCTAGCGCTTCCACCAAAACTACCCGGAGTGGTAAAGTCTTACGTCCAAGGTGCCTCCTTTACACTTCAATCACGACTGGTATGCTCCACTCCTACGCGTTGTTCATGACAGCGAGAATTTCTTTGAAATCAAGAGCATTACTTTCGATGATTGTTTTCACTTTTTAACTCCTGTTAATATTACTATTCTCTTCTGACGAGGGTATATCAATATATTCCAAATTATTTGAAATATTTTGCCTTTCTTCTAGTGCTGTCCTAAAAGGCAAAACAGCATGTAACCATAACTGTTCAATAACCAGAAAAATTGTTTTTCCAGAAGATCTATTGCTGCGCTAACTAGTTGGTAGATGATTTCGATGTCTGTGCAGATCAGCGATTATACTAGCAGTAAAATATAACTATCTAAATTATAAAAAGCAAAATAATATCATAACCGATACACACCAGACGATTGCAATGCAACCGATAGCTCACTAGACATTTACATCTTAGCCCCCTGTGCATTTTGACTTCAGTAAAGCACGACTCAAATCCTTCGAACTCATGGCACTTAATCAAAGCCACGTGTGGCTTGTTTACTCCCATCGATTCACTGGCCGCTTAGAAACATGGCACATCATTACCATGTCACTACACAGATATCGTAGGATCATGAATTTAACAACCACCAAACGGCACGTGCCGCAAGAATGCACTGCAACTCTCAGAGGCCGAACAAACAGCTGGATCATTATTTATTGAAAGCGACCACAGGTGCTGCTATAAATCTGCTTTCTGGAGTCCTGGTGCATGCAAAACGAAAGAGCAGCCAAATATGGCTAAAATAAGCCGTAATAAACTTGTCATCATCCAAAGCAAAATAATTTTTCGAACAACGAAACGCATGCCGGACTGTCTAAAAGATCTCTCCTCCCAGAAAGCTCAAACATTTACCTGAGTTTTCACCCCATCCACTTCAAGGAATTTAGCACAAAATAATCGTCCCAAACCTGGAGAAAGCATCACAGCAATTCCACCCATACAGAAAGCTCTCACAACCTCGCTAACCAACTCTCTCTCTCTCTCACTCATAACCACAACATTTGGATGTGTTCGGTGTCTCTGTCGAAGCCAGCAACCGAGCGCCGTTGCAAGCGCGACATAAATCCCTCAGGTGGGACCAAAATATCCTACGCTACGCCCACGCTACGGAATTACGCTACGCTACGCCTACATTACGCATTCATCCAATGCTACGGTTCGCTAAGACCAAAACTATGCCACGAAATTACGATATAGTATTTGCATCGGTTCAGGTATTATGGAATTTTATCTACGGTTACGATAAATATTGTATCTTGTAACAATACTCATGGCTTGAACCTGAACACGGTCTTGTTCAACCTGTCACAACAGTAGCGGACCAGGTGAAATGTGCTTTCTTAATGTAGGTTCATTAATAAAAGGGTTTACTAATAGGCCCTTTCGGCATTTTTACAATGTTCTATTATGGTGAGCATTGGTCGGTTACCTTTTGACTTGATCATGATAAAGGCGCCCAACCTAACACTTCAAATTATCAAATCAAATATTATACATACGTTCGCCCCGTGTACTTGCTGCGAGCTAGCGCTATCGCCGCAGCAGGTAATTTTTAGACCATGCATTTTCTCTAGCTTTTTAATTCATGTTTTACCATGTTTTACCATGACATTTTACCAGCCTCGGGGAGGAACATACCAACCTAGGATGATTCATTTTATTGTTCTCATGTGTGTTGCTTGTCATTTACTCGAAGCATATTGTGTTTATTTTTAGGCTCTGACTTCGCCTGTAAATGGATATCCATCTGTTGGCGATATGAATAAATAAATAAATAAATAAATAAAAATAAATCAATCAAATGTAGCCGAGGGGTTCCAACAGTGTTATCTAATGACATGACTATTTGACAGCACAGCAAGCTTATCCCAGGCAGAGAACCTGGTGGACCACTTCATCCGAACAGAACGGACCCCACGTTCACATTTACCCCCAGATAATTGAACACTAGGGTGAGCACTTTTTAGTTAGTACCTTATAATACACTAAACTTTCGCGTGACACGCTACACATAGCATTTAGCTACACTACGCTACATTTTCAGAGCTACAGCAACTGAAAAAACTCTTCCTTGACGTTCTGTAAGCCATATCTCGTTGCAAGTAAAGGCTTGCCTTTGAGAAACGACGGCTGCTTGTCAGCGGCGGATCCAGGACTTCATTTCAGGGGGGCTAGGGGCTCGAGCCTTCCCAGTCTTTGCCTCGGATCAGCCTCTGCCTATGTATTAACTATAGACACAAGTGACATTTTCGGGGGATGTGACCGCTAGCATCCCCCCAGGCTTATATCCGCCACTGACTGTTCGTCGGTGGGCGCTCAACAGAACGAGTGAAAGCTTGCGGAAGAGAGGCACGACTGGCCTGACCACAGGTGAAGCTTCCTGAAGAGATCAGAAAAACATGTAATCTTGACAGGTTTCGCTGGGGAGAATCTAATGAGCCAGCAGTTCGAACAGTCTATTTCCACCCAATCATTTCTCTATAAAACTGGTACCCTTTGTGGTGCGAATAAGCCATGAGATTGTTACTACGTTGTATATATATATATATATATATATATATATATATATATATATATATATATATATATATATACCCAAGCCCCTTCCTCAACGGCTTCTGACAGTGTGGTATTTCAATTTGGTGCCTACCTACTCATTTTGAGCGATGGCAACTCGTTTCCGTTTTCGTTAGTCTCCACAAGCTCTTTCCGTTTCGGGGAAACGTGCTTGGTCTTGGTCAAACAGCGGCCAACGTTTGGTTAAATAAATATTTTTCCGACCTCTGTCCTCCTGAATTGCAACCGAAAGTCAGAACCAGACAGTGCGGTTGGCTATTTCAAGCACGTACTATTCTATTCATAGCAGAGCATCACTTCACGAAGCAGCACATCTGCGCAACAACTCGTGACGTTTCTCAAATCCCATCCACCCTCTCGCTCCATATACACCAAGCACACACAAAATCAATCAGCCCGATAACAGTAACCACCACATAAAATGCATCGCTTTCAACCCGTTCACTTCGGCCGCAATTACGATTCCGCACAGATGGCGGCGGTCGGTTTTTTGTCGCCGCCGAGCCGGGGAGACGGCGGCGAAACAACAGGGCTTGAGTCGACCTTTGTCGCCCGGCGGAGACCGGTTCTCGGCCTTGGGTGAGATACCATCGCCCCGACAGCGGGGCCGGGGACAGCCCTCGTCGTCGGCGATGATGGCACGAACCGGACCGGTCTGCTGGATACTGGCCAGCTCACTACTATGGTGTGGATATGTTGATGTTCGGTGACCTTCGGTTGCACAGATTAGGAAAGGGGGTAATTGATATGAGAATGGGCTGGCTCTCTCTCTCTCTCTCTCTCTCTCTCTCTCTCTCTCTCTCTCTCTCTCTCTCTCTCTCTCTCTCTCTCTCTCTCTCTCTCTCTCTCTCTCTCTCTCTCTCTCTCTCTCTCTCTCTCTCTCTCTCTCTCTCTCTCTCTCTCTCTCTCTCTCTCTGTCTCTGTCTCTGTCTCTGTCTCTCTCTCTTCTCTGTCTCTGTCTCTGTCTCTCTCTCTCTCTCTCTCTCTCTCTCTCTCTCTCTCTCTCTCTCTCTCTCTCTCTCTCTCTCTCTCTCTCTCTCTCTCTCTCTCTCTCTCTCTCTCTCTCTCTCTCTCTCTCTCTCTCTCTCTCTCTCTCTCCGGAGTGTTGCAAAACCGCGCGTATGATCGGTTTACATGGCGCTACTATCGAGAGTTGATATCTGAACCATATCTTTACGACCAAATACAAGCCAGCAAGAGATGTATTAAGTAGCCATCGAATTTCACAATAATTCTACATCTCTGTCAAGCTAAGTGCCAACCCAGCACTCCCACGTCCGATCAATCATCAGAAATCCTCCACACAGTGGCGGATGCAAGGGGAGGGGATAGGGGGCTCAAGTCCTCCCGAAACGTCCAAGGTTCCAGGCTCCAGCTACCTCTCAGAAATGAAGCCCTGGATCCGCCACTGCCCCCACACTAGGGTCCCTTAATGAACCCCTTTGCAGCTTGAGCAATCAAGATGGGTCATTACAGGAAAAAAATCAACAAAAATAACACCTTTGGATTGAACACAAAATGGAATGACTGAATGTGTCAGCGATGTGCGGACAACGGCCGAACATATTCCAGAGTCCATATGACCCCACGGGTTTGGGTGTGTCGCACCAAATCACGGTAATCCTGTGAAATTATGGACGAATTGTTTAGAAATGGGAAGTGTTTGACTTATATTTCATATTTCGAGTTACCTGGTCCCATGTGTACGGCCATTTTCTCCGGCTTCGAAATGATATGGTCAAGGAAACACAATTGAATGATTATTATTTTACGTTGACAGTGTGCACTTGGTGTTTCATGTCAAGCTAGATCTTACATAAAGGGAGGGGAAATATGGAAAACTGGTTGAAGGAGGAATACACAAACCCGTCTTTGGGGTAAACGAAAACGGAAATAAAAACCGAACGATACCAGGGCAGTAATTTACTTTATATCTACGTTATTGATCAATACGGTGGGATGGGTAGAGGTTTTTGTTCCCAGTTTAGCCTGATTTTTTCAACCTTAACCGGAGTAAAGTTGCGGAGATTTTCTTGAGTAATGAGCCCGGACAAGTACAGCTTGACACCGCAGCTGGCTAAGGACGTACTTTCCTCTCTGGAAACTGTAAATGTTGCTCTCCACCTTCTGTTCAGTGTAAATACTCTTGACATTTTCTTTGCCGTGAAATAAGCAATAATAACACTAACAATTATCCTGTAGTTTCCTTCAATCTTATATATTTCATGTTCTAATTTATGCAACACCATAGATGCATGCCGAGCGATGGTGACAAGCACAGGAGACTATAGCGTAACCTGAGCAATCTACTAATTTCGCCACGCTCAAGCTCAGTTTCACATATTCTACATCTTGTAGGATGTGTGCTAATATTTTTAGTGCTGGCTTCAGTCATAAATGGGTGTCTAGAACCCGTCACTAATTCAACATAATTAATGAATCCGGAATCTTAATTATTGTACCTTGATCAACAAAAGCTGTATTCAATTCGTCCTTGTATTGTTATCCTATCCACCGATAACTCGTTCTCTGTTTGTAAGGTGAGCTCACACTATTTGTTAAGTCGACATTCCCCTGTGTCTGACATCTACCCACTCTTCATCCTGCAATTAGAGAGAGACACACCGTCGGCAGCACGACAAAGACCAAACTGGCGCTTAACTATGTTGTAATGTCACCCTAATTGACGTGTGAACATGGTGCTAATGATTACTACTTACGCCACTTGACGCCACTGCCAACAACCACATGAACTATCGCTGCATAAGTCAACTCTGTACGTATCATCTTTGGCAGAAACCTGTTCACGATGAGAATTCTCTCCAAATGCGAGGGCCGGTTAAGTTGGTTGTAGTGGCAGTAGAACAAGGAGAGTATTTAAACGGGTTTACCAACTGGTTGAGCATCCAATTTTTTCAGGCAGCGCAATAGGGGAAAGGTTTAGTTTTCTGGAAAGCCCAGTGACTTAAGACTTTGCATCTTTCTCTTCCGCTATGAGACATACCTAAATTCCATCATTTCAGTGGTTACTGACGTTATTCAATGACACGTATCCTTTCCAGTCTTCCGGTAATATTTAATGCTTATTTGTATTGAATTCAACCAGAAAACAGCCTCCAATGAGATGTCTGAGATATAATTCCACCTAGAAAGCCTAGCTCCTGAACACAGGTGAAACTACATACTTCCACGGAATAAGAATGTATTACCCCGGTGTACGGTGTCCCTGCACAAGTGTATACCGACTCCCAACACGGGTGTATTGGCAGGCGGCGCCGAGTTCGGGCCGCTCACTGACACGGTTTTTGGGTGTGATCATTTATCACGTGTTTCGTCGGAGACCGTTACTCCGATCTGAACTGCCCGCAGCCCCGCTCACAATCCATGGTGATGGTGACAGAAGCTGAGATTCTCACCAGCTGACGACCCGACACCCGCCCAAAGTGTCAACACAAGTGTAAAGTTTTACGAGACAAATACCAAGTGCATTACAATCCCTCATGTTGAAGACAAACACAAAGAAGCGTTCGCGGGGTTCTTCTTGAAGAGCTTCTTCCGAAGAGAAGGCCACCAAAGAAACTGGACCACGTGGAGCGACATCGTTGACACCACTAAAGAGAGGGCGAGGATGAGGCGGGCAGACACTGAAACAATTAACCACCAGCAAAAACCACCCGTAATTGATAGCTGGTAGGGTCGGCCTTTGACGGCGTTTGGAACACCCCTGAGGACAATGGCGATGTTGGTGGCGGCCCTCCGAAGAAGGCCGCCGACTGGGTCTGAGGTCTGAAGAAGCTCCCACTCACACGGACCATTCACAACTTAGCGCCGAGAGGAGGTGCTGACGAGCATGGAGGACAGAGTGGCTCGTTGTTGATGGATTCCATCTTGGATGATACTAGCAAGCAAACAACTTTGGGGCTTAACGACACGGCGACTACTGAGGTGATAAGGCGTTGCTAACTCTAACCCCATTGGGAGGGTATTATGGGGATTGGAAGGTTTATTCAGAATGCCCGTCCAGGGATTTGAACCCGGGTCAGCGGCGTGGAAGAAGAACGCTTTCCACCCACGCCACCAGATCGCCGTGGACCATACTGGCAGCTATATCACTATATTTTCAAAACCATAAGTAAGTTCAATCTTGAACTATAAATATCATCTGGGGAATTTTGCAAACAAGTCATGCCCTCGCTTTGATTTTCACGTCAGTGATGTCCTTGAGTTCAAATAGGGTTTGAGCGGCCTTTGGGAAGCCCATTTGCTTCCAAGATTTTAAGTCCTGCAGTGTCACAGAATGGAAGGAGCATCAAAATCCTCTCCACGATCCTAAATATTTAAGGTTGCGGGTAAATGAGCATTATTTTGTGCCAGAATTAGCAAAGTGACAGTACCAAAAGGGTTATGGAAGAAAAACTGTCGCACAAAAATACCCAATAATTTTGACACTCAAGTAACAAGAATCGTTGGGATTTTTAATTGAACGCATAATCACGTAGTTTTGTTTGATGATGATTGAGCTTTTTATGTACCAAACCGGTCATATATTGACACTCAGCGTTCAGCAAAGCTCAAAACAAAAGTGTTACAAGCGACCTCCCTCTATGAGAGGCGGTTCCTTGTTTTAATCGCGTGACACAACATTATCACATCAATGATCATTCTTCAAATATGAGAAACAAATAAACCAAGCAAGCCCATGTAAATTCAATCATTCATTTTGTAAACCAACTCAGGCCTTTGTACCCAGTTGACCTGATATCAGACTGGTCCACGTCTGCGCGAGCGACCCTCCGCCTCCTCGCGCCACCACCCAGTGCACTGAAACCGCCGCACCAGTGCGCCACATTCGATGCCCGTGCGGCGCACGCGGCGCAAAAACGGCGCGGTCAAAGTGGCGCGAGACAAAGCCGGCGCACACGGCACCATTCTGGCGCACTTTCACAGCGGCTCCGGTGAACTGGTGGCGTTGGGACGCCCTCTGGATGTAGTCCATGATGGCATGAAGTGGGAATGACCACCCAATGGTGAGGAACATCCCGAGATCGTCACCACATCGGCAAGGAGCGACCAGAGTGGTGAGATTTCCTGGAATATCTGATCTCCAAACTGGACCGCCTGCTCGGAGGTGGTTCGGTTTTCATCATTTTCAGTTGGTGGTTTCTTGGGGAGGCAGCAGCGGTTAGGTTCCCGCAAGCTATCGTGGACAGCCACTGCCTGCAGTATTGGCTCTGATCACCTCCATGCCCAAAAAAACTGATCAGCCCCTGTTCAATTTACCTGGCAATTTTGGAGTTTCGGGCACGTCAGCTGCTAAGGATATGTGTGTTACCTGGCAATACGATGCGCTGACATCCGCGTTTCAAAGCCTTTTACAGCTAGGAGCCTATAGGGAATTGGGGTTTTTGAGTGAACATGCAAAAGAAACTACCGCATCGATTTCGTTGAAAGTGACTATTTAAAGCCTGTTTGAAGTGTCCATCCAAAACTGGCGTCGACTTGCAACAATCAGAAGAAAAAAGTCCCACGAACTTGAGCCAAAATGGCAGCCTCGGGCCTCGAAACTGAACCAGGAAAACGAGACAAAGTTAAACAAAATCAACCTCTGCTGCGACCACGAGCCGAGTGACCCTTAGTCCCCAGAACGCTCTGGTGCTCATTTTTCGACAGAGCCCCGCTAGCCTCGAACAGACTTGGCGCACTCCCGGCACCTTCACAGCTCGTTTCTAGCGCTGTGAACTGACCTCCTGGAGTTGGCCAGCAGGCATTCCGCCCACTCACCAAACAGCATACCTGACATCAAGGCCCGCCGCTTCTTCTGGACCCGCGGAGATAGGGTAGCCGGAGCTGTCTTTGGATTGCTGATTAGATTACAGAGCTCGGTGGGAGGGGGGAGGGGACGTGGAGCAAGCTACACGCATGCCGCTGTCTTGAAACTTGTTAGGACTGTGAGCCAACTTCCAGCTGCAAGTCGGTGGATCTCTTTTGACGAGTGATGAATGTGCTGAAACATACCTTCTCAGGTATCGACAATACATGCGTGAGCGCTGCAAGCGGGACTGCCTGGGTATAGACGCACTTACATACTGCATTTACAAACTTGCGTACATACATACTTACATACTGTACATTCATACTATTTGTATATTTTTTTAACAAAAACGGGGAGAATTTCTATATTGTGAGTATCATACAAATTCTGGCAAATGGACTTCGATGGGAAAGGGCACAAACTCACAATGAGGTGACCTAACCGGACGAAGAGCTAGGCATTGCAGTCATGCAGCCAGGATCTCCAGAATACACCAATTTCAACGTGCAAAGCAAAACAAACCATTCCCGCCGAAGCATGTCGTCGTTTTCATCCGTCACATGCGAGAGCTACAGTCAATGAAGGAACAAAAAGAAGCTGTTGTAAACTAATCAGGGTGCGAGTTAATAAAAACAGCGATTCATATCATATGAAGAAACTTGGCGGTCTTAGTCGCCAGGTAACAGGAGCATTAAATATGAATAGCTATTTTTACGAGCCAATTAGTATGGAGCCCAAGGTGAACAGGAGGCAAGCCTTTCACTTACACATTTGCGATTATCGAGCTTGCGTAAAAGGGCGGAACCTTTTACATTGGGCGTAGCGCTTTCGGGGTTCCGTTTTGAGGTTGGAAAATTTTAATTTATAATAATACCGTGTGTTTTTATTCCAGCATGGGGTGCCGTGATACAGCGGCCGACTAGGACATCTGGGGAGACAGGGGGACAAGAAAGCGCCGAGTAAATAATACTTGGTATCACTGGCAGATCCAGTGAGAGGGACCAGGCAATTGCCCACCCCCAATCCCCGATTTTTTTGCCCATTTTCTTAAAAAAAACATTTTTCACCATTTTGGGACCCGTAGGCCCCCAAGCCGTCGGTCTGGATCCGACCCTGATTGGTATTGCCGAAAAGCGTTCTTGTCCCTTCCGCATGCGCGTGCTAGCTCCGCTCACGCCCCTGCATAAGCAAGAGGTGGGCAAACAACACGACGACAAGTACTTGTTGGCGTCGGCGGCAGCACTGGGTACTTACTGCTGTCGCTGGTAGGCGGCCGGGCCAGGTTGGCCCTGTTGGAATGCTTTATTGGGGAAGTGCATGTTGTTGGTAGGCGGCGCCTGTTGGGCGGCTGCTGATCCTCCCCATACTGTCGTTACCACGGAGAGACGTTGTTGCTGCTGCTGGCCGCTCCAGTCACTGCCAGAGACAACGGAGGTCAATAGAGGTCAATAGGGGGTCAGTGGAGGTCAATAGGGGTCAGTGGAGGTCAATAGAGGTCAGTGGAGGTCAGTGGAGGTCAGTGGAGGTCAGTGGAGGTCAGTGGACGTCAATAGAGGTCAGTGGAGGTCAATGGAGGTCAGTGGAGGTCAGTAGAGGTCATCAGAGGTCAGCAGAGGTCAGCAGAAGTCAGCAGAGCTTAACAGGTTTCAATTTAGGTCAGTAGAGGTCAGCAGTGGTCAATAGAGGTCATTGGAGGTCAACAGAGGCCAGTAAAGTTCAATAGAGGTCGGTAGAGGTCAGTAGAGTTCAGTGGAGGTCAATAGGGCTCAATAGGGTGGAATAATAGTCAATAGGGTGGAGGTTGATAGAGGTCAGTGGAGGTCATTGGAGGTCGATAGAGGTTATCAGGGGTCAGCAGATGTGAGCAGAAGTCGACAGAGCTTAGCAGCGGTCAATAGAGGTCGGTGGGGGTCAATATGGTCCAGTGGAGGTTAATAGAGATCAATGGAAGTTAACAGAGGTCAATAGAGGTCAGTGAAAGTCAACAGAGGTCAGTGGAGGTCGATGTAGGTCAGTAGAAGTCGATATAGGTCGGCATAGGACTATAGAGGTCGGCAGGGTTCAACGGAGGCGCACAGATGTTCAGCGAATTCATAGAGGCAGCAGTACAACAGTACGAAAGTGTTATCAAAGGCCCCAATGGAGTTCAGGGAGGGCCAGCAATGTAACGTTCCATCAACGGGAATGGCCGGCAGATATTCGTCAACGTCAGGCAAATTCAACAGAGATAAAAGAGACCACCAGAAGCAGGCACGATCAAAAAGTCAAATCAGGTCGACAAAGGGTTACAGAGGTCACCTTAGGTCAGGAGGGACAAGTAACTCTAAAAACGTCAGCAGAGGTCCGCCTGAGTTGAAGAAAGTAAATAAACGTCAGGAAAGGTCAACGAAGGATTACAGAGGCCACCAGGGGTCGGAAAGGATAAGTAAACCTGAAAAGATCAGGGGAGGTCAAACTAAGTCGAGAATGTCAACCAAGGCCAGAGGAGGTCAAAATCCAGCTTAGTGGATGAAATATGCCAAAAGTGGTTGATGTGGGCCAGCAAAAATGCACATGGCCAGTACAACAATGCACACGGAGGTAAACCTTAACAAGTCACGGTTTCTGCAACACTGAACTGGTCGAAAATCGTGTAGAAAACCATTGCATGACAGCACGCCCTACCAAACGACATCAATATCATATTTTGTGAACACATTTCCTTACTGATGTGCCCCGATTTTGTGTTATCATTCTTCCCACAAGCGCATAGGAAGCCCTGAATATTATGGAATGAAAGGATATTCTTCAGTAAGCTTATCCTACGCAAGAACACGAGATCAACGATTGAAAAAAACCTGGAACATCCGTAGGGATGAGAACACTGGGCGCTACCAAAAATCAAGACACCTTAATTTAAAGGTACGTTCAAGGGAATCCCTTCACGCCTTAGTGACGTAACACGCATCCTCCAAGGCTGAATCTGGGATGTATCAATACCATCCAAAATATTCCAAAAAGACAACCATATTGAAAAACAGAACGCTTAATGTCTACACTTGGAACACGATTAAATTCCTTGTGCTCTCGCATTTGCAATTGTGCATCACAAAATGTGAAATATTTTCAAAAGACCCAGCGATGGAAACAATCCTTTCACGCCCACGTGACGTCACGCTCACGGGCCGGCCCTTGCTTTTGGATGGGGGTTGACCAAAAAGTAGCGAGTCAGCATGTATCCTCTCATCTCCACTTCCACATCCATGGTTAGTGATAAACGCACGGGTTTCCGGCACGGGACAGTTCAGTGAACGCCACAATTTGTTTTATTATTTTGCATTGCCCTACCCATTAATACGTGGGCATGCGTGCCCTTCCCTTTCCTGTGTGCCCGTTAGCATATTTACATGTCACTGAAAATAATTAGCAAAAGTTAGAATGGTTGGCTAAAATTCCTGGGTGCATCCACTCCCCGCTTTATTTAATTATTCCATTATCTATATTCTATTCTTTTAAATTGTTATATGCTTATGAGCAAAAGATACCCTCCTACCTTCAACATTAAATCATGTATCTCTCTTAGACACTACGCAAGACCATAAGCTAGCTTGCAACGCTTGCATGGTGTCCAGGGACATTTAGTCGTTAAGTAACGTTCCGGTTAAAATAACTGCAAAATACATTTAGCATATGTGGAGCGCGTTGGATAAGCACATATCCAAGAAAGGGCTTAGTGCAAAGACAAGTGAAGAGATTAGTGTAAAATATCTCTTTTTAGAGAGATATTATACACTGTTGACGGATTCTGTACTGACCAAAACAGTATAGGATACATTCTGGGCCAGTGTTCCAGTCTATACAGTAATATATATATATTTATATATATATATATTTTTTTATATATATACAATTTGTTTTATAGCCCCTCAAAGAAAGTGTCTCACTTTTATCATGGGTTTTGAAATGAAATAACAGTTTTTTAGAGCGCGGCGACCTACTGACGTATTTAATTTCGCCAAAGGTTCTCTGTATCAAGTTTTGGCCCGCTTTAAACTTAAAATCAATGGTTGGAAATGTCCCAGCTTCAGACCACAGATGAATCCCTTTCCAAAGAACTTAGCTGAGCTTCGTAATTACACGCGTTCCTTAGGTAGACTCAGGGCAGAAGAAAATGACAATTCTGCTTTGGCGATTGATGATGAAACAAAATATAATTTAATATAATTTATATAAAACATAATTTCCTCATTTTCAGATTTAGTTGTCCAGAAAAGTCATGTTAAAAATTTTGAAATTTAGTGTCCCATTCCCTTTAACCGCCACTCCAGCGACGTCGATCTTCCTTTCTTCCAGTGGGAGGGAGTTTAAATCAGCCCACGATCTTTGCTCCTACGCGGATAGCGCAAAACACGAAAGGCGGGGAGGTCCTACGCGCTACCACGCCGCCACTGCTTCCACTGGGCAAATCCACAAAAGAAACACTGTCAATTTCATCTGAGTATGTCCCGTTCACACGCAGACAACGGACATGAGTGTCGGCACAGCTGGTGTCATCATAGGCGCAGGAACTTTTTCCAAGTTGGGGGGAAATTGTCACCGCTGGTGGGGTCAAATATGATTTGGCTTATCACTTGATTTGTTAACGGAAAAGGTCCGAAATCGGCTCAATGTTGTGGGGGGGACAACACCTCCCCAGTCCAATAGTTGGGGGGGAGCCGCCCTCCCTGTCCCCCGGTTCCCTGCGCCTATGGGTGCCATGAGCGAGAATACCAGTTTCCCGTCCCACACCGCCATTGATCATGTTGACACGGTCTGTTGCCGTTCGGTACCAATCCGCCACACACTGATCGCACTTTAATCTTGTATAGTGTACAGTATCTTGTACAGTGTACAGTGAACGGTGTACAGTGTCAAGGGCGGACGCAGACCCGAGTTTTGGGGGGCCAAGCCCATGTCTGCCTCTCCTCCTGGGGGGGGGTTGGGAGCGAAGATTTTTTTGCTCTACAGACCTAGTGTAAACACCTTTTAAAAAAATTTCTCCAGCGTTTGGGGGGCCAAAAGATAGTTTGCCCCCTCCCAACCAGCGCTTTGGGGGAGCCATGGCCGGAATTCCCCCCTGCGTCCGCCAATGTACAGTGTACAGAAGTACAGTGTATAGTGATCGGTGTACAGTGTACACGGCTCCCCGTCACACCTTGAGCGTGGTGTGTAACCCAGAAGGCTACCAGTTAGCATACGCGCTAGCAAGAGAACGACCGACACAATTGTAGCAGCAGCTCTGCACTGGTCGTTTTTTTTGGGGGGCGGTTGAAAATCGTGAAAATATTGTTTAATAAAATAGGATAACAATTAATATAAATAAAATAATAAAATTCAAATAATCTTTATTTGTAGGTTTGGGCAGGGAGGATTCCATTTGCCCCCCTTCTCTCCTGGACCCTCCACTGCACACCTCCGCTCTATTTGAGCCCTTATCGACATTCGTAAATGTCTCCTTCGCGCCGAACCGAGCGCTGTAAAGTGGTATTTGACACGCAAATGCTATAACGCCTCCTGGCCGCTATAACCTGGTACCGAGCTGGAACGATAGACGATAAATTTACGCACGTGGAAACAGGGGCGTCGCCTCGGAATTTTACCGGGGCGGCCGACTCCCACTAGACGACTAGGGGCGGAGGGGGAGGTGGAAACGCAAGGTCAGGCCCTTAATACTGTCTGCAAGAGCGATGCCGAGGTATTTTACCTGTAAACAACTTGGGAGTATTTTCGTAAGCGCATGCTGATAAGCGATTCGAATTTTTAACATAGTCGGTCGAGTGACATTTTTTGGGGGGAGGGGTCCCCTTTTCACCAGTAGGGGAAGGAGAACACATCGGCATTGCCACTCCTCATCATGAAAGAAAACTGTGGCAAGGATCGCGGTGGAATCAATTTCCTATTTAAAATATTTTCTGGGTGAAGTGATGCAAGATAATTCCGTTGCTAAAAAAGAGGTTAGCTGAACTGATAAATTTGGAGGCATTCCCAAATATCTGGGCCAAAACACCTTTGCGCAGGATACTGGACAAATATTTTCGCTTAACACTGATAAGACATACAAACTAGCTTATGTAAACGGTTTGAGCGAACAAACCACGTTGTCGACACAAGTCATCCAGGACGGCCATAAAATAATTCTGACACACGGCAGAATCACCCTCTTAACCATAGTTCACAAGGCATAATAATTATTAATAAAATTATTATTATCACATCTGAAAGGCAGGATTATTATGAAAAGGAAGCATTGTAAAACTGGTCAGAAACTTGCGACAACAGAAGCGATCCTACTGTTTTCCGAGATTCCCGGTTGTACTCGTTTTGTTTAGAGCCTGGTATGACTGCCAGATTATGGATCTGCTAAAGATATTTTACAGATAGATTCATATGACAGGACATACCAGGATGCTGTCGGTATGAGTCTCAATACCACCTTCCCAACCATTCCCAGTTCCTTTTTACACGGCGACCATGCGGTGCCAAAGGAGGCATACTCTTCACCTCTGATTAGTAAATCAGACATTGTTATCATGCCGACGTCAAAACAAATCACTGTAGCAAAGACCAGCCGACAAGGATCCGGTGACACCTTACACATGACATCATGTCTTTTCCTGGCTAGCATTGAGGACAAACGTCCGCACTGTCCTTGAGATAGGCTTTGTTCATACGATACAAACATCATCAGAGGTCGAAGAGTTCCGAACAAGGCGCAGTTCTTGGAGAGACGGTGTAGGAGGACAGAACGGGGACCTCTCGGAAGCCACCGGTCACATTGTCGTGATTTTTACCCTTCCCCGTAGTTGCCCAAAACTGTTGGTTGTGTGCGTTAAAACGCCAGCAGGAATCCGGCTTCATACTTCAGGAGGGATTCCAATGGATAGCCTCCGGGCAATGTTGTTTCCTCTAATCCTTTCTTCCGAGCCTTCAGGTCTATCCATTCTATCAAGGGCTATCCCATTTCTATCCATTTTTTTTACATTAGCTATAGTTCAACACTGTAAGGTTACACATCTGTCATTTTAGAGTCAGGAAGTCTGGGATCCAGGAGTCATTAAACAAAACCAATCAGCGATTTTTTCCTCGGCATGTTCATTTACACTCGAGGATCCGAAACAGGGGCGATGTCAGACAATAATCAGAGCGGGGAGCTTACTTCGCCAGACGTCGAGCCATCATAGGGAGAATATGGGGGAGGCTATGGGGAGGCTATGGGAAGAATATGGGGAGAATATGGGGAGGCTATGGGGAGGCTATGGGGGAGGCTATGGGGAGGCTATGGGGGGCACGGTCCGAATGTCCCCCGTAAGACGCCACTGCTGCGAGGACGTGTGTCAGTCTGGGACAGCATTATGATCTTTGAAGTTTTAGGGCACACTGACAGCCAAGGTTATATGGCGTCCAGGCCTGGAGAGGCGCTGAAAGGGTGCTGCATATAAGAGTGCTACTGACTTCCAGAGGCATGGGTGTTGAAAGCGGGGGGAGGGATGGGGCGAGTCTCCTAAAATTTATGGACTTTAGTTTTTGCGTTTTAGTCCATTACCTGCACAGACACATTTATATGTCCTAAATCTAGGTGCTGGGAGATACATGGCAGCGTTTTTAAAGACAGCCAATGCGTTCGACCTTCGCTTTCTACCTTCCCCCTCCCCATCGTACCAATTACCCCTGTCATCACCACTTTGGGATCCTCCCCTAGCAAAAATCAGTGACAACGCCCCTGGTCATAGGTACGAGAATGCAACATCGCAAACAGAGCTTCAAAGCTACTGTTTGCTCATGATTAATAGGAAGGAATGCAGATGTCAGTAATGAACCGCACCACTAAAGTATCAGTACTTAAGGGTATCCCAGCACACTAACTCAATACCTTTGATGACGCCTCGTTCTGCAAACACCGCAAATATGCCACTGGTGGCGAATGTACAATGCTGTGACCTCGCCAAGGTTTTAGTGACGTCACTGTTACCTCCGCCCGTGACAGTGGTAGCCAGGCCAAAAGGGCGGGTCGCGGCTCGACATTGGCGGACGCGGGGAGGGGGCATTCCGGCCATGCCCCCCCAAAGCGCTGGAGAGGTGCCTAACTATCTTTTGCCCCCCCCAAACGCCGGATAATTTTTTAAAAAGGTGTTTACACTAGGTCTGTAGAGCAAAAAATCTTCGCTCCCCCACCCCCCGGCCGGAGAGCGATCATGTACTTGGAGAGGTAGCTTATACTAGGTCTGTCGAGCACTGAAAAAAGGTGTTTACACTAGGTCTGTAGAGCAAAAAAATATTCGCTCCCACCCCCCCCAGGAGGAGAGGCAGACATGGGTTTGCCCCCCCAAACTCGAGTCTGCGTCCGCCCCTGCGGCTTGACAGATGAGGAACACGCCTGTCTGTCAGATGTTACGGTATCGATTCAAACGCGCATCTTCAGGTGGATATTCACTCATTACAATACAAAAAGCGCAACAGAGAGGGACAAGTAGAAAGTGGAACTTTGGGTGTACGCAACTGCAACGAGAAAAATGGGCAACAAAACACCAATCATTCTGGGTGTATGCTAACGCTTTTGTTTTGACAAGTCTGTACTATCTGCATGCCTATTCTTCTCTGTCTATAGAAATTGTATGCGCTTATGTTACATAAAGCTACAATGCCCTATGCCTGATTGGCGACGCCATATGACCCTGGCAGTTGGAGCGTCGATAAGCCCCAATAATTATTATCATTATGCCTGATGGAAGTTCTTACAGAAAGCTGTATGGTTTTACCTACACAAAAAAGGCTTGCATTGAACGGAATATAATAACATCAGTGTCTTGTTCCTCAGTGTGCCCCTCTAGTGTTAGGAGGGGGATCCTATCGAGGGGTTGCCAATACTCACATCCTCAGGGTGGAAAGTGACCTTTCAGGGGACCCCGAGGACGTTTCAGGGGTACGCAGATGCTCAAAAGGGGAGAGGGCAGGCATGTACCCCTTTACCCTGGGTTCGCGTATTCTCCACTATATAGAGCATATTCGCCGAGGTTCCTCGCACCAACTAAACAGCTGAAGCAACAGAGTAAGGCTGAAAAAACAGAGTAAGGTCACACCGTGAAACACACCATGGAAAACGAGCTATCTGCGTAGCGGTTCAAGCCTCTGTCATCCAACCCCAAACCCGCTTCCCGCCCGGCGCCTCGTGTGCTGTCTCGCGCTACCTTGTGGCATCAAAAGCGGCGCAGTGAAGTGGTCACGGCACGGTGTCACCTTTTGACCCCGCCCCCGGCGCCGTCGCGACAATGGCAACACCGCGGCACCACGCCCCCGCCGCTGCCCATTAGTGATGCAAAAAAATGACACAGTGGGTTGGTGGGAATGAATTTATGATCTCACCTCGGGTTGATTACCATGGAAATTATGGAATATATAGGGCACACCCTGCACGTTTTCTGTATTTCTAAGCAGTGTAGCTTAGGATGGAAACACCTTTCGAATATTTAAGCAAATGCGAGAGCGATACTAATTGTCAGGCTCGGATTCAAGGGGAGGGGGCGAAATTCATTTCCCAAAAACACGTTTTTCGCCGATTTGTAAAAAAGACATGTATTTGACGATTTTGGCGCCGTTGCTCCCCCCACCACACACACACACGGTCTAGATCTGCCACTGCCATTTTTCGCCTGGAAAATTATCGTGCAGGGAGCGCGTCTGCTCCCATTCAAAAGGATTGCAACACCCAAACAGACTTCGGAAACAGTTCATAATGATAGCCCAAAGAGACAGCCGTCAATGTCGTAATGTAATTCACCGCAAAGACTATGTCTCAGAATGTTCCGTACCCATCCCAACGTCCGTCGCTCGTACAAACGAGTACGAAAAAAACGTAATATTTTCACTGGATATCACGAGACAGGATAGGACAACAATTAGCAACAGCACATCACAAGTCATGGCGCCCATAGGCGGATCCAGGATTGCCGATCTGGGGCGGAGCGCCTTCTCGGGGTGGGGCACCATCCGGACCAGGGGGCGCCACTTTTGACCGGCAAAACCTATCAGGTTGGTACAAAATCCTATCGGTGGGCGCCGATTTTCGCATCCTGGAGGGAGGGAGAGAGGGGGTGGGAAGCGACATTCCAGATTTCAGACGGGCGCCATCGACCTTTCAGGAGGCGAGGGGCGCCATCGACCTTTCAGGAGGCGAGGGGGCGCCGTGACCATTTCAGGGAGCACCGAGGGTCGATCGGGGGGGCAGTACCCCTTTTACCCCCCTCCCTGGATCCGCCTATGCTGCCGCCTCAGCGCGCAGACGCTTAGCAGCCGTGCGCAGTCAAATCATTAGCGCCGGGGTCCACTGCCTGATCGCTCTGCACTCTGCAAGCGGGGAAATCGTGACGGTGCCGCTGGGTTCACCCCCCACCCAGTCTTCACATACGCCCAGCCGGCGAGCACGGTGAGAGGGAGGGGGGCGTGGGTGCTGGTGACTGGCGCGGTCATTAGCCGCCAACCGGCCGCGGAGGTTCATTAGAAGCTAGCTCACCGGGAAGGTTCAACCATTAGCGGATCCAAGGGGGGCTAGGGGGCTCAAGTCCCCCCCCAATGTCCGAGCCCCTATAATTGATACATAGGCGACGGGCTGCCCGAGGTACTGGCTGGTGAGGCTCGAGTCCCTTTTGTCCCCCCAAATGAATTCCTGGATCCGCCACTGGGTTCAACTACTGGCTCGGGCAGGATGCACTGCAATAGCAGAGAGAAGATCTTTCTTCTGTTTTGCATTAATTTGCTTAAGTTGAAGAAGATATTGTCTGCTTGAATGATTGTCATAAGTTTTGCTACCAACGTCTTGTGGTTATTGCAGGTGGACACTTAGCTATATTCGTTTACTTCGGACATATTCAAGACACACCACTATCAGCATGATAACTTATATATAATACAAATAATATCCGCCGACAGATCCAAGCCGACACCTAAACCAAGGCCGCCCTCTCCGGCAGCCAAAAATAGCTGGGTCACGAAGCCCAGGGTGACCCAGGCGTGACCGGGGCGTTCGACGTATGTTGCACACCATGCAGAGCCTCGAAACCGGCCGCTCAGCCAGAGACGGACTGGCCAATGCCACCGGTGATTATCACTCGTCTGAGCCGTGGCCGGCACGTCAGCCAATACACGACCCAGTTCGTGCTAGCAAACGCCGCGATGATAGGTGCTGAATGGGAGACGAGAGGCCAGCAGTGGGGGAGGGGCCATGGATGGTACTGGTCTTGCAAGACAACACTAGGTGCCATGGGTCAAATGGGCAGGTTCAGAGGCAGATCAAGACATGACGGGTTATGGATAGCAGAATGGAAAATTGTAAATATAAATAAATAAATAAATATATATATATATATATATATATATATATTGGAAAACCCACCGGTTGAGAACATGTTTTATGTCTCTACACCGTACAATGGTTAAGGCTTCATGAGGTTGGTATATGAGTGTGTGTGAGTATGTGTGTGTGCGCCTGTGTGTTGGATTTAAAGGGCATATCAGCTACACATGGTTGTATACTTTCAACTATCATTTACCTAAGCTCTTCATGCTGTCATGGTCGCATTTTTCCTGTGGTTAAGAACACACATGCGGCGTGGATCCCAACGGTAAAACAGCTTCGCTGAGGTGGACGGCGTGGCCGCGATGGAGTGACCCAGTGCGTGGCCGGGTCGTGGCTGGCACACGGCGGTCGCCAGTTCCAGGTTAAGCTGTGCCGACAGAGCGCAGTCAAAGCAAAAACCAGAACCGCCTACACTGTCTGCTTCCAGTCAGCGTCAATCCCAGCTCACACAACTAAACCAAACCGTGTCGTCAACTAAACCAAAACACATCGTCCGACAACCATTCTTGCACAGCACCGCCAGCGTTATTGCTGGAGTCAGTTCTCGGCTGCCCGGGTTTCCGGTCGGTATTTCTGACACCTCTGGTTGTCGTCTTTTTACCGGCGGTGAGCGGCAGTCCGGTATCTCACAACAGCCTTTCCCTGCCGTCTCACGTGCGTGCCCCGGAGCTGCGATGTCGACAAAACAAACCACAGACGGCTCACACCGCCCCGCAGACTCCTTCACCGCCCTTAATACTCCCGCACCGCCCTAAATACTCCCGCACCACCCTAAATACTCCTGTACCGCCCTACAGACTCCACTGCCCTACAGACTCCTTCACCGCCCTTAATACTCCCGCGCCGCCCCGGAGACTCCCACACCGCCCTAAATAATCCTACACCACCCTAGATAATCCTACACCGCTCCACGGATCCCACACCGCCCTACATACTCCTGCACCACCCTAAATACTCCTGTACCGCCCTACAGACTCCTGCACCGCCCTACAGACTCCTACACCGCCCCACAGACGACCCTAGCTCGAAATCGATTATGACCTTCTAAACATGAAACATGGACTTACAAACGTAGGTTAGCATCTCAAAATAAGAATAGAGCTCAGTCCGTTGAATACAGTTTTCTGTAGAAGCCAAAAGTTCAAACGATATTCGCCATGCTAGTCATATGGGGCATTTAACCCACGCTCTTGTTGTAACTCGAAATAGAAAGGCAGATTCCGGGAACGACATGCAGTTTACAGGAAGATGCCGAAGTATGATGCTGTGATGTCACACGAATACACGTTACTCGCAGTTTCTAAGGATACCGCGGTTTCACTGATACCTACGGCGATAACACTGAGTTTTAGGTCAAAACATGCAGCCCAGTCGAGACCAAACAAAAACATGTGTTTGTGAGCCAGCACACTGGGCGAGTAATTCATAAATAACAGGTATTTTCCGAAACGAATTCAAGTCATTGAGCTAATTTCTTGGGGGTATTTGGATACACTAACCTAGATATCAGACACAGGCCAATAAAAACTCGCATTTTTGTAATCTGCCCAAAAAATATTCCAGAAAAGTGAAATAATAAATAACGAGGTGCAACTTCTTATTCACGCATACGACAAAAAAACATTAAAAAATGAATTTCTAAGGTAATTTTTCACTGGGGCTTTCACGAACCTACGACCACAAGGTTATATGTTGCCATGGGGGGTGGGGGGAGGGGGAGTAAACCAGGTTCAGCTCGGGCAGGCACCCGCGTCTGCCTCTAGATTACCTCCAAAAGGCGGCATCTGCAACAACGGAACGTCCGTGGTGTTTGAACGCCGTTAAAATCGCTAAAAACCAACCGGGTTCCAGCTCAAACACAACCACGGGACACTCAACAGCCGCATTGCAAGAATACTGCTTAACAAGATTGGTTAGCAAGTATCTGAGCTCCCTCAGAGCTCGACCGTGGCCGGTAGCCGCGCTGACCGGTCGCCGCCGACACCGCAATAGCCGCACAACCGCCGCAAGAGCAGTGAAAGTGGTGCCGCGATGCTCGTGCGGCCACGTCGTGCCACCAGCGGCCTCATGAACAGGATTGCAACAACGGCAACGTCGCCCTAGGGGTGTCGTCATGGCCAGGAGAATTCCAGCCGACCCACCCACCACCGACGGAAACCAGTCCGGCGGGTTGGCTTGGCGTCGATCCCTTTCATTTTCCGTTCTAACGCTGGTGCGCGTCTGCTGTTGGAGGCTTTGATGGTTGGCGTGGCACGTGCCGGATGTCAGGTTTTTCGACACATCGTCACGTGAAATAGAGAACGGAAATGTCCATTGGGATTCGCATATATCCACTTCTTCCTTACGGTTACAGATCCGAAGGTATAGGCTATTCCGGATCCTGCGTTTGGGAAAGCGACGCTCGAGCTGGTTACTGTTTCTGATTCAGCACTCGAGAAATCGACCATGGAGCTGTTAACTATTTGTGATTCTGCACAAGGGAAACCGGACCTCGAGCTGTTTACTTTTGTTTAAACTTTGATTTTACCCATGATTATAGCACTATTTCGGATACCATACTCGGAAACCGACCCTAGAGTTATTTGATTTACCGGCGGTATATACAAAATTCTAGAAATGGCTGTACATGCGCCGCAAGACAAAACAAAGCTCAGCGCTTTGGCTTGTTGGTGCATAGGCCTTTGGGCGAACGCTTTAGTTATGTCTTTCCTCCAAAATGGCAGTTTCGCACAACCCTCAGAGCGGATCCGTGGGAAGCCCATCCTCCGCGTCACCACTAATTGAAAAAAACAACCACTGGTAATGCGCGACTTCCTTTCTCGCAAATCTGTGATGCTACCAACTCGAGTCTTCGGTCACTTCCTCTATTTTTTCTTAAAGCTATCTGTAATTACTGAGCAATCATGTGGCAGCGCGCCCTAACCAGCTCATATCACACCAACCGGTAACGTGATAGACTCGACAGAGAAAGCGTAATCAGATTTCTGATTTCTACCCACGGCAACCCACTACTGACGTGGGCCAGCAAAAAACACTGCGGCTTCATTTAAGAGAAAACAAAACCGTGTCGTCACAAAAACGGCAGCGGATTCCGTTACCTTACAACGCTTGACACTTAAAGCCCAACAGCGATCTCACATTTCTCGTCATGGTAGCGAATCAACACTAAAGGGGGTCGGTCACAAGGTGGCAAATACCATAGCCAAACTGAATATGCAACCATCATTCAAGTTATGCATATTTGACGAGGCAAGGAACCTCACACTGAATTTTAGATATTGGGCAAATATTTGGACACGCCACAAAGGTTGGAGCGAAGTTAACATGTACTTGGTACAAAACAGACCGGCGCCGTCACCATGACAACCAGGCTTGTCGGTTGTCATGGCACAACAACTACAAGTGCGTCTTGATACTTAGCGCTACTGGAATAATTGCAATCGTTAAGCGTTTATTACTCAATAACAAATAGCATACGAATACCATATTTGGAGTGAGAATAGGTGGTCCAAGACTGACAAATCAGTAGCCTCAGGGGAGGCAAACTACCAAGATCGTGAACAAAATCATTATTTCTTAGAGACAGTCGCGTCATTTTTGGGGGCTACCGCCCCTTTTCCCCCTACAATAAATGCCTCTACGAAGACAAGCCGTTCAGAGGTGCGTGGTTGATCCATGCATGGACCTCCTGAGTCAAAGGTCCCGGGTTCCAGCCCCGGCGGGTTTTCTGAATAAGCAGAGCCTGCTTCCCCGAGACCCTCCGAAGTAGGTGGGGTTGGCGATACCGCATGATCTTAGAAGTACTTCTGGCGTTAAACCCCATTAACTATTATAATGAAAGCCGTTGCTGAGTTGCCATAGCATGCTTGATCTGTCGTAAGTAGGCGGAGTTATGTTGGCAGCAGTATTATTATTATGAGTTTAAAAGTGGTATTAAAAATGACCATTATCTTCCAAGTTATTTTTATTTTAGACCTAAATTAATATTGAAAGAGTAGACACAATAATAGGAGTTTTCGACGTCACGTCTGACGTCGAAAACTCCTATTATTGTGTCTGCTCTTTCAATATTAATTTAGGTCTAAAATAAAAATAACTTGGCAGATAATGGTCATTTTTAACACCACTTTTAAACTCATGCTTGATCTGACATAGCACGATCTCATGGCATGCTTGATTTGACTTTAGGTAGGCCGCAATAACAAACTTGGCGATTTTTGCGAATGAGTAGGTACGACCTGATTTCCACACAAAAATTCCCAACAGGGCAGGGTTAGCGATGTCATATAAGCTTGGCAAAGGGTGCGTTATTCAATAGCAACAATTATCAACCGTGGACAACCATGGTTGGTATCTTACAATTTTAGGTCAGTCCTCACTTTTCGGGAGATCGTTGTGCTTTGTCTAATATGCATCAAGATCGGATATTCAAAAAATATATATATATATATATATATATATAATATATATATATATATTCAACACCACTGGAAACAACTAAATCACCCGAGCTAAATGCTTCCCCGGCTTAGCCACTTTGAGTCTGGTGTTTTCCAATTGATTGGGATCTTATTCCTAGCAACGGGATCGCGCAAGTAGGTTGAACTATATCCCCATGTCAGGAGGTTTTGCTGCTTTACAGTGACATAACATCGTTTCGATAACATACCAGAACAACAGGAAACAACACCAAAATAAGAACCCCTCTGCACAGCCACGTGGCCAGAGTTCAAAGGGCGGAAGAGTAGTTAAGTGTCCTTCCCCATACAATAGAATTGGTACGTGTGGACTCAGGAATAACAGGTACCTACTGCATGCATGTGGTCCTTGCCGCACGTTTTCTGGTCCACAACACAATGGATGCCGCGAACAATACCGGGTAGTGCTTACTGGGTCATGTTAACCTTCAATGAAGGTCAACAGGGCGACGAATGCTTCCACGACTTCTAGGGATAGAGGCCCTGAAGATACGGTGACGACCGAACGATACGGACCATGTCCGAACCCAGTGTCCACTTCAACGACGGAGCCAACCCAGCTGCTTTGTACAAAAGCGAAGCTTTTGTGTCCATGGAGGCTTCACATTGTCCACGATGATGACGGCCTTTCCCTCGGCTGGACCACCACCCCCCTAGATTGCGTGCCTGGATCCGCCTCTGCCCACTGCTGTCAGCAGCGCCACGCCGCGTTGCATATAGCCATAACAGATCACCGACCGCTGCAGAACCCACCGCCGCGTCTCCAGTGACGTCATCGGTCCAGCGCGATCAAACCGAATCGAACATCTCCACCTGAAACACCTACCCTGAGTATCCCCGCTGCAGCAAACACGGGTAGGCTCCTAGACAAAGACACCTTGTTGGTCACATCCAGAGTTTTTATTTCAATTGTCCAGACTCCTTACACCCCACAGATTGCTGTTCCAGAGAATGTGGCTTCAGCCGCCCCGGCCACGCATGATGTGCTCTCGCCTCTGGGCCGTCGTTGGACCCGCCCCTCCCGCGTCTGAGGATCGGTGGTGCTAATTTGTGCGGCTAGTGATGATAATTTCCAACGCTCCGAACCCGCTTTTATGATGGCCTTTAAACGAATGATGGGCTACGGTAGTAGAAGGTAAACGGTGATCTTGACCATACCCGGGTCATAACTTGGCACCAACAAAATGATTGCTGATACCACAAATCAATCTATACGCTTTTTCAATGTGTACAGGATTCCACGGGTCCAACCAAACCGGACATGGAAATACAACCCTGACGGAGGCATCCCGACATTATGGCATTGGCATAGGCAGATCCAGGGGGAAAACCGGCCAATTTCCCCAAAACCCATCGATTTGGACTATTTCCTTAAAAAATTCTCTTTCACAATTTTGGGTCCCGTTGCCCCAAAACCGTCGGTTTGGATCCGACCCTAAGCAAGGGGTCACCCAGTTGTCACCCCCCTCTCCCTTCCACCGTCCCTCTTTGATCACTAGATGACGGACCACAAAAGCGCGAAACGTTCAACAACTGAGCCAAATAAAGACCCACATGCTCGTTGGTGCCCCGGAAACCAACCGGCCGGCACAGCCATTGAGGTTCAAAATCAAACGCGCATTGTCACTGCGCGTCCCCCAGCGCGTAATCGATTGATCATGGGCGGCTCTCAAACCTCCCGCTATTGAACCAGAGGCTCTCAAATCAATTATCCAATCAACCCAGTCACTACACAGTGAGTTGAAGGAACTAGTCTTTTGAGCTCACGAGTTTGGTGTTCAAGAACCTGAATTAAAAGGTGTGCGAAACGAGGTCATTCACAGGCATTGAAACGGGAGTCGAGACACTGGATGTCACGTGATGAAATGGCGGACCCAGACCACCAATTCAGGGGGTAACAAGGAAGCTTATCGAAGCCCAAACACGGAAAGGGGCGTCTAAAAATGAACCAAAGTTCTTCGCTGCATTAGCCACTGCCACCCCTCCTAGGTCCGCCCCTGCGCCGACCATGCCCGGGTCCACCCCAATCGCCGGCTCCGACGATCCATCTGCCACAGCGGTGCCATCTGGTTTGTTCCGACACCACTCTGGCCTGTCTCCCACTGACAACAGCCTCTCGCGGGATAGCTTTTATTCCGAGCAGAGCCCAGCTCCGCGCTGTTAATAACTTCGACAGCTCCCCGGTATCTCCCTGTCTGTTCAGAGTAAGCATTCTTGGCCGTCATTTCGCGCCATTCTCACCTCACTTTCACCGGGCCGGCTCTCGGCATGTGCACACATTTCCCGGTCGGTCTTCACCCCGTTCGCGCCTTTTCACCATCCGACGTCGGAACAGGACGCCAGGGGGAGAGCGGGGGGGTGCCAACTGGGGCTATTGGGGTTATCGCCCACCGCAGTAGACTGCGCTAAAAACGCTCGATACAATGGACACCCGCGGTGCGGCAGGGAACCAGGCGAACAGCAGCGAGGGGCGGATGCGGGGAGGGGAGCACGTGGAGGGGGCTTGCGTCACCGTCTACTACCGTCCGACGTTGACTGGCTGGTTGTGTTAGGGGGCATGGGCGGATTTAATCGGTGAAAAATCACCCCCCCCCCTCTGTCCAGTCTAGCCTAAACTCATGCCAAGGTGTGTACAAGTCTCCTCATGAACAGGGCACTGGAAGGAAGCTGGGTTCACTGGAAGGGTACCGGACCGCTATGGTCGACTCTGCTGGATCCCTGAGTGCGTCCATGAACTGGAGCTTCGATATGAGGGCTGAATAGGGGGTTGAACAGGGAGCAGAGCCAGAGGACATTAAGAGGACACACTAGACGCCAGAGAGGAATGTGTCAGGGAGTGAAGCGTCCAACCGCGTTAGTTTTTCCGCGCGTGAACGAGCCGCTCAGCAAAAAGCCGCAACAGAGTGCCCAAGAGAGAGAGAGAGAGAGAGAGAGAGAGAGAGAGAGAGAGAAAAGAGAAAGAGAAAGAAAAGAAAGAGAGAAAAGAAAAACGAGAAAGAGAAAGAGAGAGAGAGGGGAAAAAGAGAGGAAGAGAGAGGAGAGAGAGAGAGAGAGAGAAAGAGAGAGGAAAAAGAGACAAAAAGAGAGAAAAAGAGAGAGAGAGAGAGTCGGGGATACAGAGAATCTATTTATTGCCTTTCAGGCGCGAAGCATGTAGTGGTGGTTTCACAGCTTTCAAGTGCTGTGCGAACTGGACCATATATCATACACCTCCAGGTTACGCTTAAATATTTAACCCAGCTGACGAAAATGCTGGGGGACGCGGCTTCCAATTTTAAACACAGGATTTGCATATCGCCTCGGATATCGCATACTTGCCATAATTTACATCCGGTTAGATCACACTATCGTCCGCTGCTTGAATGGCATGACAAACACAGCGCTAGACAACTGTTGACTTTTCCCCAGGCACAAACACTAACTTTGTCGGTGGGTGGACGAACAAACATCCATACCTTGCACTGGCGGATCCAAGGGGAGCAAAGGGCCCGTGCCCCCCTCCAAAGGCTAAAATGTTCCCCTAAAAGCACCAAATTTTAGCCGCTTTTCTTAAAAATACTATGTTCTCACCATTTTTCTCGGTTTAGCCCCCCAAAAAAAAACGTTGGTTTGGCCCCCTCTAAGAGTTGCTCCTGGATCCGCCAATGACACTTCGTGCATGTGATTTTATCGAGGTTCTGAGTTACATAAACGGTTGGATATCCAGCTTTCATTCTGGCAATCATTAACACGCGCATTGACGGGGGTCTGAGCCACCTTCGCTTTGACAGGGAGAGGGTACCCGCCCTCCTAAGATCTCGAGAACCACGGTAGGTAGCGAAAACGGTAAACGGCGTTGGGTAGCCCATCTACTTCTCCATCGAAAACATTTGAACCATTTTTTTGTTAGGTCACATTTAAGGTCACGAGAGGTCAAAATATGCCTTCATAGGGATAACATGTAAATGAAGGTTTTCAGCCACTTCATCTGAACAAGTAAAGATAGAGCAAAACGACTTGAACTGTATGAATCCTCGCAGCAAGCCGAATCAAATGGCATATAATTTGACCTTGCTAGGTCAAATCAAGGCTTTGACCTGACCTGAGGTCAGGTCAAGGTCAAGTTATTTAAAATTCATACCATTAGAACCGCAAAGACAAGGCGTGTCTAATGCAGCTAAAATAAACGCTCTATCACCATCCGTTACTGAGTTATTTAGTAAAAACCATTTTTCCCATGTATTTCCAAAGGAGAGGTCATGCCTCGTACCTGACCTTAGGTCATCGATATCAAAAATACCGGAACATATTTTTATAGAACTCGGTGGACCCATTATTTGATGAGTTTCAATCGGGTAAGTTCACCCTGTTCCGACTTACGCTATCTTAAACCTTTTTTTGAGGTCAGGTCACTTGACCTGTACTGGTGACCTGACCTGAGACGACCTAACCTTAAAATTTTCACAGAAGTTGTAAAAATGATGAGGGAAAAGGTATGCCAAGTACGGCGGCGCTACGCGCCACCGTTTTTCTCCTATCTCTGAAAAACCCGAGGGGGCGGGTACCCGCCCCTGCCCCCCGTCAATGCGCGTGTTAAGCCAGCGTGCTCAACGCCTGCAATCGGTTAAATCCAGCACGTGCAGTAATCAACTTCCGGTATCCCCTATTATGCATGTCGACTGCGCGGATAGTTCAATCGCATGACCCAGCAATGACGAGAGAGCTTTGCCACGCTGTCGAGAAAGCCCTTAGAATCCCATTAATCATATACGTGATACAATATAGTGATGGCCAGCTTGAACCCAACTCCGCTTAAACTACATAAAATATTCCGTCACGAAGCTAGGGGAAGGGGGAGTTAGGAAGGCTTTCTGGTTCTCGAATATGATAGTGTTGACCGGCGCTTGTTTTTTTTCTCGAGCGAACCAACACTGCCACTGCCATCATTAACATTAAGACAAGCAAACGTTTCAAAAAAGCCTCAACGTATGTCTCAATGATATGGATTTAGTATGGATGATTTAGGTATGTCCTACATAAGCTGGACAACAACTCGCCTCGCCACCGGGAGTGGAAGAACAGGACCACAGACAATTCACAAAGAGGACGGCAGGGCATGGTTCCGACCCCACAACCACCGACGGTCATCATTAGAGATGTCATTATTAGACACCGCCTTAGCGTACTTTCAAACCACCAAAAGCCCAAGTCCATACTCCTCACCCAAAACTCTCAACCAACTAAACAAACGCATATCACAACGCTTCATAAAACCTGCCCTATCAAACCAGCCCGGCACTCCCCCCATCCTGGGTTGCCGCGGCATCCCCCCACCCCGGGTCGCCCTGCGTCGTTTCTGTCACCCCCAGGTGGCGCTCCGATCGCTGCACACCTGGCAGTGCCGCCGGGCGGCCGACATAGCAGCAGACAGCTGGCGGTCTCGCGGCGACGGCCGGCGCGCGCTAACTGGCCCTGCCACGGGCGCGCTCAGGTAGCGCTACCCGGGGGAGGGCAGCGGTGACAGTCGGCGCGCGCTACCCGGCTCTGTCACGAGCGCACTCAGGCACCGTCAACAATGGGGAAGGGGAGAAAAACAGGGTAGCACACTACTTAAGACCACATATAAGAGACATCGTGACAAGGTTTTCATATGTTCCATTGGCGGAAGCTTCATTTCGGTGATAATCTGGCCTCATTGGCGTGCTGGGAAATGCACCACATTCGGACGCTTTCCTCTCCGGTGATGCAGGGGCGTGATTGTTTAAATGACTGAGTGCCAAAATTGACAAGTATGCGTAGCGTTCCCACGGGGTTACTGAGCTACATGAAACCAATAAGTCCCTGAAACGAGCATTCGATTTCCATGCCGCTGAGCCGGGTTCAAATCTCCGGGCGGGCATTCTGTGCAAGTCTTTCCAATCCCCACAATAACCCTCCCAACAGGGTGAGAGTTGGTAACACCATATGACCTCAGCAGTTGGTGTGTCGTAAAGCCGCAAAGTTGCTTTAAAAATGATAAGAATGAAGTCTAACGGGTGTTTAACCCTACTTCTAAGTTTCGATGGGGGTGCCCCGAGACTCACAGCAGATAAATAAATATACACCCCTGCGGTGACGTCATTTATCGACTGCATCAGAGATGTCTGATTGCAGTGACGAAATTCGGTGGGCAGTAATATAAGGGAATAATGACTTAACGAGCAAAATGTCCACAACTATATTAATTTTGTGGTGTTGAAATCTGCTTCACCACTGGACACATCCTTGGCAACACAATCCTGAAAAAAAAATCGAGAAATTAACGAGTAATCACACGCTCACGGTACCTCCGATATTCAAGCATTTAAAGCATTATACAATAGCAGTGGTTAAAATCCCCCACGTCACGCCTCTGTGTGTGCCCCCCCCTCCCTTCCACCACATGTGGGCAGGTAACGAGCGGGCGGTGCCTGGGGTGGAGTGGGGTGGCGGGGGGTCACACGCCTGTCACGTGCCATTGGCCTCCCCTCCCTCCCCCCCCACCCGCCCGCCACAGCTGGGGACCGCGCGGCCTGTCTCCGGGATTCTCAGACACCCCGAGCCAGGCCCGTATCCAGGGACTCATTCCAGGGTGTTCAGAGCCCGGTCTTGGTCAGCGAGCCGCAGACTTGTTAATGATGAACATGCGATTTTCCTTTTCGCTCTGAAAAACTTCACTGATCACTTGTGAATTGATTCCAAATATTTTCCAAAGAGGATATATCCACAGACCGATGTCCATTGGGGACAAACACTTGTGAAAAACTGTTAAGGTCATGTCGTTAACCTTATCAGCCGGGCAACGCCTTTGACAAAGCTCCGCCTGAGCTCCATCACAATCAGTGACGTCTAGGGCAAATGAAACATCCAACCTGTCTTTAATACCTGTCAGCACTAAGATATGGCCATATCTGTTCAAATCCCACTACAAATGTCACATTTCCCTTTAATGGCGCCATGACTCCCCTCTCCCCACTTATATTGGGATCTGAGCGCGCCACTGGGCGAATGCCACTTCACACAAGTGTGAAGTGAGCTCGCTGGTGAAGGCAGTCTGCTGGTGGCGGAGGACGCTGTTCACGTGTGTGATCACTTGTCAAAAGTGAGAAAAGTGGGATACGACCAGCGGCGGATACAAGGGGGAGCACTAGCGGGGCTCAAGCCCCTCAACCGAAACGTCAGTGCCCATAGTAACTACATAACTGGGAGCTGTTTGAGGTCATGGCGGGGAGGCTCGAGCCCCCTGGCACCCACCCCGAAATGAAGTCCTAGATCCGCCACTGGATAAGACACTGTCGTTAAATGCCCCACTCCAATCGAAAGACGGCATAAACGAGCTAAATGAATGCGTCAATGAAGAAGTAACCCACAGGAAACAAGACCTAAGATAGATAATCTGAACGCGAGGCAGATACCTGGTCTGCTTTCTTTCTTCCTTTCTTTGCAGTGGACTGGCTTAAGTCTCACCTTTCAAGTCTCTTTTGTACTTCCATGAAAGAGTCCAGCCACAACATGGCACTAGACTAAACGAGGCGAAGAATCACACGGCAAATCAATGAGATCAAGCACGTAATCCCCGAGTTTCCCGACCACGTCCAACGGGCTAAAAAGTGGCATCACTATCCCGCCGCTCTCTTGACCCCCCTCCTGGGAGGCACCGGGATGTGGATCGATGGTGGCGGTGTATCCGGAGAGGGGGTCAGGGGGGCCGGAGGGTGGCCGCACGGCCTGCCTGCTGGGGGGTTCGGGGGGAGGGGTGATATATGCAGGAGGGGATATATCATTGGGAGTGTGGGGAGCGATAGAGCATGGCAGAGCGCGGCGTCTGTTGGCGTTACTGGAGCCACGTCGCGAGGCCCACTCGAAGACGATAATTGTACCGCTCTGTCGATCTCATTTGATTAATTTTGTCGCGTAGGAGGCTAACTGGGCCCGTCTTTACAGCGGAAACCTAACGTGACTGCAGTCCCACAAACCCACTTTCAAGACCGATAAGAAGACTGCACAAATGATTCAAAATGCGTTTTACGTCATGCCAGAATCGCAACTCTCTCACCAAAGTCTTCTTGTCTGGGCCTAGGTGCAGTTCGAGTTCAGTAACTTCACAAAATACAGGCAGCATCTATAATCGAGCAGTCGTTTCCTTGCCTCATTTCCCAGTTGTCTTCCCACATTCTTCCCCAGTTGTCTCCGTAACTACTTCCCCAATTGTATATGTATTGTCTTCCCCAGTTGTACCCGCTCCTCATTTTCCAGCTGTCTCCTCATCTCCTCCATTGTCTCCGCATTGCCCTCCCTCGTTGTCTCTGCATTGCCTTCCCTCGTTGTCTCTGCTCCTCCTTTTCCAGGTGTCTCCCATCTCCCTCATTGTCTCCGCATTGCCTTCCCTCGTTGTCTCTGCACTGCCTTCCCTAGTTGTCCCCGCTCCTCCTTCCCCAATGGTATCGGTATTTTCTTCTCCAGTTGACTCCACACCCCCTACTCCAGTTGTCACCACATCTAATTTCCCAGCCTAGTCCGTGACTACTTCCCGGGCGGACAATGCCGTCACGGACTCCTTCCGCCACCAAACCGCAAATAGCACCATCGCAAACGCCTTAAAGCGCCCAGTACTAATGTGTTGCTGGAACCACCAGCCCCGGAAAGCAGGTGGTTTATCTGGGCGGTGCCTTAGACCAAAAGTAGCTGTTAAGTATAAGGTAGGATATATATATATATATATATATATATATATATATATATATACGTCTAATGAGAGGAAGTGCAGATGAAAAGAATAGTAGCAGAGGGTATTTCAAACCTGCAACCTATACAATAGTTCAAAATTCTACGTGTTATAAACGGATCTAAAGAACTCCAGACAATTTTTCTTTGCGACTCCGGGTCTAATTGCGTGAAAGATGCTAATGCCACTGAATTGCGGGCAAACCACCTTTGCAACAGAGGTCTTACCTGCACCTGCAATAAGTATAATTACGATGTAATCCAGGCAGGTATTCGTTTTCAGCCTGGTCCCAGCCATCACATTTCTGGCAGGTTGAACGTGCTGCGTTCGTGACTACACAGACAGACCTTTAACGCGTATCACGTGCACTTTCTTCCCGTAATTTAGCGTTTAAATTCCCAGCAAACATTACAGCACTAGCCCATATCACGCAAGCCGCCAAACTCTTCAGTCTTCGACCTGTGTCTAAACCCCATAACAGTTTCCTTGTATGGTCCAATCGATGTCCGCGTTGTATGTGTGCTTGAAATGATCGTCGACCGAAGCGCGCGGACGAAGCGACAACGGTGGTGTCAGAAGATCAATATGGCTCCCAGCAACCGCTCGCTTACATCGACCTTGCAATTAAGGATGATCGACGAGAATGTAAGTTATTCATGAGTCGCAGGTACCCACGCGGCAATCAAAGCCTGCCCCAAGTCGTCGGACAACCAACATCATCGGTACACAATCGTTTCCATGGTAACTGTGTCACATGCGACCACCACAGGGTGACAAGTGCATGGTTATTTTTACAGCACAGGCGATTAATGTGGCTGATTTAAATGACAAGCGCTAAGGTTGTTGTATCAACTTTACCCTGGTGTTAAGTGATTTTTACGGCCTGGTCATAATGGGGTACAAACAATTCAGCGTCGTCGCCTAAACAGACATCAGTTGGATTGTAAACAGATACGAGCTGGTTTGATTTGCAGCTCGGCGTGGTTTGAGCCGCGGTCGAACACTTGTCTGCTCTCGATCATGGGTGGAGATCTCGAGGGTCAGAACCCCCTGGACTTTGGGTCACCCATGGGCTTTGTATAGAGCTAGTTTTTCCATGTTAGCGTTAACCGATCCAGAACCCCTCCCCCCCCTCTATGGGTCGAGACGAGATCTCCAGCCGCGCTGTCGATGGTCCTCAAGCTAAAGCCCACAGGATTGTCAGAGCATGCGGTGACCCAGCTTCACGGCATAGTGTCTTCACACGTCGATGGGGGCGTGGTCTCGCATCGCTGCCGACGCGACGGCCCGGCAACGCACGGACAGTGGTGCTAATTCGAGATGGAGAATCTAGTGATGCAAATTCCACTGGTTAAATTGAGGCTTCCTCGCCTTACCGCTTTCCTGCAGCATTCAGAATGCGTCAACGTCGTACCAGTTTACACATGTATGGTGTACAACTAGACATTTTCAAACAGTGCGCCATAATTTTCTGGCTGGTGGTGGTAGTTTGACATCACTAATCGCCACTCTAGGCGAAGTGCGGATCAGCCTCCGAGGAGGGAAATGTATCGCCAAGCCAGCCGCGCGCACATACAGCCTTTCCTGTAGAGGAAAACGGCGCGTCTAGAACAAACTCAGGGTGGGGAAACCAGCTAAAATCATAAGTTTGTTAAGTCGACAATCAGGGGGTCATATGTCCTTCACCGCTGTTTTCCTTGCCATGTCGTAAAAATCCAACGAGAGGAGCCAGCTTCCCCATACCTGGGTCCGCCACTGCGATCCCGACCCCGGGGAGACCCAAGAGAACGGTTCCCCGTGGAGTGCAATTAACCACTCGGCGGGAGGTACGCCGCAGAGCCCAAGTCCAGCGGCTCACAACTTCCTGGCCTCCTGAAGAGATGATGCGATGTCGCGGCTTCCGCCTACCCCCCCCGTCCAGGTGTCCTCTCTCAGGTGTTTTAGTGGCGGAGCTGCACGGCTGGAACGCGACTGGAAATCTAAAGCCGGCAGCTGGAAGGTCGTGTGTTCCAGAGGGGGTGTGATCTTGGTTAAACATGCCGACAGTGGTTCAGACAACAGCTAGATATAGGCATCACTGCTGGTAAGGAGATACACAAGCCGCAACGTCACGATCAGCTATTCATGTGCATGAAATGTTTTCAGCGTTTGAAGTTACCAGCTCTGAGCCCCAGCGCAAACGTTTAACCTGGTCACACCCCAATCACGTACACCTCTTAACCACACATTCCAGTCCCAAAACAAAGTTCAATGGCCTAAAACAAAGGGAACAAATCGCCATTTTCCGCTCAGAGTCCCACCGGAAGGAACCGCCGCGCCGGCTCGGCGGCACCTCCTCCGTCCACAGGAGGAGCCCGCTGCGTCGTCTCGCGTCGCCGCCGACGGCGGCAGACGATCTGGTCGCTGACCGGACGGTCTCATGCGGCGGTCACGCGCCGGCCGAGCGCGTCGCAACCGGCCCCTTGCAGGTCGATAAACCACCCGTTTGAATGTCAATTCCAACAGATTTAGACATGGAGATTACAAATGAAGATGCGGATTTAAGCAATGGAAGTGTCAAAAGGCCAACATTCTCTCAGAAAAATGGTGAACAGATTATGTGATTAATGGTTGATATCACGCAACTACAAAGCGGTAACGTCCCAGTACTTCTACCACGAGGTTTGCTTTCTCTGGCATATATTACGTATTCCTTATTTTTCCTCAGCTAGTAAAACTAATGGGGAGTATAGCCTATAAATATGTCTAAAAATTCACATCGAGTTATAACTGAAACACTATGACCTTCAACTACTCCAATGCCCTGCCACCTGGAGGATCCTGCACTGCCGGCAGAGGGGCGCCGGAGCAACAAGTGCATGACCCTAGGAGGGTCAGAGATTGTTTATAGGTGGCTTCCATGTAACGACTACTTGGGTCAAGTGGTTTTTGTCGTGTTTGCCTAGTCAATCAGGGTCAGGGACGTAGCCAAGGGGGGGGCGGCAGGGACAGCCACCCCCCCCCCTGAGGGCCCGAAGGGCCCTCCTGAGGACACGATTCTGTAGCAAGCTAGGCACTTTTTACCCATCAGGGCCCCTTTGGCGCTGTCGCAGGGGCCCTTTTCAGGGCGCCGCCCCCCCCTGAGCGAAATCCTGGTTACGCCCCTGATCAGGGTTAAGGGTGGTACGGCCCGGGATGAGAACCACAGCACTGAAGTTTAACATGGGCTCGTCTTTGGGAAGATACACCTATTTGGGATGGTGACACCTAGATGAGAAGAGAGAGAGAGAGTGAGCCTCCACACATAGACAGAGTCCCGTGCTAGAAGAGGCCCAGGATGAAGATGTTATTTTTGGGACGTACGCTGGAAATCCGAGGACCGCATGCCAGATCTCGCGGTTTGGGATGCCCGCGGTCCGACCGCTGATGTCATGTATCGCCGAAAGCTTTCGCCTGGCCAGCTCTCTGCATGTCACTTTAACTCATAGTCCACATTTTACAGTACGGCCGATCTTCTCACAGCACTGATTGCGACCCTTGCGTCGTTCATTGGTTCACGGAGGGCAATATCTGGATTGTATAATAATTGTTGGGGTTAAAAGACGCACTTACCGCAGAAGTAACAAGTCGTTACCAACTCGCAGCCTGTTGGGAGGAAATTGGGATCGACTTATTCAGAGGCTATGCCGGGATTTGAACCCGAGACCTGTGGCTCAGAACACAGGAGCATTACACGAACCACGCATTCCCCTACCTGGATCGTATCACAATTCACACACCCTGAGTCAAAGTTGGAGTTCTGAATGGGATGCACATGGATAACGGAATGATATGAAATGAGACAGAAGGGGAAATGTTTCAGTTTGCATCTGGGCCGGGACGGGGCAGAAATTTTTCTGAAACGTAACGAAAAGAAAACGGATGGAACCGGACCCGACATTAAATATATTACCCGGGAACAAAAATAGAGACGAGGCAGAATTGGGTGGAACAAGGTGGCGCAGATCCTACAATGTCGCCCCACAGTGACCTCTTGTCAAGGTGCGCACTATTCACCTCCTCGCCATCAGCTGGTCTATCGTACAATGTGACAAGGCAAAGAGCTCACACACAAAAGTGCCACCTTTCAGAGCGTCATCACACCCAAAGCCCTTGAACCTACAGGTAGGAGGGGAATCAGAGAGGGTGACGATTTTCAGTGTCGAGACAGGAACGCCGAGACCGCGGCCAACTGTGGTGTCAAAACTCGGCCGAGAACCCGATACTTGAAAATGCAGCGTAGTTACTTCAGGTTCAATTCCAGAAATAAGGTGAAATATTGGTCTGAATACAGACAGTGTACCTCATTTTCACCAGACCTTGATACGGCCGAGACTCAATTCTGATGAAGTAAGAAGCCGGTCCTGTCTGTCTGTCTGTCTGTCTGTCTGTCTGTCTGTCTGTCTGTCTGTCTGTCTGTCTGTCTGTCTGTCTGTGTTGTCTGTCTGTCTGTCTGTCTGTCTGTCTGTCTGTCTGTCTGTCTGTCTGTCTGTCTGTCTGTCTGTCTGTCTGTCTAATTTGTTTCGGCCGCTTAAGAGTAAGCAACGCACCGGCTATTCCCACCCATTTAAGAAAAACCAACTATCACCCTGTTTAAGACCACTTCACACGAAGCGCTTCCTGCGATTCGAACTCACAACCCTCAGCCTCTCATCCCGTTGTATCTCCCCTATACCACACTGTTCGCTCTGAGTCGGCCCTTTGGTTCGTACATCTGTCGGATTGGTGGCGCAGTCGCATCGTCGCCGCCGCTGTGCTATTTACGGCGCGTCACCAACGCCGCCTGTGCGCCATTTACGTCGGCGTCGGCGAAACTGGCGCGGTCACCGCCGTCGACGCGGCGCGAGGCGACAGACAGGAGTATTGACGGGGCAACAGCGACTCAGCGTCGCGGTCGGCGGCTGGAGTGGAGGTGTTGTTCTGAGAGAGGACACAGAGACAACGACGCGACAGGGCGGAGAGAGATCGAGGAGGCGTCGGGAGTGAAATTCAGGCCATGGTGATCATTTGAAAATGTCGTTGCAGTTTGTACATTAGGCCAAATGCAGAGCCAAAAGACGGGAAGAGTTGAATTATGCAGATTAACACACGAAGATCCAGACCCACGGGTAGAGCACGGTCCATCTCTAACAAACTATGCAGGAACTGGATCCCAGCTCATCGATCTTGACTCCTACATCTGCAATGCCGTCCACTTCACCCAGGAACCAAGCAATAGCCAATCCAGTGCCAAGCCGTACAGTCCTGCTCATACAGGGGATCTGCATCAACACCAACAAGTATTCCTCCTTTTTTCCAGTCACCTTTTCCTGCGTAGCTACAAAAACGCCCATCCCAAACAGACTTCATATAAAAACGAAGCGTTTATAGGAATCGGCCTGTTTTGACGTCTCTCTCCGATATTCACTTGTAACTCAATCCAATCTCCAGATCGAAACAACTAGTCAGCATCCTCTTGGATGTTAGACAACACTTTACCAATCAGAGATGGAAACGTGACCTCAGAAGGCAGCCGGGCATCTGGTTCTACTGCAAGAGCGAACTCAGATCTGCAGTGGTTGTACCCGCGATAGTTCCCCGGGCCGAGACAGCGAGGCACACCAATCGGCCTTGTCATGGCTTGCGGCACCGTCCCTCAGCACTGTAAATATTTGGTCACTAATCCAGTGCCGTACTCGACAAGGTCAAGATGCCTCAAACTGGAGATGGGTGTTTAGAAGGTCGCACGTAAGATCCTGTCTCACCAGCGCATGAGAAGCACTTGGAATATCCAGCTATGATGATTACCATCCGGTGCCAAAAAAAACGATTGTCTCTCGATGAAGTCTACTACAGCATAACATGCAAGTTAGTTTCCAGCTAACCAACCTCCTTATCCTCCTACCCTTATGTGTGTTTAAGAGCTCGCTAGTTTTATAGACAACCACACCAGGTCCCTGTCCACCGGCTCTACTCGTGGAGGGGCCAGAAAGTGTTGGGGCTTAAAGAAGCACCAACTGCTCAGATCATACGGCGTCGCCAAACCGCCCCTATTAGGGGGCCTGTTGATAATTAGACAGACTTATCAAGGGAATCCACCGGGATATGAACCCGGGACCTGTAGCTCAGGGAGCAGACAAACTATTTTCTAAGTCCCGCGTCCCAGCCCACTGGCTTGACCCTGAGCTCCCTGGCTCCACCGGAGCCCAGCTCTCTGACTCCACCCTAGGCCAAGCCCTCTGGTTCCCCCGTGGCCGGCTCTCTGACTCCACTCTGAGCCCGGCTCTCTTAGCTCTACCCTAAGCCCGGCTCTATGGCTCCGCCTGTGACCAACTCTGGCTCTACTACCCCGAGCCGGACTCTATGGCTCCGCCTGAGCCCGGCTCTCTGCACCTCCATTCTTAGCCCAGCTCTCTGGCTCCAACCCCGAGCCCAGCTTGATGGCTCCACCTTGAGCCCGGCTCAGTAGCTCCACCTTGAGTCCGTCTCTCAGCACCTCCACCTAGAGCCCGTCTCAGCACCTCCACCTAGAGCCCGTCTCAGTACCTCCACCTAGAGTCCGGCTCTCTGCACCTCCGCCTGTGGCCGGCTCCAGTCTCTGAAGGAGCGGCGCCGGCGGCGGTGAGGCGCACACTCGTCAGCGGCGCCGGCTGTGACAAATGGCTGTGCCTGTGACGGTGGCGGTGCGGATGGCGGAGCGCGGACCGTGCGGCTCGCGCCCAGGGTTCAACACCCGGGTCGGGTCGCCGGGGAGAGCGTTCCCACCGCCCGCCTCCGCCGCCGCGCATCACCGAGAGGCTGGTGGTGTCAGAAGGAGGGTCCGCAGACCCGGGCGTAGCGAGAGGCAGAGGCATCGCCAGGGATCTTAGACTGGGTAGGATGGACTTTAACCTAACGGTGACAGCGAGGAGAGGGTAGGAAGAAAGGCCGAAATGAGATTACAAACAGACTTCTTGAGTGCAAACAAACATCCCTCACCCTGGCACTAGATGACTGTGACAAAATTATAAGGCATTAGTCAGCTTGCGTTCTTTGACCGTGTCCAGCCCACCGCACATTCAGAGCCCAGCAGCGGGCGGCTGCGTAGTTTTTTGACACCACTGTCTGCGGCCAATAGGTAGGCTGAGCGGTCCGGCACGCCGGTTCGGCGTCACTGAGGGATGTTCAGGATCCGTGGGTGGGGATGGGGATGGCCATCATTCGGAACGTGCACGGACGAGGCAGTTACTTAGCTGGGTAACAATCAGGGGGCAGAGTTATTCAGCTGAGTAACAATGAGGAGGTAGTTACTCAAAGGGTTAACAATGAGGAGGCAGCTACTCAAATGAGAAGCGATGTGAAGGCATCTACTCAGCTGGGTAAAAAGGAGGATGCAGAATCATTTAGCTGGGTAACAATAAGGAGGCAGAATCTTGGCAACCTTGGTAACAGTGACGCAGGCGGTGGGTATGATGGGAAGTGTCCAAAAATGGTCACCTGATTGGTGTGGAGAAACAAGCGAGATCAACCAAACGCTCTTTCTATGACACTACTAAAAGGTACCCATTGATTTCCTTCGTGAGTGACCATCCAAACAGGAAACAGGCTAACGCCGCACCAACCACTTCAAACGGGTTGAGCACCGTAGGAGTTGAGGTTGCTCAGAACGCGGCGAGTTTAGAGTGGCTGGTGATGGCTATTTACTACGACTGGCGCAAGTCAAGAAACAGGTTTGGACCATTCAATGTCTGTTCAATGACCAGAATTAATGACTGTATTGAAGGCGGTGCGTTATAACAGATACTTCAAGTTCCTGTTGTTATTGTTGTGAAGAACTTTGCAATGGCCACTATTTTAAGGTTATTTTAAGACACGATGTGTGTAAAATAATCGATCCGAGCAAAAGGTTCACAACTATCGCCAAACATATCACTGAAGCATTACTGAGGACAAATTCCAATGAGTATATTCCCATGAGCATCCGGCAGCGGCGAATCCAGGACTTCATTTGGGGGGGTGCTAGACGCTCGAGCTTCCCTTGACATTGCCTCGGAGCAGTATCTGTCTTTGCATGAACTTTAAGCAGACATTTCTGAGGAGGGGGAGGGCTTGAGCCCCCTCCCCCCCTCCCCCTTGTATCCGCCACTGATATCCGGCATCGACAGCCATGGCCGGTCTCAAGCTTCAAGTTTTGGGTGAGATCTTCAAACGTGTGGGCCAGTTACCATACCGAGCATCAAGTGAAACGCTACCGTCGAGGCGGCTTCAGTCTGTTGAATGTGCTCAGTTTGAGTAACGGGTAAACCGCAAATTTAATCCCGACGTCAATGGTAGTGGTCTGGCGTCAGGAAAGCACAGGCCGCACTAAGCGGATCGCTGGTAAAGACGTCGGCTGAGCTGCGATGGAACAACACGTGCTTCACCACCAGCTGCAACACATTGGTGGTGCCATCTACATCATTGTTGCTTTGGATAAGATAGGAAGTCACGTGATCGCGAAAAATGTCACCGTACTATAACACAGAACGATTACATTAACTCCCCAGATAGTGAATTTAGTGTAAGCTGAACAACAAAGCATGATAAGCAAACAGACGACTTACAAACTTCCATTCCTAAGCTGATGCATTTGGTGGGGTACTCGAGCGATCTACGTAAGCTTTGGACGAGGTTTTAGACTAAGCTCTCGAGGAAAGCCGTCATCTTGCAGCTACATAAAGCCACCGAGTTAATACATATCAGATATGATATACCTCATAAGGTCAAATCGTGTTTCGCTACCAAAATTCCTACGAGCGCAAACACTAACACTAAAAACAACCAAAACCGTAGAAACGCGTTCAGTGTCACGTGTCGGTATTTAACCAATTAGCTTCCAAACGTATTTGTCTACCTCGGTGAGATCATGTACTCTTTCTAACTTGCACATTCAACAGACCTCAGCATTCCCCGTCACTCGCACATTCCAGCGCAAACCCCTCACCGGAACAGACACTCACTAGAAGAGCGCCGCCCCCCCTTCCCCTGTCAGCTACCCACCCAACCCAAACACTCGGCGGGAAGTGCGGTGGGGAGGCAGAACCGCCCCTGTCACCCCACAACACCCCGGGAGCGCATACTGTCAACAAGGTACGCGCAGAGGCGCGCTCAGGGCTCCGGTCTGGGAGGGATCGGCGACAACGGGGCGAGGCGGGGGCGGGCGCAGGACGTGGGAAAGGAAGGTTTGGGGAAGCCTTGTTGCTTTAAGACAAACCAACTGTTGGGGTCATATGGTGAGCGGGTGGTTTGGCTGGCAACCAAGCCCAGGTGAAGAAGTATTCATGGCGCAGTAGCCACGAAGTCAACCTAGGCAGAAGGGACCGGGTGAACACGCCAAGTGGAGGGAAGAAGAAGGTCGGCGACATTGAGCGGGCTCCAGATTAGGACCATGAGGGGCTGGGAGGAGGGTCATTTGGTTGTTACGATAGCCGACGACTGAGGTCACGCCGTGGCACCACATTCTACAGTGAGGTGATTGAAAAACTTATATGTTTCGTGTCGGAGCCACTATCACTCATATCGATCGTGATCTATGGCACCTGAAGCCACGATTCGGCGGTAACCCTCTCCTGACAGCTACACCATTCTGGAGCCAGGATCGGAGCAAACCAAAGTTAACCACCACCGAAACCATGCTCAAGAACCTTCAATCTAAAGTTGAGAGGTGTGTGACAGTGTAGAGGTGCGTGCACCAGGTTTCCACGTGGTTGACACTGGTTGAAGGCCCCGGTGGATTCTCTGGGTGCCGAGTTATCTGATCCCTCGGAAGGTCCTTCAGCAGGGATAACGGTTGGCGAAGCCACATGAGCCCAGCTAATGGTATTTCGATAAGCCTCAAAAATAATAATAGTGATACACTCAAGTGGAGAGTTTGCGAGTCAGTTATCCTACTTCTGCTGTGACATGGGTCTGAAGGAGGTGGGAACAACCCAAGAACACTCTGTCTGACGTCTAATCGTTAACAAGGGCTAAAGAGGAATTGAAAGATTTGAGGACTTAGGCTTCCGATCGATTAAACCTCCTACGTCAGCAATCACACAGTGGACACAGGTGCATCCAGATATCATCGATCTCTTCATATTCACTCCAAGGTTCACTCCAACACTGGGTTTGGGGTTCCCAATTTTCAAGCACGAGCCAGCAGGTGCAAAGTTTTGCAGCTGTTTAAACCCCCCCCCTTCGGGACTCCATTTCCAAATATAATCATTGAATATTCAAAATCGCTTCATTTTAGAACTAAGGTCAATTATCATACTAATTAGTTTCAACAAAAAGTATAACTACGTGGTTTTGATAAATTTTTCGTAACTGCCTTTTGCTTTGGTAGTCCCAAATAAATCACTCATAGTCCAAGAAGCCATCTAAAAAAATACACTGCTATCGTAATTAGGTAGCCATTTGACACCTTTTACTGGAAAACATTGCTATTTATCGCTTCAAAAATCAACTCGGTGTATTTTTCAACAGCACAAAAATCTAGAAAGATTGCATAAAATTAGGGCGGCATCAAATTATGATCCTGTGCCACCTATAAAAGTTGTCAAGTCTCGTCCGGCTTTGCAGCCGGCGGTGCGTGCGTGTTTCACTCTCAAGATGGGAGACAGGTTCAGTCCCAAGGCTGCATGCGTGTGCTTGTACCAAAACCGAGACAATGTTACTATTTCTGTTCCTGTACAAGAGCCATTCTTCCAGGAATACTGTGCCCGGACCAAGGTTACAGTTCGCAACGAAACCCTTCTTACGAAACAATACCGTGCCGTTAGTATATTTAAGACCACGTAACAATAATAAATCGTTATCACCCTGGAACTTTACTTCAATAACGTGCAGAATGATACACATGCATATCTGCTGGGCAAAACGCGATCTACATTAATTTATAACCAAACAAAAATAAGAACAAAGCTTGCATGACTCATGTAAACATTCCGTTAACCGATGCAACTTTCTTAACGAGGCGATGGTCATTTCCCAACCGCACGATGGGTACCATCCAACACACTGCGGAGGGTACTACGGCGAAGCATTAACCACAGTTCAAACTCCACGCGTGAATGATGGCAGTTGGTGGTTAAAACGCCTACCGTGGCATTGCTTAGATCGGACAGCGCGTGTCAGATTCCGTTTCCGGCCAGATTGATGAGTCGATTTTTTATCATGCGGGAGCGACAAAAACGTCCCCAAATCACAGTGGTGTTCGCTAAAGTGGTTGTTGGTGGTTCGTGATTTGTTAGCGGACTGAAACGACGTCACAAACAACCCGAGAGCGTTTTTAACTGATGAAACCTTGATTACGGAACAACGAACAAGTAAATATTTCAGAGAGGAGACATGTGCGTCCTAAGAGGCGCCACGAGTTAAGCGCTCAAGCGCTTTTGTACCAATTGGGAGTGCAAATTTCCTTGTGTATGCTACCACTATGCTGAAATAAATGAGAAAGAGAAAAAATGAGGATTTCAGAAAGCCCTGTTTTAAAATAATCAGACTATTAGTTACTGTAGGATTTTGAGGGTATCAGAGGCATTGGATGATTCAGTAGTCAAGTAGTCCTCTCATGTAAGGCCATCTGGTGAAGATAACCTACCGCCCAAGAAGACAGAGCCCTCAAAGCAATAATCTCAGCTGGGATGTGTCTGTTTGATCTATGCGAGTGCCAGCGACCTTATTGACGCTGTTCACGCCTCGCCGTTCGCGACTCACCAGAGGCAACCACAAGGTGTTCCCGACTGTCAGGACAGTTGACGTCGGGTTAAAGTTCCGAGAATGACCGAGATTCGAACCCAAGAGTATGAGAAGGTCTGTACCAAGTATCGGATACTCTTTCCTAGGACCAGCCGTGGGTCATTGGCTTTGTCTAATTCCAGCATACTATTAGCAGCCGTATTCGCGAATAGCCTAAGGCCATTTGTGTGAATACAATGAGTGCGCTTTGTGACCGTTGACATGTCTTTAGTTAGGCCTGTAGGCATGTATATGACTCATTTTTACACTTTTACATATGTTTAGATGTCTAGACCGTCGTTTAATGATGTATTGTTCGTGCTACTACGCTTATATAACTTATTTACCTTTTTAACCACTTGGCTGCACCTGTAATTGGGATAAATCCTGTTGGTGTTTACGCAAATACATGTACAAAATACAAATACAAAATACAAGTATACAGAATCTGATTACGCCTACACATGTGTGAAAGTCCAGTGGCATAAGCTATCTAATCATCAAGTATGGAGAAACATTGATACAGCAGAGGAAGGAGGAGGACAGGAGAAACACGAGTTTCGCCACTATCTCGCGATATTTTCAGACATCCCTGATGTGGCTCTCCAGACTGCGCCTAGTAACCGCCTTATTATCCTCTTCAGTGGCGGCATTGACAGGCTGTGGGTTTTAACAACATCGCGGTGCGTTCTGCGTGTCCACCGTGATTACACGCAAAACCGCACATCAAACAATCACGCGCTTCTTCTGAATGGAGGTGGCGACCACTAACCGAAGAATGAATGAGTTTATGGGTGTGCGGCGCACGTGCTCCGTTCCCCCGCAGCCGGGCCGCGCGAGCCCACTCCAGCTAAGTAATTGGTACTTCTCACGTCTTGAGCACCCAAGAATGACACGTGGAAAAACGGAAGCGCCAAAAGAACAGCTAAGACACGTGTGCTATATAAAAAAACTTGTCTTAGACGATGCGGTGGAGTGCTCGATGTACCCGGGGAATGTTACGATGACGAGGGTCCCGATAGATCATTACAAGTGATCGGGATCAATGCACGTTGACACGTTGAAGTTTCGTACATGTCGCTAACAGCATGCATATTTTCCTCGACACGGTAGCAATGATATATTGCATCAATACATTATTCCACGTAGAAGAATCTTGCCTGCAGTGCTTTCCCCATCTAACCAAAGGTACCCAATACCATACACTGGCAATTATGTTAGGTAGAAGGCTGTGGTCGAGGAAGTGGTTAATGAGATAACCACATCTAGGAGGCCACATGTAGCAAAAACCTCACGCAATAAATGTCGACTATGTGAGTACCAACTTGAGGTAGGGGGTTAGGCGGCGCAATGTGATATGCGACGCTCCCAGCTTAAATTCCATGGCCCTATAATGAAAAGTGTAAACACAAGGACGCCACACCTAAGCAACGCTTCCCGTCACCGCAGCGAACATAAAACCCCAAACTGTACAGCAACACATCCCATTGTGATAAAATGATGCTTCTTGCAGTGAAGCAGCTCAGAGTACTCACATCATTTCTTGGGAAGGATCCAGTTTTGAGTCAGGCGCCTACCCAGCATAACCAGTGTGGACCAGTCAAGCCAGGTTCAGAATTGTTCCTCTGAGTTCGGATCGCGTCAAAATACCGATCAGTTTGCGGCAGCAGCACGTTCACCTGGTCAATGTCAAATCCTGATCACCCACTGTCCGCTACCGCTCGGATCAGGACAGAATCAGCCGCCAGTATTTCACCGCGTTCAAATCGTCACCAAATGTTTTCACATTCAGAAACCGTCTAAAATGCTCATTAAAACACAGCTGTCGCGAAATCTCACCGCGCACGACCTCTCACACAGACCGCTCACTCTGGCACCCCACCCCGCTTAGCTCCCAACGCCTTCTGATCCAGGCTCGCGGAGACAGCTGGCGACCGGGCGGCCTCCCCGGTCTGAGAGAAATGGACTCGCCCGGTCCGTCTCGCCGCCTGTGATTGGCTCCAGGGCCGACCATCTGCCAATCAGATCTGGTGTGACATAGCCTCGGTTACCGGTGCGGTGTGATCTGGGACCGCGTCCGCCGCGACCGTCGAATGTCTACGTACCCGCCATAGAGTATAACCCGGCCGGGTACTCACCATTCATCCAGTGCAACATGATTAGTTTCGGCCTGTTATGAAGCTTGAAGACGGGCATCGCAGGAATAGATTGATTTGATTGATAAATTGATCAGATCAGATTGATGGTGAGTGTGTGGGGTGGGCTTAGAATCTATTATTTGTTAATGCTTATTGATATATGCACATTGGCGCCGAAAGCGGAGGGGACGGGGGACACGTCCCCCCTGTTGGGCAACCAGGGGGACGTCCCCCAAAATTTTTCGTCCATCGTCATTTATGCTGTCAGATACCGAATATGATCAAAATTTGTCTCCCCTGGTCAGCACCAGCCCGGGTCCGTCCCCCTCCCCCTGTAAAAATTTCGCGGCGGCGCCCCTGCATACGCAGACCAAAATTTTAAGATTAAGTCAATGACCATGAATCTTTCTTGCAAGGTTGCATACAACGCTGAATAAAAAATAACAAGAGGTAAATCATTGCTTCCACATAGTTGTAGAAACCAAGAAGAGTATTCGAGTGGGGACGAAACTTACTTTATTTTTGGGCCATTTCTTATCATGGAACAGCGTAGCGTAGAGTCTAATAGTCATAGTTAATATCAAAATAGGAAGGAAAGAATCAGAATCTCGATTTATTTTTTACGCTAAGAAGGACCCACAATTTTATTTATGAACACCGTTCTTAATATGCCATTATCTTCCTCTTCTTATCGATTGCTTATCAGGTATTTAAGCACCAATTGTCAGCCATGCCCATATGGCCAACTCTATCCCAGTTGGAAACGTTGCTGGGAGATCAAATCGCTGCTCGTCGAGGTATTTGTCGGTTCGTGGAAGGATGGGGTGCTATGCAGGGGCGGTTCCAGGGTGGATGTATTTTTCTCCTCAGCCCCCACATTACTGCCCAGATTCTTAAAAAAACATTAGGTTTTTTTTACGATTTTGGACCCCGTTGCCCCACTGTCTTCCCCAAAAACCGGTGCAGATCCATCATCAATAGCCACCAGACCTTGCAACGCTCTCATTTACTCCGGGTACATGAGCATCGAGCTGCCGCAGAACGTACTATCCAGGTGTATAAGTTTGTTTTTGTTACTCCTTCACAGGAAGAATTTTTACAGTTGGTTTGTAGGTCGGCTCCCTGAACGGACTGCATGCTCATGTATCCCAGGTAATAAACTGCTGCAGATGCGTGTTCACCATCTTACAATCCAATTATCTCTCAATCCAACCAAACAGCTATGGTCCCTTCTAATCTCACTCAAACTTCTAACCGCTCGGCTGAGAACATAGGCGGATCTAGGATTTCCGATCAGGAGGAGGGGATACATGGAATAATCCGCCATTTGGACTAAGGGCGTCCCAAAACCTATCAGATGGGCGTCAAATCCTATCGCGAGGTTGTCCGAAGTCGCATCCTGACGATGGAGTGGCTACATTTCAGGGGGAAGCCATCGACCTTTCAGAGGGGCGCTGTGGTTCAATCAGGGGGAGGGGGAAGTACCCCTTTACCTACCCGTATCCGCTGCTGGATCCGCTGGATCGCTGAGGATTGGATCGCCGAGGATTCACACAAAGCAGAGCGCCGCCCGTTGGATTGGTTCAGCCCCAGTACGCGTTATACTCTGCACGTGTATGTGTGGGTGCGAGGCTCGAGGGGCTGTGATCTGTGTTTGTAGCGGCCGCCAGGCCGGCACCGATGAAAATAGAAAGGCGGCGAGACATGGGCGTCTCCAGAGCGCGTGCCCGGAGCACGTGATTGGGGAGCAGTGTCGGGGGGGGACTTCCGACAAGGAACCCGGGTGTTTTCCTGTTACCAAGGTGGAGTCTTGGGCAGGGCCGGGGTGGGCTGTAAGGTCAGGGAGCAGTTCAAAAGGATCGTGACCAGTTGAAATGTTATAGCTGGCACAACACAGTTCTGTATTGTGTGATGCTCTTAATGAAACAATTACCTCGGGTACATGAGCAGTTCAGTGCAGTAGTGGATCAAGGGGGGCAAAAAGGCATTTGCCCCCAGATGGAAAAGCTCGGGAAAAACTATGTCTCTCCCCCAAAGCGATCGATCTCCTTTTTCCCCGACTTATTTTTAGTTTATAAGCAAGATTACTTCAAGCACAACCAGTTAAGTTCAGTATAAATATGTGGCCCTGGATAGGAAAAGATATCTTGAGCCCCTGTCTTTCAGCCCGACTTTTTTGCTCAAATAGCCAAGGCTTCCGGCAAGTTATATTGCAGCGCAATTTTTCAATGCGTGAAGTTTTTTCCTTTTCGACTTTTTGCCCCTCCCAAACCGACCGGCTGGATCCGCCACTGGTTCAGCGCACTTTATTTACGTACCAGCCGAGGGAACGGACTTATCGACTCATGTAACCGGTCGTCCCGAAGGCAGACTCCCGGTTACACGAGTCATAAAGTCCGTTCCTGTGCTTGATACGTAAATAGAGGGTAGAGAAGGTGCTCACGTATCTGGGGTAAATAAGAGCCCATATAATCATAAAAGACATACCTATACCACAAACATATACCACCCTAATATAAGGGCCATATAATATTAAGATTATTCTGTCGTGAAGAAAATCAGCTTCTTTATGCAAAAGTAGGGAACACTTACACAGCCAGTCTCCATAAACCCTAATATAACCAAATTAGCCGGGGAAAATATCGGGGGCCAGAATACTGAATATCTTCAAAACTGACACTGGCACTGATTATGTGCATATAATCCCTTCAAAATTGCAAGGCATCACAATCCAGTGCCAAAACTTCTCATTCTGTGCGTGGGGGATAATTGACCACATTCCGTCTCGCAGGACTCCAAAAGCCCTTTCCGTCCGTGCAAATTTCCCTACGTCGAGGTAAAAATTGAACTTTGTACGGGAAATAAATATTTTTCCTGCCCTCCATTACATTGCTGCAAGGCAATGTAGCGAAGCTACCGAAATATATCTAGATGAATTGCTCGTGTGGATCACCAGTTAGCCTAGTTCGGGGGTGTTTTGATAAAGTGGTCGGCAAGACAGGGGCCAAAAAGTGTTCAGTGTGTCACCATTGAAAATGTCAAACCATAAATGTGTCACCAGCCCAGGCTGCAAAATGTGGCACGTTTTGCATTAGCAGCATATCAATGGATGCTCCTGGACCATCTAGTTGTTGAAAAATATTGCAAGGTCAAATTATAGGAGCCAATTTCGGCGATTTGATCCTTTATAGATCTGGAGAAACATGTCGGCCAATTTTTGTCACCTTGCCCACCTTGGGCTGTCACCATTCAGAATGCCAAAATGGTAGGTTTTTTCGACCCCTGCGGCAAGATTGTGTGTGCTGTCGATCAGAGATCGACTCCTGAGCAAGAAGTGGTTTTATCTCAGAATCCTTTCAACATCTCCAACACTGGAATAGTTGGAGACAGCACATGACCTCGTTGATACGTCTTTTATTTTAGATTCAAAACAGCGTATAGCGGGCCTAATTCATTTCTCTTGCCACGATTGGAGCTTCCACTCGTTCAGCATTGGGGATCCAGGGGATATACTTTCCCCCTTCATTGGACCTCGGCGCCCCGAAATGGCCACGGCGCCCTGCCCCTTGAAATGCAACTTCCCAATTCCCCATGCCCTTCAGGATGCGAGAGCATCGGTGCCCCGTGATTGGATTTGGCGCCCACCTGATAGGATAGCGCCCCCTACCGACGATATGCCAACCTCTCCCTCCCCCACCCGATCAGAAATCCTTGGTCCGCTTATGTCGTGCACATCAAACTTTTCTATCATGGTTCAGATTGCTTACAAGACAGTAGGTACCCTGAACTCAAGAATCGGTGGCTCTTCACAATGTTGCCTTGAATAGTTACTTAAAGAGCTTACCGTTTCAAAGGAGGTATGAGGTCTCCTGGAATTGTTGTCTGGATTCTGTTGCAGTGTGTATGATGGGAACTATCCGGTAGATCTATCGACAAGCTGTATCCGACGAAACAGCTTCCGTGGTGAAAAATAGTTCCAGAGCAGAAATATAGTGCTGAAGAATAGTGCTGAATGCACCAGAAATAAAACGTGAAAGGGGTCCATTAGGAGACAGAATTCTGTCTTAAGGGTGTAAATGACGGAAGGAAGGTCAAAATGATAAGCATACAGTTTTAGTAGTGTTAGTACATGTGCAGTGTGCACACCATTTTGAACATCTGCCTCCGCTTTATTCTAGTGTTCCCTTTCATATCGCCTCAATTTTCTTCCCAAACGTGAGCTTCACACATCCCTCTCTCCTTGTGTAATGTTTGGTAACGCCGAAGTGAGCATTTCCAAAGCCGCCCCTTCATAAATGTTCGTGGGTTACGGAGGGCCTCGAATGAAGCATAGGTGTCAATATTAGGCGTCTTGCAGCTACGCCTGGATTTGACGAATGGATGCAACAATTCCTGAAGCTGCTTTAATTTTGGGAAGTGAGGCTGCATTGAAAATGTGGATGGCTTGGGGCAACGTTTTTTTATTTTTAGTTTGGCTCGTAAACGTGCCTGGTAGTAAACGTAGCCCGTATTCGTGCAAAGGTAGTCCTGCGGCTGTTGCGGGCCCTCGCCTTTTTCCGTATCCTATTTAAATCTCAAAAGTTCACATGTCAAGGAATGCTGCACCTATTTGTGATTACCTATTATGTTTTCTTCCGTTCTATTTTCTGTCCATCAGACTCAGAGCTTAAAAATTCATGTCACTCAATGCTTAAGACTGTGAAAACCAGTCTGGGGGCACTGTCAGATCCAAGGGGGGCCAAAGAGACCGTGTCTACCTCGAAAGTCTGAAATAGTATCTTTTGGCCTACCCCCAAAGGACCAAATTTTGGCCGTTTGTCTTTAGAAATACTATGTTTTCGTGATTCTTTTTTTCTCGATTTAGCTCCCTCCCCGAACAAAAAACGTTGGTTTAGCCCCCTCCAAAAAAATGCTGCTTGAGGGGCCAAACGCCTGAGGGGCTTAAGCCCAACACTCAGGCGTTTCCTTAACCATTCAGTAGCGGTCCCTAGACCTAGACCAACCCGTGGCCGGGGCCCCTGACGCCAACACGCCGCCGCGGGGGATGATTTGTACGCCCTGAGGCCAACATTGAATAGCCCCGAAAAATTCAGGTCCCCAACATTTCCAACATCGGCTTGCAGCCAATGCGCAGGGTCTTCTTGATCACAATTCGGAGCCCCTGAGATTTACACTCGGGAGCTCCTTGACCACAAATGATAGTGTTGGGTACCCAAGCGATGCTGTGCAACCTGCCACTGATTAACCTGATCTTCTGCAGTAAGAGGACAGGGTGATCAACAATTTGAGTCTGACGATGGCCCGGCACCTCGGGTACCAACACCGCGTTGACGCAGATGTCAAAAATGCACTGGCATTCCCATTGCTTTAGTTAAAGGGAATGTGGCACCTTTATAACGTGATTTTAACTGAGATAGCTAAGTTGTAAAGCATACCGGAAAACCCGGTGCTCAATATATAATTTGTCTTGGAACTCAAAAGTTCCGTAGAGAAAAGCTGAAAATCCACCTGAAATATACCCAAAATGTACCCAAGCAGCCGGCCACAGTTGTCAGCTGTTGGCGTGACGACATGCTGACGTCGCGGTGAGGAGTCGGCCTATTAAAGCCTATTGAATATGGTAGTAGTTGCCAGATCATGACGTCATCCACAGGCGGAGTTTTATTTCTTACCATAGAGGATTATCTTAAATATAAGAATATTGAGCTTATTGTACCTACATTTTTCAGACAAAAATCAGGGACCTTTTCATGATTGTCGGCTAAAAATACACTTAATTACACTAAATTCTGGGATTCGACCAAGGTGCCACATTCCCTTTAACGCACGTCATGTTTTACCCAAGGGCATAATGGCAAAAATTTAACAAGCACTCGTTGTTTCAATAATGCGTTATTGAATGTCTGTGTACGGCTCGTGTGCTGCAACTCAGGAGCGCGCATTGAGAAGGTTGTTAATTTTTGTGCTCGCGTTGTGACGACGAGAAGGAGGCTTGAGGGTATATCAGTTGATATTGAACAGCTTGGCTGGCAGACTGTCCAACAGATGATTGATTATGACTTACTTGTCATGGTAGAGAGGCCATCGGGATAGAAATGAGAATAAGGATACACCGATCCCTGTTTCCATTATACTTTGGCCTGAATTCAGATAAAGCTGCAACGGTTCGAAAAAATTCAATCTCAATTTTGTCTATAGCCCCCCGGTTCGCCGCATATTTTTAGTTCCCAGGCTGCTGTTTTCGGAGGGGCCCCCAGGCACATTTTCTGACGAATCAGTGAAGTTTCCCTTTAACCCCTTCACACTCCCTTTGCCCAGATTTGACAAAAAAACTTCACCCTCTTCAAATTAGTCTCATTTTCCTCTGTACTGTAAGGAACTTTGCAGCTAAACACCATCAATGTTGCACTATCATGCTACCAAACACTCCCAGATCTTGCTGGATGCACACCGACGAGAATTGGATTCAACCCCGGTTTCCATCGTCAAAAGCTATATCAGTATCGTAATCGTATCCGGATACAACGTCCAATCGCGATCGAACCTGTGCGTGGAACCCAGCTCTGTCACATGGGGGATGGTCCAGGCCCTCTTGCGAAAACCCGAGAGCTTTTGGTGCCAGACATTTTTTTCAGGAAATAACCAACTGGCCTTGAAAAATACCCAAGATAAATGATGTAAAGAAATGTAACGAATGCGCTATTATTGTCTTGTTCTTCCTAACGACAATTATGACTCACGTGTTTCAATCCTTGTCTTGGGTAATTTTTGATAAAGCGCCTGGCACCAAAAGCTCTCTCGGATTTTCGCAAGAGGGCCTGGACCATCCCCACGGTGATAGTGGAGCGGGTGTTGGTGACAGGACAACTGCGCTGGTTTTGGGATACCATGGGCCAGTAAACCTACCAGGTGCATAATCACGACACCCGGCACTCTGGCCAGTGGACCTTGCTGGCGATGTGCACAGAGGCGATTTGGCGGCGGCTATGCTACCGAATAGTGTCTCTATCGTACCATGCTGGACTAATGCCTGGCCTACTGCAGTGTAAGACGGAACTGATACAGGCAGTGGCGGATCCAAGGGGGGCAAAAAGGCATTTGCCCCCCCAAACGGAAAAGATCGGGGCAAAACTATGTTTCTGCCCCCCCCAAAGTGATCGACCTCCTTTTTCCCCCGACTGCTTTGTAGTTTATAAGCAAGATTTTGGTACTTCAACTCTCAACTTCAAACAGAACCAGTTAAGTTCAGTGTAAATATTGGGCCTCGGACTGAAAAAGTATCTCGAGCCCATATTTTTCATCTCGTGACGTGTTTTTTTTTTTGCTTTTCGCCTCAAATCGCCAAAATTGTACCGGGAAGTGACATTGCAGCGCAGCTTTTACGGCGTGACGTTTTTTTTTGCTTTTCGACTTTTGACTTTGGTTTGCCCCTCCCAAACCGACTGGCTAGATCCGCCACTGGAAACAGGTGCTACTAAATAATTTAGAGGACTGAGTTGTGGGTCCTTTTTTGCTCGCTACTATTTTTGTGTGATTTTCTTGCTAGGATTAATGTAAGCATTCCGTCTTAGGGTACTATGAATCCATTTTAAGGTACGAGGTGAATATGTGAAAAGTCAAATTTATATGGATCGTTTTCGAATCAACGAGTTCACTGTTAACCACGACTTGGCCCACAAGGTCATAAATCAGGACTCCTGATCCCAACATGTAGGGCACCTAGACTAATATTTGGGGAACTTGAGACAACGCTCAGTGGCCCATCACTTTGGATTTTAGGGGCACGGACATCCCAGGTCATATCACGCCTATAAACACTGACTTGAGGCCCCTTAAACAAATAATCCCGAGGAAACCCTGAAACTGAATGCTCGAGGAGCCCCAAGACTCGCACCTGGGGCTTTTTAAGACCAATACTCGCTTGCCACCTGGACTAGTATTTGGGGTTCCTTAATCCACTTTGAGTTGCTCCCCGACTATCCGTTGAGGCCTAGGTCCTATTTCTATCTAAGATAGTTTCTACGCTGGGGTTCCCGCTTAGATCCGCCTTTAGATCCGCCCTCTACAGTGTTTAATGTTGGCCAAAGAAGTCCACAAACCCTACAAAGACACCATCGACCTACGTCACTGGCTTGGCTTCAGAAAATAAGACATGTAAGCAATTGTTTATCATCAAGCCCGAAACTACTTCCGTATTAGATAGGGACTGAGATGTACCGACAATGGCAGCGCGACGTAGTCTAGACGCTGAAGCGCACTGAGCCCAAACACACACACACACACACACACACGCACACGCACACGCACCGCACACGCACACGCACACGCACAGGCACAGGCACACGCACACACACACATACACACACATACACATACACATACACACACACACGCACACGCATACGCACACGCACACACACACACACACACACACGCACACACACACACACACCCACACACACACACACACACACACACACACACACACACACACACACACACACACACACACACACACACACACACACACACACACACACACACACACACACACACACACACACACACACACACACACACTAAACCCAACACACACACACACACACACACACACACACACACACACACACACACACACACACACACACACACACACACACACACACACACACACACACACACACACACACACACACACACACACACACTATCGAGAAGGGCAGAGGCTGGAATCGTAAAATGTATGCTTTTTCTAGGGAGTGGAGCTATTATGGTCCCAAAATGGGAAGTAGACTTTCTTACCTGTGATGTTGGGCGAAGCAGAGGATGCAGCTCAACCCCTTTTTCTCGCGTCCCTGACTAAATAGCTGCACAGTCTAAAGTTTTTCTTTAGATTCGACTATGACTTCGACTCCGAGCTTTCAAATCGTCTCTGATTTCACACACACGCCAGCGCTCAACTACTACATTTTTGCACCTCATGTTTGTAATAGGCCATATAGATTCTGAACGAGAAGCAGGGTCATATTTCTATGACTTTTCACGCGATTTTAGACTACTAGCATTATGAACCAATTAACAACGCTTCTCTACCGATAAAATGAATTTCAGCGTTAATGGAAGCATCGCCAATTAAAAACAAAGAAATAAATTTGGAAACAACCAGAGCCCAGGCCAACAAAAGATCGAAATATGTGCCACAAAAAATAGTTTGAGAAAATAGTCCTGCCGCTCAGCCACCGCATCCAAATTTCGGGAACTCTCTCCCTTCGACTCCGACTACGGCCCAGAATCGACGTGGGTTACATTACATCGACTCTTTACTTACTCTAGTTTACTTAGTTACTTAACTTAGTTGCTTTACTTAGTTAGTCACTTTACTTAGTTAATTACTTACTAGTTAAATTAGTTTTTGTATTAGTCTATCGACCCCACTTACCGAAAGTAGTTAAAACTGCTTTGACTGAAATTCGAAAATCAGGTGTGCTGAAGGTTAATCAGAAAGGAAAATCAGGCGGCCACCCGCTAATGTTATATATAAGCTAGTGGACGCCTCTTTTACTCTATCTTTAGCTATAGCTAAACCCTCTCTCTCCTCTATCCCTCTCTCTCCCTCTCTCTCCCCTCTATCCCTCTCTCTCCCCCTCCCTCTCTCTCTCTCTCTCTCTTCTTGGCCTCTCTACATCTCCTCCAACTCGATCCTAGAAAACGAGCCGTTGTTTCTCTCCACCAGAAGTCCGAAAAAACACAATCTTGTGAACATAGTTTTGGAAAATTGCGAGAACCCGGAAGATTTAAAATAATTAAACTGAAACTGATATCCATTGAGGTGCAAACGATCTCGATAATAAAGTATGATACCTTACGATGCCTTTAAAAAAGTATGATACCTCAATCAAGAACGTACCCCACCCTTTCTGCCGGTTGAGGATAACTATTGAACCGACCTTAATTCACAATCCTCATTTCCCCAAATTCCAACTAATGTGTCACAAATTTCACAACAGTCTTGATTCCACTTTTGCCTTGCCCCCATCCCCACAACTATTTTCTCTTTTCTAACATTCTAAAGGCTCTTTACATCCGGGGAAACCTCTTCGTCGTGAGTAGAAATCGATCTCCGTTGGGGAAATAAATGTTTTTTTCTGACCTCCGCTTTAGACTACGCGGCAACTGCTAAACTCATCTTCTCTCCAGGATCGAGATTAAAACCATGCAGACGACGAGCCAAGCACAGTGAGTCTCTTCGCTGCAACTTAATCTCGACGCCATCTCCGGGACATGTTTTTCTTCGCTGTCATCCTCCCTGGAGGATGCTATCGTGCCGAGACGCGATAATAAGAAGACCCAGAGGCGCGTCCAGGTCACCTCTGAGGGGGTACTTCCATTGACCCGAGTCAAACAGCGAGAGGGCGAGTCGGGTAGAGTACGACGCTCCGACCAATACAATCGGCTATTGATGAAAAACACGCCCCTCGTGCTGATGATGAAATGATGTTGCTTTTGTTGAGTATGCTTCCAGCTTGAGATCGCCTCTGAAACAGCCAAGTGTGAAATTAAAAACTGGTCCGAGCTGCTGTGAGGGTACTTGAACGGATCGAAAATGTTATGATTCCTAAATAACGCGTAGATCCATTCCAAGAACACCAGCTCATTGCAGAGAAGAACATCTTGCTTTTGAAGTAGATTTAAACACAAGTACTTCAGAACATTCATATCAAAGGACAGAATCTTGTCCATTTACAGCTTTTTCTAAACATACCTAACTGCGTGCCTGAAATTAAAAATCGTAGGAGCTGCAATGAGAAGGGAGCAAACAAAAATTCACATTGCTTGAAAATGAAAACCAGTGCTATACCTAAGACCGGATAGATGGTGGTCAAAGATGTGCCCTTTCATATCCATTCTTCAAAAATATTGAATAGTCTTGATCAGCAGTGTTGTGCAGGAGAGCTTTAATAACATCTACACTAAATTCCAAAACCGAATGTGCCCAGCAAACTTACCGACTCAGAATGTCGCACATGTTCTCGGCTCGTCTGCACAACTCCTTTCTTCTCTCCTCCCCAAAGCCTGAGAAGAGCTCTCGCACCCCTGCAGAGAATGGCCGGTTCTTTTCGACTCGGCAATCCAACCCAACAAAGACAGCAGCAGCTCGCTCTCTCAAATAGCACAGATGGCCCATGCTTTGATCGCTCGCCCGATCGTTGGATACCAAATCGGCGCCTCTAGTTCTGTTTCGCGGCCCTCATTGAGGGGAAGGCCCCGGGCGACAGCGCGGCGGTGGGATAGTTAGGGGTAGCGGACGGGGAGGGGGGAGGGGGACACGCGGCGACTTACCACATACGGCCCGGGTGGAGGGGGGAGGGGTCGGTGGACAGGGGAGGACCGACAGCAACACGGTAAAGACCTTGAAATTTGTCCCGGCCTATTGATTTCCAGTGTTAGCCCCATCAGGCCCGACACCCCTCAGTGGGCGCCTGTCAGGGGCGCAGCCAGGTAGCCTGGGTAGGGGGCATGAGTGGGTTAAACTGTTTAAGAGTTAGTTGCTTTGTATCTTTTTTTGGAAACTGAGCATCATCCATCTTGTGTCACTAAAAGTCAAGTGATAGTTCAATCCCTCTCCCCCTCTGCCCACTTATGTGTTTCCGCCTCTGCTGCCCCTCATGATCAAACGGATCCCCCTGGTGAGGCTCATTGGGCGTCCCCCACTGAGTGACTCCTCCAGAGGGGAATATTTGGGGACGGTGACGCTGGTCACGAGCCTCCTGGGCCGGCGTCGCTAGTGATTGTGCGATCCCTCTGTTTCACCATATTAATCAATACCCGATTCGGCAGGCTATGCCTACTTACTGGTGGGTAAGTGAACAGTTGTCATGACTAGTGGTACGGTGCTTGGAAACATTGAGGCGGCATCGCGACTAGGGCTGTCAGACACAGTGGGAGTGTGAGAAAGTACTAGCAGACAGTGACCTGGACTCTACGCAAGCGTTAACAAAAGCTCTAAGACCCTCATTCGCATTACGGGATGACACAAGTACCCAAAGCAGGGGGATCCTGTTGCCCGTATGACCTGAATCGAAACAAATCCCATTGAAACAGAGCGTCTAGATGTTCAGAAAGAAGTTACTTGTAGAGTTCACGCTTCCAAACTGTGCGTTGTTGCAGTGATTATGCAATAAAATTATGCCTGCACATACGTAAGACAGGGCTCCCACTGAGAGGGAGGACCCACGGAGAGAGAGAGAGGCGAAGGGGACAGTTTTTCCCTCATTTCTCTGAACGACAGGGACAGGGCGCTCATGTCGGGAGCTGAAAGCACCCTGAGAACTCTAAAAATGCGAGTATTTTGAGGTACAAGCGCCTTGGTTGACTTCAGAAGATGACCCTATCAAACACACCCTGTTCTTTATTGCCGGTGGGTGTCTCCCGTTTTCACCTGCCGCTGTCAGGCGCCCTTCGTTCGACTATTTCTCGCCCCTCCTAAGACGGTGGTGCCCGATTAACCAAATTTGCTCGGCTACTTCTCAGTAATACTTTTGAGACGGCCACCCCTTAAAAGAATGCAAAAAGTACAATCGGGAGGACACTCATCGGAATCCATGCAATTACATTCATATCAAACGTAGCCTCCCAGGGTGACTAATACAACAGACAGCAACAGCCTAACACTTATTTTCATTGGCGGATCCAGGAGAAACTTTTGGAGGGGGCAAACCATCATTGGGGCTAAACCGAGAAAAAATCGCAAATACATAGTAGTTAAAAAACGGCCAAATTTGGTCCTGTGGGGGCGGGGGCAAAAGATACTATTTCCGGCTTTGGTGGGGACACAGCCCCTTTGGCCCCCTTTGGATCCAACAGTGCTTATTTTGCCTGCATGGGAACAGCAATGAGACATTCTAATTTCTTTGTCAAGCATAAGGATATGCTTGGAAGTTATGTATTCCACGCCTTTGCCTATTTTTGCGGCCATTACATAAATGTGCATTAGGACTATACGGAAGATCATTTTAACGTTTTGTTTTTTTCGGGCTGTTTCCCAGAAGAGTGAGCAGGAAAACTGTTATTTCCGTTTCCCCGCAGTCGATCTTCTGACGTAGCTCACAAGGGTTTTTGGGGGCGGTTTTTCCTAATTTTAGCCAATTTTCGGGGCGTTATACCCCAGTAACTAAGAGTTAAACTATATCAAGTAACACTTCGTCTGACTCCTCTCAATGCGAGAAATCGAGTTAAACAAGTTTAAGTGTTTCTTTAAAGTTTCGTACTTAGCCCAGTATATACGCAAAGTTCTGGGAAATATAAATGAAAGCGCAATTTTTGTTATTTCTTGGCTTGCACCAAATATCGCTGAATCCCAGCAATTGGATCCTTGTATGGATTACGTAGACTGCGAGCGTCTATGTCTCAGTTCTGTACCACAAATTACCAGCATTCTCTTCAGCTTCCGCGGGAGTCCCAAACCAAGCCGCTGATACGGCCAAGAAACGCATTGCAGGTAAATACCAATCCCAGGCGCCGCGTGTCCTCTTGTAGTACATATGGTTCGGAATATAATACAAAGCGTCGACAACTCTGACCTTTTTTGTCAGTCTTTAACTTTTGACACTTTTACCAAAACCAATAAGTCAGCGTTTTAGCGCAAGTTGCCACTGACCCTAAAGTGTTCTAATACCTTTCCGGTCTGCCAAATATTGACGGTCTTTTTATAAATTTTGTCCATCTTGTTACCCGTACGGCTGCTGGAGTCGGAGTCTCACTAAAGTCCTCAAGGGACTTGTCACGGAGACCCGACCCCATCACCCGAACGAGCAACTCCCACAATGAAGGGATGATTTAGAAGCCAAAGTTTAACGTCCCACAAAGCACAGGGACTGCCGCCCCGCTCAGGTCACCCTCTCACCAGTCGGTTGCCAGCCGACCTACGTCGGGCAAACTATTGAGCGCCGGAGCGTCTCAGGGAACCGATCCCAAGCCTGGACATGCACTGCCACGCATGCTTCTGAGCAGCGGGCCGGAGCCCAACGCTCTACCAACTGAGCTACTGGGAGGCAAATTTATTTATTCTCAATCACGAGCACAATAGGAACACATACCTGGTCTGAAATTCAGCCTTTGGCTGTAGTGGGTTGAATGAACTCGTAAGTGGCTCGGCTAGTGTATGATACAAAGGTGGACACATTGTTTGCAGTGGATTGTGTTGAATTCAGCTGTCGGAAGATCGTATATTGGTCAAATCCATACGATGATTACATTCATTAGATCATTTTATTATTTAGGCCTTAGTCACTGAACTACGAAACTTCGAAAATAGCGACAAATCGATAAAAACACGCCCCTCCCAAATTAAGCTCTGTAAGCTAAGTGGGGAGAGTTTCTACGAAAAAAGGAGGTCACCTAGTTATTTTCTTGCTTTTATTCATGGGAAGACTGCACGACACCACTGCCAAAAAAGTTCGGGGGCCGCTCATTCTTCACTCTACTGTTAACAAGAAGCTTTCCCTCTAGAACCAAAAACTAATCGGGTTTTGGCTTATTCTTACCTTCTACACTGGCTGGTTTCAAAATTTTCCCATTTCTTCCCACTTTGGCTGAAAGACAGAAACATTTTGCATGAAAATTGGGGCAGGCCAGACCATTGGCGGACGCAGGGGGGGGAAATTCCGGCCATGGCCCCAATGTCAACACTGGAAGGGGGGCAAACTATCTTTTGGCCCCCAACGCCGGAAATTTTTCGAAAAAAGGTGTTAACACTAGGTCTGTAGAGCAAAAAAATCTTCGCTCCCACCCCCGGAGAGCAATTATGTACTTGGAGAGGTAGCTTATACTAGGTCTGTCGAGCACTGAAAAATAGGTGTTTACACTAGGTCTGTAGAGCAAAAAATATTCGCTCCCAACTCCCCCCCAGGAAGAGAGGCAGACATGGGTTTGGCCCCCAAAACTCGGGTCTGCGTCCGCCCTTGAGCCAGACCATTTGACTTCCCATTTACTTCAACATCTCTATGGTAAACAGGCCGAGAGTCTTACAAAGGTGGAAGTGATTTCCTGGAAAACCCAATTGAAGGCACCCATCGAGCTAAATACAGAGCATCCAAACCGTTGATAGGGCAATCACTGGCGGATCCAAGGGAGGGGGAGAAAGGGTCCGCGGTCCCTTCCAAAGCCTAAAATAGTAGCTTTTGGCCCCGTAAAATGACCAAATTTTTGCCGTTTCTTATTAAAAATACTATGTTTTGCCATTTTCTCTCTCTAAATTTTCCCTCCAAACGTTGGTTTGTCTCCTTCAAAAAATTGTTCCTGGTTCCGCCAATGAGAGCTCTCAGATTGGTAGTAAGCTCTTACTACGAGCCAATGCGTTCATTAAAATCCACATCTGAAGACGGCGGTATTCGTCTGACTGTAACACTTGATTTATGTGATAAGGTTGATCACTTTGGGGCCCTGCCACCCTCTTCACTAAAGGACCAATGAACGCAAACAGACATCAGGACATTCATCAAACCACGAACAACCATCAAAAAAATTTCGTTTACCGTGGATCAGCTCTTCAGCACACATGCAGACCCTCGGATCTCCACAAATGAGCACGGATTGTTTAAAAACTTAAAGCAAATGTGCAGGGAGTAGTCTTCCTTTAAGTCACGGTACCGTGTTTACTTTAGACATTTTAGTTTTTAGACTTTACCTGCATTTATGCCATTGCTTTTATTGTAATGTGTATTGACGAGGTGAGTACACGACTTTCGATGTTTGTGATGACAAGGACCTTAATAGCCCAACATGTGGGAATGGTCTGCTTTTTCAATACATACATACATACATACTCGGCCTAAACTTATTCAAACTGGCCAACGCTGAACTCAAATATAGGATGTTAATGACAACTGGGAGCGTTGGAGTTCCACCCACATCTTCGCAGCCTGGCTGCAAAGCCTTTGCAGCCTGACGGGGTCGGACCCCGTCAGAGCCCCGACCGGTCCTAACCATCCACTAAATCATCCCCTCTGCACTGTCCTCACCCCTCTCTCCCCCCGAGCCACGTGTTGCTCCCCCTCCCACTGCTGCCCCCCGCGCCGGTAGTTAGCACCCCGATGTTCACCTGTGAGGAGGGGGGTGGGGGGGGAGGAGGGTCGCGTGCGGGCTCCGACCGGCAGGGTCAGGTATGTACCGCCCGCCCAAGAGTCGCATATTTCACACGTGCAGCTGGTAGTGGTCATTGGCCGTCATCGCTTGTTGTGCAGCCAATCTCCGGTACGACAATGGTGCAACTTCAGGAGACACGGCAGATCAAGGCTGGGGGGCGGGGCAGGGTGAGTTAGTTAGTTAAGGGCTTTTATAAGGCGTTCTGTGCAAAGCACCTTTGCCCGCCTCTAAAGTGTGGGGAGAATTTTCCGGGAGGGGTGTTTACTTTAATGTCGCAGAACAAAGGGACGAATCTTATTTCAAGGAATGGGTCGCGAAGTGTAGCAACACTTGCGAGGAAGGGGATTGCTACGGCAGAGATGCCGAGCCTGGGGCAAGGTAGGATTTAAAAGGGTACGTGAAGAGTCTTGCCAGCGTAAATATTAGTTTTGAATTTTGTTCCTTGTTATCAAATAACCGTTTGCTTACGTTACTCGAGTTCCTCCATTGAAAAGAATAATTTTGGGTTATTAGAAATACCCGCAAGCACCATGACGTGATGCCGCGGGTCTTTATCCTGCAACCAGGAGGTGAGGTTACAGCACCCTCTCTGGCTGGGTAGCCGCCATAGAGGAAGAGAGAAGGGTAATAGAACAGATAGAGTGTTAGGGAGGGGTGGAGCTGGTTAGTTGTTAGTCTTAGACGTGGTTAGTATAGTCAGTAGTCCTAAGTTAGGGTTAGTTGGTTAGCAAATATGAACGGATGGTTAGGTAGGGTTAGTTGGTTAGTTGAACTTTTTTTGGTTTCGTTTGTTTGTTTTTTGTTTTTTTCCTAGGGTGGGAGTTATTCTGAGTCTACCATACCTTAGGACCAGACAGTTAAAACCTAGTTTGAAGCACCTATTGTTTAAATTTGTCAGAGGGACGTTTCTAGTGTAATTGTTATTCCTAATATGAGGGGTGCTATTCGGATGCAGGTATTTTCCATACCTGCCACCATAGACGTTCAGATAAAGCTCTCGAGCCTAGAAGCCTTCAGGAATGTAAAGAGCTTGTCCAGCAGCTCAGGGTGATCATTGCCGAGAAGAGGGAAAGGTTTACTGGGATGTTTCTGTTGCGGCAATAATCTAGCATGGGCTGCCTATGGGCGTCGTGCTGGGGACAGTCGATGAGGATATGGTAGGGATTTTCCATGGCAGAGCAGGTACCACAGGTACCTACACGCCCATAGGCATTTAATTTGGTGTGTCCGCTTCTGAGTCTGGTCAGGATGACCTCACGCCGACGACTGTTTTGGTTGGAGCTGGGCCAGTAGCCGATGTTAGGCTTGATATGGAATAAATGGGCGCTGTGGTTAGTGGTCCAGTCATTTTGGATGTACTTCCGGATATGGTTCTGGAGGAGAGCTTTGCTATCGTCTCCGGACCATTTGAGAGGTGCGACCTCTCTGAGTTCAAGAGACTTTTGGCCTGTTCGTCGGCTTTTCATTTCCGAGAATTTTGCAGTGGCCTGGGATCCAAAGAAAGGAGACATCTGGGATATCGTCGATACCCTTCTGGATGTCTGCTATTACGTGATGGCTGGGGTTGACTACGTTATTGATAGCTTGCAAGACAGATTTAGAGTCTGAACAGATGACGGCTGAATTAATATTTAGGGTTCTAATCTGACTAGTGTATCTAGAATGGCGACAGCCTCGGCAGTAAAATTGAGCAGTTGTCCGGAAGTCGTTTTGGAGGCAAATATTTTGCCCCCAGATGCCGAGGCCTACTTTTTCGCCTATTTTAGAGCCGTCGGTGAAAATGAAGGTTTTGCCAGTGTTGTTAGACTGGAACTCTAAGAATTTCTGGGAGATCTCCTCTGTGGTGAGGTTGTCTTTGCGTGTGGTGAAAAGAAACTCGACTTTGGGCTGTTTGCGAGTCCAAAAGCGGAGAGTGGGGGTTTGCCTATGGGCAGGGTGAGCAGTCGTCCACCTTATGTACATATGTACATCCACCCCCCTCCTGGTCACTGTGTCCCAAAAGACTGATGACGCCCCCCTAAAGTGTCCCTTCCAACACCCTTCCCCCCTTGATAGGAGTATCGGCCGTCCTGCGATAAGATTTGGTTGGCGCCCACCTAATAGGTTTTGCCGCCCAAAAGTGGTGCCCCCATGGTACCGATGGCGCCCTCCCCTCCCCACCCCAATCGGAAGTCCTGGATCCGCCCTGTCCAGCCGTCTTCTACCGGTGGCAGATATCCGTTCGATTATCTGACCAATCTTCCACAGGCAGTGGCCACCCTGTGGCTCTATTTTCTATCATATTTGCCGGTAAGGCTTTTGGGACACCATACTCTAAAATAAGTGTACAACATTGGGTCGGAATGCACCCGAAGTGACTCACTTCACTCACCTCACACTCGAAGTGACTCACTTCACTCACCTCACACTCGAAGTGAAACGAACCACCTCCCACCCGAGGCTCTGCCCTCCCTTAGGTCTGGGCCCCCCTCCTCTTACCGAAATCCTGGATCCATCACTGCCGAAGATTCAAGTTTGTTGATTAAACATATTATTCTGGAAAGTAGGTGAAGGCTCTACATTTAAGGTTGATCTGGCAGGTAACCAGCTCAATAAACACCCTGCTTCTTCTGTTTGCTATATTTCACCCGATTTCCGACCGTTCCCAGGCTCCAGATATCTCTCAACACCTCTCTGCAACACCAATTTCATCCGGCATTTTCCGGCGTCTGCGATCTCGCGCTGTTGTCGATGAGCCACCTCCGCTGCTGCGTCGGCGGAGACGCTAATGGCAGAACGGTGTTGGTCGTCGGCTGCAACAATGGGGCGCTGAAGTGGCCGCCGACTGAACGGCGACCAAAAACAAACGTCCAGCACAGTCAGACGCGTCGTCAGCGCGGCCGTATCGTCAACTGCGGACAATCGCCTCTGTTTCTACCTGATCAGGTCTGATGCCTTTAGTTTGTTGCATACTACAACGCAGTCTCGTTTGAGCTGTGATTGATTAGGTCATGTATTGGTGCAGTGGTTCCGTTCCGCTCCAAGGGGAAGAAGAGATTCCGACCAGATGCTTTACTGGCTGGCAAGGCTTGACTTGTAATTGTTCGATAAGTACACAGTACACACCTGTCAGGAGATGTGACCACCTCAAAGCCTGCACCACCCTCTCATTTAAACAGACAAACCAGATATGGCTTAATGCCCCGTTTGCATGTCTACTCCACATTCTTTAGCTAAACTGTAATGGTGCAATTTGAGCCTGTCGCTGGCTCTCCTACCGCTTCGTCGGCTGAGAATCTCCGATCAATCTTTTTGTCGCCAGGTCAAGTCATTAGCCTTCTGGCAGAACATAAAGAAGGATGAGCGAAGGGCTAACTTCACCAGAAAGTTGGATTATACAAACTTAACGTAAGGATTATTTTGGATGTGTCTTTTCATCTTCTTTCCTCCAGAGGTGCAAAGGTCTCTTACTCATAACTTTATTCATAATTACCACATCCCTCCACCTTTAAGCGGCCAGAAGAACTCTGATCTTAAGAACATTGTTTGAGAAAATCTCAAATATCCAGAATACTAACACGTAACCCACTGGGGGGCGAAATTCGTCGCCCTCCTGGTTGTATCTACCCAGATAACGCAGAAATGAAGAGATGCAGAACAACGACACTTAGAGCTGCTAATGGCTGATCAATTTTACGCATCTGACCAATTATTTTAGGTCAGGTCAAGTCAGGTCAAGGAGCTATTCAAGGTCAAGCGACCCGATCTCAAAACCTAAAATCACGAGTTTGAAGCGGCGCCTAAGGAACATCTGTCAACCAATTGATTTCAAACTTTCACAGTATGATGAGGTCATTGGGGTCTACAACTGTGCTATCTTGGAATCATTTTATTGTTGATCAAGGAGGGGTAAATTTTTTGGTCACCCCATTGTAAGTCTGCAGTGAAAAATAGAAAAGGCTTGTTTTCAGTAAATACTGAGATATAAACCTAAAAATCCTCAAATCGTGCATTCTTACGACAATTTTGACCATTAAGTTGAGTTTTTGACCATCTAACCTGTCAAAGGTTATGTGAGGTCACAGGAGCATACAGTGATTATGCTGCCAATAAATTATTATTGAACTGAGATAAAGCTCCCATTTTGCTTGCATTGTACTTATCTTGTCACATGGAGTCGATTGATATGCAGCATGGCCACACCAGGTCACCCTGTGACCTTAGCGGATCTCGATGTCAGTTAATTTTTACCATTTGACCTAGTAAGGTCATAGTATAAACCACTCGATTTGCCAAAATGAGAGGAAATCTAATGATGCACTAATATTTCCCCAAGCTCAGCTTAGTAAAAATCTAGAGGAGGAAACGTACATTACCCTGCTGTAAGCCAATGGAACCTCCCTTGACCTATGCTGACCTCAATATTCACCTGATATAAAAAAAATTATTATAGCTTTCTCTTCGTTTCGTCAAGAGCTTTGGAACGCCGTCCATAATTTATATTTAGTTTTCCTGGGAAATGAGAAATGGAGGGGAGGGGGAATACGTTTCCCGAGCGGGGCACATCATGCCAGGGACCCCAGCAGGGCGCATGTTAAATGTTTCAAAACTGAGACCTGTACCCATTGAGGTCTCGTGCAACCCATTCAATATATTATGACATTTTCAGACGTATGTGGTTCATAAATTGCCCTCTTTGAAATTCCGACAAAGCGATCAATTCCCTTTAAGCACGGGTGTTACGGAGGAATTTTGACAAGAAGTGTACATACTAACGACTTCCTAAAAAGTGATTGAGCGTCTACCGGCTGGGTTCTTCAGTATCACATACCAATATTTTCACCAAAGATGCAGGGCCAAGTTTTCCACTGATACATTCACCGGGAAACTGGGGAATGAGTAGTTCAGAGAGCAAAAAAAAGTGTTCTTGGTTTAACACCCGCACTGGAGGGGGTCGGCACTAACGCGCACGGAGGGGGCGGAGGCCCCCTAAGATCTCGGAAACTAAGAGGGTTAGAAAAACGCCACTTGGTAGGTGGGGGGGGTAGGGATCTACATGAGACCAATTTTCATTGACCTAGGTCAATATCTTCAAGGCAAACGAGGTCGTAAAAGTCAAATATGGCCATGCGGATCGATTGGTAAATGCGTGATTATCAGAAAATGGCGGGAAAAACTAAAGGCGGACAAGGTTCATAGAAGAGGTCTCAAAGAGGCTTCCCCACAACTTTTGGTCAAGGTCATTCAAGGTCATGACCTTTAAGGTCACCATATGGTATACTACTATTATTTACACTTGACCAACACCTAGCCACTGTTGGCGGGAAATGAGGATGACCTCCCAATGACCTTGACCTTGACCTTGACCTGACCTTGTATGGGACCCTACCGATGACGTCATAGCATAATATATGCAGACGGGGTAACGTCATTGGCCGGACGCACAGTGGTCAGTGACCTGAAAGTGCAGATATGACCTGACCTGTGACCTTACCTGACCTGACCTTCATGTGAAGTGACCTACATATAGTCCCGCTTATATGACGTTATGACGTCACCACTCGGTCTTCAATGCAAGCTAACTGGTCCGACCGCGCGTTTACGGCGATCTCAAAATGCAGGTCGACTTGAAAGCCTATAAGTCAAAAAGTTTCGGCCGATTTTCAAAAAGTCTTCACCAATCGACGCCTATTAAATTCTTTAAATATGACCACGTTTCGGTTTTCGGCTACAAGCAGTTCTCCGGCCACCTTGGAAAAACAGGTGGGGGGCCTCCGAGGCCCCCTCCAGTGCGCGTGTTAATTCATTATTTTGGTGAAAGACAAAATTGACAGTTTAAATGGGACGCAAAGGTAAAGTTTTTATTTTATATACGACTGGTTTTGGAACCATCTCGGCCCCATTTCAAGCTAGAAAAAAACTTGATAATGGGACCGAGATGGCCCTGAAACCTGTCCTATATTGAATACAGACTTTGACTTTGCGTTGCATTAAAACTTTCAATCAATAAAAACCTTAATTTACACCTGTAATTCCCAGCCCTCAAAAAACATGGGCCCTTTCAACAGTCAGAGGACAGCTAGGCCCAAGACTTGAATTGTTTTCTGGACTTATAAACATATCTTTATCATCCCCTCCAATGTGCTAGTCTAATTTGTTCAAATGCTTCCTTTGCAGGGATTCACCTCGCAAGAAATGCTTCTCAATTTGGTACCGACAAGACACACCTAAAATATTTTTCTATATGTAAACGGCTCCTGGACCTTGTCTCGGTAACCATCGCGACCGAGAAAAGGCTTCGCACAGATGCATCATCGGTCGCGGAAGTGGCAACAACTGATTAGAGCATGACTTGTAAAACACTCTACCACCCAAAACCTTCATCCAAAATAACGGCAGGCTCTTTTCTGGAAAGTATGATCAGAGAGCTATGTCCTCGCACCACAGACTAAATTATTGTCCTCCTGGCGGGTTCCCAATAGCTCATAATGTCCTCAGCTTTCGGGTTGACCCGTTGGAACTACTTGGCGTGGACGAGAAAGATATGCGTGTAAAAGGAACTGGTGTCTTGCTGAAATCACGACACCCCCGTCACTGAAATTAAGAAAAGTAAGGCTGGATATGAATAATTGGTACGGGCTCCGAATCAGGCAAAAGAGTGATAAACTGCTATGGCTTAGAACTTGGTGAAATCTGGCGTTCCCAGTCGCGATCACTGAGCTGGTTGAAGGCCTAAACTGCTTGCCGTCCTTGGCATAAGCGTCGCTACCGACACAAGAAGTGAGGAGGTCAGTAAATCTTCAGTCTCCTTGTGAGAAGACACATTGCCCTCAGAAGGCAAGACACCAAGGATTTGTTTGTTTACGTTTTACCAAATGCACTGGAAATTTGAAGTATTTCTTAAGCACACGATTCGTGTTGATTCAGCTTGGATAGCTTCTTTCCAAGTTATTGCAGTTTCAGTTGTTGGGATCGAAGACTCACTAAATTCATCAAGGGACTTACCATGGAATCTTTGGCCTTGCCATCCGAACTAGCAGTTCCGGCAATGGAAGTCTAATTCTGAATCCAAAGCTTAACGTCCCACAAAGCACAAGGATGGGCGCCCGCTGAGTTCATTCTCTCACCAGTCAGTTACCAGCCGGCATACGTTGGATAAATATTGGGTACCAGAGCGTCTCAGGGGAACCGATCCCAAGTTGTCACCAGTACACTACCACTGCACGGTTTTCCGAGCGGGCCGGGGCCCAACGCTCTACCAACTAAGCTACGGGGAGGGGGGGATGGCGGGAAGTAGCAGTGAGAAGTCCTGTTTTGCATGTTTTACAGTCCTGCCTTGTGTTTAATACGGCCCGGATATTTATCTCAGTCGATTTTAACCCTGAACGCTCAGTACCACCACCGAAGGCTCCGCTTGGCCCTGTCTAGTCCAGCACCAATATCTGGCAACAAAAACTGGCACACCCGGTACGGAATAGTGGTGTCAAACACATATGACATCATTTCACTCCCCAATCCAAGATTTTCCAAACATAAAAAATACTGCATCGATGTAGCACAGAATCCCTCTGCACCCAATCCACAAACGCAGTTTCAATGCTCCCAACGCATTTCCAGGTAAACCGGAGACCAGTTCAGGCCTGGAAAGCTGTCGCTCTGTTGGGAATATCCTGGAGGGGAGCGACTCCCGAGCGGCGTTGATGCGTCCCGTGATTTGCCGCACGTCCAACGCGCCCGTGTGTCCCTTTGTGATGGTGCCGACACGTGCAGTCTGCACCTTGCATTGCAACTGCACCGGGCTGGTGGACAGCAGCGGAGGTCGGCTGCGCAGAGGCGCCGCCAGCCAACCAGCACGAGGGTGTCGTTTTACTCGAATAGTTATCGAGTGTTGAGGTTCTGCCGGGGTGCGGACAGGAATAGTGCAGACATAAAACATGTCAGATTACCAATAAAACAATTGTTGAATAAATTGAAATATCAGATTAGATACAAACATTTCAGATTTCCCCCGGGCACAGAAGAGCTCTTGCAACTGCTTATTGCAAACTGCGGCGGCTTTGAACGTAGCAATCAGACTCCTGGCATTTCGCGACACACTGATTGCACCGTCGCCGGTTCTTATGTCGCTGACTGACCACAAAATGTGCGGGAATAGGTCAGGCTCGAACCGGGGCCCCCAGGCATAGGGATCAGCACCGCTGTACGGCTGCAACTCGCTGGTATGTAGTGTGGACCCGGATTCAGATACAGACAGGTTGTTAACATCAAAAAGAAGATCAATGTCTGGCAAATATTGACACTGCGTTTCAGCTGAAGATATGGGAAATATGAACAGAGTCAGGTCGACCTACAGATCGGAGGTTTGGAACCCCTCAGTTTTCATCCACAAATTTCCCAATTTTAGGAAGATTGGGAAGAAATCCCAAAAGAATACGGAGCCAGGCACTACGTAAGGCAAGAAAAAGCTCAAACCTGATGGATTTTCTATTCTAGAGGTGAAAATTTCGTATCAGCAGCGGGTGAAATATTAAATGGCTCCTCAAATTTTTGCCGGTGTTGACGCTTATGAACACACCAATCACAGCAAACGCTCCGCTCCGTGCTAAACTTAATCTGCTAGTGGTCGACTGACCCCAGAAAACGGCAGGTTGTCCCGTGTCCCCCCCTGTTATGCGTCCCTGGCTACGCCCCTGACCGGCGCCGCACTGGCGGCTGCAAGAACAGTGCACCGAACAAGGCGGCACGGCCACCGCCGCCCGCCAACTATGTATAATTGGACAATTAATGAGGTCGCACTGATATAAATCCGCGCTGGTATCTATTGCACAAAATTCCTCAATGGCGAAAAAAGGAAAACGTTCACAGTGATGCCGCCTGTCAAATTTAAGCCGCCTTGAAATGTTAATGAAGAGCTTAGGTGTGCTTGAAGAAGGTTTGCTTCACTTTGTGCAGTATTAATGTGATAGTTGAAATCACAAGTGACGTGTGAACAATGATAAAAGGGCTGGGGACAAAAATTTCAAAAATCACATAACCTACCTACTAGCAATTGAGGGGGCACTCGGGCACCGATTAAGCAGTTACGTGCCTCCCATGCCCCTGGTTGTGTCCATGCCCTGGCCCTTGAGAGACACTTCGGCTGGAGCAAGGGGGACATCTTTGCCGACGAGAGAAAATTATTGGCCTCCAGACCGAGCACTCCGACTCCTTTCAGCGGCTCTGACAGGTAAAAACACTGTCAAAAAAACAAAGGGCTAGTTATAGTGAACAGTAACCTACGGGAAATATATCAGATTGTGAAGTCATAGGTCAATGGCGTTGAATGACCTTGACCCCAAAATTCAGAGACCATTTTATGGGACCTCCCTTAACCTGTGCCCCACCGGGGATCCGTCACCACCGGGGGCATCGATGACCCCCCTCTAACTTCGAAAATATGGGGGTTAGCGCAAATGTGCAAAAATGCATTAAGAAGCTCGTGTGAATTCAGTAGGAAATTACATTGCATGTATAAACGCTCAGGTCAATGGTTTGACCCATAAGCGTCGCCAACGACAAAAAGTGAAGGGGCCAGCCAAACTTCAACGTGATGCTGAAAACAAAATGTGCACGTTAGGACCAAAAACTCTTCGAATTTGGGCTCCTCGTTGCCTTCCGCAGCGACTGTTGATAAAAATCTCCAGTTTTCTCCCATTTTGACTGAGATCAGGAAATTTTTGGCAAAGAAGTGTAGGGCCAAGCACCCCCTGCCCCCCTTTCCGACGCTTATGGTTTGACCTCCAGAGGTCAAGTTAGGTCACGATAGGCTACTTCAACTAAAATATGCAACGCTTAAGCAAACTGGGCATAGTTCCCATGCCGTTAGAGCTATTGCAATTTGGTAGAGTACATTTGATAGGAAAATGCCAGACCTTTTTCCTGCTATGTGAAACATAATGACCTCCCGCCAGTGGTTTGACCTCCAGATGTCACCTCGTGACCTAATTTGACCTGAGGTCACAAAAGGTCAGAAAGTGACCTTGCCGTATATCAAATAAAAGCCAGTGACGAGACATACACCATGGCTTTTATTTTAGCGCTCTAGCTTGATTAGGTCAAAGACTATCGTCAAAATACTGTTTTTGACCCCTGGTGACCTGTGATGAACTTAGAAAGGTCAAAGGGCAGATATCAGCCCTGGGATCCGTAAAAAGGGTGTCCAAGAAGGTTTTTCTGAGCAATCTGTGCATTTGCAATCATTTTTGTGACTTTAAGATCATAAGACAGTTTTCCCATACTTTTTCAATGGGAGAGGTCACCTCGTGACCTGACCTCAGATCACGAAATAAAAAAATCACGGCGATATATTTTATAGACCCTGAAGAGTTGATGAAGTGTAGGAAGTGTGAAATCGATCGGCTTAGAAATGTAGCTATTGTAGAGCTAAACAATTTGACGTGAGGTGACCTTGGTTGACCTCTCCTGGTGACCTGACCTTAGGTGAACTGGGGTGAGAAATTTCAGGGATGGTGGAAAAATGATGGGGTGAGAGATAGAGCCTGCAACCGCAGTGCTGCGTCTCGTCGTTTTTCTGCTATCCTGAAAAAAAACATTAGGGGCATCGATGCCCTCCCGGTGGGCCGAGGGCTAAATGAGCTCAATCTACTATAAGTGTATTCACAATTTTTCCCGCTCAATCACAGGATTTTGCCAACAGGTCCCAGCATGGTCCAGATTTGGCCTTTATGACAGAGTTCGACATGAAAGATATCGACTTAAGTAAACGAAGTAAGCTATAATGCAGACCACCCTCAAACTCTCCAAATGGGCGTTTTCCCTAGGATATAAAACAAAGAGGGATACATCCCTCTTTGTTTTATATCCTAGGGGGCACTTCAAAACCCCTCCACTGCGCGTTGACACCAGACCCACTTCCACTGTGCATTGACGCCAGACCCCTCTCCACCGCGCGTGCCAACAGCAGTCCCCCCCATCCATCCACCGTTGCAGCATTCATTTCCACCATCCTTAATCTCACATTTACTGAACCTCAATAAGGCGGACCTTTTTGAGTGACACCGGCTGGGGTGAGCGGGAGGGAGGGAGGGGGGAGTGGGAAGCTCTTCTCGCTGAGATAAGCACATGTCTGGCGATCCAGTGGTAGGCGGCAGACTCCAGTGGCGGGGTATTGATCTCGCGCCGAAATCGGCGCGGACGAGACGACCGCGCAGCGTTGGCCCTGGATTAATTACAGCTGATTACGGGAGGACTGGGATGATAGCCGCCCAGCTGGGGAGGCGGCGCAGCGGCGACAGCAGCGCCCTCTCAGTGGCCGATGTGAGTACTTGTAACCGGGAGGCGTGGGATCGAATCCCGCTGATGTCAGAATTGCATTGGTACGAATTTTAGGTTTTTGGTAAGCTAGATGGTAAGAAAGCAAACAATCTAGTCTTTTGAAAGAGTATGGTTTATTTTTCATGCATACAGATCTTATGCAACAACAAACTGGGTAAAAAGGGACCAATGATAACTATCGATATAAGGAATAAAAACAACAAATATTATATGTAATAGCAGTACAAAATGTTCACCACTGATGATGTAAAACACCAAGTGATTCAATGCAGGTAAGAGCTTCGCCCATTTGCTGTGTAAAACGATGCCCCTTACTTACCCCATCACCGCCTGCTCAGGCCCAAGGATTCAAATGATATGCAACATGGCATTGAAAGATCATTGTTTAGCCTTGACCTCTGGTCAAGGTAATCTCAATCATTTGATCATCCGCAAATCATTTGAATCCTTGGGCCAAGCTGAACATATTGATGTTTTTGGGTTTGTTCTAGGCTCAATGTTTCCCGAGTTAGAAATTTTTTTCTAAATGAGTAAGTTCAACCCATTTTGGTCCACTGTGACGTCACGGGTCAACGGATATAATTCAAACTCGGCTCCAAAGTAGAAAATGGTAAAAAAACTCTTGATTCAATTTTTCTGTATCACTTCCGGCTCCACAGATCGTAGGGGGTCCGATCGGACCCCTAGACGGTGGTGTGCACGAAAAGAACCCAGGTGGTTCCGGGTAAAAGTAGGGATAAAACATGGTTTTGAATCAAACCCTTCAACACACAAACATATCACATAACAGAAAGTTATTATAAGCAAAAGGGACATCTCCGGAGTAGAGATGGGTGTCGTAATCAAGTATTGGCAATGAAATGGATGCACATGATGTTTGCTGCTGTATGCCAGACAAATGCATGATAGCCGTTGCTTGCATTGCGCTCGTCATTAGCTTTGTGTTGGTGTTGCATGGCATTGGTATGGGCTCTGCATGTTGCCTTGTTTGATGCTTTGTTGCTTTGTCCACAGCTGGCATCTCTAAACCTATCTCGCAGTTTTGTTGAATAAAGCCTTGAAGAAGTAATTCATCTTTATGTAGGTCAAGGTCAGAACAATGGGGCTATCTGGTGGATTACACAGTCGGCAGTGCTGTAAAAATACTGCCCTGGCTACTACCACAGCTGTCTCTGCTGACCACTCTCTGAGCCCTAGGGAGCCTCACAGGTGAGCCTCCCTATTCGTAGTCTCACCCTCCCGACATCCCCGCTTGGCAGGCTGCTGGCTCCGCCTCTGGGACCCGGTGACCCGGCATATGAGGTCACGTGGCGGTACAACGGGAGAGGGATTGGCAGTGGTGAGAACTTGCACCGTTCAGTGCGGCACATCTATTGTTACCCAGGCAGCGACTATTACTGCATAGTCGCCGTATACTATTTCGCTCCACTTGGACATCAGATGGAGGCATTGGTAAGTGATGAAACCCCGCGTTGTCCCCGTATTGAACGTTCTGCTTCAAAGGATTGCAGCGTGAGGATGATGTAAAAAAATAATCTAGCTGTCTGGTCGCGTCTGCTTTTTCACAGTTGGCGGTCCAAAACACATCCTGTGAACGCACTGAAGCTGGGACTGCCGGTGTCCGACCATACTGCCGCATTTTCTTAAGAAGACAGTTCTGATGCAGGCAGCATCTTGATGCAGAAACTCTTAGAATATAGCGCAACAGAAATACACAACCCAAATCGCGCATAAACTGAAAATCTCGGTTACTATCTGCACCAGTAAAAGAGTTGGTAAAAACAGAAAACTATATATTTCCGGCTATCAGGAAGTTGGAAAATCCGGTGATTTGGAAATATGCCACCATCTGGATGAAATGTCACCCGAGAAGAAAGAGCTGTAAAAAGTTGCTGTGGAGACGGTTATGAACACTGACACAATATAAACAATGAGCATATATATACATACGAATCGCCAACAATGAATAAACAATGCAACATCAGTACATCATACATCATGTGACATCAGTACATGATGAAAACGATAGCGACCAGTGACGGCGGAACGCCCGAATTATAACGGGGGCACCATGGACTTCTCGACCAATTTTTTTCTAGTCAACGTCACAGGGGTAGTGTTAAAATTTCTTATTTAAGGGGAGCACCGTGCCCCGGTGCCCCCCATTCCAGTTCCGCTGCCAGCGATAGCGACACGATAAAAGCTCAAATGGCACAATGCAGGTGATTAACAAAATTAAGTAAGAGAACTGTCAACGACGCAAATGCCATGTCCGAAGATTAAGAAAATAAAAACCCTCCCTTAAGTAATATTGTCTGGGTATCACTTGATACGCATGGGACAGATACTAATTTTCATCGATAATATCATAAACATGTTAAGATTGTAAGAGACAGATTGCTATCAACTTCAGCAAAGGGACTATTTTATTGTTCATTATATATCATATTTTCCGACATTTCGGCTATCCCGCCTTCATCATGGTATAGAAAGTTACACATTTGCTCAAGTACATAATCGATAAAGTATCAATTTCAATCAGCGTTTTCATGGGTTTTTATTAATGATGTAATGTATCAAATATGCAACTTTTCATGTCACGATTAGGATTAAATAGCCAACACCTCGACAACCATTCTAAGTAAATATTACCAAGCAAATCCCATGACAGGACATTGATATCGTGACAATTATACTCATCTCGAAGCTCAATAATAGTTGTGATTTTGACATCAGAAAAGTTTAAGCATGCTACAGAAAAACTGGTGGTGCTTACTGTTGAATAAAAAAATGGAAAGTATCCGGGGAGAGCACACGTTTTCCCCGGTTATATGAACAGTTTCAGTACGATCGATTTACGTACCGACCACGGAAACGGACTTATCGCCTCCTGTAACCGAGAGTCTGCTCTAAGCTGCATGAATCGATAAGTCCGTTGCCGAGGCCGGTACACAAATAATGGGTACTGAAGCTGCTCAATTATCCAGGGCAATTAGGTCAGAGGTGCACTCTGTTGCACCGCCGTAGCAGCTCTGAAATTTGAAGCCCATGCTGTGCCAACGAGCTTAGAAGCCCACGACGACAATCAATTAGGCTTGAAAACCAACCGCCCCAAACTGAACAGGATAGTAGTTGCGAGACCAAAACAAGGCACGTGCCAGAATTTCAACCAGCAACTAACTTCCAATCGCTAATATAAAGTTTTCATTCGTAAAGTAGGACTGTATAATTCCATTTCACATAAGGCAACCGGAAACTGAAATTCCCGGGCGAAGTTAAACGATGTCTCGTTCTGTATACAATAGACTGACATTGTAAACACGTGGGATACTAGAACTCCAGCGAAGAGACTTATAATGTTTCTGTACCAACCCCTGGATTTGTTACAACCAATCAGTGTTGTGACCAATCAGATTTGTGACAGTAACAACCAAGAGTCACACGCTGGAACACACAAACGGATATTACAAGAGCTCGAGAATTCACAGCTCAAAGATTCAAGATTCACTCAAAGATCGCTCACAACAGAAAAGCAACTGCTTCAAGAGCAACTGCACAAGAGCGACTGCAACAAACAACTGCTTCACACTAGTTCATTGATAGAACCAATTAAAACATCCAACTTCATACAGACTCAACACACTCACGGAATGTATAAAGATACGATCAGTTGAAAATATAGAAATTAACTATCAAAGTGGAAGCTTTTAAGCAGGGTGATCGAATGGCTTCATTGCCTGCATGCAGACTAGATAGCATGGATTAGCGTGGGTTCAATCCCCATGGCGGGAAACCGCTTTCCATGTCCCATCTACAAAACAAATAAGTAAAAACGAAAGTCAACAGAATTTTCTGGTGAACTAAGGGCGAACCAGGCTGAATAAGGGCACATTATCACTCCTCGACTCGACTGGGACAAGTATGACTCTGAATCAACTCTGATGCAGACGTATTTCTGGCTCGGTACGAAAATGATCAGAATGTGACTCAGTAATACTGCGCACTAAACGGTTAACGGTTTAAACGCCAATGTTCAAAAAATGATCCGTCGTTATTTAGTTCCATGTTCCTTTAGATGGATATGAGATCATAGCTTTGTTTTCTTCATCAACAAGAAAAGAAATGACACATATTTTCCATACCGACTGTTTTTCCGGGAAAATTTTTGAAAGGTGCGAAAACATATTTTGAATACCCAATTTCACCTTTGGAGTTCCCTGAATAGTAGCATCACCCAAACTAAAAAGTCAGCATCAATCACCAAAGTTTTGGTTAGAAATTACAATGAATGAACTCAATTATATTGTGCCTTAGTCACGATTTTCATCCCTTGAAAAAATGTTTGAAAAATGTGTTTAAATTTTATGTTAAAAAACTGAACATTGGCATATTTCACTCGGCTAAGTCCGCAGTTTTTAGCGGCGCCGTGTTAGAATACACTTCGAGGATAAAAAGTACTTCTCCAAAGGTGCCCTTCCAGCAGAAAGTAAACATTTTTTATCTCCATAAAAATGGGTTACATTTAATTGACTCCTCAACCAACTGAGTCAGGGAGTCAGAGCTTACTCTCACTCATATTGAATCGTCCTTCAGCCATTGACAAGTCTCGGTCTTTTGTCAGTCAAATTTAAAAATTTTCGCTATCATTGTAAGGATTTAGAGAGAAAAAGGGGCCCTGTTGAGTCTTTCAAATGAATGGTCCCTTCAGCAGTCCTTCCCACCGCTTAGGTAGAAATCAACTTAAAAAGGTTCTGGACAACATTTGCGGGCCGACGACTCGGCAACTATAATTGAAATAAAGCCACAACATTTGTTCAGCTGTCAGTGTTCTTGGACCTCCAAGATACAACATCATCAAGTACAATAGTAGCTAGGTACTGTAGCTAAACACACTTGCCCAATACACACAAATATCCGCACAATCACTTTTCATACATTTAAACATGCGAAAGCATAACGGCTATATGGAAGCAGCATCAAACACAATATGGAAGTGTTCATATCGTAACGTTAAATCACCCGCAAAACTATTCACAATGACATTAATCAGTTAATATGTGAGACACACTTAACAACCAATCCAATACATTTGTAGGTGTGATCTCACGTGGTGATAGATATGTTCTTCAGATGATATTATGGTTGACTCGGGACATATGGATATGGAATTGTTTGAGGTATAACACTGTCTCTGCCATTGAAAATAAAACAGCAGTGTCACATATGCAAAATCCAACACAAATCGAACAAGACAACTTGGTAAAATAGGTTCTTACAGTGGGATTCCTGTAAACGTTTTAAGTTTTAACAAAAGTTACAGTTTAACATGACTACGTTTCGGCTATTCCGCCTTGGATCACGGCATTAGAATATCGTAAACACATTAAATACATGATGTATTTAATATGTATTTGATGTGTACATGATGTATTTAATATTTTATTACGTGATGTATTTAATGCGTGTATCTTATTTTATTGCCGTGATCAAAGCGGAATAGCCGAAACATAGGCATGATGATTTGTAACTTTCGTTAAATCTTAAAACTAATACAAGAATCCCATTGTAAGAACCTGTTTTACCACTTTGTCTTACCATCCTGTATCAACAAGACAACGTGTATGGAGGAAAACCCCAGTCAAGTAACGATTTACATCCAATATCGTAACAATTTGCGGTGGCTATGGAGAAATGTCATGTTGGGTCAAAAGCCTCCCTTAATGAAGTGATCCCTTACTTAGGAAACAGGAAAACGTCTCATACACCCCGGTACGATCTTACACGAATGTTTGAACGCAACGCTGTCAGGAGCACTTGGTATCTAATTAGCCAGGTAGGTCTAGACGTCACAGAGCAAAATAAGATCGAATGGACCCAATCCAACACTCTTTAAACGCTGCGAGTTATAGACTTACTTTCTTCAAATTCATCCCAACTGAAAACATTTGATGTAGAGAACAAAACGCAGAACAAAAATATCCAGTCAGATTTCCGTGGAGGGGAGGGGGGGCTCGAGATCCAGAGTATCATGTTACTGGTTGATATTCCTTCAAACTCTCAAGCAGGAGTGAATGCTGTACAATTCTGACCCTATTTTTGCGTGTGCTTATAATGCTGCTCAACGCTCCCAATTGTTTAGATATTGACTTCAGGTGAATCCGTTTCTCCCACCTTAAAGACAAGATGACGCCCTCATAGGATGAGATCTGACCTATCAGGTTTGTAGAGCCTACCGAAAATCCCTCATTTCATATTTCGTTTTTCACAACTAGTTTTTTAATAGAGCAACAGCGCCTTATAAGCGTACTGACAATATTACGTCGCGTTTGTGCACTCACAGGAGTCGGGGAAAAAGCTCCAGACTGGGAGTTTGCAGCGATATCCAGCGGGGACAGCAGCCGAAATTTAAGCATTAATTATTTAACGCACAGCTGCCCAGGCCGTGAGCAGCTGTCCGTAGACAACTGGCCGGTCCCGGGCCGGCGAGAACAGAGTCCGTTCTTAATACATTCTGTTTCTCTGCGAATGGTGAATTATCGGGCGAATGAAAGGAGAAACCAGGGCTTTTTGGTATGCTTTATCAATTTGATGTATCGGTGAGCTACCCTTGGCGCTTCACGATAAACCGACTACTGAGGTCATATGGAATCGCCAACTCTCATCCTGTTGAGAGGGAATTATGGGGGTCAGAAAGACTGATGCAGAACACCGGCCCGGAGCTTTGAACCCGGGTGAGCAGCGTGGAAGACAAACATTCTCCCTCGATGCCACCGCAACCCCCCTTCACCCGCGCGTCGCATCAAGGAGGATGAAGGTAATTCACATTCGCTCTAAGTAAGAAACTCACGATCAAAAACATCAGCTATCATGATAGTGCAAGAGGGCAAATAATTATCTAAATTCTTCATCCTACCTTTTCGATTGAAGTCTAATGTTTCCCCCAAGCCCCGAGCTAGCAGCTTTGCAGCCCGACGGTGTTCGTCTGAGGCGACGGCAGCGCCTCTATCGTAGGATCGGCAGCGCTCTCTAGAGCGATCACCTTCAATGGTGCTGCCCTCTATTAGACGCTTTAAAGCGCCATCTATGACATTCACAAGCCATTGGAATGGAATCTGTACTATTTTCTAACAGAACTGCACACGGCATTGTGATCGAGCCAGAGTAAGCTTTGGACGGTTGAAGGCTATTAAACTTGCCTGTATTTGGACAACTAGCACTATGGACGTCTTTAACCCTCTCTTCTGTACCATTCCCATTGTGAAGCCCAACGTTTTGTAGACCACCTGACATTAGCCCAGTATCCGGCAAATTTTCAGTAGTGTTTCTGCTAGGCAAACACTGTACAGATGTCGCTATACTTTGAGTAAAGGTGGCAGCAGTATCGCGTCCAACATGTCCAGGGACAGACAGACAATTCACCAGTAACCGTCTGGGTACCGCAGAGGGCGGTGTGAGCGTCCTTTTTATCTCCATCAAATCATCACACGACTGATCCGTTCTATCCAGCGCTCGATTCGAAGCCAAAATGGTTCTAGATGACGAATTTCCCTTTGCTGAGGAGTGCACATTCGCCCGCGACAGTTTTACCGGCAGAGTATTCGCTGCTGTACGGTGGTTAGTTTTGTGTCGGAGCGACGCGGAGGAGCGTCGACTGCCCGGAGGCGTTGCCCGGCTAACAACTGCTCTGGACATGACTGGAGCTGCCTCTGGCACGGAGTTACAGCGTCCTAGAAGAGGCCGAGTACGCTGGATGTCGTCTCTGGAAGCAGCTTGACAAACACGACCTTGCTGGTCACGGCTTTCATCACGTTCACATGCTACCGTCAAACATGCGTTCGCATTTTGGTCGCCGTTGAGCGCTTTAACACGATTGTGGTCGCCTTCGGATGGAATTCTCTCCTGCCTTCTCAGGACAGCTCGTCGAGCACCAGACAGTTTTTCATCAGTTCTGACGTCATCACGGTTAGCATTTTTATGAAAATCCTCCACATAATTCGAAGCTCCTTTACCACCCTCCAATTTGTGTGCCTCACTGCGTTTTGGTTTAGAAAGGTGCCTTTCATCCGTCATAGTTCGAAGCCTAGCACCAGTTATTTCTGCGGGAAGAAGACTGGTTTTGCTGACGTTTAACACTCCCAATACTGAGCCTTCTCTCCTGACGTCAGAGACACTCACTCTTGGCGTTAAAACCACAGTCTCCTTCGCCGATCCATCACCATCACCAACACGCTCCCTCACCAAGCACCCAGCTCTGGTGCCGGCGCTGATGCTTACAAAGTCGCCCACCACCTGGTTCAGTGTCGTCGGCTGTCTGCCCAGGCGCGGGGTCAGCGCCCCCTGGGACCTAGCGCGTACGTCCGGCTCTCCTCCCGAGCCTCCACACGTTCACTCACAGCCGACTGCAGCCTCTTTGTCCGCTGGCATTGAGCCATAACTGGCGGACCTTGCACTGGCGTCGATGACGTCACACGAAGCGGTATCGATGACGTCACACGCAGAGGTAGTGGTAGCATAGGCGGTGGGGAAGTGGAGGTTCTGAGCGTGACCGGTGACGTCATACTGAGGGTCACGGGCGATGATGACGCCGGTAGCTGGCCCATCACCACTCGGGTGGATTTCTGGGAGTACAGACCCCCTGCAGCACCGACCGGAGCAGAGTCAGAGCACGCCGTCATCATCATCATCACATCATCATCATACATCATCATCATCATCATCATCATCATCATCACTCCGGTCGGGTTACATCTCGATCAGGTCTGGTTTGGCTGTGTCAAAACAGCCAGGCAAGTAATTATGTTTTATGTAGAGTAGAGTATTACATGCTACCTTATCAGTTCAGATGCACCAGGTTCTTTGGCCAGAAAATGGGGGACAATTAATCCCGCCGTACCCACAAGCTAAATCCTATGAATACCAGCGACCTTGATCTATAATTTAAGTATGAAGTTCACGACGGGGCTGCAGGAAGTGGGGATGCATACTTTCATCTTGTTTTAAGTATCATCACGGACTCCATCACGGAATCATTTGCGCAACATGTAAACCATGGACCACACATCCAGGGCGTAGCCAAGGGGCGGCGGCAGGGACAGCGCCACTCCTGAGGGCCCCGAAGGGCCCCCTGAGGACACGAGCCGCGCGAAGCGCGCCTCGCCCGTTTTTGCTCTTGGCCAAATTTGGCATTTTATACCAGACAGGGCCCTCTTAAGTCCTCTTCAGCACTCTATTCTATAACAAGCAGGGCCCTTTACCCTTCAGGGCCCTTTTGGCGCTGTCGCAGGGCCCTTTTCGGGGCGCCGCCCTCCCTGAGCGAAATCCTGGCTACGCCCTACACACATCACCAAACATATAGGTCTACAAACCCAATCCAACACGAATATCAGCACACGTAAAAGATGCACTGCACTCTACTGAGGAGGTATTTTGTCCCTCAAATTTGACTGATTTTTGATAATTTGTATTAGGTACTAGGTAAAAATATTTAAATGACAGTTATTCATAATTTTTTCCCGGGTTGCCTCCCCTAATGTTTGACCTTGATCCGCCTTCACGCGCTGCTCCCCGTCCCCTGTATATACTTTCTGTTCGATGCACAAGTCGTTGTGATTAACCCCCACGGGGCATCGAGGCCCCCCTAAGGTTTTCAGGATATCAGAAAATCGACGAGGCGCAGCACCGCGGTGAGAGCCTACCTCTCACTGCATCATTTTCCCATCATCCCTGAAATTTTTACCCCGGGTCACCCAAGGTCAGGTCACCAGACGAGGTCAACCAAGGTCACCTCACTTCACCTTTAGAGCTCTGTAAGAGCACATTTCAAAGTCGATCGATTTGAAACTTCCACACTTCATGACCCCTCCAGGGTCTACAACGTGTATATCCGGGATTTTTCGATTTCGTGCCCTGAGGTCAGGTCACGAGGCGACCTCCCCATTGGAAAAGCATGGGGAAAAGCTATTTCATGATATAAAAGCCACAAAAATGATTGCAAATACTCAGACTGCTCAGAACAACGTTTTGGACACCCTTTCACGGATCCCAGGGGTCATATTTGCCCTTTGACTTTTCCAAGGTCATCCAAGGTCACCGGAGGTCAAAAACAGTATTTTGACAATAACTTTGACCTAATTGAGCTAGAGCGGTGAAACAAACACCATCGTGCTTGTCTTGTCACTGGCTTTCATTTGATATACGGCAAGGTCACTTTTGACCTTCGTGACCTCAGGTCATATTAGGTCACGAGGTGACCTCTGGCGGTCAAACCACTGGCGGGAGGTCTTTACGTTCCACATAGCGGAAAAAGTACTGGCAATTTGCTATCAAATGTACTTTACCAGGCCTCAATAGCTCTAATGACATTAGAGTTATGCCCAGTTTCTTAATCATTGCATATTTGGTGAAAATAGCCGATCTTGACCTAATTTGACCTCTGGAGGTCAAACCATTGACCTGAGCACTAAAACATGCAAGTAATTCTTACTGAATTCACGCGAGCTTTCTATTGCACTTTGCAGATTTGCGCTAACGCCCATATTTTCGGAGTTAGAGGGGGCCATCGATGGCCCCCGGTGGGAAGGTGGCGCCGGACCCCCGGTGGGGCGCGGGTTAACACGCGCATTGACGGGGGGAGTGCCCGCCCTCCCTCGGGTTTTCCAGAGATAGCATAAAAGCGGCGGCGCGTAGCGCCACCGTACTTGGCATAGCTTTTGTCTCATAATTTTTACAGTTTTTGTGAACATGTTAAGGTTAGGTCATCTCAGGACAGGTCACCAGTACAGGTCAAGTGACCTGACCTCAAAAAAAGTGTAAGATAGCATAAGTCGGAACAGGGTGAACTTATGCAATTGAAACTCATATCACATAATGGGCCCATCGAGTTCTCTAAAATGTGTTCCGGCATTTTTATATCGATGACCTAAGGTCAGGTACCAGCCATGACCTCTCCATTGGAAATACATGGGAAAAATGGTTTTAACTGAGTAACTTAGTAATGGATGGAGATAGACCGTTTATTTTAACTGCATTAGATTTGCCTTGTCTTTGCAGTTCTAATGATATGCATTTTTTTAATCTAATTTGACCTTGATCTGACCTCAGGTCAGGTCAAATCCTTAATTTGACCTAGCAGGTCATATTACATATAATTCGATTCGGCTTGCTGCGAGGTTTCATATGGTTCAAGTTATTTTGCTCTATTTTGATTTGCTCAGATGTAATGACCGAGAACCTTTATTTACATTTTTTAATTTGATATATAAATTTTGTCCAAGTTGTTCCCAGTTCGACTGTTGGAGTCGGAGTCTCACTAAAGTCATCAAGGGACTTGTCACGGAGACCCCGACCCAACCACCCGAACGAGCAGCTCCCACAATGAAGGGTTGATTTAGAAGACAAAGTTTAATGTCCCTCAAAGCACAGGGACGACCGCCCCACTCATGTCACCCTCTCGCCCATAAATTCCCATTTTACTTGTAAGTCGGGTAAACTATTGTGCGCCGCCACAACATACTTCTGAGCAGCGAGCTGAAGTCCAACGCTCTACCGACTTAGATACCGGGGTAACGATTTTGCATTTTATTCGGAGGTAAGCAAATTTTGGCCTCAAGTGAAGCTAAATGTGAGCTGACAAAAATGGTTCAGGTATTTTCGATGGAGAAGTGGATGGGTTACCCAACACCATTTACCGTTGTTCGCTACCTAGCGTGATCTCGATATCTGGGGGCAGAGGTGCAGAAACTTGCCAACTCGGCTACTGGAGTTTGTGACACATTTATGATAGTTGAGGTGCATAAGTGGACAAAATAGCGATCGTGACAGGATGGTTCAAAATCAAACCACACATTTTCGAAATACAGAATGAAGCGTGTAGCGAATATTTTAATTTAGCAGCTCTGTCCTTCAATTCACAGCGTACCATCAGTGATACAATATTGGTACTGTGTTCAGTTTCTACTAAAACGAGAACCCCCGCTGCAGAAAACCCGGAAACCGCTGTCACAGTTGCCAGATTTTAACATGCAGCCCAATGGTGCCGATTGTTAGTAGTTGCCAGAAAGTTGCCGCCTAGATGCCCGAAATGTGACAGTCAATTTTGTCAAAAATACATGACTGTGGGCATATTTAAGGCATTAAAGATAACGCAGATACGTTATCAAGTACTTTTCGTCCATTTTGTCAGGTAAAATAATATTTAAAGTTTGAGTATCTTCGATTTAGCGGTCCCTATTTCTTTGAATTTAGTATCAAGTACGCCTAAAAGCTACTAGGAAAAGTACTAAATGAGTGAAAGAAATAAACATAGCTGGGCAGCATTTCTACCTAAACTACGCAACAGCGACAACACAAGTTCGCAATGTTTGTGTGATGTAGAGCCTGCCAAAAAATTTGAGCAAGTGGGAAGCTACTTCTGTTGAGGGCATATTTATTAGGTATATCTGAGATAAGTGCAGGCTAAAACTAGCTGGAATAAATAGTGCTGCCCATGGCTAATCTAAGATGAATGTAGGCTACTTTGATTCTGATGCACTTTCACACATCAAACTTGGTTTTTCATTCCTTAGCTTGCTTGTGCCTTACCTTATTTGTGCCCTAGATCAAGATTGGTTAGGTAGATTTGGAGCTGGAGGAAGTTGGGAGAGTTGGCGCCAGCAGCAGACTGGCAACAACAGTAATTCAGGTGAGATTTCATGATCAAATTATCATGTCAATATTGTACAGATAGCAAATGTGTGCTAATGCAGTCCTCCACAAAGTGTTAAAACACACACTGGAGAGGGGCCTGGCACTAACGTGCACTAGAGGGGGTCCTAGTAGACCCCTTCTCATCTCAGAAAATCACAGAAAATCTCAGAAAGAAAGAGACTTGAAAAACGCTGGTTGGGGTGTGTTGCTTACTACCAGTGGTAGTAAGCAACACACAGGACCTGAACTGCCTGGAGTTAAAGCAGGATTTTGACTTATACACTGGATCTTTCTTTGGTATGAGACTTCCAATACCTCTGTACCTATTAGGCCAATAGACATAATTTTACATCTATGCAGGGTAGTTGCCTCAGAGTTTTTACTGCAGAAGGAACGACCAGGCAGGTGATAATCAGGTGTTGGGGAAAATTTTAAGCATTTGATCTGGCTATAAAAATGCTACCTAAGGTCCACTTTACCAACACATTTTAGGTAGATCCAAATCCTATGTTGACATTGAAATTTTTGTCCCTTTTGTTGATATGTGGGATGGAAGTTCAGTGGGGGTGGGGGGAAGCTGTGATCAGGGTTCCCAATTGTGTGTAGGTGTACGCTCCCATTAGTTCCCAATAATAATTTTCATGATAATTGCCACATTTAATCATGGGAAATGTACCATAATTGGAAACACTCCTTCCAAAAATGGAAACTTCTTCAAAAGGAAATGCATGTCATTGGGGAAACTGCAGTCAGAGTTGCCAATAATAGTTATGATCCCAGCACTGAAAACAATGATCCATAATTGGAAATTTTCCTTCCAAAACATAAACATGATCTAAAAATGAAAACACAGTTTACTACTTTCATGCGGTAATGACTTGGTGCTTGAACCTTGTCCGTTGCCAAAAGTAAGAGACAGGTAGATGACATTCAGCATATTGGAAATAGTATTCAAGTATAAAATTATCATTTCCAGCTTTGTGTGACAGAGGAGGCATACGTCGCATTGAGTTTGTGACAGCCAGTATACTTTCTGCACCTCTGTCTGGGGGAGGGGTAGCCTCGTCAATGCAAAGGTGGCTCAGACCCCATCAATTTGTGTGTTGATGTTTGGAAGATGCGTTCTTCACGCCAGATTAGTGCCACCCAGCGACTAAAAGAACAACCACAGCCTCGCCCTTCTGCCACCAGTCTCCGATATCCACGACATTTCAGCGCACTCAAAAGTCGATATTACACCCTTATGTCTTCGATTTTCTTCACACTTCGCCTTAGGTGTTATCGGCAGCCCAGAACACGCCTGTACCATTTCTAGCTCGCTAGGTACAACAGTTCAGGAGTTATAGCCTCGGGAAATTTTGCGCTCTGCCGGCGCAGCCGTTCCTTCTACAGCTATTTTGTTCAATTAGAATAATGATAAAAGAGTAAATAATAGAAAGGGGCCTCCTGCGGTTCCTCCAGGAGGTCTGGGGAACCACAGAGGGGCTCCGAGTGTTCAAAGGTTCCGTGTGTATCAAAGGGGCTCAGAAGCGTTTCAGGGGCCCGTCTGCCTACAGCCACAGGGGTCCAAATGGAATACAGGGAACCTACAACTGCTGAGAATAGGGTCCATCTCCGGCAGCAGTGGGCCCGGGATAGATCTGAGGGGCTCGGTCGCGGACACAGAGGTTTCAAGTGGATTAAACGGGACCCGGAAGGATTTCATAGGGCTGGATAGCCACAGGAGGTCCGGGTGAAACACAGGAAGCCCGGCTGGAGCCACCGGAGGCCCGGGTGGAATACCGGGGACCTAAAACTGCTGAGAATAGGGGTCCAGCTTGGGCAGCAGCGGGCCCCCGAGACGATTGTTATGGGTCTGGTCGCAGTGACCGTAGGGACTCCGAGGCAGAGGCCCGAGAACAATTCTGGGAGCCGATAGGGTCAAATGCTTGGGTACTCCGAGAACAGCTTGTTGGGGCCCGAGGCCAACTCTGGGGGCCTCGAGACCAAAAGCTGGCAGCCCAGAAACCAAAATTTGGGGGCCACGACAAGCCCTCGGGGAATTCAAAAAGACAACTCTTCGGGGCCCCTGATAGAATGTCAGGGGCCCCCAGATACATTATAACGGGCCCATAGACCTGCATTAGGGTGGTATTTGGAATGCAACTTGCGGGGCCCAGCTTCAGCCGCAGCCACCGTGCATCGGTTGGCAAACATAAATAAGAAGTACGATGGTTACAAATTATCCTGTTATGCCACGGGAAAGAGTTCTTTGTTTGGAACAGCATATATTCGAAAACTAGTTCTAAAATAATATTTACCTACCGGTGCTTTTCGTCTCGAGCGGATGTTTATTGCTGAATACTGCAGAAAGTAGACACGCTGTTTGCTACACTACCACAACAAGCGCCCCACTAGAAATACAACAGTATAAGAGTAGCGGATACATTTCCCCACTCCTCAATACTCCAGTTTAATCCCATATTTGGTTGCTGGAAGTCGGAGTTAGGCAGCGGATAGTTAGCTAGGCTCAAGGTGTATGGATCACGTCAGCGTGAAATGGTTGGCAGCGTTAGTGCTCTTCTCTCAGTCATTCCGACAGAAACCAGGAGCGTTCTCGACACCTCCTTCTACGGCGTCCCCCTCCGGAAAGCTTACGTGTTCTAGATTTTTATAAATGTTTAGATGCTTACGGCGCACACTTGTGCGGGATGCACTCCCTGCGGGCTGTGCTCTCGTGCGGACTGTGCTCTCGTGAAGGCTGTGCTCTCGTATGCGCTGTGCTCTCGTGCGGGCTGTGCTCTCATTTATTTGTGCGGCTGTGCTCTCGTGCAGGCTGTGCTCCCGTGCGGGCTGAGCTCTCGTGTGGGCTGAGCTCTCGTGCGGACTGTGCTCTGGTGCGGACTGTGCTCTCGTGTGGGCTGTGCTCTCGTGTGGGCTGTGCTCTCGTGCGCGGTGCATACTCGGACGAGGATCCACTTAGATGCAGAACGTGGAGTAACGCACATTTACACGCCCTCCTTTTTCCAAATCTACCTCATTCACCCATCATTCCAAAAGAAACAATTTCTCTCGGACAGTAAAGTTGTTCACATGAAGTTATAATCTACGAAGAGCTGCGAAGTGTCCTACAGCTAGCCGGCCTGAATTCTAAGGGAGGTAGCGGACAAAGCTGAAAAGTGAAAATGTACCCATTTCCATAGGCCGTGTTGAAGAGTCTTTGGGCATTGAGAAGATCTCAGATTTAAGGAAACTTTTTTTTGGACATGCCAAGTGATGAATCACATCACAGCTATAAGTAAGGTTATTTTTGGTGCTAGAAATTGTGAACTTGCTCATTGCTAGTGTTTTCTGCAACGCTATTGATTGAAGTAGCAGGAAGCAATAATTGCTATAAACATTAACACCCGCACTGGAGGGGGTCTGGCAGTAACGCGCACTGGAGGGGGCCTGGTAGGCCCCTAAGATCTCGGAAACTAAGAGGGTTAGAAAAACGCCACGCGGTAGGTGGGTGGGGGCAATGGTGATCTACATGATGAACAATTTTCATTGACCTAGGTCAATATCTTCAAGGTCAAACGAGGTCGTAAAGGTCAAATATTGGCCATGCTGGGATCGATTGGTAAATGCCGTGATTATGCAGGAAAATGGCGGGAATAAGCTAAAGACGTACAAGGTTCATAGAGAAGAGGTCTCAAAGAGGCTCCCCACAACTTTTGGGTCAAGGTCATTCAAGGTCATTGACCTTTAAGGTCACCATATGGTATACTACTTATTATTTACACTTTGACTAACATTGTAGCCACTGTTTGGCGGGAAATGAGGATTGACCTTTCCCAATGACCTTTGACCTTGACCTTTGACCTTGACCTTTGTATTGGGGTACCCTACCGATGACGTCATAGCATAATATATGTCAGACGGGGTAACGTCATTTGGCCGGACGCACAGTGGTCAGTGACCTTGAAAGTGCAGATATGACCTTGACCTGTGACCTTTGACCTTAACCTTGACTTTCATGTGAAGTGACCTGACATATAGTCCCGCTTATATGACGTTATGACGCCACCACTCGGTCTTCAATGCAAGCTAACTGGTCCGACCGCGCGTTTACGGCGATCTCAAAATGCAGGTCTGACTTTGAAAGCCTATAAGTCAAAAAATTTTCGGCTGATTTTCAAAAAAGTCTTCACCAATCGACGCGCTATTAAATTCTGTTAGATGTGGCCACGTTTCGTTTTTCGGCTACAAGCGGTTCTCCAGCCACCTCGGGAAAACAGGTGGGGGGGGCCTCCGAGGCCCCCTCCAGTGCGCGTGTTAAGCATGACAAAATCCAGTTGCTGCACACAGGCAAAGCGTCTGTGTCCTTGTATCAACAGCTTATTCCAGCCATTGATGTATCTGAAAAGTTTGAAACCGTATCCAGCCACCCTCCGGTACTTTTCTCGGTAAATGGACCAGCCTCCCTCGGGACCCTGCAGTGCCGACAAGAAACCGCAGCCGACGACAAAACAATTTCGCCACAATATAAACGATGAAAACACCGCGCGCCGGCTTTGCAATGCCGACTAAAACCAGAACAACTGCAGACGGGCTCCTGCTGTAGCGACACACAACCACACAACTCCTAATAAAGACGCCTCGCACAATTGACCTCCTCAGATTTTCAACAGTTCAATTCCTTAAAGCTAGCGGGCGGCAGTATTCTGGCAGCTTCAATTGCGTCTTAGAGAACATATAATATAATATACATGTGTCCTCAGAGAACATATCAAGCCTTTTCATCTATTCAACCCAATCCGGGTGTAACTAAAGGTCAATATGAAGTGCACTTTAGCAACAGGCGGATCCAGGGGCATCAGAGGCTTCGTTCCACTGAACCCTCAACATCCTCTGAAATTGTCACTGCTCCGCCTGAAATAATATTTCTCACCCCTCCCCTTTCAGGATACGAGTATCGGCACTCCCAGGATTGAGTTTCCGTACAAAAGTCGCCACCAATGGTTCAGATGGGGTCCCCGACCATACCCCCAGCGATTAGAACTCCTCAATCCACCTGTGAATTCAACTCTGATGTACCATTCGGCCATTATACGTAAATGCCTTGGCACTGAGCACTCGGCCTCGGAAAATGCCGCCTTTTATTTGCCACCGACGAGCCACTCGCCCGGTTGACATCTGAAGAGAGCTAACTACGCTCCATTTCTGGGTAGTGGTGCGCTTTTCCTTACTTGGGCATTCAGACACGTGAATAGCACAAGTTTTTGATCGGAAGCACGCGCAAAGGTGAACATGTTATGCTTCTCTTCAGCTGCCATTTGAACCAGCACGCTTTGACTGATGAACTGGTATGTTCTAGCACAATAAGCCAGCAAATCAGCAGAAGCGCGTTTAACCCATAGGTGTATAACTCTATAAAATAGAATGACATGGGATACACACACACACACAAATATATATATATATATATATATATATATATATATATAATATATATATATATATATATATATATATATATAGTAAAATTAGGCTCCTAACTAATGTGTATGTCTTAATATCTTCTTATCTTATAACTAAGTAAACTGAGTTTCAAGTTAAGAGTACAAATTAATCACTTCACATCATGAAAAGCTGCATAATGCACTTTTATGTACATACGTGGAATACACACATGAAATAATTTAAATGCATGGAAGAGTGTTACTCCACAGGGTAAGTATGTGTTGTGAGTGTAGGTGTGTGTTCCTGCATGTAACGTGCTTCAGTTATCATGAGCTGCGTGCGATCAGGGCATTTTTTGAGGATTACCGTGTTTTTTGTGAGGTGCTTTTATGTTAATGTTGTGCGGTGGTGTTCTGTCATGTGATCCTTAATTTTACCTTCTTGTAAGTGCATTGTGAGGCGACGCGAGAGTGAGGTGGTGGTAGTACCAATGTATGTGCGTGTGTTCTTTTTGTTCAAAACACACAAAATGACAAGCAGACATCTTTTCATGCAAATAGTGGCGATAAATGACAACTACTAATCAAGAAGTGCCTGAAAATTGAGCTAAACATAAGTTAATAAGAAATTACAAGCTCTAGGCTTCTTAGAATCTATAGTTTAATTTGAATATGTTTCATCAGAACAATTACAACCATTGTTTCCATACTAGGTGTTGCTATTTTTTTTTAAATCACGCCATATCTCTTAGATATGATAGCGGCAAGAGGATTGATTAATATTTTTTGCTCCCCATTTGATTACTTCTGATTAAATTCTGATCACTGAAAGATCTCCCCATCTGATTACTTTAGATAAGTTGGAAAGACACTGCATTCAGTAATTCGTCTCATATCTATATTCCAACAACAACGTCGACACGAGCTGGCGAGAAGGCTGCCTAGCCAACTTCGCAAACACAACAAAAGCTGCAGCACACCAAAAGGCTGTAAAGTTAGAGAGTTAGAACCACTTGTCACATAGGCGGATCCCCCTGACCCTCGGCGCCCCCTGAAAGGTCGATGGCGCCCCCTGAAATGTCGCTTCGCACCCCCCAGGATACGAAAGTCGGCGCCCACCGACAGGATTTGGCGCCCACCTGATAGGTTTTGCCGGTCATAAGTGGCGCCCCCTGGTCCGGATGGCGCCCCCCGGGAAGGTGCCCCCTCCGATCGGCAATCCTGGATCCGCCTATGACTTGTCAGGCTATGTGGCCTATTGTGGTATTTTCCCTTCAGCAAATGCAGAACAGCATCACGGGCCCTCTTCAACTACAAGTGGTTAATTCAGAATCTCTGCTTGTTTAATTAAGTGTTTACGTCCACCCTACATCAGCAAAACGTACCCACTGTCTGGTTTTCGGGATTTTTAGCCAGCTGTCGAATTTCAGCATTTTAGCCAGAACAGCTTTAGACATATTTTGCGTGAAAAGGACGGGAGATAAGACGCCGTTAGTTAATACTGGTGCCACTATTTTCGCACAGTTTTTTTTTCAGGCGCTGCAATAGCCAATGGAAAAGTCAGCCAGAGAATCTCAATAAAAACCTGTTGGGGGCACGGCTCACCGACCCGGGTGGTGGTTACAACAGTGTCCGGCAAATTCTTGATCCTTTTAATCATTTATACGTCAGATTGAAAGAGCTGAAAGATGGTTTAGCGCTCATGCACAGTTATTGGCATGCTGAGAGGCTAGTTTTTTATACTTTTTCAACATTGTTTTGCGCATACTCAATGCTAATTTGCCAGCGACACAGTGGTAAAATAATCCGGGCTAAATAAACGTAGGTAATTTAGGTATGCTAAGACAGAGCTAAGACAGAGAAAAGACGATTCATCCCGAAAAATGCACATACATGTGCCCACACAACGGAGTGTATCCAGATCTGGAATGGGGCTCGGTTAACAGAAAATCCCTCGTTTTCTGCACAAGTAAGAAACACTGCACTGAGCCTGGGTTAAGCCAAGATGTAGGCCTCCACTCTACACCATACATTATATCCACAAAACTCCACATTGCACTCAGCCAGAATGAAGCCAGGAGAGTATATGGGGTAGGAAGACACATTCGCGGGGTAAAACTTTTGTTCAATACAGTTGTACCTCCGACATCATCACATAAAAGCTAGAAACACTTGGTATGAAATCCTCTACTTTCACTCCACGCGCAGCGCACCATCACACATCCTAAGCCACCTGAAGTCCGCTGTGACACAAAGTGGCGCTTGAGGGCACGGCAGAAAACAGGTACTGAAAGCCAGGGGATAGCCTCCACTCCTCCACTCCACACCCTCCACTATCTCCACTACACTGCACACTGCACGAACCCAGGAGATAGCCTCCACACCTTCACTCCACACCAGGGGCTTAGCCAAGGGGGCGGACAGGGACAGCCCCCTCCCTGAGGGCCCAAAGGCCCCCCTGAGGACACGGGCCGCGCAAAGCGCAGCTTGCCCGCACTATGCTCTGTGGCCAAATTTGACATTTCATACCAAACAGGGCCGTCTTAAGCCCTCTTCAGCACTCTATTCTGTAACAAGCAGGGCCCTTTTTACCCATCTGGGCCCTTTTGGCGCTGTCACAGGGGGCCCTTTTCGGGGCGCCGCCCCCCCCCCCCTGAGCGAAATCCTGGCTACGCCCCTGCAGTCCACACCCTCTTCTATCTCCACTACACTCCACACTGCACTAAGCCAGGCGATAGCCAGGATATATCCTCCATTCCACATCCCCCACACTCATACACTCCCCACCCTCGACACTCACACCTCACACCCTCCAAACGCACACACTCCACACCCTCACACTCACACACTCACACTTAAGCACCCTCGCACACTCATACGCTCATACACTCCACACTCTCGACACACTCACACACTCACACACTCATATACTCCACACCCTAGACACTCATACACTCCACATCCTCGACACACTCACACACCCTCCACGATCACCACTACCGTGCACAATACACTGTACTGAGATGAAACAGCCGATCATGAGGTAGCCCATCATGCAAGCTGAACTCTTTCGTTGGTGACAAAGCATCCGAAAAACATACCTGCCAGCGCCAAGGGCTTAGAACAAAAACTCGTAAGTATGGCACGGACCAATCGATGATCCAGCATAGAATTGAACGAGCCCGACAACTACATAGCAGTCATTAATACGTCACGAACATCACAAACTTCGAAATGCAAATATAAAACTTGAGTGATTATGCTAATTTTGAGACAAAACAAATTGTTTGAAGCTGAGAATCACATTTCACCGAACGCAATATTCTGATCTCAGACTATTTTCATTGAGTTTGCAGTGTTTAACGAAGAGCAGTGAAGCAGCAGCTCCTCTTGATAACACTGGTCAACAGCCAAAATGGATCCGGCACGTGAGCACCTGTTCCTACCTATTTCGATACCGCTGATTTCAAATTTAGTTTCTTGCCATCGGACCTGGTTTCTTCTCCAGAGCATACCTAATGTATAGCCCTTACACTTTCCACACACAGTCCTGAGTCTAGCCTTTTGTGGAAAATCTAGATCAAGGATGTCGAGAACCCGGGTTATCTGCACCCAGACAATGCAGCATATCACTCATACATGTGAATTTATTGCAACGGAAGACTACCCCGCATTAAAGTGCATGAACATTGTACATTGACCAAGGCTTGCGCGCGGTCGCACAAGCTCGCCGGTATTGTAGACCGAGTGGTGATGTCGCCACATTATATGATGAGGATTTTATGTCAGAGTCACCTCCCTTATAAGTCAAGTCCAAGTAAAAAGTCACAGGTCAAGGTTATACCAGGTTAAAAGTGCGAGCAGCTTTCCAACTGAGAAGGTTGTGCATTGTGTGTCGCAAAAATATAATGATGATTTTTCTCCAACACATCAGATTCAGAGCGAGAATTAAATTTAGCGGGAATTTTTGTCTCGACGAACCTCTCCCCTAAATTGGTAAGACAGACTGCTGGATCTACCTCTTGTCGACAGAGAATGCACAGAGATTGCTGCCCGTGAGCCTGTCCGTGTCCGTGAGCCATGAATGCGTGAGTCTTGAGTCCGAGAGTCTTCAGTCTGAGAGTCTTGATTCCTGGAGTCTTGAGTCATTCAAGCCTCAAGACTCAAGACTCAAATGCATTCGATTCTGGTCCACGGCAGCGAGGGGGATTTTCACACAATCGCTTCGGGAAGATAAAACAGCAAAAGCGGACTTAAAGGAGTAAAATAATCAAAGATAAAAGACTTACCCTCTCGCACACTTAAACATACCACGTAAAAACATAACACGATTAACAGATATCTTAAGTTACATCAGGCGTCAGTGATAAAATATATTTCAAGTTGGCCTTAAAACGAGCGGAGCCGGGCACCAGCTGGAGGCTGTTGAGTTCGTTCACACAGCGGTAACAGAGGCAGCGCCGGCCGGCCTCTGTGCCGATCCCAGGGAGTGTGTCGTCCCGAACTAATCATCCCAACAGCGCTCACAGTGTGATAGCCCGACGGTAGAAGTCTCACCATTAAATCTATGTCCGTAATTTTTGGGTCCGTGAGTCGTGAGGTCGTGAGTCTAAGTCTGTATGTCAACCGCAGCCTTTATCCTAGTTAAGAGGATTGAATCACGAATTTTGCCTGTTTGGATGAACTAAGCTATCAGTTGCCTAGAGCTTAATCAGAAACCTCTGAGCTTTATCATGTGCTCATCCCAGAACTCACCGTTTACGAAGAAGCAGTTCTCCATGAGCGTACTTATGTGTTCATTACTTTCACGCCTCCCCTCTTCTCTCCTCTGGGACGCTAGCGACCGCTGTAAGCTATTCGGTGGTACTGGAGCTGGAGTGGGGGGGGGCAGTGCGAGCAAACTGCCCCCTCAAAACATCATATCTCTCCGCAACTGGTGAACATAGGACGAATGCTTGTTTAAGCCAATCTTTTTACATTATAGGCTGTCTCCCGGTCATTTATGGTCAAACCCCATTATAAAGGTGGCAGACTCCGTCTTACCTCATCGAATATACACACGCCATCCTTCAGTTGCCATGAGTGTATGTTGCGGTACTTAATATTTACCTGTCGTCAGTACAACGACTGAGTCGATTCTGGAGAGCTGCGTTTTTGGAAATTCCAGTCTAGCGGCTATACAGTCGCACCTCCACCAGTGTACGATGTAGGACCGGAACCTGTGGACACACCCAGCCGAGACTCAGCACATTTGAGTTTTCTGTGATGCTCTCAGTCGTCTTACTGTCTTATCTCATTCTTTAGAATTTTATTGTTCATGTGCTGCCGAGATAGAGCAGAACTTCACGTTCAACCAGGAGAGTGAATTTATATATTTTTGGGGGTGTTCGAGCACCTCCAATGAAACGTCGAAACAGTGTTAAACCTATAGATTTTTGTAGTTTTAATCTAAAAAATTTTAAATCGGGTTTATGGAGTTCTAAAAGCCTGTGGGAAGGCACATTTCATATTATACAAACTTCATATTATACTAACCCTTTAAATATTGTGCACATGGAGTTGTTTCAAATTCAGGCACTCTCACAAATTTACAAAAACCCACGCCCCTGCGTTCAACTCTGTGTTATATTCCATCACGAACACTGAGCCTTCGGTTTTTTTGCATGCATTCATGGCTTGTTCAGCTTGTGTTTATTTGTTTCTGCCCTAGTAGATATTTGTTATTAGGGCGTTTCAGGTCGATCAAAGAATGATAAAGGTAGCGGAGTGTTAACGCAGCAGGGTCAGTGATGGTGTGTGCTGGTCGATATCGTGATCCTACACTGGAGTGTTTGGACTAATGTGCCTTTTCATTTCTTTTGACATCACCTGTAATTGGGTTGCATATAACCGTTGCTTCATATGATACAGTAACGGTAGCCTACAAGATACACAGTACCAAGATCAGGACACGAGAGTGGAACGGTGCGGCGCCAGCAATTATGGGACTTGAATTCAAGACAGAGACGCTAATTTGAATAAAATTTGATTTAGGGAGCCATTATTTCCATATATATATATATATATATATATATATATATATATATTTGTGTATTTTGGCCATATATTTTCTCTCAAACACTGTCGATTGAACTTCAGCGAAGAATTCGTTTTAGCTAGTTTTTTGTTTTCGTTTTCGCAGGTTCGTATCAGTTTTTTCACTCTGTTGTCGTTGATGGAAGATAATATAAGTCTTAAATCGGTAGGCATTACACAGTTATATTATTCACGGTATTTACAGGTACAGTCGACGTTTCGAAGGCTTTCAGCGATCATTATCGAGACATTAATGACATAACCACATAATAATATTACATACAAAAACACATATTATATAAAAGTCGTGGCAGGGTCGAGCGGATTTCAAAAGATGATCAGAAAGACGCCTCACTCTACACAAAGCACCAGGCCACACCAGCTCCATCAAGAACCACGTAGAACAACACCACCAAACACAGCTCACCAGAAAAATCCTCACCGACAACACATTTACGCACAAGCATATCAATGATCATCTCAGAATATGGATCACAGAAGCACTTTACATCCGCGAACACAACCCTGAACTAAACACGCAACTCGATCAAACTGAGAAGCTCCATCTGTGGAATACATGACAACTGTAAATTAAGAAAGAAAAAAATTGTGAAAGACTTTAGGCCTCATGTTTTTGTGTATGCTCAAAAAGAGGAAGTTAAAAGCTTTAGTCACGTTATCATATATTCATACATATTGTGAGTTTCATTCTTGATACAACCGATCATCTTTTGAAATCCGCTCGACCCTGCCACGACTTTTATATAATATGTGTTTTTGTATGTAATATTATTATGTGGTTATGTCATTAATGTCTCGATAATGATCGCTGAAAGCCTTCGAAACGTCGACTGTACCTGTAAATGCCGTGAATAATATAACTGTGTAATGCCTACCGATTTAGGACTTATATTATCTTCCATCAACGACAACAGAGTGGAAAAACTGATACGAACCTGTTCTTCGCTGAAGTTCAATCGACAGTGTTTGAGAGAATATATATATATATATATATATATATATATATATATATATATATATATATTCAACTTAACACTCCTACGCCCTACACCCCTTCTATTCCGGCGCTGGAAATTTACCGGACATTTCAAGTGTATGGCCTACGCTTGAAGTGTATAAAAATATCCAATATAACCCCAACACGTCCGTGCGTCTGGAATTTCCCAGGCGACTAGGCGCTCCCGAGAAGATTTAAAGATGCGAACAGAGCTCCCGGAAAGATTGAAAGATGCGCCCACCCGTGTTCTCGAACAGATTTAACACGCGCATTGGTGGGAGGGGAGGGGTATCCACCCTCGGGATTTTCAGTTCACCAGTGCAGGTCAAGTGACCTCACTTGACAATAAATTTAGGATAGCATAAGTCAGGACAGGGTGAACCCACCCAATTCAAATGCATATCACAAGATGGGCCCACCGCATTTTACAAAATGTATTCCGGTATTGTTGATATCAATGACCTAAGGTCAGGTACAAACCATGACCTCTCCATTGGAAATACGTAGGAAAAATGGTTTCATGTGTATAAGTTAGTAATGGATGGTGGTAGAGCGTTGATTTAAACGGCAATAGGTTTGCCTTATCCTTGCAGTTCTTAATATATTTATTTTGACCTAATTTGACCTTGATCTAGCTTCAGGTCAGGTCAAATTCTAGATTTGTCCTGATTCGATTAAGTAATGTTAAATTGTATATCATCTGATTTGGCTTGCAGCAAGGATTCCAATGATCTAGATTGTTTTTCTATATCTTTACTTGTTAAGATGTAGGTATTACTAAAAACCTCCATTTACATGTTATCCCTATGGTGGCATGCCCTTACCTCTGTTGACCTTAAATGAGACTTTAAAAACGGTTCAAATGTTTACTACTGAAATTTGGATGGGCTATCCAACGCCGTTTACCATCTTTCGCTATCTAACGTGGTTCTCGAGGTCTTCCCCATCAAAGCGAGGGTGGCTCAGACCCCCGTCAATGCGCGTGTTAAAGATGCCAACAGTGACCCTCTCGGGTAGATTAAGAGATGCGAACAGCAGTGCTCCCGGGCAGATATAAGGATGCTGTCACAACCAGCTGTCAGCTTAAAATCGATGACTCATCTCGTAAACATTCACTTCCGTTTGGAGCCCATCAATATCTGCGTGGCGGTTGTATTTCAAACTGATCGAAATATGAAGAATATTAGTCTTCACGATAAGCCCATTTCTCCTACAAAAAATACAGAATCTCCTGTCTGCAGATGAATACATCTTTCCCCTCTCCTTAAAATCAGTCACAACAAGTCTCCAGCGACAGTCTTCACGCCGTCTAGGTCGTTCTGGACGGGTCTCCGCTTCGCGTTCGGGAGCTTTATTCGAGTTTACTGCCCCCGAAGCCGGGCTTGATTAACTCTCAATTGACATTTACTGGAGGTGATAGGAGTCTACAGCTCTGCAGATTGCTGTCGAGTGCCAGGCCGGGGGGTGACGGGCTGGTTTCCGTCGCTACTTCTGGAGATCATAGGCGTAGGAACAAGGGGAGAGTGCGAAGAGGTCATGCCCGCCAAATATTCATTATCTGTAATCATTAACCCCATTGCGTTGACTGGAAAGATTTGAATTAAAAAGGAACCTTGCACTCCCAATATCATGGATGCTTATACGCCTATGCTGGAGGTCAAGCCAGCTTAGGCCACGTGCCGGCGGAATTATACAAAAAGACTTTACCGATACAAATATGTGCGAACAGATGATGAATTATTGAATGGGCCAAAATAGCAGCTCTACCTGAGACGTCGTCTCCGACTACGGCCAGAACGAAGAGGACGATGGTGACCGACTTTGTTGTTTTGATATTGATTTATTGAATCAAATATGATATTCGTTGACAAAAATTCACAGACTCGTATGACGTGAATTTTTTGGCCCACTGACCTCCGCATGGACGTATCTAGACAAGAATGAATTTCACATGTTCAAACCTAAATCTGTCGGTGATATCTATAATTTCAGGCCGAGGCACTCGGCTGCAAAACCGAGCCAAACTTGACAACCTGTGGACTGGCCATATGAGCAGCATGTGATTCCGCTCTATTTAGACACATTTTTCCAAGGTATTGCCGAGAAAAATACGCCGATCCGTTTTTTTAATGCGATAGATAACTATTTCCTTCAATATAAGGTGGCAAATGGCGGCTACTTAAGTACGATAACAATATATTTTCGACATGGCTTCTTGGCTTGAAGTCATTTCTTTTTAGCACTACTATCTGCCATGACAGTTACTGAAAAGGAAGCAAAACTACGTAGTTATGTATTTTTGGGGGAATGTATTAGTATATTAATTGACTTAGAAAATGCTTACCGAAAAGGAAGCAAAACTACGTAGTTATGTATTTTGGGGGAAACATATTAGTATATTAATTGACTTAGAAAATGCTTAAGTGCTGCAAATTTGGCTATTCAATTTTTAAATTTTGGATTCTATTGAAAACTCAGTTGCACCATCCTGGTTCTGCCAAGGCAGCTACCAAAAATTTCTAAAAACCGCTTTGCTTTATATTTTTGGGAAATATATTTGTATATTAATTGACTGAAACATTTCAAAAGTGACGTAATTTCGACAACTCATTTATTGTACTGGAACATTAAGTCCCAAAGAGAAGCTTTTGAACAGCTGCAAAACCATGCCCCTGTTGTTCCACGCTTTGAATCCAATCACAATTTTGCCCAGTGTCTCTATTGCTTTGTATTCTTTGTGCCTTTGCGGACACCAGATCTAAGAACTCTCAATGACGCAGTAGAAAGTTCGATGGTTCATAATTGGGGGGGTTCGATGCACTTTAAATCGAGCTATGCCATCGCCTCGGTGGCGATAAAGTTTCAACCCATCAATAATTCAATGTTGATAAGCTGTAGACTGGCCTGTCTCCTCGAATCCTGATGTAAAAAGCTCTTAAATTGTATATTCGGGTACAGCAGGTAATGCCACAAATTTTCAGTCAGAGTGTAGCTAGACCTCGAATTCGAGGTTACAAGTTTACTTTTTACAATTCTACAATTTCTAGGCCACCTTTACAATTTCACCGCTCATTTCCATCATGATGCACGTCAAAACCGCAACAAAGTGATTTTGGAGACGCCTGTAATACAACAAAAAACAATACAAAATATGGACAGGACTCCAGCCCTGACTACAAAGCATCGGTTTCACTCATGGCTCAACTGGTGCCATCTTGAAAAAAAGCTGAGGCTAAGTGGCCCAGTGGCTTTATTGATAGTCTTCCGATTGGGAGAGCATGGGTCAACGTGGGTTCCATCCCCACAACGGAAAATCGCCTTCTATGTCCCATCTGACCCTTTGGGGAGGATCCTTAAAGGAAATGTGGCACCTTGGTCGAATCCCGGACTTTGGTGTAATTGGGGGTATTTTAGCCGAAAATCATTAAAAGGTCCATTATTTCTCTGAAAAACGTACAAAAAGCTCAATATTTTGATTTTTGAAATGCTTATCTATGGTAATAAATAAACATCTGCTTGTGGATGACGTCATGATCAGGCCTCAACTACCATATTCAATAGGCTTCAAGGGCTTCAATTGGCTGACTGCTCACCGTGACGTCAGCCATGTCGTCACGCCAAACAGCTGACAGCTGTGACCGGCTGCTTGGGTACATTTTGGGTACATTTTAGGTAGCTTTTTAGCTTTTCTCTACCGAAATTTTGAGTTTCAAGAAAAATGATATATTGAGTACCGGGTTTTCCGGCATGCCTTGCGACTTAGCTACCTCGGTTGAAATCATGTTATAAAGGTGCCACATTATCTTTAAACACCCACAAAAATACCCACGATAATTGGGCAGGCCTGTCACCTGGGAGCGGCCCTAAAATAAAATCAAGCCAAAACAAACATATCGCACCATCTCAAACTTTTTCTTTACTTCAGAGTTGTGAGCAGTCTATGAAAGTGAGCTATGCTGACCTCTCTGAGATGTCGGCAAAAGTCGTGCGCAGCCTTTAAACAGAACGCCAGTTGACTGGAACTTTACAACTTGAATTAATAATGCATGAAGTTCAGCGGCACGCATCAATAAACTACCGCAACATTAACACGTGAAACACATGGAGCATACCACGTGGAGAATGACACAAAATGGGCGGTGTGATGGGCCTACCTATAGATATCTACTGTAACTAGAGAGGACATCCTGTACAAAACGGCAATACTCCGACGTCAAAATTGAAAATTTTGTTAGTGTCAATCTTGGCCAGGTTAAATTGGGGAATCACGTAATAATTTCAACGATGGCTTCTTGATTTAGCTAACGGCTAGATAATTTTCGCAGAGAAAGTCATTATCTTTTGCGAGGATTCGTGACACATTAGATTGTTGACATGACAACATTCGTTGAATTGATTAAATTTAGTTAGATCGAATACGATTAGCAGAGAGGTGTTCCTGTAAACAGTCACGAGCTTCCCCACAGAGGTCCAGATTTGTACTAATAAAACATTAAATTTTGACGTCCACACTGGTGTGCTGTCCTCTCTAGTTATAGGAGATCTATATCAATCTATATGGGTCTACCGAACCTTAGAAAAAACGGTCTCCAGAGTCCTATCATTTCGGAGACTTACCTGCCATTCATCCAGAAGTAGATGAGGGGGTTCACCATGGAGTAGGACATGGCGAGCCAGTAGAACGCCAGAAACAGGTGCTGGAAGGAAAGATACCTTCACTTAATGGTACGTTCAAGAGGGATTCCTTCACGCTTGGGTGACGTCACATGGGCGTGGAGAAATTCTTTCACCTTTGGGCCGTGTGTCAAACTGCTGCTAATGCCACTGCCCGCTTACGAATCTGTGAGAATACACGGTAATCAAGTTTATCCCAAATGCAATAAATGAACATTTAAACTTCGATTCTGGGCCTCGTTTTGCAAAAAAATATGAATATCTAATCATTTAATTTTCCCAAGTTATGTGCTACCAGGTGTGATGTCACATCCGGTGATCTGCGCTTGCTGTTGGAGGGGGCTGCTGGCTGGAAGGAAAATGCACATGTCAGTGATTACTACGATGTACACTATTTACATCTCCTGTGACCGAGTCTGTGCGCGCTATGCCCAGCTGTTTTGTATCACTGGCAGAGAACTATTGCCTGCTTGGCCAATATGCACGTCATATATTTTGTGGTTTGCCGGACATTTGTACCTATTTCACTTCTGGAAACATAAATTTCTTAAGATGTTTAGAACTATAATTTATTGATGCCTTATTAGCACCCGCACTGGAGAGATATCCTGCACTAACGCACATAATAGCTACACTAACGCTTGGTAACCCCCACCCCCTCCACCCGAGATCTAAAAACCAAGAGATGTCGAAACAATTTCCCGTTTGGAGGTGAATGAAAGCTATAGTTATCTACATCATAGCCAGTTTCATTGACCTATGTCAACAAAGTCAAGGTTAAACGAGGTCATAAAGTTCAAATCTTGACCGTAGAACCTGTTGATAAATGCCGTGATCATGGCGGACAAGTCGGAAAATATACTTAAAGCAGACAAAGGTCATAGAGAGAAGTTTCTAAAGAATATTTCCTGAAATTTCGGGGTTAATGTCATTCAAGGTCATTGACTTGCATTTGATTGATTGATTATGTAATTATGAGAATTGAATATTTGAACTATTGGTAATGTGCACTAAAACTAGCCCTTTCATAACCATCCTATCATGAATTGACCTCCACACAAAACGACTCTTCCAGTCAAATGAACAACGCGCAAGCTTAAAAAGTACAATAATATTTTAACCAGTATCTAACGGTTGTTTTCTACACACTAACTCTACTCTCTACGCCTCTCTTCAATCCAGCGTCTGGCTTATTTTCGACACGTGGCTGGCTTTCTCGTGCCTATAGCACCCGTTGGGCGAGAAACAGGGATTGACCTTGACCCATGAACCTGGACCTTGACTCACTACACGTATAATTCTTACAGGATGCGTTGGGCTTCCTTGGAGTTCCATAGCTCTAAATTTTCAGGACATGCCGCTTGTCAGTCGCAATGTTATATTACCATGTATGCGCCAATGAGTTGTTGGGGGAGAGGGGGACATGATGCTCTCCATCCCGTATGTTCCCCATTAATACTTGATTGTTTAAAAAACTGGACCTTAAATTTTACATTGACTATGACCTTTACATACCTTAACTATGACCTTAACTGCAACCTTTACCTTAACTATGACTAACTACAACCTGTACCTTAACTATGACGTCATCACATAATATACGTCATACTAGGTAACGGTATTTGACCGGAAGCACTGGGGTCAATGACCTTGAAAATTATGCCCTGACCTTGACCCGTGTCCTTTGACCTTGACTTTGACCTTCATGCCAGGTGGCCTTGATATATCATTTCGATTATATGGCGTTATGACATCGCCGCTCGGTCTCCAGTGCAAGCAAACTGGTCCGACCGCACGATTGGGCGATCTAAAAATATAGGTCCGACTTTGAAAGCCTTAGAGTCAAACTCCATTTTGACCGACTTTTAAAATATTTTCACCAATCGACGCCTCGTTACGTTGTCCCAAATGTGGCCACCCATTTTCCCAAATCAGGTATCGGGGGACATTTCATCTTAACAGGTTTGCATGGACTTGGAAACCATGCATCCCACGACGTCAAAACCAGCAAGGCTTAATAGATGTGGGCGCCATCTATAACATATCTGCTGTTGTACCACATTAAAACTATGGGTGGACCGTACGGTGAGGTGAAAGTTTGTCATCAAAAAGCTTTAGGGGGACATTTTATGTCGTTGAAATTAGGTTATGGTGGACTTAATTTTTTCTGATTGTAAACGTTTCCGGGGACATTTCTACGCTGGAAAAACCTATTTATGGTGGACTCTAATTTTCTTACCAAGTATGTTTCCAGGGACATTTAAACGTTCTTAATATTAAGTTATGGTGGACCAAGTTAATATTCTAATCATTGCCAGGGTGGCATGAATTTTTACTGTAATCGGATGGTAGGAGCACCACACTGTTATAAAGGCTTACTTACCTGAAGGTAAGGTAGATAAGGACAAAGGTGGCTCTTATCAATGATGTGAGCATGTGAACCAAATGCCGCGTTTCATATGATTGGTCATTTTGTACCTGGCAGACATTTATCAAGTAATTTCGAATGCACAAATCACCGATCTCATGGTAAATTTACACGTGCATTGACGGGGAAGGGCAGGTATCCGCCTTTCCTCGGTTTTTTCGGAGGTATAATAAAACGGCCGCGCGTAGCTCCAGCGTAATTTGTACACCTTCTCGCTGATCATTTTTGCAACTTGAACTAGGTGTGCTATGGCACATCTAGTGCTGCGGTATAGTAAGACAAGAGAGAGAAATAATAATAGTTTATATAATAATAAAAACAATAATGATGATAAAATAAAAATAGAACATTATTTAGAACAATGATAAGTCTAGAATGTCTCGAAGCTTCTTTGTATACATTATAGAATAATTCAAGAAGCGTTATTAGAATATCCTCAAAAACGGTGCCTTTATAGTTCTGTCGCACGATAATTTTGCACAAAAATCTAAACGATGAAACTGCTGCATGTCTTGATGGCGGGCTCCTTATCCCTCCTACCATAGATGGTGAAGAATAAATTTTTTGTCGAAACGCGTTCATCTGCCTGCTGTGTTGGTTTAAGTATTAGTAGCTGTCAACCACTGTTATACACTGAAAAAAGTACGCCAGAAATTGGATTTTTTCTACGGTGCCAAAATCCACTCTTCTTTCCGTGAATATTTTACACCCGATATTTTTAGATTGAGAAGCGTAAAATGCCATGAAACAAGAATGATACAACCCCAACCCGTGGGGTGTGAAAATATCAACTACAAAAAAGTACGCCACTTTTAGTATTAATTCTACGGTGCCAAAATCAACTCCTCTTTCCAGCATTATTCCGCAACCCATTTTACCCCGGTGTAATGCAAAAATGCATGTGTTTTGAGGGAATATTATTATACCACTGGAGTAAAAAGATTGTTAGCTAAACCGGAAGTGTGTAAACTGGAACTGAGGGGGTAAAAATAGATTAAAATGTGAAATTCCTGGTGTAGAAAAATATTTGCAAGGTGCAAGATGAGCCCGCGTTCAATATTACGTTGCTGCGGAAAAGAAACACCGATTAAAAAAAACGACCCAGTTTATTCTCATGGAGCGTTTGAGGTCAGTTTAGTCTGATTAGGCTGATTAATATACACTCTGATAAACATACACAACGCAACGGAGAGTTTAAATCATTTGTTTTCATACCCACTTCTAATAATCTACATAAATACCTCTAATTTGCACTATAATCTGGAACAGTATTTAAATCGACCTTCAATCACTAAAATTATTTAGTTCCTCTTTGCACAAACATTACTAGGTATATGGTTTTTGTCTTAGGCTTCTGCTTTTTACACTGCCCAAATTTTCCTCTTTTATATCCGCTTATCACTACATCATTTTCGCTCATCACCGCAAATCACCTCTGAGGCGCTGCACAGCGTTCTTAACACGCGCACTGAAGGGGGTCTCGGAGGCCAGCCCCACCTTTTTCCGAGGTGGCCGGAGAGCCGTTCATGGCCAAAAACGATAACTTTACCTAGGTAATGGCCTCTGTGACCTGTTACTAAATCTGATTTAAACATAGGTCACCCACCATTGGTTAGCTTATACCCTGAGGAGCACCCAGTGAAAAATCGGAATATGATTCTTTTTAATTTTATATCTAAAGAGGAGTTCACAAGGTCACGAGGTCAAAACCTGACCTGAAGTCAAAGTTTTTAGTTTTCTTATCTGAACCCTTGTATCTTCTATCCAGCAATATTCATAGAAATTAATTCAGATCAGCCACTTTTAAGATACAAAATTATTTCTGATTCAATGTTCGTGTTAGCCTTGGAAATTTCATGACCTCTATCTGGTGACCTCTTTCACCTTTGGTCCTGAAAATGGGCCCAACTTGTTATTTTGTATGGAGAGCCTTGGGTAAAAGTTTGGTGGAAATCCGAGAAGTGGGTCATGTTGGACTTTTTCGTGCCTACCTGGACGATTTTTCCTAGAATGACTCATCTATGTCCCGGAGAGTGGCTAACAAAAGCATCACTATTAGGGGGGGGGTTGAAACCACTATACTGTTCGGAAACGGATACATTCGATATCTTTGCTGGAATATTATTGAATATGCTTAATTCAAGTGAAAATATGGGTTATCACTAGCTCACCACTGTGGATCCGGGCCTCTTGTAGAAAATCCTTGACGACGTCCTGGATGCCAGACAAAGATATGTATATAAACGATAAATTCAGGCCCATTGAGGCAAATTCAACAGCTCTTTGCTATTTGCTGCACTTAGCTAGAATGATTTAGTCTTCGTTTCTTCTCCACGGCTAGACTAACCTCCACGCGTCAAGATCAACACTTTATGGGATGCAGAACTGCAATGCGGTGATTCAAGCTCAGAACTGAAGCGAAAACAAAATGACAGCATTCCACCCACGTGTCAACTGTAGTAAAAAATACCTTCTTATATCATAGAAACACACTCAAATGAAGATAAGAAGAATTAAAACATTCATTAAGCGTAGTTAAATCAGCAAATATCTCGTTTTAATCTATTGGCAGAATTGTTTCACCACAGGAGAGTAAGACTATTCTTGAGGCAGTTTGCGAGTTCCATAGAAATACTATACAGAGTACATGTACGGATAAATTTACCCGTTTGCATTTTCAGCACGAATGGAACTGCCCTGTGCTAAAATAGCACAGATATTAAATTACCACACGCTTGTAATTTACACTTTTAATTCTAAAATTAAGCTAGTTGTCAGAATGAATTTACTAAGAATTCTAAACAAATGCTCGAAAATGGGATACGTTTAGGACTAGACAGATTGAAATTCTACGCTCCAGGTGTTGTTTTTTTCAGTGTACACTCCTCAATCTTACAGTCAGAGTTCGAAAAAATCTTCCAACTTGCCAACAATGTTGGTGACACTAGTCGATCACGTCGGTGAACAAAATATAGGCAAGCTTGTGCACACATCAGCGTCAAAAGTTAACGCGTAGTCTGCCGATATGCTATTTAAGATTCAAAAGGACTCAGTGCTTCTGGGAAATAATTGCCCGTTGGTGCCAAGTCCCAATATTCCTGGTTAAACAAGTTTGGTTTGAAATTCCTATGGTAAGGCTGGAAAAAATTCTGCTTGCAGTTCCCACCCAGACTTTTGCGGGTCTTTTGAACTGATTGATATGTTTTTAACTCCTAGGCTGCATAGGTCCCCGTTGTGTGCCGCCCTGATAGGGTACGGGCCCCATCTGAAGTTGTGCGGGTCCCTATATTTTTCATACGCCCAACTACAAGATGGAGAGTGGCGGGAGGTGTGTGAGGGTGGTTCACGTTGGAGTGGGGAGCCCCAGGACTGCAAAAGAGCGGCCAATAGTTGGGACGAACCATCATGCAGAAGAGGGCGGCCAAAAGTAGACGAGTGCGGTCCATGTTGTAGTGGGGCGTCGATGAGTGCTCACCTCTTCTCCATTATCAGCCGCCCTTTTCCATCCCTAACTCTCCCCACTTCGGCGTGAGCGACCCTCACTCACCTCCAGTCGCCCTCGGTTTTGGGGTTGGGTGCCCCTATTTCATGTTTGGCCACCATTTTCAGGCCTTGGACACCCCACTGTAATATACACCGCCCTCGTGTACTTTTAGCCGCCCCTTTTATGATTTTTCGTCCCTTCTCTACCACTGGCCACTCTTTTGCAGCCCTTGGACTCCCCACTTCATGGTGGATGCCGTTACCCACCTCCGGTCGGTCTCTATTTTGTGGTTCGGAGCCTTCTATTTCAAGATTGACCACCCCTTTCAGCCCTTGGGCGGGCTACTGTTGTGTCTCTCCAGTGCATGACTGAGCCCTCCTTCTTCACCCTTCACCGCTATTTGACAGCCCTAGGCTGCCCCACTTCAACATGGACCGCGCTCACCTCTGTCTGTCCTCAACTTCGCAGTTGGGCGCCCGGTTTTGACAATTTTCCGACCCTTTTCAGCCCTAAGGTGCTCCATTGTACAAAAGATCGCACTCATCCACTCTAAGCCGCCCTCTTATGCATGATTTGGCGCACCTTTTCCAGCAGTTGTTGCTCTTTAGAACCATTTGTTACTTTTGAACACCTCTACTTGTTAACCCGCGCCCCACTGGGGGTCCGGCGCCACCTGCGCCCCATCGATCGGGGGCCATCGATGCCAACAATAACTTCGAAAATATGGTGGTTAGCGCAAATCTGCAAAGTGCATTAGAAAGCTCGCGCGAATTCAGTAAGAAATTACTTCACATGTTTAAGCGCTGAGGTCAATGGTTTGACCTCCAGAGGTCAAGTTAGGTCACGATAGGCTATTTTCACTCAAATATGCAATGCTTTAGAAAACTGGGCGTAACTCTTATGCCATTAGAGCTATTGAGATCTGGTTAACTACATTGGATAGCAAAATGCCAGACCTTTTCCTGCTTTTGGAACGTAATGACCTCCCGCCAGTGGTTTGACCTCCAGAGGTTACCGCGTGACCTCATATGACCCTAGGTCACTTAAAGTCAGAAAGTGACCTTGCCGTATATCAAATGGATGCTAAGGATGAGACATACACGATGGTGTTTGATTCAGTGCTCTAGTTTAATCAGGTCAAAAGTTATTGCTAAAATACTGGTTGACCTTGGATGACCTCAGAGAGATCAAAGGGCAAATATGACCCCCGGGATCCGTGAAAGGGTGTCCAAGCTTTTCTGAGCAAGCCAAGCATTTGCAATCGCTTTTGTGGCTTTTAGATCATAAGACAGCTTTTTCCCATGTTTTTTTCAATGGGAGAAGTCACCTCGTGACCTGATCTCAGGTCACGAAATCGAAAAATCCCAGATATACACCTTGTAGACCCTGGCGTGGCCATGAAGTGTAGGAAGTTTCAAATCGATCGACTGAGAAACGTAGCTCCTGGTGACCTGACCGTGGGTGACCCGGGGTAAAAAATATCAGGGATGGTGGGAAAATGATAGGGTAAGAGATTGAGACCTCAACCACGGTCCTGCGTCTCGTCGTTTTCCTGCTATCCTGAAAAAACCTTAGGGGGCATCGATGGCCCCGGTGGGGCGAGGGTTAATACAATTTTTTTCAAGTCGTTTCAAGCTCGGTTCTTGGAGCCGGAATCTCCCTTAAATCATCAATGGACTTGTCACGGAGACCTCGACCCTAACATCATAACGAGCAACTCCCACAATGAATGATTAATTAGAAGCCAAATTTTGACGTTCCCCAAAGCACAGGGACAGCTGCCCTGCTAAGGTCATCTTATCACCAGTTAGCTGCCAGCCGACCTGCGTCGGGTAAACATAGAGCGCCGGAGCGTCTGAGGGAAACCGATCCCAAACCTGCACATTTACTGTCTCTGCATGTTCCTGAGCAGTGGGGTGGAGAACAACACTCTACCAACTGAGCTATCGGTGTGGCACTTCGACGTGAACCGTCCTCATCCCCCTCCGGTCGCCCTCTGGTTTGTGGTTGGCGCCATTATTTCATAATCAATCGATCATTTTCAGCCTTCGAGCGGCCCACCACAAAATGCATCCTTCTCATCCTCTCTGGACGGTCCTCCATGATTGCCCGCCCCCTTTCCACCATTGTTAGGGGATGCGTGGCTCGGTGGATAGCGTACTTGTACTGTGAGCCATGGATCCTGGGTTCAAGTCCCGGTGGGACCTCTGGATAAGTTTTTATAGTCCCCCAAATGGCTCGCAACAGGATAAGAGTTGGTGACGCGTATATCCCTGGTGGTTTTTGCATCGTTAAAACCGAACACTTGTTATCATTCCACCATTTTCTGCTCCTTAAGGCATTCACCTCCGGATGTCCTCTACTTTGTGGTTGGGTGCCCCTATTTCACCCTTTTAGCCTTAGATCGCTCCACTGCAACATAGACCGCCCTCAGCTTTCAGCGGTAAAAGTTCCTCGAGTTCATTTAGTGTATGCCTTGTATATCGATCGGTGTTATATTTTGCCCAGATCTTCAGATATCACTCAGGATCTCCCATGCGACACCCATGCCCGCCACATATATGGTTGTGTGCCCGCCCAATATGTGGCTTTGGTATCTATTGGAACGACAACATGCTACGATGCAGTATAGCGAGCTGGTAATATCACGTTTCCTATGGAGCAGAGTTTGAGCACGATTACAAATATTCCTTATTTTTTAAGAAATATTCCGAATCTATTGATAGCTCTGTATGATGTATTAAGCCTTGCATCATTTACTAGTCTTGCGGATGTTTTTTCGCTTTGCAACTAAAGAAATGTTGGGTCCAGAATAAAATTGAAAATTCCTACGTTATCTGTGAGAAAAATATTGAAAGCTCGGCAGGAAATTTCCCAACATGATTTTGCTTGCGTCCCCTACAAATGGATCATAAAGTCCAACAAATTCTCCCTCACATATAATATTGTAGATGTATCACTATTCAATCGGCGCAGATCGGCCGAATTGGGGAGAGAAAGTGGTCCTGAAAATAACCAGTGGCCGTCCTTTCGCGAGTTCAATTGCCAAAAGTAGTCCATAGAAGGACGCCCTGTATCATTAGGATTTGTTTTAACAGAAACAACGTCAGAAACTCTGCCCTTCCCTGGCTTTTTTGTCAGCGCTATTTGAAATGACATCGGCAACAGGAAAATTAGTGTCACAAAAGCACCCTTTATAAAACTCCAAGGGCCACCCCTCAGCTGGTCAACTGGCCGCTCCCCGAGTCTTTGCCCCCCCCCCATAGGCGGATCCACAGGGGCAAAGGGGGAGGTGCTCCTCCCGATCAAGCCTTGGCACGCCTTAAAATAGTCACGGCGCTCCTTTGAAGGATCGATAGCGCCCCTGAAATGTCGTTTTCCACCACGCCCCCCCGAGGATGCTAAAATCGGCGCCCTGGGGTAGAATTTGGCGGACACCTGATAGAGTTTGCCGGTCGAAACTGGCACCCCATAGGACGGATCCTTGGTCCTCCACAGCAATGTGCCACCCCTCCCCCCGATCGGTGACCCTGGATCCGCCTATGCCCCCTAGCAAAATCCTGGATCCGCCCCTGCTTCAGATGCCATACAACAACTGAAACAACATTTTCCCACATTCAAGAACGCTGCGCTCGTGCGGCGCGCGCGCACCGTCAGCTGATTTTTCGATTGCATCGCCACGTGGTGGCACCGATCGGTACTAAATTCCGTCAAAAAATTTTTGATGGAAATTCCGGCTGTTTCGGGGGACGTATTTTGATGTCCACCCTAACGCCATCTCTTGGTATATGAATAAGCATCCCCAGAAACGTGGATAGCTGCCTTTTGTTTAGGTGGACAAGAAATGTCCACCTAATCCCCGGTGTCCACCAATGTCCAAAAAAGTTTCCTGAAATGTCCACCCAAACCCGAATTTGGAAACCAAGTAGCCTTTTTCGGTTCCAAGCAGTTCTCCAGCTACCTCGAAAAATAGGTGGGGGGGGGCTCCGGGGCCTCCTTCCAGTACAAATGTTAATGAGGTCTTCAGCAAGCAATTTCCAAACTATGGGACTGCCAGGCAAGGCCCGTAACCAGTACCAAAATTCCAGCAATTGCATACCTAAAGATAAGCACTAGCTGATTAGTAGAAATAGGTACGATAAAAATGTGATGTACTCCAAAGCCTAACTCTAGCTCTGGGTCGTCCCTTCTGGTGGTCCTAGAGTTAATTATAAACATAAATAAAATACTATACACACTATTATTCAATCATATTCATCGTCTCGGACAGTGGCGGATCCAGGACTTCATTTCGGTGAGGGGGCGGGGCTAGAGGGCTCGAAACTCCCCCATCGTTGCTTCGGAACAGCCTCCAGCTATGCAGGAACCATAGAAGAAATTCGGACATTTGGGGAGGGAAGGGGATGAGCTTGAGCCCCTTGGCATCCCCCCCTGTATCCATCACTGGTCTTGGATGTGTAAGATGAAACATTTGTAAAATAGAGCATACCTTAAGCATAAAATACAGTATAGTATATGGTTAAGACGTAGCAGAATATGTATTACATTTTGATATGATAAACCAAAAATGTAGCGATAACATATTAGGAAATACGCCAGAAATACAGTGACAGTTCTTTTGGAAGTCTAATAGAAAACAAAGTCAGTGCCTCTCAGAATGGTATGTATGTATGTCTGTATTCACATCAGCGGATCTTTCCGCACACAGTGGGTTATTCTTAAACCTTTGTCAAAAACATAGTCAAATGTCAGTGCTCCAGCACAGCGTCACGAACTGAACACAAGAACTACATGCCCAAACATGATTAAAGTAGAAATGTAAAATATGATACTACGTATTTACGAGCACTCAATTTATCCGATCACCCCGCACAGCGCGCCTGATGTTCTTTTTGAAGACACAATAGTTTGTTTCCCGAGGATTTCCAACAAGTACACAAATATTGTTGTAAAGCGATGAGACACGATAAACAAAGCTACGTTTTCCATAATTTGTTCTCGTCATTGAGAGTGCCAAGTGTTCCGATTGTCTTGTCTCCCGATTCAAAACATCACGGTTAAAATGAAAATTCGATGCAAGGGACAAAGGGCAACCTGTCGTTATCAACTTATAAAGCATTCTCATTTCAAAGCATTCGATAAAACGCTGAGCATTGAGCCATCCCAACTCTTCAATAACATCCGAGATATGGTCGTGCTTCCTTCGACCTGATATTATTCTGGCCGCAAACTTAAAAATGTTCTGCATCTTGTTCCTTGATTAAGAATTTGTGCTTCCATAGACCTGAATGCAGTACCTAACATGTGAAAATACCAGCGAGTCAATAACACGAGGGAGTACTTCAGTGGGCAGAAAATGTCTGGCATTATACAAAGCAATAAGTATACCAAAACAGCGATCCGATATACACTTCGCATGATGAGACTAAGAAAGATTGCGATCCATATATACCCCTAAATTTTTAACTACATTTTTACTCCCAATTTCCTCATTCATAAACTGAATGTGTACAGGTTGCGATATGTGTTTTAGCTGTCTTTGGTCGCCACATAGGAGAAGCTCCGTCTTTCTGGCATTGACCATCATCCCGGTTTGTTGAAACCATGTGGTCATCACTTACAGAATTTCTTGCAAACAAAATTTCATGTCAGCCATGCGACCACGTGGACCAGTGATTCCTAGCTGTATGTCGTCTGCGTACCTTATAAAACTAACTCGAAAGTCATTACAATGTGATGGGATGTGACACGTTAGATCATTACCCGCGATATTTGCGAGCACCGGGCCCAAACATGTGCCCTGAAAAGTACCCATGTTGGTAGGGAGGGGTTCCAACACTTTATCCCAATTTGGACTCTGCACATGTCCGTTAAGATAGCTCCGAAACCAGCCCAGATGGATTTGTAAAAGCTCTAATTTAGTCAGAAGTGACCCATGGTCAATTACATCAAAGAAACGACTCAAGTCAATCAGGGTTAGTAACGTCACTTCTGAGCGGTCCATCCCTTTTAAGACTTCATCGGTAATTTCTAAAAGAGCAGTGGCTGTTGAGCGCCCAGATCTAAAGCCATGCTGGTCGTCAGCCAACACGTGCTGCTGGTCGAGGTATTGACTGAGCTGGAGAAGCACCAATTTTTCAAAAATTTCAAATCGTAGGAATATTTACAACCGGCCTGAAGTTTGCCCCAACCGACGCTTCTCCTTTCTTGTGCAATGGCACCACTATAGCCTCCTTCCATTTCGATGGCACGCATTCTGAAACAAAACTTTTGTTGATGATTCTAAGCAAATGTCGTCCAAAATGGGGAAAGCTAATTTGAAAATTTTTACTGGTATATATCATCATTGATGGGTGAAGTTTTGTTTGGCATGAAAACAAAATTTTTTCGGAGTTCTTCGATGGTAACCGGTGAGATTCTTAGACTGCCTGCGTTAACCCGCGACAGTCGAGTATTGAGTGACTGGCGTCCAGAGTGCCTGTATTCCGATTCCACTTTACTTCTCGTATCTTGGCCTACCGATGTGAAATAATTGTTTAGATCATGTGGTATCAGGCTCGATGGTTGGGTTACTGCTCCATGTTTTGGGGCAATGATGGGCCGCAAATTCCGGTAAAGGTCAGATGAAGAAGAATTTTGAATTTTTTGGCAGATATCGTTTCGGCAGTCTCTCCGTATGGCTCGTTTGGTAAGAATGTTTAATTGTTGATAACATAGATCGCCGTTTTCCTTGGCCTCCCTGCGCTGAGCCATCAGACCTAAGGTATCTTCTGACACTGGCGGAGGCGCAGGATTAAACACCCTGTAACGACGAAGTGGAGCACACCCATCCAAAATGCCAAGAACAGTGGATGAAAACATGTCCCATTGCATCTCACATGCATCATTCTGGTTCACAACATTGCTCCAGTCGATAGAGGCCACATCGGATAAAAACGCGTCTGAATTAAAAGCACGCCAATTGCGACCAGTTTTATACGAAGGCTTATTCTTCGCTCGGGGAACATAAGCATTCAGGCACACTCGGCGATGCTGATTAGAATAATCACAGTGTCTATGTTTCACTCTTGGTGGAGGAAACGCACTACTGATGGAATCCGAGGCTAAAATGACATCAAGTTTCGATTCACAGTCACCACGATAAAAGGTAGGCCCATTGACCATACAATTCAGGCCAAATCTCTCCAGCTCCCGTAATCTCTCACACGCGAACGGGTTTGTGCGCAGGTCAGCGTTCAGATCACCAGCAACAATGATTCGCTGGGATGGGTAAGCTGTGATAATGCTCTGTAACTGCTCCTCTATATCATTAAAGTCTGCTTGCACCTGTGGATGGCTGGTCGAGGGGGCCGGTATAAGCATGCAATTAATGCCGCCTTCTTTTTGTCCAATTTTACTTTAACCCAGAGTGATTCTACGTGTGACTTGATTCCTACAGTGGAATTCGGGATTACTTTCTGTGTTTGAAGTTCCTCCTTCACGTAGAGTGCGACTCCTTCTCCTGATTTTTTCCGACCGATGGTTCTGCCCTGCCTGAAAATCTTGTAGCTGTCGATAGAAAGTAGTCTATCAGGGGTCGATGATTTAAGATTTGTCTCGGTGTAGGCTAGTAGATCCGGCTTCCGTTGGTAAGCTGCTCGGACTTCCGGAAGTTTTGGCAGGAGTGACTGGATGTTTAATAGCTCTAACTTGATTTTCCATTTGCTAGATGATTTGGCTGAGCCAAGTACCGTTCCAGCTGGTACATATATACCAGCTCTCTGTGTCTGGCGCTGGTTTAGGCGCTGTGGTTGGATCAAACATCGCTTGTTTGCGCTTCCATACTGGTTCTTTGGAGCAGCCTCCGTAACACTCCCCACCCCGGGCCTGCGCTGTGGCGCTGTTTGGCGAGGCTGCATCAACACTAGTGAATGAAGTAGGAAAGGTTCAATGCATAAACATCGGCTCAAGAAGTTCGTAAGGCTTCCGAATCACAATAAGAACAGCACCTATCTCAGAGAGTCTAATAAGCTGTCAGGAAATGGCGCAGAGTGACGTCACTAATTCATATCCGGCGGATCAGCGGCGACCACCGGCGGTCTTTCTGATGTAATAAAGGCAGCAACAGCATTCGTCGGCCAAGTTCCCAGCCTCAGGCTGTCACGACTGCGCCAGAACGCAGACTCCGCACACTAATTAGTCCCAGACAAAGGGGGTGCTGGAAGTAACGAGGAAGATGCCAATGGACAGCAGCAGCATAATAAACAGGCTCTGTCAGAGGTCACGAGAAGAGGTCAGCGGATCTAAGGTAAGTACTAATGAGGTCTGGAACGGTTATGGTATGGAAATATGGAGAAACTTAGTGCTACTAGTACTCACATCGCCGTAGATTTCTGCTCTAGTACCTCCTTAAGTAGCGTTGTAAGTTGCCACGACTATGCCCAAGGGCGATGGGGAGGGAGTGGGAGAGGGAGGTGGGGGGGGCAGCGAAGGTCAATCCTTCAAATGAGTAAACAGTTCGTCTGTGAAACCTTAGCGTGCACACAGACAGCTAACTCATAACGGTACATCGAACTTGATCCACTTGTTTACGCGCCGTTTGAAGCCTTGAAGGCATCTGCTTGCGCAGAAATAAGTACTTTCAGAGCAGAATTCTGCGCCACTCCGGCACTTACGACCATTCCTAGGAACATCTCGCAGTAAAGGGGAGGGGATTCAGTGGCGTGGGGGAAGAACATTCGGCTTCCACGCCTCTGACCCGGGTGGGTATTCTGCACAAGTCTTTCCGATTTTCAGAATACCCTCCCAACAGGGTGGGAGTTGGCGAGACTATATCATCCCAGCAGGGGCGGACGCAGACCCAAGTTTTGGGGGGTCAAACCCATGTCTGCCTCTCCTCCGGGGAGTGGGGGGGAGTGGGAGCGAAGATGTTTTTGCTCTACAGACCTAGTGTAAACACATTTTTTCAAAAATTTATCCGGCGTTTTGGGGGCCAAAAGATAGTTTGGCCCCCCAGCGCTTGGAGGGGGCATGACCGGAATGCCCCCCTCCCCCTGCGTCCACCAATGCATCTCAGCAGTCGGTGTGTTGTAAAGCCCTAACATTGTCCGCAATGAAAGGGGAGACAAGAAACAAAGTATGTGGTCTGTCAAAGACAAAAAGCCAGTGAAGTCCAGTAGCGTAGTCTACAAAATTCCGTATGATGCATGGGGTACCATACCATGGAGAGACGGGGAGGGGGAGGTTGTCTGGAAGAGGATACATGAGCACAAGTACGATCTCTGGGAACATAACTCGCCAAATGCGTTAGTAAAACATGCGGGGAGGAAGGGTCATTGACCTGATTGGGGAAGAACATTTACACTTCATGAGCACATGACAAAGTACAAAGTTACAGAGGAGAGCAATAGAGGCGACATATAACAACGAACGGGACGACAAAATAGCGCAAGTGATTTTTCTAATTGATTGATTGATTGATAGTTGCTCGTTTCATCAAACAATTTTTACCGTAAAAGAGGAGGAGGGTTGGAGAGCTTAGGAGAATCTTGCATGTGATTTCTATGTTTATTAATCGTACTTATTATTGTCATCGTCTCTATAAATGTTCTTAATATCACACTTCCAAATTTCCTTAATAATGAAGGAGTATGCATACATGTTACGATAATCAATGTAAATAATAATGAAAAAGAGCAGAAGAAGAAAAAGGTTATACATGTTATTCATGAATTGCGATAATAGCGTTGTTATCAAATGCTTTCTATTCAGTATTTTTTTTTAGACTGGAATTGTGCTATTTTTTTGGTACGAGGCTGTTGCTAGGAATGTCCAAAATGTTGACGAAGATCTAGAATAAGTGTCATGTGGTTGGATGTGACAATTTAACCTGTCTTATGTATGTTTTTATTGTATTCTCCATATTTTGGCCCCTAACGAGGCTGTAAAGGCGAAACGTTGCGCTAACTTACCTGAAAAATATTTAATAATATAATGGTTTATCATAGTTCAGGCTTGAAATAAATATTGCTCAAATATCTGCACGCGAACATTTTGAGAAGTTGCCACATGAACAATAAAATGTTATTGGTCTAAAAAAGCGATAATGTTAGATTTCATCTATCGATACAACCAAAGCTCATTCCAAATTATAAAAATAATAATAAACACAGGACGCTAAAGCAAGCGGTAAAACTCATGTCTTCCGACTGATATCTTCTAAGTGAGGGTGCTCGGAGTCTACATTCTGACAACACAGCCTGCGACCGCTCTGGGGTCGTCTGGCACCTGCGCCACTGTTTCCTTGTGATCACTTGCCAATCGGAAATCCGGGACTTCAATTGTTAAAATGGGTGCTTTGGACCGGAAGCTTGCCTCAGTAGTTTGCAAAAGTTTCTGTTAAGGAAGCATCAAAAACTTCAAAATAAATGTCATCGCGCATCGAAACCCGATACTGTTAATGTCCCTCGCCTATCAGCTCTTCTGTAGATGAAAGACTGAGGCGGACACGGCCGCTCAAACAAAAGCTGTCGGTTCTAAAACAATAAGCCCATCAGCTGTAGAAAAAGCCTCCAACTGCCGAAACATAGCCCATTTTGTTTTTGCTACATGAGCCTACCGTATCATTGTTTCTAACTTTTTACAACATGGTTCTTGGCGCATGCATTCTCTATATTTTTAAGCTTTAGGAATCATTGCTCAAACAATAGCACGTCGTCAATATTTAACCACACAGATCTCTGAATACCACCTAGCTGCTTATGCAGTAAGCTATGATATGCCCGACAACATTGTACACACATTACGCGTAACAAAACTACGCTACGTTGTTGTAAAGAGAACAAGAACTACCGAAAATCCGTTATCAAGCTTGGACCACATCCGGCCCTAGCGTAACCCCTCCTTTTGGAAATTTGATCACTGAATACTAATGAAAATATAAATAAATGATTCTGATCCCACTAATCCACCTAGGATGATCCAGAATTTCCGATGGGGGAAATACTTTGGTCAGGGAGAGGTGGGAGGGGGGGGGGGGTTGTGGCACCATTTAGGTTCAGATTGCACACCATCCAGGGAATAGGTGCCAATTCTAAAAGTAGGACATATCAGTGGCGCGTCAAATTGCATTGGATGGTGTCCAATAGTCACATGCTGGAGAGGAAGGGAGTGCAGGGAAGCGGCGTTTCAGGGGGCGCCGGGGTGATTCCAGGAGGTGATGGGTGGGTTGATGAGGGGGCGCACGTGCTCCATGGACCCGTATTTGTACCCACCTGGACGTAGTCGGTCTGCGCGAGAGAGGTGTCGTGGTACGTGTACACAAAGTACACTTGGTACGGGAGCCAGGACAGCGCGAATGTGGCCACCACTATGATGAACATGCGAACAATCTGTGGAGACCGACAGAAAAATCAGGGAGTGAGCTTGCAAGAGATAGCGAGCTAGCGAACACGGTCATAAAGACGTACAATTCAGACTTCATGTTGTAGATCTTCATGTCACGGAGAATAATTGCGATTTCTTTGGGTATACTGAACCAATTGAGACAAAACGAATATCAGCAGGCCCAGAGTTTTCAGCACTGTTGCATAGGTAGCATGTTCTTCCCAGAACATCTTATCGACTTGGGCAAAGAGTGCCATCAGCACATGAAATTGTGCTATATTTTCAAATCTCAGTGTCAAAGTTTGTCCAAAAACAGCACACGCCTGTTGTCGACCCTTATTAATGTTCGCAAAAAAATTATAAGTAAAATGAATGCGGTTAAGCTGCTTTCCCCCAAATTAATATGCGTTGCAAAAAGGCAAAGCTATAGTTTTGGTGTACTGCAGATGTGGGCTTCCAAATACTGTTCAGAGGAATGAAAACCAAGCACTGCGCCACGTTTTCGAATTTTTAATCAGATGTCTTCGAACTAAATATTGTCATTCCAGGAAGGCAGAGTAAGCCTGAACTGACGCGTATTAAAAATAACTATAAAAATGATATTCCTAGTAAACAAGGCTTCCAAAATTATTGCTTTAAGTTTTAGACTCTCATCGATGCATTAGACTTTCAAGAAGGCCTGATTCTTTTCAGATCCACTATCTTTTCCTGTCATTGGCGGAATAGAAGAGAATGTAACCTGCTGAAGGTTGCATGGAGCCACTACTCAACTGGAAGACCTTGTGGTCACCAAACTAGAGCAAGCATCCGACGCCCAGCGCCTTACAGACGGCGCAATAGCCGTCCTCCATGTTGCCGTGATGGTTCAATATGCCGTATAGGTCATACTTGTGTGATAGGTACCGCGTATATGTCTTGGCAACATAGGGGGTCATATCCAGGCTCTCCAGAGGGTAAGTGAGATTCCACTGCTTCTTCCTCCATCGTCCATCGTGGTAAAACCTCTGAATATGTAGGTTAAGGATGGGTGGTATGGACCCGAGTAGTCGTCTGAAACTAAATTCAAATAACTCTCCAGAAATATAGGCCCCTCTATCAAAGCTGGCGCCCATTCTGGCTGTAAATATTCAATCTCCAAGCACTGAAGCTCTCCAAAATCTGCATTCAGGGGATGTTGCAAAGTCTCTGGGAAACTCGGACTCCAAATATGTAGAGAAGCGATCTTGCTTGCAAATTTGATAAATTTAATGTGTTTGATGCAGCTATCTGACGGTGTCAATTTGAATTCGCTACAAAAATTGATCGCATAGTTATAAGCTCGCCAAAACCGTTAGCACGGGGAGGCCGGGCCGGGTCACATGTAACTTTTTTATACCGAATAGAGTTAAACCTCGAGGACACTTTGCGTCCGCTGGTGAACAACTAGAATACTAGCAATGAGCTCTCTCCTTACTGGATAATTATATTCTTACTGGATAATAGGTATTTCATGTAGATACAAATATCAAATATAACACCAAATGCCTGGATGACCGGGGAATTTTGGATGAGGACGTTCTGGCATGTTGGCTTCATTGTTGATCTCCAGACAGGAAAAACATCGATTAAAATGGATTCAATCCTCACTTCTGTGTCCCATTTAGTCCGATGGAGAGATTCCATGAATATCCAAGATAATACCCCATTTGACTGCTCACCTATGTCTGTTGGGAGTGCCGCTAACAAAATTAAATAAGGTAAAATGCTGCACGTACAGTTGGCCAGCTCATTAGACTCCTAGGTAGTTTACCGGCTGGTTGAGAGGTTTAACACTTCCTTAAATCCGATACTGGTCGTCGCAAACATAAAAATTGTTTTAACTCAGTTCCAGAACACTTGAGATGTATATTCACCTTTCGTTTGGACTTGATGGAGGCCACTTGTCTGTCCGTTTGTACACCGATACTCTGAGCGCCCCACAGATGACGACCTAAAACACAGGAAACATCTTGGATCACCTGTGTGCTCTGAGAGATTGCCACCTCTCGAAAAAATATCCAGAAGCTCAATTAGAGTACATACGCCATGCGGTCCAGGCATCCTTACTTAACCACGAAGGCCTAGGTTGAAATCATAATCAGCATGAAAATAGTGGGCAAGAAATGGTACACCTAGTTAGATGTTCTAAAATGGGCTATTTCTTACAAAGATACTATATCATGTATCATATCATCTAAAGGATTTGCTACTGCAAAAGAAGAGCAGTTGTTACGATCATGGACAAACTTTGTTACGGCAAAACATACAGTCAATGCTGCAGTCAGAGCACTGGGACTAAGCCCATTAAATCTACATATATCTATATATCTTTACCACGGAAACCAAATTCATATGGTGTGCATGTGATCTATATAGAGCACCAAAATATTTAAGTTTGTCTTTATTACATGTCAGAGACAAATTACCTATTTATGTAACGATGCCATTGGCACATATGGTATTTCTCGTGCATGTCAGAGGGAAGGGCGATGCCTAAAACAAATACAATATGCAAGCTTTAAGCTGGTCTGGTGATCTTGAGGCAGTGACCAGTAGCCACATTTATCAATGCCAGGATATTTGTGCAAGCATCACTCAACCTACTGGTCTGTATTAAAGGAAAACCGAAACGACACTGGCTTAGGACGGGACGGTGTGGTTTGTGGCATGAGGAGCCAGTATAATTTTTTGCAGGACTAAAATAAGATAAAAATGTAGTGCAATCTCAGCATCTAAGTGTCAGAGTATAAAAAAGTTTGAGACTGTAAATCCCCTAAATAAGTGTTTTAATCATCGTGTCTCCGGGAATCCAATTTACAAAGTATGAGCCTTATCGGCTTTTGCACACTTCATAATGCATATGCTTATAGAGGCAGGAGCCCCAAGAAACAGTCAAAATACACTATCACAAGATAAAGCAAAACATTTAGGCAGAACTGTAGTGGATGTAAAAATTTATCCAACAAGCCAATCCGCCTAAAAGGAAAAAAACATGACTGATGGTGGTCAGAGTGCGGTTCATGTCCATTACCAGCGGGCCGTATCCATAATCAACATACGGAGAGGCCATGACAGGCTTAGTACACGGCAAAAAATAGTACCTGTAGATGCTAAATGGTGCTGTTGCACGAAGCTTAGCCGGTAAATTATGCTGAGACTAGCGCAAAAGTCGTTTGGAAATACTTGAGCTAGAACACTTTCTTATTTTCGCGTGTTGCATTGGAACCCACATGCTATTAAATTTCTGATGGCTAGCACCAAATAAAAACCGTGCCTTATCACCACTGATAGTCTGCACACGATGCTTCAACAAGTATTCTTTGGGTTCTTTGGGTAAAATGGCGCGAGGAAAATGGCGCGAGACTGAAGAACCCAGGCGGTTCTTGAGCCTAATGTGGATCTGATCATGACACAGGTTTACTCAATTGCATGCTATGTCAGCGCTGAACGAAGCGTGAAGATCAAAATAAGAACTGAAAATAGCATCTGAGGTGCTTTCTTTGCGCTTGGAGAAGCACCCTCTGGATAGCCGTACGCTATTTTCGGCGCCATTTCTAATCGTGATCTTGGATGGGCGGTAACTCCTCGCACAGTAACACCTGGAGCCCTGAATTTTATTCACGGTTTAGGTACATACGTGCATTTGCTTGCAAAGCTATTGCATATCCACAGCCTTAAATCTATCTGAAAGCCCTGCCATAGAAGTGTACGTTTGGAAGGCGTGGAGGAGAGGTGTGACGGAGATGCAAACATAGGTCTGAACATTTCTGGATTTTTTTCTAGAAAATCGCCGTCGGTACAGGCGCTTTGAAGCCTAACTGGTCCCTGCGTTGTTTGAAAATGTAAGTTGATTGCAACGAGTTCGGGGAAACCTGCTCACGTTGTGGAGCAAAGTGATACAAAAAGAGAGCGTTCAGCGAATATCAAATATGACAATGTTTTCGGATAATAGAATGAGGTAAATTAATTCTTCATGTGAAAAACAACACTTTTTACTTTTTAGACAGCAATTTACTTTTTGAGTCCTCCGAGAAAAAGCATTAAGGGCCCCAGACCAACTACTTCTGACGTCCCTTAGACTAACTCTTACTGGCCCCAGATCAACCTAGAGACCAGTATTTCGCTGGTGACTGGGTTCTGCACGCAAACTTTTGGAACGCCCAGAAAAATCACATCGGACACGGCGGACTCTTACCGTGCTTAGCACCCGCACTGGAGGGGTCTGAGAATTACGCGCCCTGGAGAGGGGGCCTGACAGGCTTCGCCCTATGATCTGGAAAACTAAGAGAGTTTGTTCTCAACTAAGAGTATTGTTCACATCTATCCAGATGTCGTCTACGTAACGAAGATACTGGTTTACTCTGACACCCTTCACTGCTTATGCTTTACTTTCAACATGGCTCACATACGCCTGCGAAAAGCACTCCCAAGGGGGACCCCATAGCCACCCATCGACTTGAACGAATAACTTGCCCTCAGAGCATCTGAACGGGGCCTCTTTGGTGCATAACCGAAGTAAGTCTGCGAGAACACTTTTTGGAAGGCAGGGTGGTGGAAGTTCAAAAATGTGAGTATTATCTGGATAATTTCTTCTATTGGTACATTCGTGAATAAGCTGAAAACATCTAGAGACGCCAAAATTCCCTTGGGTTTGTTCGCTTTTAGAATATCAACAAGTTCCTCGGAAGACTTTAAAGGGTGTGTTACTGGAATAGATGGTGAGATTAACTGGTTTAACTTCTTGGCAACGGCATAAGTTGGGGTGGGGATTTGCGAGATTATCGGTCGTAGAGGCTGTCCTTCCTTATGTGTTTTAAGATTGCCATACAGATAACCTGGTCCGAATTCCCCTGTCACCCTTTAAAAGTGGACCCCATCTACCTCAGCATTAGCAGAATCAATGAGCTTGTTAACACCCGCACTGGAGGGGGTCTGGCACTAACGCGCACTGGAGGGGGCCTGGTAAGCCCCCCTAATATCTCGGAAACTAAGAGGGTTAGAAAAACGCCACTTGGTAGGTGGGTGGGGGCTATGGTGATCTTACATCATGGCCAATTTTCATTGACCTAGGTCAATATCTTCAAGGTCAAACGAGGTCGTAAAGGTCAAATATTGGCCATGCTGGTATCGATTGATAAATGCTGTGATTATGCGGGAAAATGGCGGGAATAAGCTAAAGGCGGACAAGGTTCATAGAGAAGAGGTCTCAAATAGGCTTCCCCACAACTTTTGGGTCAAGGTCATTCAAGGTCATTGACCTTTAAGGTCACCATATGGTGTACTACTTATTATTTACACTTTGACTAACACTGTAGCCATTGTTTGGCGGGAAATGAGGATTGACCTTTCCCAATGACCTTTGACCTTGACCTTTGACCTTGACCTTTGTATTGGGGTACCCTACCGGTGACGTCATAGCATAATATATATCAGACGGGGTAACGTCATTTGGCCGGACGCACAGTGGTCAGTGACCTTGAAAGTGCAGATATGACCTTGACCTGTGACCTTTGACCTTGACCTTGACTTTCATGTGAAGTGACCTTGACATATAGTCCCGCTTATATGACGTTATGACGTCACCACTCGGTCTTCAATGCAAGCTAACTGGTCCGACCGCGCGTTTACGGCGATCTCAAAATGCAGGTCTGACTTTGAAAGCCTATAAGTCAAAAAAATTTTGGCCGATTTTCAAAAAGTCTTCACCAATCGACGCGCTATTAAATTCTGTTAAATGTGGCCAGGTTTCGTTTTTCGGCTGCTAGCGGTTCTCCGGCCACCTTGGAAAAACAGGTGGGGGGCCTCCGAGGCCCCCCTCCAGTGCGCGTGTTAAGACGACTTTTTAATGTAGCAGTTGGGTCCCTCCCGATACGCTTTAACTTAGTGGAGTCCCCTAGCATTGAGCGAATCTTATTGAAATAAACAGATACGTCAAGAAAAACGAATACACTACATTTGTCTGCCCTTCTTACCATTATTTTATTGTTGGACTTAAGCTCTCGGGCGGCGTCTCGTAAAACAAGCGTAAGTACTCCAGTCTTTACATGGTGCATGCGTCGGGTTGCCTCAGCCTGTAGCTGAACTTGGATGTCCGGGTTAAGGGTGATTTTACCTTGGTCATTTAGTTTACAAAGGTCTTCAAACAGTATAGCAATATCTGTTTTCTTCTTAGTCATACTTTGGATAAAATTGACAGTTTATACCTAAGTTGAGAATTTCTTCCCGTTGTTCTGTAAGCGAAACACTTGACAAATTAATGAAACCATAAGTGTGCTGAGGAAGGGCTACAGTACCTTTGTATAAGTTGGAGAGTTTCTTCAATGTTCTTGTTTGGATAATATTTTGATATTCTTCAATTACTTCTTGGAGTCTCAAGTCAGTTTCACGTTTCAAATCAGTTGGAATATCGAGTAAGTGGTAAGCATGATCACTTTCACTAAGTTGAGACTTCAAAGATCAGACTAGCTCTTTTTTATTTTCTATTTGCCGCACTGCAAGCTGTTGTTTAAAGCTCAGCACAAACTTGCACTCTTCCATTGCTTTATTATGAAGCTTTATATTGGTATATTTGGAGAGCAGGTTCTCTTTAATACACTGGGCATAAAATATGATTGATTACTGAGCAGCGGAAAGTTTCTTAAATGTGGATTCAAGTTTTCTTACCAGTTTTCGGCTGTTTCGGGATTTATATGGAGAACAGAGGCAAAGGACATGTGCTAAAAGTAATAAGATATCGTATTTCGCCCAACTTTCAGCAATATCACATACAGTGTGGCATTCGCACTCGGTAACACTTCAAATTACAGTCTTGTTTTTTAATCTCAACAGCGAGCACACACATAATATAGTACTAAGCCTTTGTTGCGATAAAACGTACAGCCTCAGTATACTAAAGGCAAGTCAACACAACACATATCACAAAAACACAGAAGTAAGCACGTTAAAACAGGATACTTCTATCTATGGTCTCACCACCACAACACTAAGCAGACGCCTCACGACGCACCTTCAAGAAGGATCCCCCAAGCGGCATATGAAAGAACACCATGACACAGACATCACACGAAAAATGCTAACAGAAAACACAACAGTTCTCACACAGTGCAACGATCATCGCAGACTGCAAACACTAGAAACACTATTAATTAGGGACACATCGCCTGTAATTAGCATACATATCAAACAGCATACACAGCTCCCGCTCTACGATAGAAGTATCCTGTTTTAGTGTGCTTACTTGTGTGTTTTTGTGATAGGTGTTGTGTTGGCTTACCTTTAGTATACTGAGACTGTACGTTTTGTCGCAACGAAGGTTTAGTACTGTATTATGTGTGTGCTCGCTGTTGATATTAAAAAAACAAGACTGTAATTTGAAGTGTTACCGAGTGCCAATGCCACACTGTATGTGATCATGCTTAAAGTTAGGCGAAATATTATATCTTATGACTTTTAACACATGTCCTTTGCCTCTGTTCTCCATAAACATCCCGAAAACAGCCGTAAACTGATAAGAAAACTTGAATCCACATCTAAGAAGCTTTCCGCGGCACAGCAATCAATCATATTTAATACCCAGTGCATATATATATATATATATATATATATATATATATGTATATATATGTATATATATATACATATATATATATATATATATATATATATATACTATAGATGTTTTTGTAATTATTTCATTAAATATTGTTTCCGGTAATAAGTTGATTATTTCTTTCCGGAGGAAAATATATTTTCTGAGCAACCAGCAAGCAAAAAAGGCCACAACTCATGTCACCTACAAGGAGTGCAATATATCATAAGCATTGAAAATCGCGGAAGCATAAATGCTTCAAGGACGGAATGGTTTATAAGCAATAACTGACTTGGCTTCGTAACATCGAACCGATCATAACTGTAGCTGGGCATGGCCTGAGACAATCGAAATCAAATAAATGAAATGAAAATAAGTGCGTAAAGCTGCTGCTGATACTTTGCATTTTTTTCCTTACCGAGGAGACGCTACATCTTCTGAGTGGCGTTAAATACACTTACCGATTATCGAATACGATACTGCCATGGCCAGCATCGGTAGGACGTAAGTCAAACAGAGGAAGATCATGTTGTACCTGAGAAAAAACAAACGAATGTTTATTAAAATTATACATGCACGCCACCCCATGGCGCAGCTGGCAAAGGCGCCATGCTTGGGTGTGGAAGGCCCCTGGATCAAGGCTGACCTATGGTAGCCTTTTCCGCGGTCGCCTCCTACCCAGGAGATAGCGGTACACTGGGGAGTGCGCGCCGCAGCAGTGGAATCAACGATGTGCCAGCCGGCGTCCCTGTTTGTGGGTGCACGGGCCTGGTCGGCATTTAAAGTGATCCACCGGTCTGGTCTCCCGTCCGGGGCCCTCATGTGAGGGCTCGGCCTGTGCCGGGCGCTGCGGCTTGGGGAGACTAGAGCAGCCTATGGCCCGCCGAGAGCGGTGCCGCTGTCCCGTAAGGGTGCCGGCAAATGGAAACTTCCGCTCTGTACATAGTGTGAGTGCGTTGTATGAATGGGACTAGCTACTAACACTTAAAACAAAATTATACATGCACGTGTGCATGCATGTATGTATGTATGTATGTATGTATGGATGTATGGATATAAGTATGTATGTAAGTATGTATGTATGTATTCAGAGAACCAGTGAAATCGTACATTTTAGGCTGTTCTTAGGTCTTTGTGATCAGAGTTGATAAAATCAGTGTCATTACACCTCGTCAGTACACATTACAATAAAAAACGACAAAAACATTTTTTGTGAAACTGCATAGAGGGCGAACCACACAAATTTTTTTCCACAAGTCGTGAGTGTATTAACTCTGTATCCGTTAGCAGCCGACAATTGAACAGCGGGATTATCCCAGAATTCTGAGGATAATCTAGACATAGAAAACGTTCACTGGTTTGACCTGTATTTGACTGAAGAACTACTAGAACATTAATATAACCTATAAATATATAATCTATACCAGTTTTACTCCAAGTGATTTAACAGATAAATATATATGAGGTGGTGCTTCAGGCCGTCAGGGTTGTATCCAATAACATCAAAAGTTTCAGAATTATTTCATAATGTGCTTTGTGCGTCTCCAAAACACTAGTATCTAGCCATGAAACCATAGTCTGGCTGGGGAAGTAGAAGTGGTACTTCGCGTCGCCCTTAAAAAATACTACTGACGGGTGCAGTGAGAGATTCCTACATTTTGCAAAATCGCAACACCACACCTGTGAGAAAGAGACAGCCTTACCATTTCAGCAGAAAGAGAGAGAGAGAAAGAGAGAAAGAGAGAGAGAGAGAGAGAGAAAGAGAGAAAGAGAGAGAGAGAGAGAGAAAGAGAGAGAGAGAGAGATGCGACTTACACGTAGTCCTTGAAGGATACCGTGGGCGGACCGTCGGACCAGACCAGGATGCAGCCATGCTCCTCTTCTCCAGATGAAAACCTGAGGAATGACGACAGATCCTAAATCACCACATCATACGTTTATATCATGTTCCACAGCCCTTACACCGCAGTGCACTTGCACATACTCTAGAACTCTTTAGATGATGACATACGTGGCTCACAGGCAGAGGCGTCGCCAGATAATTTTTAAGGGGGATGGGCCCCGGATTGGTGATGACAGGCTGAGTAAATTTTGAGCATTCTGCCTCTCTGAATGCACTTCACTAACACATTTACGTAAGTCAACATAGGTAAGATGGAGAAAACACGAATAATTTATTTAGGTCAGGTTCTGAACTTCGCGAGGACGTCCTATCAGACTCGCGTGCTGGGGGAACACGTCCACTTTCTCACCGCTTTCGACGCCCATGCTCACAGGAACACTTGCAAACACTCATCGTTCATTGAGCGGGATATCCCCTTTGCACCCAAGGACAAGTTTTTATACTTTTTTTTGCCTGACAGACACCTCAATGGTGATCACCGAGCGCACTACTGATATATAATGAAACACAAAGAAAGTTTGATGCATGCAGTTCCTCAAACTCTTTGACCTGCTCTGCCCCTTCTCTGTGCAAGTGATGGTCCATTAGCTGCCTCCAGCTTCCCACGCCTGACTGCACAGAGTCCTCAGCTTCTGTGCACCTCCACCACCGCCTAAGGGTGTTCATACTGTTTGTCCGCTAGCGTCCGCAGGCCATTCCAATTCCTCTGCACACAATACATATTATGCGAGAAATGAGGCAGAGGCAGAGGCAGAGGCGGAGGTGGAGGCGGAGGCAGAGGCGGAGGCAGAGGCAGAGGCAGAGGCGGAGGCAGAGGCAGAGGCGGAGGCAGATGTGGAGGAGGAGGCAGAGGCGGAGGTGGAGGCAGAGGCGGAGGCAGAGGTACAGGCAGAGGCAGAATAGGAGGCAGAGGCGGAGGCAGAGGCGGATACAGAGGCGGAGGCAGAGGCAGAGGCAGGGGCGGAGGCAGAGGCAGAAGAGGAGGCGGAGGCGGAGGCAGAGGCGGAGGCAGAGGCAGAGGCAGAGGCAGAAGAGGAGGCGGAGGCGGAGGCAGAGGTACAGGCAGAGGCAGAAGAGGAGGCAGAGGCAGAGGTTGAGGTAGAGGTGAAGGCGTGTATAAATAAATAAATAAATAAATAAATAAATAAATAAATAAATAAATAAATAAATAAATAATATATATATATATATATATATACACGATTCTCAAACACTAGAATGGCTCCCATTATCCAATTTAGCAGTGGCGGCGCTTCAACATTATGACAGCCTAGGCACGATTGGCTTAGAGGTAAGGACGTCGCCCACGCTTTTTACCTGATATGGGACAGGGAGGGATCCAGCAGCAGGTCGGCTAGAGAAGGGGCAAGCTCAAGTCGATGAGCAAAAATAATATTTATGTTTAAATGTTTATTATCATAGAAATTGAAAATATCAAGCAAAATATGTCGGTAAACTGTGGAAAGGGTCATGCGGCAGTATATGAAGGCACAAGAGCAAAATTCAAGAGGATATGTAGGTAGGTAAGTAGGGGACGTCCATGCAAGAGTACGCACTTAACTTTTTGAGGGCTTTCACTTTTCTCCTAAATGTCTTATAGAAAAAATTTGTATATGGTTGTTTAGCCTGAACAATTGTCTATGTATGGTCCATGTTTCCACTCGCTGACTTTGAAAAAACTTGTCACGAGCCCGTCAAAAATATAATGTCACGTGCGTACTCTTGACGGAGTGGGTCCGTAAGAGTACGCAAAATAGGGGCTGGAGTATGCATTGATTCCTCCGCTGTGCTTTAGGTGCATAGGCCATGGAGCGAATTTTTTTGTCGCCAAACTAGGCGATTGCATGACTTTATATCGTTCTGAATACACAAGAACTAAGTTGCAACGTTTGGCTTTCCAAATATGAATTACGGACTTTGTCCCACGCGAAAATTAAATTTTCATATCTCTTAAGCGTGCACACTCTTGCACAACGGTCTACTGCGTACTCTTGCCAGACATGCTCCCGTGGGAAGAAAGTATTCATAAACATGTTGGCAGGCGTTTTAGCGTCAGCTCCGGTCCCGCAGCTCAGTCCCAGCTCAGCTTTCTTACTGATGACAGATCGTAATACAATACTCTTGATAAAAGAAGCATGGTCTTAAAGTTTACCTAGTTAAGAAATATTACATCAAGAGTACCCAGAAACATATTTTGCTCTATACTCCCGCGGAAAGAAGAGGAGCACTTTGAATTTTTTGTGCAGCCTAGGCACTAACCCTGCTTTTTTATACCAGGGTATCCATCACCTCAGTGGTTGCTAAGTAACCAAAACAGCTGCTGCGTACTCTTATCTCCTGCGTACTCTTACCCGCCCCTACCCTAAGCCGGGAAGGACAAGGTACTCACGAGAGCTTCCCATTTCAAGGACAGCTTCAGCACTTCATTTTTTATGACGTCCAATTTCTCGCCGTACGATCGGTTTGTGAACGAATTTTTTTAAATTTCATCCGCCAGATTTTGTGCCATGATTCACGTTCTTCATAAGGGTTTCACAAATTAAATATCTCGCTAAAAATTTCCAAACAACTGTCCCGCACTACAGAAGGCTAGAAATCCGCGAATACACGAATTTCAATAAACGAATCCGCTGTAATCAAGGTCCTAAGACGCCGCATTGCACGTGCTAGCTCGTAAGGCAAGCCTGGGTTGCTGATTTAACAAGCCGGTACTAGCGTCCGAATGAATGAGGTATTAGAGATGTCAATCAAAAAGCACACGTTAGGTTTGCCACGGTGTTAGGCAGATTCAGCGAAATCGCGAAGTGCCTGAGCTCACATTTGTTGACGGTAAGAGCTGCGAACGAAGATTCTCAGAGATGCAAATCATCGGCCTCTTTGACCCAGTGATCAATGTGCCTCTATGGCAGCGCCGCCACTGCAATTTAGGTTCACGGAGCTATGCCCTGGGGGTCAAAAAGCTTATGCTAATTTTCCCCATTAATTTTAAGTTAGGACAGTTTTGCTACACCCCCTCCTCCCATTGATCCCCATGAACCTAAAACTGACAGATTGATGACACTTTGCCTTCAGCATGCTTTCTGAGAACTGGATACATTTTAAGCAATGAAGGAGTAGCCACAGCGGCACAATTCTTTAGATTGATGACGTGAAGTATGACACGGATTATCTGGAACAAGTACCATTTCCGTCTTTTTAGTGAATTTTTATCCTAATTAACGACTTAAAATATTTGTTAACACATGTAACGGGTCCTTTATTCAGAGAGGAAAAAGAGGGGCAGGGGAATCAGGGAGGCCGCCGGGGGTAAAGGTGGAAGAGCACGTAAGAGATATTCGGAATGGAAGGCTTCCGAAATCAGCAGTTTCATGCCATATCTATAGTTGTAGGAAAAATTGGACCCAAGAGATGTAAAAATTATGGCAGTAGAACCAAAGCTTGGCCGCCGTTCAGATAGAGAGGCGACGATGGAAACTAGACTTCGAGAGACCGATATAAATCGCGACCGAGGAAATGTCACCATTAGCCCAATCTGGGATTCTATATTAGAATATCTGTAAGTGCTCAGGTGATAGGTATAAGTTTTATTTTCCAGCTATTCAGTCAAAATGTGATTATAATCAATATTGCTATTTTAGGCCTCTTGACATTATCCAACACACATCCGAAACATTAGGACTTTTGACATTATCAAAATGGGAGGCTGCCCTATAAGGAAGATTAAGTGGTGACGATATATAATTTGTTTGTTTATTTGTTTATTTGCGCATATGTAATGTATATATATATATATATATATATATATATATATATATATATATATATATATATATATATATATATATATATACATTCGGGCACAACCTTTCGTCAAAATCATCATTAAACAATATGAAAAAATACAAACTCTTGGTCACGGTGTAGCCAGACCTGCTACACTATCATGAATAACTTTTGCTTCCACCTGTTGTACTATGAGAATTCTGACCAAGGGCTGTGCCAGAATATATAATATCAGTGTATTAGCTCCATTTTGCATCCAGGATTCGACGAGGCAGGCCATTAATCGCCTGATTAATCAACTGATAGCTATGCTCCTCAGCTCAGCACCACTAAATCTATAGAATATAATAAATATAAGATGTCCTTACCTCTTTTCCTCGCCTACATCCTAGGGGTATGGATGGCTTAGTAGATAACATCCTTGTTTTCTAAGCCACCGGTCCCGGGTTCAAGTCTCGGCGGAGTCCCTGAATAAGTTTATCTGATCCCCCAAATCCCTCCCAACAGGATGAGAGTTGGCGGCGCCGCATGACTCTGGCAGTTGGTGCATCGTTAAACACCAACAATTACGCCGACATCCTAGCACAAGCTTGCCACCCACTTCTTGTGGCTTATAATAGCTTTTTTCTTTGGTTAAAGTGGGATCGAGCAGTCTTCTCACTGCTGAAACGGGATCACTAGAGCCACTAGTGCATTTGGGCTGGAAACCACAGGTCTAACACACATACTGCACAGCTGCAACAAGTGTTGCAACACGTGTTGCAGACGCGTTGCATCTCCTCTCACAAGAAGCAGAGCCTCAGGCTACTCTGATTAGTCTGGGGACATTGCCTCTCGAGTTTCCAGATCATTATTCTGTAGCCAGACTGGAGCTATGCTACAGGGAAAGTCTGGCAACTCGCTCAGCCCTAAGGCACCAACGACTGTTCAGTTACGTGAACTAACGCAAGTTCCACGTGCATTAATTCAGTCGGGTAATAATAAAGTTTTTCCGCACTGAAAAATCATGTGAAAAAGAGATAGGTGTTTTTCATAATTATTCTCAATAGTTACCGAGTGGACGCAGGCTGCGAGGTCTAACTCTGAGTTAGTAGACAAATTTACATATGGCCTAGCGCGGCCCGGCCGTACTAACGCTTTTGGCGAGCTTATTACTCTGCGAGGAATTAGCGCAGGTAAATAAAATCAACACCATCAGGTAGCTGTATCAATTCAGTTGATGTTAAGTTCAGTTTCTCGTGTCTGTGTACCACCGCCTGGGGCGCTGACTTGAGAGGTCAGCCGGCCCGCTGTCCGTGCCGCCCAATACAGTTACCGTTCGGCTTCAGTGGCGTGTAGACGAGTGGCGGAGCGGAGCGCAGAGCTAGAGGAGGCCGAAACACATTCTTACACCAGCCTTTTAATACGCATGCAGAGTATAGTGATGGAATTGTAAGAGGTGTGGAATCAAGAATATGAGAGATGCACATATTACCCACACACAAACGTTACCACCGCGAGATAATTCAGGGGCAAGGGTAAAACGTTAGCCTCCTAGCAACAGGAGCTACCTGCGCAAGAAAAACAATACCTAATCAGACACTGCTATCCTAGGCACATGTCGCTGTTCAAATTTTCAGGTTCATTTCCAGTTTGGCTGCGAAGGAAAAGCTTTCAGATGTAATTTGGAGAGGCAAATCCTCAACACGTCCCTTCACATCGTGGCGACTCTGGTATCAAGCAGAAAAAATACTACGCCAGATAGATAATAGACATCTACCGACCAGAGGGCCTCGATACTCCATTCGAGTAGGATGACTTCGTTGCTACTTAATAATGAGTCACAAACGTAATCTTCTGTGTTGCATGCCCTCTCTCTCTCTCTCTCTCTCATTCTCTCTCGTTCTTTCTTTCTCTCTCTCTCTCTCACTCACTCACCACTCCCACCACCACCACCACCACCACCACCCTCCCACTCACCCTCACTCCCACTCACCACCACTCACTCACCCCACTCACTCACTCACTCTCTCTCTCTCTCTCTCTCTCTCTCACGTATGTTTTATCATTTCCCATGCTCGGAACAAAAAGTGGCAATGCAAATAAACAAGGCTAATGAGACGAGGGACTGGGATGCCGCACATCATGTTTGAGTTTCCATGTGTTTGTCTTCGGATTTGGAGCGCAGCAGGACGAATCAGCCAACGGTCAACATCATTTCCGTCGACCGCAGGTGTGAAACGACCGGAGCCAATGTTGTATGGCTGACCGCACACATCAATGACATATTTCCTTACCAAACCCGCCAGACATCAAAATAATAATAATGATAATAATAATAGTAAGAGCAAGGCTTATTTCACCATCCAGGTGTGTTTACAAACAAACAGACCTATTGAATGAACGTATTCACACACATTTCCACACAATTTCCCACAATATGAAGCGCTGTATTGCTAAGCTTCCGCAACACGACCAACACGGTTCATATATTACTTGAATCGTATCAACCAAACATAGTATCAGAGGAAAAACAACCGTGATAACCACGTTCAGCGCCATAGCTTGGCTAGATGGAGTTTCGCTTATGAACTGTTTCATGTCTGAATAGCTGTTTGTATGTAAATGGAGTATGCCAGTACTGTACTTGGCACGGAACAACACATATGCTTCAATGAAATGTATGTTTCTAAGGATAGATTTCAGCAGTGAGCTCAAATTACGAGCCGCTACATAAATCCGATTTCACAGAGCGGCAGGTGAGACCACTGAGACCAGTCTCACAGCGGTGAGACAGTGCTGGAATGAGACAGAAAGGACAGGGAGAGACTAGCAACAGCGGGAGGGGTGAAGGCGGACATGGCTGAGACTGCACAGCGAGACTTACCCGTGGTGAAGTAGTTACTGATAGAGCAGGAGACTTAACCGTGGTGGAGTAGTTACTGACAGAGCAGGGAGACTTAACCGTGGTGGAGTAGTTACTGACAGAGCAGGGAGAGTTACCCATGGTGAAGTAGTTACTGACAGAGCAGGGAGACTTACCCATGGTGAAGTAGTTACTGACAGAGCAGGGAGACTTACCCGTGGTGGAGTAGTTACTGACAGAGCAGGGAGACTTACCCATGGTGAAGTAGTTACTGACAGAGCAGGGAGACTTACCCATGGTGAAGTAGTTACTGACAGAGCAGGGAGACTTACCCATGGTGAAGTAGTTACTGACAGAGCAGGGAGACTTACCCGTGGTGGAGTAGTTACTGACAGAGCAGGGAGACTTAACCGTGGTGGAGTAGTTACTGACAGAGCAGGGAGACTTACCCATGGTGAAGTAGTTACTGACAGAGCAGGGAAACTTAACCGTGGTGGAGTAGTTACTGACAGAGCAGGGAGACTTACCCATGGTGAAGTAGTTACTGACAGAGCAGGGAGACTTAACCGTGGTGGAGTAGTTACTGACAGAGCAGGGAGACTTAACCGTGGTGGAGTAGTTACTGACAGAGCAGGGAGACTTACCCATGGTGAAGTAGTTACTGACAGAGCAGGGAGACTTACCCATGGTGAAGTAGTTACTGACAGAGCAGGGAGACTTACCCGTGGTGGAGTAGTTACTGACAGAGCAGGGAGACTTACCCATGGTGAAGTAGTTACTGACAGAGCAGGGTGACTTACCCATGGTGAAGTAGTTACTGACAGAGCAGGGAGACTTACACGTGGTGGAGTAGTTACTGACAGAGCAGGGAGACTTACCCATGGTGGAGTAGTTACTGACAGAGCAGGGAGAGACTTACCCATGGTGAAGTAGTTACTGACAGAGCAGGGAGACTTACCCATGGTGAAGAAGTTACTGACAGAACAGGGAGAGACTTACCCATGGTGAAGTAGTTACTGACAGAGCAGGGAGAGACCAGTCATAACTGAGACCGCACAGCGAGACTCACCGTCGAGAGACTATCGTGGAGTAGAGCAGACAGGGCATAGAGAGACCGGCGCTGCCCAGCCAGATGCCGACGATGCCGGAGACCGCCTGCCACTTCCGAATCCGGCGTCGTAGCGGATGCACGATCACCAGATACCTGCCCGATAAAACCGGATATTAACACCAGATACCTGCCCGATCAAACCGGAGATCAACACTAGATACCTGCTCGATCAAACCGGAGATTAACACTAGATACCTGCCCGATCAAACCGGAGATAAACACCAGATACCTACCCGGTCAAACCGGATATTAACACCAGATACCTGCCCGGTCAAACCGGATATTAGCACCAGATACCTGCCCGGTCAAACCGGAGATTAACACCAGATACCTGCCCGGTCAAACCGGATATTAACACCAGATACCTGCCCGGTCAAACCGGATATTAACACCAGTTACCTACCCGGTCAAACCGGATATTAACACCAGATACCTGTCCTGTCAAACCGGATATTAGCACCAGATACTTGCCCGGTCAAACCGGATATTAACACCAGATACCTGCCCGGTCAAACCGAATATTAACACCAGATACCTGCCCGGTCAAACCGGATATTAACACCAGATACCTGTCCGGTCAAACCGGATATTAACACCAGATACCTGCCCGGTCAAACCGGATATTAACACCAGATACCTGCCCGGTCAAACCGGATATTAACACCAGATACCTGCCCGGTCAAACCGGATATTAACACCAGATACCTGCCCGGTCAAACCGGATATTAACACCAGATACCTGTCCGGTCAAACCGGATATTAACACCAGATACCTGTCCGGTCAAACCGGATATTAACACCAGATACCTGCCCGGTCAAACCGGATATTAACACCAGATACCTGCCCGGTCAAACCGGATATTAACACCAGATACCTGTCCTGTCAAACCGGATATTAACACCAGATACCTGCCCGGTCAAACCGGATATTAACACCAGATACCTACCCGGTCAAACCGGAGATTAGCAACAGATACCTGCCCCACCAAACCAGATATTAACACCAGATAACAGTCCGGTAAAACCGGATATCCGTATTACGCACCTGCTGGGTCAAAGACGATATTATCACCAAATGAATGCCCCGACAAACCGGAAATTAACATTAAATGCGTACTCAGTAAAACCTGAGATCTGCACCAGATACTTGTCCCGTTCAACAGGTGGTCAGCACAAAAATGCCTGCCTGGTTAAACCGGATATTAGTACCAGATACCTGCTCGGTCTTACCGGACATTAACATCGAATACATGCTCAGTCATACCGAATATCAGTACCAAATACTATCCAGATATCCAGCCTGAGGTTAGCTCCAAATACCTGACCGGCCATGCCGAATATCATCAGATACTTGCCGATGAAATCAGGGATCACCCATCCCTTCCCGACCAAACCGGAGATCAAAATCCCATACCGACCTGATCAAACTGGTCAATGCCCCTCAATGCCTGCCACACCAAACCTGAGCTAGGAGCCAAATACATACTCTCTCAAAACTGATATTAAAGGGAATGTGGCACCTTCATAACGTGATTTTAACTGAGATAGCCAAGTTGTAAAGCAAGTCGGAAAACCCGGTACTCAATATATCATTTGTCTTGGAACTCGAGATTTCCGTGGAAAAAATCTAAAACCCACCTGCAATGTACCCCTCATGTACCCTTAGCAGCAGGCCACAGTTGTCATGCTTGTTGGTGTGACGACATATGCTGACGTCACGATGAGCATCAGCCAATCGAAGCCCTTAAAACATTTCGAGTATGGTAGTGGTTGCCAGATCATGACAACATCCACAGGCAGATATTTATTTCTTTTCCAAGACGATTATTTCAAAAATCAAAATATTGAGCTTATTGTACATTTTTCAGAGAAATCATGAGTGGTTTTATTATTTGCGGCTTAAAGTACGCCTAATTACACTAAATTCCAGGATTCGACCAGAGTGTCACATTCCCTTTAACACCAAATACCTATCCAGTCAATCCGAAGATAACACCAGTAACCATCCCATCAAACCGGATGCAGACACTAATAATCTACCTACTTAAACCGGAGAATATTATTAATGGGAAACGATATTATATGGGAAACGATACTCAGTGGGGGCGCCATCCACCTTTCAATGGGCACCGTGGCCATTTAAAGGGGCCCCGAGGGTCAATCGGGGGCGGGGAGGCAAGTTCCCTCATTACCCCCTGGATTGACTTATGATTTCACGATCATTTTTATCACCACTTCGCCTGCATCAACCTTTGATCTATAGGGAGCCCAAGCTGAATGTGAGCTCTTCAGCGTCTCAGGTTAAGCGTAGGCAGAAGGGTCTTCGACTTTTATCTGCTGGTTTTCGTGCTCGAGTGGACTATTTTTTATTCAAAGCTTGATTAGCTTAGCTAATAATGGGCTCTGTCAAGCAGAGACCAAATGATTATCAATAGTGAGTTCATAAGCCTTCAGTTACGAAGAAATAGTGATTAACAAATATTTCAGGTATACTTGTGACATTAAATAACATAAGCCAATGACATATTATAAAAAACCGGTCTTCAGGAACCAAAGCTTTAACGCGACGATAGAGTAAGAAAAAGTATTGGACATTCTGGGCCGTCTCTGACGGTGGAGCTTAGGTTAGATGTTTAAGTGATGGACTCATTACAAATGCAAAGTTTCAATCCTTTTATGTGTCTTAGCAAAAATTGTGTTCTATTATTGCAATTGGGTTTCCCGCAACTTAGCCCCTGCCCTAATGGGAGGCGGGTGAACGCCACTCTCACGTTTTTTCAACAGCGCTAAAGAGAGTGTTGCGAAGCGTCGCCGTACCTTGCACACCTTATTGGTTAATCCGTTGCGCAAACGGTTCAACATTTTAAGGTTTGGGTCATCTCAGGTAAGGTCACCACGCCAGGTCAAGTGACCTCACCTTTAAAAATGTTTTAAGTGGCGCCAGTAAAAGCGGACTCAATATATTGATCTGATATTCATATCACACAATAGGCTCACAGTGTACAACAGGTTGAGCTAACGGGATTTTTATATCGAAAATCTAGGGTCAGTTACGAGTCATGACCTCCTCATGGGAAATGCGTAGGGAAACAGGAGTTGACCAAAACTCGCTGTATTTCGGCACCTACTGCTTAGAATAACCTGCTATTCTCATAATCATAGTGTCTTAGGCCACTCCCCAAGGCCATGTTGAAGTTTGAGTCTGTAACCTCTGTGAGGTCATTTGGGAGCACTTAAGCAGGTTTCCAGATTTTGGTTGATAAGTTCGTAAAAAATGGCAATAGAACTTCCCATCTGATACAATTAGTTTTAAATGGTCAACCCACGTTGATTGATGAGCACACTGTCTATTTTAAATAAAATGGTGACCTTGAACTGACCTTAGGTAAAACATCTTTTGATAATATTTCCTAGTGTTATCACCGATCATCAGCCAATTTTCCGTAACAAGCGGAATAGAATGATTCCTAAAATATATCATATTTCATCCCAGTCAGACGCCAGAACCAAAAAGAACATTCCCTATCTTGTCAGCTGATTTGACCTGCTATGACCTGAATGTTGATCTGAGCCAAAAAGTGATACATATAGTTTCTTCATATTTTTTCTGGAGTATTGAACATCATAACATTTTTCGCTATCTCACATACAAGCCGAGATCGAGGACAGACTTAAAACATCCCCCAACTAGGGCGAAGGTGGATCGGAGGCCCACCGGGGCGGGATTAATGTTAAGATGTTGTAAAACTACCAAAAATAGGGCCACCATACGTAACAAATGTAAGCTGCATCAAATGATACAATACTATTACAAGTTTCGAGCACCTGAAAGCTCCTAATTTCTCAGACAATCAAATCAATGCCAGATGGGGTAGCGCAGAGCAGAAACGGACATACGATCTGAGGACGTGAAGATCCGTTTTCTCGTCATACTTTCCCGCTATTCGCGGTTCTTTTGCTTTGTTGCGTCAAATTAGGAATTTAAACATGCTTAATGCTTTTGCCATGTCGGCGGCCGCCATTCTGATAAACCACTGTTACCCAGTAAATCCCGACACCCAGATTCTTAGGCTTGGCCAGAACGTTTGCTAACATTGGAAAAACTGCTTTGATACATCTTTTATTTCAAACAACAGACCAATACCGTTTGCTATGCATTACCGCATGGAAATATCCCATAATAGATCATGCTGGATAGAAGATTATGGATGGTGCAACGATCAACACAGGAATTGACGTCTGGAGAAAATGTTTCTCGTACTCAACGATTAATGATTGCTACCCTCTGTTTCTGGACGATAAATGGTACAAAAAGGTTAACGCTCCACAACAGACTATTCCTTAAGACGTAAGATCATGTTAGATAAAAGAGGCAAATATCTGGCGTGAGTCTTGTTTCGTAACAAGTACCGAGGTGATGCATTATTTATTTCCAAAATTAGGCATGCCATTGTGGGTTCTTAACCAGTATATGATCAATCCTTTACGTATCAGAGGATTCCTCCACGCCCGAGTGAGTCAACGGGCGTGGAGGAATTCCTTCACCATGGGCCGTGTTTCAAACGCTGCTAAAGGCACTGTCCGCTACATATTGAGAATACACGGTAATTAAGTTGATCCCAAATTCAATAAATACACATTTAATTTCAAATTCTGGGCCTCTTTAAAAAATGGATATTTTAACATTTCATTTTCCCGTGTTATATCTACGAGGTGTGACGTCACATTCGGTGATCTGCGCTTGGAGGGCGTATTATAAGCCCACATCATTACAGCATTAGCCTTAAGGTGTCGGCACAGAATCCTGCCGGCATATAATACTACGGAAACACTGGCGGATACAAGGGGGCCTAAGAGGCCCAAGCCCCCCAATTTTGGGCTGCCTATAGTAAATGCACATAGTCGGAGGTTGTTCCGAGGCAATGGTGGAGGAGGCCCAAGCCCCTAGACCCTACCCCCAATGAAGTCCTGGATTCGCCATGGTACAGATATGTGTCAAGGTATATACTGGCCTGTCTCCTCGAATCCATAAAATGCACTTAGGGTTATATAATCGGGCACTGTCCTTCGTCAGAATCCAGTAGGCTAAATCTAAAATTATCCGCCAAAGTGTAGCCAGACCTGGAATTTACAATTTTCACGAATTTAAGCACTCCAAAGCCTATAAACATTAGAAATATGTATATGTTTTGTGTGCTATGCCTGGTGGTGTACCTTGTTCGTTGACATATTTCCTGCATTCCTGCATGTTGTTATGGACAGTTAAAACCTGAAGTGAGTGCTTCCATCTTTTTTAACAAAGTTCTCAGCGCACTGTGAGAACACTTTTGTTGCATCGCTTAAACAATAGCCTAGTCTAACGAGCACGCTGCGAACTTTTCCGTGCTGCGAATTCTACTCATTCAGGCTCGGCCTTCCTCTCGTCAAACTGTAAAAAGTGAGCCCTATATTAAAATTTAATTTAATCGCATGTAAGCTGATTAAATTCGGATTCGGCTATGATAAAAATATGAATGATATAAAAATTTACCACGATCTGCGACTATCAAAATCAGAGCCTGATCACAGAAACTAATCCAGCAAACTGTCTAGTTCAGCAGCCGCACAAATAGCTGAGGACTTCTGACAATTTTATCAAATGAAATGAATGGCTGAGACCGGTAGCTCAAAGGGACAGACCAGGGAACGTAGAGGCCGTCAACACCCAACTAAAAAGTCCCCAACGCACACATGCCGGCGAACCCATCTCTTGTCTTCAGCCTGGCAACACGTCTGAAGTACCACTTGCTGTCACTCATTGAAATATTTCTATTAACCTTGTTGGTTTCCAGTTCAAGGCCCAATAATGTGCGCTGCTGTAAAAGGCTCGTTATAAACGAGGAAAGCGCTTTCCCGGGATTTCAATTTTAGAGCTCCATAACAAGTTAGCCAAGTGCAACCAGTTTGAATATCGGTGTGGGCTGCTGTGCAGGGCTTTTCAGTTAACCCCACCCATTGAGCATCTCCAGCGAGATCACATCGGCTATTGGTTTCTGTTTTCCAAGACCGGAAGACACCTGGGTATCCGATGGCCTTTTTTATTACAACTTAGCCTAGGAAAAGTAGGTTATGCTATGCTATTTTTTTATAGTACGCTACGTCATGCGAATTGTTCGGTGAAATGCATGCATGACTCTAGGAGCTGAGGTTGTAACGTAATACCTTGCCTAATAATAAATAATGATCATAATAATATACTAATAATTACTAAACACTTTCAGAGCAATGGCTACATAAAATCCTTCTGTAACATGACACAGGTCATCTCTGGTGTCCATTGGCCATGATGGAAAACTGAATACGACAATGAACACGAAGGGAGCATCTGAAACGGACCAAAAGCTGATCCGCTTATTCCAGGGCAACTAACTGGACAACGCCAGAAGTGCTGGGTGCAAAAGAGCCTTCGCTCACTTTGCGGAAGCCGCGGACCTACACACGAGAATTCTGCTGGATGCCTGAGGCTGGGCAGGAGATTTCATCCAGGTGGAGGAAGGCGATACAAAAAGCTTTAAAAAATTACATCGGGCCCACAATTTGCGTCTGCATCTTGTGTCTGGGCTGCAGCTTGAATTGCTCAAGAAAACTACTAGGTATGCCATTTGATCTCTGAGTGTGTCTGAAACAGCAGCCAACACGGTAGACAACAGTTTTCGTATCCGGTCTTTTAGAGCGGATAAGAAGACAGAGAGAGACACTGGAAGACCTGAAGCATCCTCGGGCCGCTGCCAAAGACCAACGCGAGGGACTGGGTGTTTCTCCTGGTGATGTCTGCTTGAAGTGCTGACACGAAACGACACCACTGGACGGTTAGACAGTGCGCTAAACAATCTGGACAAAAGAAGCATGCCGCTAGTTTGATGTAACAAAGAAAACACGGTGGGTTGCCTTTCCTTATATCACATTTATAAATAGTTATCTGACCCGTTGGAGAAGATCCTTAAACACCCACGCCAAAGCCTCTTGTTATGGGACAAGTGTGCCTGTCGAGAGTGGACCTAATAAGATAAAACTAATCAAACCTGGCATTGCCGCCAGTCAGTCTGTAGCTCGCGATGACCAGCTGAGTATAAGGACAGCGATGCGCCGGATATGTCGCTCAATCCTGCTCTTAAAAAACACTTCGGAGATCATCACGCGAAACAAAACTCTCAGAAGATTTGTTTTGCACGTGATGATAATTACCAATTCCCACGCTCGGCAGATGTTGGTCATCGTGCGCATTGTGACAGGCGACTTTTGTGGGCGTGCTTGAAAGTTAGGATACCGCACGAAGATCTGTTTGATTTTTATTTTGGACCCAACTACCTTCGATTTAGAACACTAAACCCAGTGTTCCCGTTGAACTCCATCTCTATTGTCGCTTGATCTGTGCTTGGCGCGCTTTGTAGACAAAGGTGTTTTTTTTTTTTTTTTTTTAATTTAATAACTTGAAAAAACACAAATTATAACATATTAATACTGAGCCAGTCTCCGAGATGACAATTAAAACAAACAAGTCCGGGACTATTTTGCATCAAAGACTATGGCCTCTGGTGTTCTTTGAGCTCACCAGTCGATCTGGATGTGATGCTCAATCTGGGATAAGGCGGCGATCTTCCTGTGACACAGCAGCCTGGCGGCTGCGCTTCCTTCCGGGTGGCCGACGGGCCTGATTACGTCTCTCACCGGGATGACCAGGGATTCCGCCACAACAGCCAACCAATAAATGACCACAGGGACGCGGTGCGGCTCCCACATAAACAGAGCCGCTACTGTCTCAGTGCAGCAGGGGTTTGAGGACGATTTCAGAACTCGCAGCTTTCACAGCAGATATATGTTTGGCGTTTGATTTTATTCTGTTTCTTGGATCGTTACATCCAATTTACCAGAAGCTGTTAAAATATTCCAGAAGTTGACCGGTAGCGTCGCAAGTTAATAGGAAGGTAGGTGGCATAATCATTAGCCTTCCGCGCCGGTGGGTTATTTAGCGGTAACTTTTGACTTGATGAGTTTGCAGAAGAGGTCCAGAAAATACTGCATGTGCTGACAGCCGAACTCTGCAATTTTCGCTGTTTTTCTGTTCCTTACCATTTCTCTGCCACCATACCGGCCGCGGGTAAACAAAGCGCAGGCTTTGGAGCTGTCGAGATGCAGTGGATTCCTTTCAGACTCAGTGAAACGGAAAACACTGCTTTCCGGTCTGCGCAGATATTTTAGATCCGCGACGGGGCAGAGATGCCTCTAAGGTGTACATTGCCGTACTGGATTGTGAATTTTAGCTAGAAATCGTGTGACGAGAAAAAGAGTGATAGCATCGTGATCAGAGCTTGATTGGAGAAGAAGAATTACGTGGAGGCTATGAGTCTGGTCAAGACACGCTGGCGAAAAACCTGAGACATTTTGGTGCCAGATGTTTTGTCAGAAAATACCAAGGCCTTTACTAAAACACCCAAGATAAATGACGGAAGGTAGTTGCACTATTACTCATTAACAGTTGCACTATTATTGCCTAATAACTGATTATGAGAATTATCCCGCCGCTGTTACAATATTTTTTTTTCATTTATCTTCGGAAAGTTTTGGCAAAATACCTGGCCCCAAACGCTCTCAGGATTTTGCGGGAGGTTCTGAACCTGATCTTAGGGTAAGGGCGGGTAAGAGTACGCAGGAGATAAGAGTACGCAGCAGCTGTTTTGGTTACTTAGCAACCACTGACATGGTGGATACCCTGGTATAAAACAGCAAGGTCAGTGCCTAGGCTGCACACCAAAATTCAACGTGCTCCTGTTCTTTCCGCGGGAGTACAGAGCAGAATGAATTTTTGGTCACCCTTGAAGTAATATTTCTTAACTGGGTAAACTTGTAGACCATGCTCCTATTATCAAAAGTATTGTATTGCGGTCTGTCATTAGTAAGAAAGCTGAGCTAGGAATGTGCTCCAGGACCGGAGCTCACGCTAAAATGCCTGCCAACATGATTATGAAGACTTACTTCCCAAGAGAGCATGTCCGGCAAGAGTACGAAGTAGACCATTGGGCAAGAGTGCGCATGCTTAAGAGATAGGAAAATTTAAATTTCATTCGGACCAGAGTCCGTAACTCATATTTGGTAAACCAAACTTTGCAACATAGTTCTTGTATATTCAGAACGATATAAAATCATGCAATCGCCTAGTTTAGCGACAAAAAACTTCGCGACATGGCCTATGCACTTAAAGCACAGCGGGGTATCAATGCGTACTCCAGCTGCCTTTCTTGCGTACTCTTACCGACCCACTCCGGCAAGAGTACGCACGTGACATTTTATTTTGGATGGGCTCGTGGTAAGTTCCTTGCAGAGACATCCAGTTGAAACATGGACCATACATAGACAATTCTTCAGGCTAAACAATCACATAACAATTTTCGCTGTTAGACTTATAGGATAAAAGTGAAAGCCTGTAGAAAGTTAAGTGCGTACTCTTGTACGGACTTCCCCTATTACACGCAGATGTAAAAGCACTAGGTGTGCCTCAATAACATTTACTGTAGTACGTTTTTTCCTTGCAATTACCTATGATAGATGAAGAAAAAGGTATTAAGTCAGCATCCTATCACATACACTTTTTTACTCTACCTGACTCAAGGATAAGGTATTCGTAGTTGGCTTTTGACTAATGACTGTTAGAGCCAGACATAAAAGAAGCGGAACACTAGTAAGACACAGACGATTGTTCTTGGTACTACATCAATGCTCAGGGCACTGCCTAACGTCACCATTAATTTCTGTGGAGCTATAGTCCACGATTCTAAAGTGGTAAAAATATAGGCGTAATGGAAGATAGACACCTGACCTTCGAAAAAAGTGGATTCCGTATGTGTCTAATGAAACGGAATATTGATCGCGCTGAGCCATGCGCAGCACGGAGTTCCAAGAGGTGTCATAGAGTGGATCCATACATGTATTATCATCAAACACGATGAGTAAACAAAAGCACAGGGATTAAAAGACAACAAAACGTCATAAAGACGCCAAAAAAGCACGATGACAAAAAGTAGCCACAAAGATGACGCTGCACGAAACAGCAAGGCCAGGTGAAACGGGCCTGAGAAACGTGCCCCGAGCACAGATAGGCCGATGCGCGCGAGTTGCCGTTATTTTCGGGTTTGACCCAGCAGCGGCGACACAGCTGAAGTAGCGGGACAGTACATGGTGCAATGGACATGATGAAAAATGGAAAGAAAAGAGGGTAATGGGGAAATAAAAACATTAAATAACGTAAAATAAACACGGGGATTGGATGGTATACAATAGATTGGCACCAGTCATCTTAGGGACACACATCAGTGTATCAGTGTACATCAGTGTATTGTGCAACATTTATCTGTTATTGTCTATCGATCTATGGGTCATGTAATATTGCTCAAACACGTCGCCTTCAAAATGCTATAAATTTCGGAGCTCGAGTAGTAAGTAGGCGTCGCCGATGCGATACCATACCGGATGTTTTGAGCCGGTTGCGCTGGATGAGTGCGGAACAATTAATTGAGCATCACTCAGTATGTGCTGTGCATTCTGTTTCTGTATTAATTCATGGTGCTCCACTGTATTTGGCCAGTGCAATAGGAGCTGCTATCGGTAAAACACATCTTTATTTTTATTTTATTCTATTAGGGCCAATCCCAACAGGCACACTTGCCCAATTACAGGGAGTATTGGCGTGGGTGTTTAAGGATCCTCTCCACCGGGTCAGATCGGACACGGAAGGCGGTTTCCCGCCGTGGGGATTGAACCCACGTTAATCCATGCTATCCGATCCGCAGACTGGCAACGAAGCCACTAGGCCATCCGGCCCCATGATGACATGATCACTCCACACGACAATCGCTACACCTTCCACTGCCTCGTATACACACAGAAGCAGGGAGGAGGTGGATCATCTACCGAGGCGTACAAATGTACAATCGGATCATAGTGGACGATAGTGAACCTTTCAGACCATGGTTAAGAAACGTGCTTCTGTCGCGCCACGAATGATCCCGCTTATTGTCTGCTTTTATTGTGTCTCAACTTTACCTACTTTGTCGCTTTTAAAGTTTATGTTTAGTCTTTTTAGTTTGTTCACTTTTAGCGCTTCGCTCTCGTTTCATAGTCCATTTTGTGTGCATTTATCCTGAGTGTTTACTTTTATACAAAATGACGTGTCAAGTGAAAAACCACCCACAGTGGATCTTAGACAAAATACACGAATGAACGAATGAATAAAAGACCATATAGCGTTACTAACATCATTTACCATTGCAGGAGATAACTAGATAACTGGCTACCTAGTTGATATCCGACTCTCCAGGACAATTCAACATAAAATTACCTCTGCAAGGCAGCATAAGCCCCGGGTTTTACTGAATCTCTCCAAAGACTGCCTGTAAGGACCTATTTTCCAGAATTCGCCATTTTTTTCGCACTTTATACGTCTACGCCGAAGATCGGTTACAAACCCTGGCTGCGGAGATAGCAAGGCTTCCCCTTTTCGGCCTCATTCTCACACATTTCCCAAACATCTACCCATGAAGTGGTGGTCAACTAACTAATAGGCCAGCTTGGAAGACGTCCACAGAAAACTAAAAAAATTGTAGTGCTCAACCAAGCATGTATTGGGGTTTTAGGAAGCTTTCAATGGATTGGCTGGCCTTTGTTTTCTCTTTTCACTGTCGACTTTGTCAACTTTTGACACTTGAATACGTTGTGGACCGCCTTGATAGACATTTCTACGACAGTGAATAACAGGACTTCTCTTCTCGCCCTCATCGAGATGCATTTTTCCCTCTCCCTTTCACTAAAAATAGAAATGACTCACCGCACAGTCAGCATTAGGACCAGGGCCGTAGCCAGGGGAGGGAAAGGGGGCGGCAAGGGCGGCCGCCCCCTTCTCCCTGAGGACCCGTAGGCCCCCGTAAGGACGCGAAGCACGGGTCACCCGCACCATTCTCTGTGGCCATTTTTTTAAATAAATTTTGTCCAAGTTGTTCATAGTACGGCTGTTGAGAGTCGGAGTCTCACTCAAGTCATCAAGAGACTTGTCACAGAGAACGCGACCCCACTACCCGAACGAGCAGCTCCGGCAATGAGGGGTTGATTTAGAAGCCAAAGTTTAACATCCCACAAAGCACAGGGATGGCCGCCCCGCTCAGGTCACCATCTCACCAGTTAGTTGCCAGCTGACATACGTCGGGTAAACTTTTGAGCGCCGGGTCGTCTCAGGGGAACCGCTCTCAAGCCTGGACATACACTGCCACTGCATGCTTCTGAGCAGCGGGCCGGAGCCCAACGCTCTACCAGCTGAGCTACCGGGGCGGCGCTCAGTGTGTAGAGAAAATTTGGAACTTCATATCAGACAGGGCCTTCTTAAGCCCTTTCCAGCACTCCATTCTATGACAAGCAGGGCCCTTGTTACCTATCAGAACCGTCTCTAAAAGATGTCATTCGAACCACTGGGGGTCCGGGCCCCTGTCCACAGTAGGTCCCATCCTGGTCAACTGGACCCTTTATAACCGATCAAGCCATGATGGCCAGCGGGGCCATTTGGCCAATATGGACCCAATGCGACTCACAGGCTGTCAGGGTCCTGTCTATAGTCGTCAGGAATATTTTAAGCCTACCGGGCCTACTCTGACTTGCAGGACCTTCTTCAACTCGAGGAGTCTCTGAACTGGTAGTATCTGTTGTGACTCTCTTGGCACTATTTCACGCGAAAGATGAAGCGCCGGGTTCTGCTTGTATTGTCACGGACAGCGCACACAATCATACGAAAGAAAAGCCACAATCAACACACGTGGTTACCTCACATGGTCGGTATCCAGAAGGCCACTTGCCGGCGCTGCCGATTGCGAGAAGGCCAAAATATGTTTTGTAAATAAACATCCAACATTTCAAGTACTTAATTTGGTACCCAAACATCTCTAACTAGAGATGTGCCTTGGGAGAATGGCGCAGCAGTTACAATCAAGGCGCACCACAATATTATACAACTGTTCTGTGCAGGGCTCTCCATGATCAGCTGGGTCCTCTTCAGAGGCCTAACCAAGGAGACGCGGCTGGTACAGTGGCTCCCTTTAGAGCCCCTCAAGGCTAGTGCGAAGCGCGTCCCGCCCGCATTATGATCTGTTGGCCCGCCGTAGAACTTCATGTCCAACAGGGTCATCTTGAGCCCTCTCCAGTACTCCATTGTGACAAGCAGGGTTTTTTACCATCGAAACCCTACGTGCCCTCTGAATTACTGCCACCCTTCAAGCCTCCTGTCAACAGTAAGGACCTCTCTGGTCAGCGGGCTCTCTTTGAAGGATAAAACCACTTTGGGCAGCAGAGTTCTTTGAGCCACAGGGCCCACGGCAAGTCGCACGGCCAGCTATAGCCATCAGGTCTCTGTTTGATCAGCTTAGTCCTCTCTAACTGAGGAGGCCATCGTGGGTAGTAGGGACCGTTTTAGCCCACAGGGCCCACTGACAGTCAGGACCCTCTTGTACTAGAGAAGCCTCTGAACTAGTATGGCAGAATATTCTACGCAGGGCTCTGTATCGCCAGCAAGGCCCGCTCTGGTCAGCTGGGCCCTCTGCAGAGGCGTAGCCAAGGAGAGAGAGGCGGCTGGTGCAATGGTACCCTCCCCTCAGAGCCCGGAGGGCCCCTTCGAGGGCCCTGTTTCTTTGGTTCGATTTTTAGGCCCTGGTTTGACCTTATTTAGATTAATTAACACAACAACCGCACTCAAGGTTTTTTTACTCGTCGACATTTTGGGGGCCATTTGGGCGCAATGACAGGGGGCCCTTTCGGCGCCGCCCTCCCCTGAGCGAAATCCTGGCTACGGCTCTGGTCAGGACCCTACTGTATGGTGTGATAAGCTTTTTGCTTTGATATATAGCCAAACAATCATAACAATCGTACAATCATCATTACAACATCACTGACGCTGTGGGTAACAGTTTCTCACTAGCGGGAACTCAGTGATAGACATTTTGCACACACTGCTTCTTTGCGACTATTTTCTACCCTGCACAGCATCGCAATGGAGACGCTGTAATTAAATTTGAATTATAATTTGCAGAATTTTATTATTATTTTTATTTGCAGAATTTTATCCAAAGTCGTTCACCATTCTATCTTGGTGTGGTTTACAAGTGAGGGCATGCCAGACTGTTTGTCTGAGCATTCAATGAGCTAGTAGTTCCACTCAGCTCCCCAGATGCTGGCAATTACAACCCGCGCCGCTCAAGTTTCTCTTTGGAATGGGTGTTTGATACGCCGCCCCATCTCGGGAGCTATTCTAGAACACCTACTGAGACCAAGACCTCTGTAAAACGTGGCAGCATTTCCCGTGTAGATATGATAGTCGGTATAATACGTGATTTGAGTGGTTGATGTATGATATACATAACAAATTGGGGTGTACCGAACCTTTCGCAAACTTTTCTCATTCAGCGGCGTACCACCATGCTTAAATACCATTGAGATACTTATATCGAATACTATATACTTATATTATATGTCATTATTTTATTATGTTATGTATCTACATCAAATACTACATAATTATGTTGTATACCTACATCAAGCTATATTATATACTTATATAGGTTACTAAATGCTTATACCTATATCATATTGTATGATCTATTCATAATAAATACTTAAATATTATTTAAGCATGCAGTGATGCTAGTGGCTTCAGGTTTTAGTAGTATGACTTCCGAAATAGTATGCAAAACGCACGAGATCATTTTTTTAAAAAAAAATTTTTTTTTTCCCCCTTCAAAAAGGGGGGGGGGGTGTTTTTTTTTTTAAAAAAAAAGGATTTTTTTGGGGGGGGCCGAGGCCCTATTTTCCTGAGCTGGTTTTATGCACCTGACTACGTCCACTAAATCCAACAAGAGACTGGAGCGTCCCAGAAAGAAAACAGGAGTGTTATTGCAAGTGTTAAACTGTGCCCATCTACGCTCAAGAGAAGCCTTTTCCTCCGTTGGTCTCTGATGCAAATTCCAGAAAGGTGTGCTAACAAAGACGTTTATGTTCCACAGAAGACCACTTTACGCTAGCTCTTAGGCATGACTGGGATACGTTTGTGCACTTTCCTTCAAGCAGCCTTTGTAAGTGCTGAGCGAAATACCAATCCAACGAAGTTCAAGGTTTCGCTTACATTGGGCAGCGAAACCAAAATGGTTCTTATGTAAATGTTACCAAAACCCCGCTTTGAAGTGAGAAGAGAGAACTCTTCTTCAAAATGAAGTAAGTGCAAAATGCTCAATTAATTTCTATTTTAATGTATTTTAGAACACAACAGAATAAAAAGAAACAAACAGCACCCATGATCAGAAAGCACTGGTGGCCGAAAGAAGCTTGGCTAGCTTATTACATGCTGTTGACATGGGTACAGAAAAAAGTTCATCAGATGATTGGAAATCTGTCTCACTCAGTAAATGATAAAACCAAAGCTGGTACTCCAATATTCTAGAAGCAGAGACATTTAACCATAAAAGACAACTTCAAATAACGGTATTTTACCACAGAAATAGGTTCATATGAAAGCACCTGCAACCAAAATATTGGAGCGGATCCACATCTACAAAAACGGAAAGCATCAGTTGTTGTACACATGCTCAAGCATAACGATTACCTACTTATATTTCAATGGCTAATATATTCCTATGCCACACTCAGTGGCTTCCGTCAACTAAAAAATATTTTCCCTTTTATTGCATACATCCTAGGAAGCTTCATGTGAACATCAGCTACTAAGTTCAGAAAACCATCTTCCCATCTCGTCACGTTTTTGCTTCCAGAAATACTGACCACTTCGAAGCCAGTTTCTTAGCCTTGCAACTATAATCACAAGTTGATGGTGTCTTTGATGACGAAGTTGTTTTCATCGTATTTCAGCGCCGTTCGGAGAGCTGCAATGTTCCGCACCATTGGCAAGGCATTGGGAAAGACAGCATCCACACAAATGATGAAGCCAAAGTTGGAGGTAAACTACCAGTAATCACCTGGAGTTTGAGGAAATCCTGGTTGGGTTAGTAACGACTGGTGCGTGATCCGACTTCGATTGAACCAAGAAAGCCCCGAAATAAAAAGAAACTAGACCTTCCAGCAGCCTTGGACTGGAAACGATGTACGTGCCAACCTTGAAAACTGTTATTCTAACAACTCTACACACCTAATTTGGCCAATTCAACTCAGTGCTACTATTCCAGTTTTATTCTCTTCGACCAGGCTTAAATTTGAACCGAAAGACGACCAACCACAAATTACGCGCCGCCGACCACTTCACCAGTCCATCTAGCTTCCCGTCAACAACAAATCGCCAATAATCAGTTGGGAATGTTCTTAGCAAAACAGCACAATTCTAGTGACTGATCTGACTTCTGTTACAATCTCCGTAGGTATCCAGTCACTTCTCTAGAATCCCAAACAAAGTTCTGGAGATTTCCTGAAAGTTAGCTGCCGCTGGTAGCAAGAAGGCTAAAGTTGGGAGCCAAAACTGATATAGATTCACTATTTTGGGCAGTGTGTTTTTTTTGTTTGTGAAACCTGTGTGCGACAGAAGTGTCATGCACCGACCTCACATAACTATTAAAAATGAAGAATAGTTCAAAAGGACAAAAGACCGGCGTCTAATTTCCTTCAGAGTTTCTCTAACAATATCAATATTTCTCATTTCTCAAACTTTTCCCTCCACGGAAAGGTACTAATGTCACAATTATGTTAAGTCGCAGAAAAAATAAATAAAAGGTAAATGTTCAAAAAGGGATACATGACATTCTGGTGACGTAAGCCTACCTGCTTCACAAACAAAAACCCGCATCGGATTATTCCAGAATAGGTTTCCCTTAATCACTTTTGGGGCTTATCGACGCACCAACTGCCAGGGTCATATGGCGTCGCCAACTCTTTCCCTGTTGAAAGGGTTTCTCGGGAGCCAGCCTGCTCCTTGTTCAGGGAAACCGCCGGGCTTCGAACCCGGGTCGGCAGCGTGGAAGCCAGCTGCGGACCACTCTCCCACCACACCCCAAAAATATTTCAGTTTCTCCTGCTAGAGAGTAACAACAATCATTCACATTTTTCTCTCTCTCTCTCTCTCTCTCTCTCTCTCTCTCTCTCTCTTACTAAGTAACAATGCATAAAGACGACAAACATGCTGTACGCCACTGAGGACTGACCTCTCCAGAGCGACGGCCATCAGCGTGAGCACGGAGGCCGACACGGTCAGGTTGGCGATGAAGTTGTTGATGGTGCAGTAGGTGGAGCCAAACCACCAGTCGGCGTGCACCATGTACACGAAGTTGAAGGTGGTGTTGAGACTGGACATGAGCAGGTTGGCCACACTCAAGTTCACCAGGAAGTAGTTGGTGACGGTACGCATGTGGCGATGGGCTGAAACCATCACAAATGGTTGGTTCTAGTGACGGTAGGCATATGATGATGTGCTGAAACAATAACAAATGATTGTTTTCGGTAACGATACGAATATTAAGATGTGCTGAAACTTTCACAAATGATTTGTTACGGTGACGGTACGCATACGATGATGTGCTGAAACAATCACAAATGATTTGTTATGGTGACGGTACGCACACAATGATGTTCTGAAACAATCACAAATTATTTGTTACCGTGACAGTACGCATACGATGATGTGCTGAAACAATCACAAATTATTTGTTACGGTGACGTACGCATACGATGATGTGTTGAAAAAATCACAAATGATTTGTTACGGTGACGATACGCATACGATCATGTGTTGAAACAATCACAAATGATTTGTTACGGTGACGGTACGCATACGATGATGTGCTGAAACAATCACAAATGATTTGTTATGGTGACGGTACGCATACGATCATGTGTTGAAACAATCACAAATGATTTGTTACGGTGACGACATACGATGATGTCTGAAACAATCACAAATGATTTGTTACGGTGACGATACGTAACGATCATGTGTTGAAACAATCACAAATGATTTGTTACGGTGACGGTACGCATACGATGATGTTCTGAAACAATCACAAATGATTTGTTATGGTGACGGTACGCACACAATGATGTTCTGAAACAATCACAAATTATTTGTTACCGTGACAGTACGCATACGATGATGTGCTGAAACAATCACAAATTATTTGTTACGGTGACGTACGCATACGATGATGTGTTGAAAAAATCACAAATGATTTGTTACGGTGACGATACGCATACGATCATGTGTTGAAACAATCACAAATGATTTGTTACGGTGACGGTACGCATACGATGATGTGCTGAAACAATCACAAATGATTTGTTATGGTGACGGTACGCACACAATGATGTTCTGAAACAATCACAAATTATTTGTTACCGTGACAGTACGCATACGATGATGTGCTGAAACAATCACAAATTATTTGTTATGGTGACGGTACGCATACGATGATGTGCTGAAACAATCACAAATGATTTGTTACGGTGACGATACGCATACGATGATGTGCTGAAACCATCACAAATGATTAGTTATGGTGACGGTACGCACACGATCATGTGTTGAAACAATCACAAATGATTTGTTACGGTGACGTACGCATACGATGATGTGCTGAAACAATCACAAATGATTTTTTACGGTGACGGTACGCATACGATGATGTGTTGAAATCGTGATAAATGATTGGGTCTTTGTGGGGTTATCACGGACCGGGTTGCGATAGAAATAAATATACACAGAAAGTTTTATAAAAGTTTTGTTGCTGTTGTTGTTGTCTTTTGAGTGTAAAAATATCATACTCACTTACAGCGTCGTCAATGAAGAAAAAATAAGAAATGCATGCACAATTTATCAAGCATGGCAAAAAAGCAGGTCAGATCAGCGAATGCATGTTATTGATTCAACATTTGACCAAGCCTGCACAAAGTGACATTGGACTGCCTTCGATATGCCCAAGCTTGTAAAAACGTTATGTTTCTTTTATGGAACCCTCTTCTGTGTTTACCTTTACCACGGCTACTTGCTTGAACTCAAGATTTACGCTCAGTGGCGTATACAAGGGGGGGCTAGGGGGCTCAAGCCCCGAAATGTCTAAGTGGCCACAGTTAGTGCATAGGTGGAGGATGATCCGGGACCATGGTGAGGGAAGTCCAAGCCCCTAGCCCCCGAAATGAAGTTCTGGGTCCGCCACTGCCTACGCCAGGATAGCTGGCCAGGAATTAGGGCAAACTTCAGCTAACAGCCCTGATTTCCAGACATCTTTTCACTCGGCATCAGTATTGGATTTAGGTGATTTAAAAAAGTCGGTGGAAATTGCGGTGTTTTGGGAGCAAACAATTGTTTACCCCTTCCCTGAATTCGCGCTTGATCAGCAAAATGACACCACTACACTCTCAAGACAAAACTTCTCAATCAACTAAAACTTCCCAAATTGAATTCAGGCCATGTGGCGAATATGAACCCTGTCTCAAAACTCTGTACTAGGTAAGCTTCATACAAGTCTAAAACCCCCCTTCAAAACCTCAAACAAATAGACGGCCCACCTTTTTATTAAAGTGTCATAATACATTTCTAGATAGCATAACACTGTGCGTTCAAATGCAGAATCTAAAGTTAGACACAATCTAAATCGAGCCAATAACATGTTTGTTTACCAAGAACAACATAACTTTCCCAATAGTTCCCAATAGTGGACCTAGAACAAGTGAACTCTCGCAAAACCCGGGTGAAACTCTTGCAGAGTTCTTAGTAAATTCAAGACACTTAGTTATTGGGAAGGGTAACTTCAGCGCGCTGTGTTAGGAAGCCCAGGAGCTACACAAGTGGGGGTTAGGAGTGCACATGCCAGCACAAGGTACTAGTTCATATTTATGTCACTTCGTTTGCTCGATAACGAAACCATTCCGTGCAAAAAGACTGACCGCAAGGCATGTGTAAGCATAGACGTAGGAAGACGATAGGGAGGAGGGGGGAGGGGAAAGGAAAGCAGGGGTTATGCTCCTGAATATTTTCTTAACTATTTACCCTATAGTGCCGACTGGAACACGATGACTTTAAAATACAGTTTTACCAAGCAGCCGATATTCTAGACGTTCCTACACCTAGTGTGTGAGACGGTTATTACATAATGTTCCCTTAATCTTCGGATGCAGCCTTGCATAACGTTCTCTCCAAATCTGAGAAAGACGTGCTTTAATGGATTCAGGAAAAGATACCACATCTGGCTGAAGATCCGGGATTTTAAATCGCTCAAGCCATTATCAAACAAGAATCCTAAACCCACACTAAAACCCATCCAACGACGTAAGCGCCGAATCAGAATGACCTGAGATCAAGACCTTCAAGCTGGTTTATGCTTTGGTCTCGCATGGCCACAAAGTTGAGACCAATCCTTTAAAACAATGCCACAACGTAGTTAAAACCCATTTTCATTCAGCCTTCTACGCTCCAGTGCACATATCCGTAGACACCAAACGTTTCAAACGGATAGAGAGAGAGATTATACCTGAAAATTTCCTTCCTGGGTTTTCGGCTGAGCTATCAGGTACCTGAAACATATCTAAAAATCCCCCGATGAAATATTTAGCTTTCCAAAACTCCCATTTTATGTTGTACCGAGCAGCAGAACTCTTTGAGCGCAGTTCCTTTTGAACATACAGCTCTCGCACCTTTCATCCCTCACCCATTACGAGCTTAACGCCGTCTGCGGCTACTCGATTATAATTGGAATCGATTACGCCGGACATCGCCCTTAGCATGCCCTATCTCTCGCAAAATGACAAGTTCTGGCACGAATTAAAGGCTTAGCCGGGGTCTTCTTATCTGCTCAAGCTGGCAACTATTCCAGTTCAAATTTCATGATCAATATGCTGCATTTCTTCTTAGCGCTACAAAAACTAAGGAAGTACTGGTGCTAATGTTTTTGCTGCCCGCGCTTTACGACAGGCACCCATAGCTTATCATCATAAAATGCGTATGGCTCTAGCGAATCTGTACGATGAAAGAGAAGCCACGCCCGTGAAGCACAGAACAAACCAGGAGACTGCTTCCCTTACACCCTAGCAGTGTTGCCTTGTTGCTCTCCTACGCTTCTGGAAACTGTAATCAAGAAGTATTCAATATGTTTTTGCGCAAATGCGAAGACCGTACGGGAGAGAGACAGCACTATCTAAGCTTGGGCTTTTGTGGCCATCTCAGATGAAAAAATGTTAAATTCTGTGTGATCTGTTGGGTCCGACGCCACTCATCTGACCATTTTCAGACTTGGTCTCTCCATAGCACTCTCAGCTACACCTCCCGAGCTTGCTCTCTGCCGACAAATGCCACTGCCGCGCTGGTTCTGCCTAAGCACAGCACACTGTGCCGCAAGGCATCGCCTGCAGCTTCGCTGTAACTGGTACCACCAATACCATACTCGCGACGATCAGTCAACGCACTATCACAACTCGCCACTACCATTGTTCCACCGCACCATCACAGCTCCCCACTAATGACAGGGTATACTGCACCGCAAGGCCTCGGTGCGGCTTCGCTGTCCCACCATACTAGTCATCAGTATGACATGGTATACTGCACCGCAAGGCCTCGGTGCGGCTTCGCAGTCCCACCATACTAGTCACCAGAATGACATGGTATACTGCACCGCAAGGCCTCGGTGCGGCTTCGCTGTCCCACCATACTGGTCACCAGAATGACATGGTATACTGCACCGCAAGACCTCGTCTGCAGCTATACTGTGCCGCCACGCTCACGTTTTATGTGACTTGGTACACTTTGCCGCAAGAGTTCGCCTGCAGAGCTGTACTGTGCCGAGAGAGAGCGAGAGCGAGAGAGAGAGAGAGAGAGGGCGCAGGTAGCATGGATGCGCTTCCACTCTGGAAAAGTAACTGCCATACTGCCGGCACACTTTTAAGTGCTTTGCATTTCAAAACGGCTATTTAGACCCAGATGCAAGGGGCGGGATAATCCGGCTATGCTGCTGCAAGAAATCGTGTTCTACAAAAACTTTCTTTTGAGAAACGTGTTTTATATCGGGGTAAGAGTTAGTCTGCGTTGTGAAAACTCTAATCTCAGCGACAAAAACACAGTATAGCAGTAAAAGTGTGATAGGGCAGAGTGTGACAGAGCACAGTGTGATAAAGCACAGTGCTACAGAGCACATTGTTACAGAACACAGTGTCACAGAGCACAGTGTGACAGGGCATAGTGTGATAGAGCACAGCATGATAGATCATAGTGTTACAGAGCACAGTGCAGTGGCGGATCTAGCCGGCCGGTTTGGGAGGGGCAAATCAAAGTCGAAAAGAAAAGAAAAAAGTCACGCAGTAAAAAATTACGCTACAATATGACTTGCCGGTAGAACTTAGGGTATTTGAGACGAAAAGCAACAAAAAAAGAAGAAAAACAACACGGCGTGAGAAATATGCCCTTAAGATACTTCTTTCCTATCTAAGGCCCAATATTTACACTGACCTTAACTGATTATGTTTTGAAGTTGAGAGTTGAAGTACCAAAATCTTGCTTATAAACTAAAAAAATGATTCCGGGAAAAAATGATGTCGATCGCTTTGGGGGGGGCAAAAATAGTTTTACCCCGAGCTTTTCCGTTTGGTGGGGGGGCAAATGCCTTTGTTTTACCCCCTGGATCCCCCACTGGCACAGTGCTACAGAGCACAGTGTGACAGTAACAGTAAACAGTGTGACAGAGCGCAGTGTGATAAATCATAGTGTTACAAAGCACAGTGTGGCAGAGCAGCCAACAGTGGCAGATCCATGACTTCATTAGGGGTGGGGCTAGAGGTTTCGAACTTATCCAGCCATTTCTTCGGAACATTCTGGCTATGCATTAACTATAGGCACTCGGACATTTGGACATTTGGGGAGGGGGAGGGCTTGAGCTTCCTAACCCTCCTTGCATCCGCCACTCATTGAATCTACCGCTCTTTCGCCGAGAAAGAAAACGTCACAACACACTCAAATGCAGGCTTGATTTCGTGAAGAGGCCATTGTAGCATATCGTCTAAGGGGGTCCTCCACAGTCCACAGTGCTCAGAAAGTGCTCGCCTGAACATCAAAGCAAAAGAGAGTGAAAGGCACGACGCACCAAAGCAGGTAGAGTAAACACATTTTTACTATCCGGGATATGCAGTTGGGAAACAAATGTTTGTTTGTCAGCCCTTTTACATTGTTTGTTGAGGATAACGCTATTGTCAGCTATCATATTACCGATTACCCATGAAAGGTTTGTACTTAACTAATTCTTGTATAGCTAAAAAGTTAGCAAGAACTACACAACTTATTCATGGAAAGGTTGAAACTACCCATGTTTTGGATTTGTCTGCAACCTATTCAGAGGATAAATTGAGTCCAAAAAATAAGAATACTTGTTTTTTAGCGGTTATCTTTCTGCCAGAAGGCTAGGGATCTGCTCTCACATTTCCATCGTTTTGACTTGCGGCGACGGTCATGACTGTTCAAGACAGATATCACAGGATCTTATGAGAACACTCGGGCATCGATTCTTCCGTCGGCTGTCACATTTCTGCAATTTTTCTGCGTGTGACGTGCTAATAGGTTTTAGCGACGCCTATTGTTTAATCAATGACATCCGTTCTAGGGTATGTATAGACGCAATTCGTCGGAGGGAAACATTTTTGTATATATATATATATATATATATATATATATATATATATATAGACGAGATAAGATTGTTGAGAGATGAGACGAGATTTTTTGGAGACGTTTTAAAGGATCTACAACGTAGTGAAAGGAAAACTATAAGACCTATCGAATCCTTACATAAAAAGTTTACCAAAGCTCGATTTGCCGGCACAGTCATATTTAATGAACTCTAAATATATATATATATATATATATATATATATATATATATATATATATATATATATATGTGTGTGTATTTTGGCCATATATTTCCTGTTAAGCACTGTCGATCAAACTTCAACGAAGAGTTTGTTTTGGCTAGTTTTCTGTTTTCGTGTTCACAGGTTCGTTTAACACCCGCCCCGCCGGGGGCGAAATTCGCCCCCTCCTGGTTTTTTCCAGATAGCTCAAAAACGAAGAAAAGCAGAACAACGAAACTTACAGTACCTTATGCCTCATTAATTTTACACATCTGACCCAATTTTAGTTAAGGTCATGTCAGGTCAAGGAGCTATTCAGGGTCAAGTGACCCGACCTCAAAACCTAAAATCACGAGTTTGAAGCGGCGCCCGGGGAACATCAGCAAACCGATCAGTTTGAAACTTCCACAATATGATAAGGTCATTAGGGTCTACAAATCTGTTATCTCGGAAATTCGATATTGTTGACCTAGGGTGGGGTCAATTTTTGGTCACACCATTATAAGTCTATGGTGAAAAATAGAATGGGCTCGTTTTCAGTAAATACTGAATAGATAAAGCTGAAAATCCTCAAACCGTCTATTCTTACCACGATCTTGACCATAAAGTTGAGTTTTTGAGCATCTGACCTCTCAAAGGTCATGTCAGGTCACGGGAGCATACAGTGATTGTGTTGCAAGGAGTGAAACTTATCACTGAATTGAGATAAAGCTCCCATTTTGCTTGCATTGTTCTTATATTGTCATGGGGAGCCGATTGATATGCAACATGACTATACCAGGTCACTCTGTGACCCTGACCTATCTCGAGGTCAGGTCATTTTTACTATTTGACCTAGCAAAGTCATATTATACATCATTCGATTCGCCGCAATGAGAGTAATCCATTGATCCATAAAGATTTTCCCTAGCTCCCCTGAGGGCAGATCTAGAGAGAGAAACGTACACTGCTTTGTTGTAAGCCTATAGAATCTTCTTTGACCTATGCTGACCTTAATATTGACCTGACATAAAAATTATTCTTATAAAATCTCTTCGTCTTGTCAAGAGCTTTCCAACGCTCCCGTAATTTTCCTTTAGCTTTCGTGGGGAATTAGATACGGAGGGGGGCGAAAAACGCCCCCCCAGCGGGGCGCGTCATCCCAGGGACCCCAGCGGGGCGCGTGTTAGGTTTTTCACTCTGTTTTCGTTGATGGATGATAATATAAGTCCTAAATCGGCAGGCATTACAAATTTCTATTAATCGTGGCATTTACAGGTACAGTCAACGTTTCGAAGGCTTCCAGCTATCATTATCGAGACATTAAAGACATAACCACATAATATCATTACATACAAAAACACATATTATATAAAAGTCGTGGCAAGGTCGAGTGGATTTCATATGGTGATCGAGTGTATGGAAAATGAAGCTCACAATAGGTATAATTACATGATAACGTGACTAAAGGTTTTACCTTCCTCTTTTTGAGCATACACAAAAAACCATGAGGCCTTAGTTCTATCACACTTTTTTTTCCTTTGCTTACTGTTGTCATGTATTCCACACGTGGAGCTTCTCAGTTTGGTCTAGTTGTGTATTGAGTTCTGGGTTGTGTTCGCGGATGTATAGTGCTTCTGTGATCCATATTCTGAGGTGATCATTGATGTGCTTGTGCGTAAATGTTTTGTCCGTGAGTAGTTTTCTGGTGAACTGTGTTTGGTGGTGTTGTTCTACGTGGTTCTTGAAGGAGCTGGTGTGGCCTGGTGCTTTGTGTAGAGTGAGGCGTCGTGGGAGGGATGTTGTCGTGGCACCGATGTACTTAGCGGCAAGGAGCCTACAGTCTCCTAAGGGGCAGTTAAATTGATAAAGTACATTAGTGCGTGACAGAGGGATAGTCTTGTCTGATGTGTGTTTGCGAATGATGAGGTTGGAAGTTTTATATTTTTGTAATAGATAGTGAGATGCAGCTGGGTGACAGAATTTGTGCCCTTTAAGCTGTCGCTAATGATATGCTGAATGGTTCTTTCGTCATCTTTATGGGCACTGCTCATAAAGTTGCTGTAGTAGAGCCTGATGGATTGCGCTTCTGACGCGTTGTCACTACTGGTCTTTTTATATGTTTTTTTGAAAGTCTCATCAACAACCCTATTATACCCGTTGTTGACAAGGATCTGACGGATTAGCCTTAACTCACTGTGAAGAGCAGTTACGAACTGCTCGCCGGACAAACGCAGTTATAACACTGCGTTTGTACCTCTCGGGGCACTCACTCTCTCCGTTGAGTACTCGGCCTTCGTTCGTGGCCTTGCGGTAGACATTTGTCACAGAATTTCCATCAATGTCGGACTTTGTAGGACTGTAAATGCACGATTAATATAACTTTGTAATGCCTATCGATTTAGGACTTATATTATCATAGGACAAAATTTATCAATCTCCTACAATGATCTACTTGGTAGTTTCAAAATTACTTCACTTTCAAAAGGCGACTAAAAAGCACCATTCTGTTCGTCTACAAAATTATCATCCACAGAACGGACTCCGCCTTCCTGCTTGGGCACCTACCGTTGCATGTGCCTCAGCGTCGGACCAGGGAGGGACAAAACCAGCCGCTACACATTCCTTTTGGGAGAGTAGAAACCGTGAGATGTGGATTGTTCATCCGTGCAGTTCGCGCTTTTAATCATCATGTCAGCACGTATCCTACCATCGACCCTTTTATCTCTAGTTTCTCATCGTTTAAATCCTCCGTCATTAAATATCTTAGGGATCATCCGTTTTAGTGAACCCATGGTTTTAGGATTTCACTGTTTTATAGCATCATGTTTTTCTTTTAATATTTACATGTTTATTTGAATTTAATGTTTCTGCGGTTGTAACTGTATATGTGACTATCAGTTCATCATCTCTTGTAAATATTCACGTATTGTTTTATCCATTGACTTGAGCTGTAAGTGGGATAATCCTGTTGCTCATATATACTGAATAAATACAAATAAATACAAATACAAATCCGTCAACGACAAAAGAGTGAAAAAACTTATACGAACCTGCGAACACGAAAACAAAAAACTAGCTAAACGAACTCTTCGTTGAAGTTTAATCAACAGTGCTTAAGAGAAATATATTACTCCAGTTATATTGGAGCATCAAGACACACTAAATAACATTATCAAAGTTACACTTTAAAAAAACGTAATCCTTAAGAGAATATATATATTGAAAAACCTAACTGAGAAATATTCACGATATCAATATTACAGTGTACATAAACGACTAAAATACATTTCATGTTGAGAAAATCTAAACTACAATCGAACACACTTCAGCTTTTTATGTGAGCATGATATTAAGCATATAACCGTACCTCAAATAAATAAAAATTAACTACCTAACTAAATGAGGATTCCTGTGGATAGCTCCTGCCGCTTCTGTGCCTACGTACTACTGTGGACACGGATGTGGGAGACACAGTATCCCCACCTCGGACATCTTCACAACCGCTTCTTCCTCCTCCATCATCTGTGTGGTTAGGGGTTACCAAGGCTGCCTGCTGCTTGGTGCCCCATAAAGCTAGCTTTTCCAGTTTATTGTTCCGCTGGCTGCATATGGGGGGAGCGTAGTTACGAATGTGTATTGCCTCTGCTATTTCGATACGTCTGGCATCATTCATATGAACTATTTCAGTGTTGTCAACAAGGTGTTTTCGGGTGAGGGTGATGTTATGCTTGGTTTGCATATGGTCTTTTATGGACGACTTCTGTGGTGCGGTTATATGTTTAATATCATGCTCACATAAAAAGCTGAACTGTGTCCGATTGTGGTTTAGATTTGCTCAACATAAATTTATTTTAGTCGTTTATGTGCACTGTAATATATGTATATATATATATATATATATATATATATATATATATATATATATATATATATATATATATATATATAGTATTCGAATTAGAAGGCAAAATATGTTCTCCGATGCATGTTTTGTTAAAAGATATAGCATATCTTGTTGTTACGAGCTTCTTCCTCGTCGTCTTCAATGCTCAAAGAGTGCATTTTTGTGAATCTGATATTTGATTTATTAATTGGCCGAATGTTGGCATCTTTTAGGTATACATTTAACGTTGCAATGCGTGTTGGAAGTGACATATTCCATTATCAAGCACTTAAAACACTTATAAAAACACTCCTATCATATTTAAAATCTATCTAAACCAGGGCATATTTTAAGGAATGAGGGCTGGTGGGCACACAGCCGAAAAGGGCACATTTTTTATCAAAAGGGCACTTGGAGAGCAACAAAGGGGCACCTGAAAACAAATGTTTTGCAGGCATTTCTTTTTAATTATAGGAATACTTCGAGAACATGCTAGTACATGCATACCTACATAGGGCGGCGCGAATCTAGTTAGATATTGCTTAACTATAAATGAAACCCCGCTGCAAAGTTTTCTTAAAATCTATTTTGTGAGCATTGATGAAATTTATTTTCCAATTCTTAGTAGCTCGAGTAATTCAGTCTTTTCGTGCTTCCTCATTCCCAGTGATCGGTAGTAAGTTTTTTTTGTTCCAGCCAACTAGGTTGTTCTTCGTTGTTGAAACACAATAACAAAGTTCACTCGACTTCCTCCAAGAATGAATAACATTCATTTTAATCAGATTGTTACCACACTCAGAAGAAGTTTAGTCGCACCAAAAGCCATGCGCACGGTGGGACGTGTCCAATTTAACGTATCCAACGTCCCAAATGTTCTAATTTCACACGACTTGTGTTACGATAAATAATCAATATCAAAGCCTTTCACGTTAGTTCTCACATCACCAGGGCATCACGCTATGAATATGAAGACAAAAATCATTAATGACGACATATGAAGACAATAATCATTCTAAAGACGACATCTTTCGTAGTCATGCCCAGAAAGCACAACGGGTCTCTGTATCTAACGAGATGATCAAGGATGAATGATAACTATGTAGATCTCGGAAAATGATCATGAGCAGGTGATAAAATTCCTCTGTGCGGAATGGTTCTATTTTGGCTACCAAGCAAACTAGCCTGGCTGGTTTCCTAGCTCTAAATCGGTAGGCATCTCGATGGAAACAGTGCCTGCAAGAACAATGGCATTCATTCTGAAGCTGCTTGCCTCTAGGTTTTGTTCAATGACTGGTCTAGCGAGCTGAAGCGTCCTGCCTTCTCAGTTGTATCTATATATTCCCCTCTTCCCTGAAGAATTTTGCGACGTAGGGGCGACGAGCGTACGTATCCTGATCAGAGGCGCCTTGGCGACGCTCACACTTGTTTAGAAAACGCATAACTGCAGGTCGCGGGTCGTAGTCAGCTGTTCCGACTCCATTCAGAGTGATGGTCATTCGATCTTTCCGGGTTGACTGTTTCATGGATGTTTTGTGGTCATCCACAATGATGGTGTGGCTACTGACGGTCCTTTCAGTCTGCATAGAGTGTGGTGTGACGGCGGCGAGTGTCGCCAGCGTCTTCTGGACTTCCCCGCTGGTAGACGTGAGGAGCTTCTTCAGCCGCACTGATGTTGCACAGCCAACGTCAGTTCCTTCAGGCAGATGTGGAACTTGGCTAATGGTGTCCCATTGATCACAAGCAGAATCTGTGAATGCCGATGACGACCCTGGAAAGACAGAGTCAGAAATGCTGGCTCCGTCGGTGAGGAATGCACTCAGATGGGTTGCATTGACCAATCGCTTCATCTTCTCCAGTAGCTCTGTCTGGTCATCGCTCATCCTTTCGGAGAGGTATTCTTCAGCTGCTGTTACGACTTCGGTGCGCACTTCACTGCAGGCTCGTGGAGTGCGGACCAGTGCGTGCCCGATGTTCCGGCCCCCAAGTTCGCCATCGGTAGGCTGACTCATCCTTTCCTCCCGTTTTCCAGGGAAGGGGCCACTCTTAATAACCTGGAGTTTGCGAATGGCCCCATCCCTAATGGTAATGACGTCACTCATCATCATGTCGGTAGCCTGTAGCTGCTTCTGCAGCTCTTGGAAGATGTCGAAGACATCTCCCATTAGGGCTGTCAGCCACGCCTTACGAGGATCCCAGATCCGAATATACCCTTTGGCCTCAGCCATCTCGGTCTTGCGGGCTCTGGTTCCCTCAGCTTCAATTCCGGAGCCTGGCTCGGCTATCATCCACCAGACCTCCTGACAACCTGGGAGGTTGTGCAGCACCGCATCAACTAGTTGAAGCTGGTGCTGAGCAAACCTTACTTCGTGATGTCGCGAGAACTCCCGCGGTTTCGCCATCACAGTTTCTAGTTTCTTCTTACGATTCTTTGAAGTTCTGAAGTAGGTGGCCCCTGCCTTTACATCACATGCCCAAGGTCGCAGCTCAGCGACGGTGGCCATCAGCGCCTCGATAGCCAAGTCTGACCGGTGAGCGTAGCGCCATACAGTCAGCAACTGTCTGCCGAGCTGGTCCTGAACCCGCCTCCACAGCCCACCTTTCTTGCCCGTGTTTGCCGCTTCCCCATCCGTTGTGAGGCCCGATAGCTTCTCTACATTCTCTGTTCTACAAACTTATAATCCTCTATTTACTGCCTCGAGAAGTCCGGCTGCACCATTCTGTTCCGGCGAGCACGATGTCATGAAGACATTTCGAGAGTTTCCGTTGGGCAAGATCATCCTGGCGCTGACAAATTTGTGGTCTTTCATCTGAGAGTCCACACTACCATCGATCTGAATTGCAAACGTCACGCAGCTGTCGAAGAGCGTCTTCAGTTTGAATGACTCTTCCTCGCAAACTGCTTCCATCATCTGTTTGTATATGACCGGATCGCGATGGTGCAGGTCACTGGACGATGGTGAGAACGACGAGAAGTCACAGTCGGGGCCTTCATCATGCATGCGTGCGATCAGCGTATCAGCCGCCATTGTTGTCAGTGACCTCGCCGGCCAGGAATTGGCAGAGGGGTCATCAGCAGTGCATCGTTGTAGACATCATACGCTAGCCTTACCAGCCCATCTAGCACATGCGCATCCTGCCTCCGAAGAGCCCGTAACCAGGGATGTTTTGCGTCGCATGCCTCCCACTGTTTGGCGAGGTTTAAGCAGGACAGAGACATGTTGTGGACTTCTGAGAAGAAATGATCGATGATCTTTTCTAGTCTATCCTTGCCATCTGCCCTAACTCCAAGTGCGATTGGCACTGTTCCGTTTTTGCTGACCTTTTTCGCCTCTGAAACGCACTTGCAGCAAATAGAGCATTTCATATGAGTTCTCTTCTGCGTACTTGTCGTAGGAAGGATCTCTAATTCCGGGAACTTCCGAACAACTTAACAATTGCCGATATGTGCAGGCGTACCCCTCGGTACATACTAGTACCTGCTCCTGTTACGCCCTTGACGGTGTTGTTCCCCTGAGATAAGTCAGGTTCAGGTGGGTTCCCAGCCTCGCCTCTGGTGAGCCTCAGGGGAGAGAGGTGACTTAGAGCGTACTCGTCGGCGTTTATCCATTCAGGCGAGCAGGATTGCTCCCCTGCCTCACCTCCGAAAGGATTTGTGGGACAAAGGCGACAAGAAGCGTCCCCGTCAGGGGTTATCGCTTCAGTTGAACTGGACTGACTGCTCGCCTCACCTCTGGTAGGCTCTGTCAGATAGAGGTGATTATGAGCGCTCCCTTTAGGGTTCGCCATTTCAGTTGAGCAGGATAGGTTACTCACTCTGCCTGTGGCAGGCTCTCTGGGGCAGGGATGGTTAGAAGCGCTCCCGTCTGGGCTTGCTCCTTCGGCTGAGCCCGATTGGCCATCTATTTCGCCACCATAGGGCTCTCTTGGATGGCGGGAAGCATCTTGGCTGATCCCTTTTTCAGAATGTCCCTCTTCTATCACGTTTTTTAGGGAAAAAAGTCGGACATTTTCATGCATTTCGAGGCTGCCACCTGACGCTCCTCGCGCTTCCTCTTTGAGGTTCTTTCGGCCCTTGGCATGGGGTGCAGGTTTTTGGAACTTGAATGAAAACCTGAAAGGGAAGGAGGCAGACAGGATTAAGTGGGAAGAGAAGGAAACTACAAAAATAAGTGCATGGACGGAAAGGATCATACCGCCCTGGATAGATGTTAATACAGTCAGCTGGACGAACAAGAAAAGAATAGGGTGCTGATGAACAAGAAAATGGCATGGAAAGGAAGCAATTTAAGGGCCTTGGTAGACAGACACACAGGGCGGATTAATTCAGACCGGAGAGAAGAGTTATGCGTTGACGGACAGTTAAATAAGTCCGGCCAGGGCGGACAACGCAGAGAAAAAGAGCAAGAAAAAGGTAAGCGCATTAAGGCACTCTGCTAAGACGGGACAGGACAGACCAGATGAAGAGGGCCAATCTCTTTAGGCAGTCAGTAGAGCCGGAAAGAGCACAAAACAGGGCATGGGCTTAATGGGTCGACCTTTGGGGCCGGGCGAAGAAGAAGAGAACGGAGGGCAGGGGAGGGAGAAGTTTTTCAGAAGAAGAGTATGATGAAGTCGGCGATTTTTGGTGACGTGTCGTGTCTTGCTAGATGCATTCTTGCCGTTCAGAATGATTCACAATCGTGTTTAATATCCTGATTCTTAAAAACTAATCAGATTTACTCCATTGCCTTGGATTAAAAAAACTTCGAATGCATTCTGATGTCAACGAGCACTGGCGGATCCAGGGGGGAGGCAACAAGGCATTTGCCCCCAACCCTCCGTTGCCCCCGCCTTTGCCTACACGATTTTCTTAAAAAACCATATGTTTTTCACGATTTTGGGCTCCGTTGACCCCCAAACTGTTGGGCTAGATCCGTGCCTGTCAACGAGGTTTCACTGCCGGAATTATCTGAGGAAAGTATATAAAAGTCACGAGGAAAAATCAAATAAAAAGAAGCAGCATGAAAGCAATCTTCGACCAAGAAGGAGCATATTTTCTGATCTTTATCTTGCTGTATCTTGCATCATCGATGGTTTATGTACAAAAGAACTATCAACATTATGCAGCCAAGACCATTGAGAATGTACCACTATAATATCCACCATGGGTAGAGATCCGGGGGAGGGGGTGTTAGGGGGAGGGGTCAGGACCCCCTGGATTTTTGGGGTCTCCCATAGTGTTTGCTTAGGGCGTATACTGCTGGTCCAGTGTAAACCCACCCTGACCCCCCTGGATCGAGAAGATAATTCCAGCCTTGATATAAAAATTTAGTTATGATAAAAACCCGAGTAATTCGATACCTTCTGAGACGGCTGAAAACGTCCTACCCCTTGCTGAGCCGTGAAACGAATGAATGATAAAAATGAATGATATGCATGAATGAATGAATGAATGGCAATGTGTGGCCAAAGCGACTTCGAGCCGATGTCTACAGCTTGGTGGAATGACCAAATCACCCCTGACCCTCAATCGATAATGATACTTGTTCCCCGATATTGAAAAAAGTTCCTGCGCCAAAGGTGGTTGTCGGATTTTTTCTTCCTCAGAAAAACACTGCTTTTCACTGTTTTAGTTCCCTTTGCCCCATCCACCACTAACGATCACTCGTTAGTAACGAGTGATACATAAAGTCAACCGGGAGCCCATTTGAGGCAGGAATACATCAACATGGAATCACACGAGGAAGACCCTAAAAAATCAGAAAATAGCCTACAAATCACGATATAATGGGCACCATCCCACTCACGCTGCGATATCTGTGGTTTGTTTACGTTCGTCAGCTTTGACAAAAGTAAACAAAATGGTGACCAGCTGCGCAAGGCCTGCTTCGTGGTGAAATGACGTCACCCTACTACGTCATGGCTCTGACGTCATATTGAGCCCTTGTTTCGGGCACACATTACGTTACGTGAAGGTAAGGCGCATGTTGCTAAAGGCGTCGATGAGCTGTGGTTTTTAGCCGTACAAGTAAAGCAAAGGAACGCAACTTTGAAAAAGCTAATTACGGCCGAACGGAGCAGAGAGGGAAAGGCACTTGCTGACAATCAGATACTTCCTTACAGGGCAAGAGAGGGCAGGACACTGGTGGGTAGTCAGATACGGCCAGACAGGGCAGAAAGGTCAGGGCACTGGTGGGCAGTCAGATACGCCCGATCAGAGCAAAGAGGGTAGGGCACTGGTGGGCAGTCAGATACGGCCGAACAGGGCAGAGAGAAGGAGATGACAGGGCACCGGTGGGTAGACAGATACGGCCGGACAAGGAAGAGAGGGCAGGGTACTGGTGGGCAGACAGATAGGGCCGAGCAGGGAAGGGCACTGGTGGACAGTCAGATATACGACCGAACAGGGCAGATAGGGCAGGGCACTGGTGGGCAGTCATATACGGCGGGACTGGATAGAGATAAAATGAGGGCAGGGCACTAGTGGGCAGTCACATACGGCCGGACAGGGCATAAGGAGAGGCAGGGCACTGGTGGGCAGACAGATACAGCCGTGATATGGCAAAGAGGAAGGGCGCTGGTGGGTAGTCAAATACGGCAGAGCAGGACAGAGAGGGCAGGGCATCGGTGGGCAGACAGATACGGCCGGACAGGGTAGAGACAATGGGAGAGCAGGGCACTGGTGGGCAGTCAATATACGGCTGGTCGGGGCAAAGAGGGCAGGAGCACTGGTGGGCAGTCGGATGCAGCCGAACAGGGCATAGATGGCAGGGCACTGGTGGGCAGTCAGATACGGCCGTGCGGGGCAAAGAGGACAGGGCACCGGTGGGCAGACAGATACGGCCGAACAGGGCAGGGATGGTAGGGCACTAGTGGGCAGACAGATACGGCGGAACAGAGCAGAGAGAATGGGAGGGCAGGACACTGGTGGGCAGTCAATTACGGTTGGATAGGGCAGAGAGGTCAGGGCACTGGTGGGCAGACTTATACGAGTGAATAGGGCAGGACATGGTGCGACAGATGCAGCCGGATAGGGCAGAGAGGGCACTGGTGGGCAATCAAATACGGCCGAACAGGGCAGAGAGGGCAGGGCACTGGTGGGCAGACAGATACGGCGAAACAGAGCAGAGAGAAAGAGAGGACAGGACACTGGTGGGCGGTCAGATACGGTCTGATAGGGCAGAGAGAAAGGAGGAAGGACACTGGTGAAGAGCGTCAGATACAGTCTGAATAGGGCCAGAGAGGGCAGGGCACTGGTGAGCAGTCATATACGGTGGGACAGGACAACGAGAAAGAGAGGCCAAGGCACTAGTGAGCAGATGTATTACCACAATCCACACAGTTGTGCTTTCAAGAACAGTCAGATACGGCCGGACCGGGCGCTTTTTAGCCGTTACACCTCCAGCATAGACAATTCTTAGCTAACCAAGATCATCTTGAACTGACCTAACCTGACAATGCTGGGCACACACAAAAAAAATAATATAATAAAAGAAGGGCACATATAGCCAAAGAAGCTGAAGTGCCCTCAAACACCAATCATCATCAGGAAAGAGACCATGAAATGGCAAGGCACTGGTGGGCACTGGGCCGATCACTGGTGGGCACTGAAGGGGGACTGGTGGGCAAAATGCCCACGAGTCAGTAGCTTAAAATATGCCCTGATCTAAACTACTTTGAAAGGACAATTATTTTTCATTCAATTATTACGACAGAATAGTGACACAACTAGAAGGGCTCTTCTTCTCTGCAGCGCTAGAAGAAAAGCCTCAGTGTAATAGCTGGGTAGCTTTGTTTGTTGATCTCCGGTTGTATGCTTCTGATAAGTACTGCTTCGTGTATGAACAGTTTCGTCCGGTTTCGTTCTTGTTTTAGGATAGTGGTGTTCTCTGTTAAGTCTTTTCGGGTGAGGTCGTGGTGGTGTTCTAACTTCATGTTGGTTTTGGGAGCTCATTCTGCAAGATGCATGGTGAGGCGTCTGTATAATGTCGTTGTTGTGGTACCAATGTAGCTACACTTACGAAGCTTACAATCTTCGTTTGGGCATGAGAACTGGTAGACTACGTTGGTGCTCTTCAAGTGGTCACGTTTGGAGTTAAGATTATTCTTCATTATCGGGTTGTGGACTTTTTATTTCATTAAAACGTTTTATTTCATTATCATGGTTGTTTCTTATTTTATTTTCATGGTTGTTTCTTCATTATCAGGTTGTGGACTTTTTATCTAATTAAAACTTTGTATTTCATTACAAGTCCACAACCTGATAATGAAGAATAATCTCAACTCCAAACGTGACCACTTGAAGAGCACCAACGTAGTCTACCAGTTCTCATGCCCACACGAAGATTGTAAGCTTCGTAAGTGTAGCTACATTGGTACCACCACAACGAAATTATACAGACGCCTCACCATGCATCTTGCAGAAGGAGCTCCCAAAACCAGCATGAAGTTAGAACACAACCACGACCTCACCCGAAAAGACTTAACAGAGAACACCACTGTCCTAAAACAAGAACGAAACCGGACGAAACTGTTCATACACGAAGCAGTACTTATCAGAAGCATGCAACAGGAGATCAACAAACAAAGCTACCCAACCATTACACTAAGGCTTCTCTTCTAGCGCTGCAGAGAAGAAGAGCCTGTCTCAGCGTGTCACTATTCTGTCGTAATAGTTGAATGAATAATAATCGTCCTTTCAAAGTAGTTTAGATAGATTTTAAATATGATAGGGGTGTTTTTATAAGTGTTTTAAGTGCTCGATAATGGAAGATGTCACTTCCGAAACGCGTTGAAACGTTAAATGTATACCTAAAAGTTGCCAACATTTGGCCAATTAATAAATCAAATATAAGATTCACATAAATGCATTCTTCGAGCATTGGAGAAGACGAGGAAGAAGCTCGTAAAAACAAGATATGCTATATCTTTTAACAAAACATGCATTGGAGAATATACATACATATATATATATATATATATATATATATATATATATATATATATATATATATATATATCGACTTAAATCCCGCTGGTATCGCGCCTGAAGTCATGCCGTGAAATTTTAAATTACTTTGATTATAGATTTACAGATTTCGATGCGCCTCATTCCTGTCAGTATGAACTGTAAAATTACATAAAAAGACATTAAAACAACACACACATGTACATAATAGACAAGACAGTTTAGCAAGAATGAATCGGGCAAACTTTCTATCGCGTTTTAAATTTCTCTCAGGTCAAGCACGAAAACACGTAAGTGGGGAACTTCTGATTTTGCTAAACATGCCCAGATTTCGACCAATTTACAAATCAGATCGCGTGTTTAAAGGGGGTGAATTGAAATTTCAGTCTACCCCTAAAGTTCTGATATTCCTCAAACATGCCGGGTTTCGACAATTTACAAATCCAGATCGCGTGTTTAAAGAGGGGTGAACTGAAATTTCCGTTCACACAGACTCCTTAAGTGTGGATTAAAGGTACATTGTTGTACCGGGGAGACTTACTACAGGTAAAAGTTAGATGCACAGGTTAATTCTTCAATGTAAATTTGCGTTTTTTGATCGAGCACAGCTCTGGAAGGCTCTTCAAAGATAAGGCGAAGCGTGTTTGCATTTGTTTGTGCATCAAATACTGACAACTTTGTTAAAATCCTATTTGTTATGCTCGTACCTCCAAAATGCAGATACATACCTTGATTTTTGCCTGACAGCCACAATCTCTTTGATTCCTTTGAGGCAAACTCTGCCATTTGAAGTTCAATTACAGACCATATAGCGTTCAGATTACGGGACTTTTATGTTGAACTGCTATATTGACTCTGAATTGAAGAGTTTGAATGTTTCAGCCGAAATGAATTCTTCCATTTTAGACCAACAAGCTCAACTAGTGAGTAGCAACAGTAAGTTTGACGATTATATAGCTAATGGTTTACTTAGCTAATAGGTCACCAATTAAAAACAATAAATACACCACAGAGTTTTCAGCCAACGAAGTAATGCCCCAACAGGCAGCGAGTACGACAGCTAAATAGTTAACAGTTTAGTTAGCTAATTAATCACCAATAAGAACCAACACATACAGCACGCAGTTTTCAATCAATGAATCATGTCTCGACAAGTTGTGCATAGGCTGAAATACCGCATGAAACATAGACAACAGGAGGCATAGATAACAGTAGATAACATAGTAGCAATAATGTTATATATGCATAAAATTATCGCATTGGGTTATTTACTTGTTTTTCATTCGACTACTGGGAAGCATTGAGCTCTGAAAAATGTGGAAATAGAGCACAGAAAATGCTAATAAAGCAATGCTGTCAGAGAACGTGCAATCACCTCCAGTTAGCGATCCGAGCATCAGACACAACATCCGCTGTAGATGTTGACCAGTCCACATATTACTTAAAATATTTAGCTGGGTCTGTGACACAAAAGAACCAGCTCTCCGGAAGATCTTCCTACACAATGAGATACAAACCAAGTGTGTATGCCATACAACACAAATGTGTATGCTGTTACAAGAGGGGTCGGGTGTCCAGGTAGATTCATTGCCAGTATCCAGACTGGAATCGTGTGGATTAGCGTGGGTTCGATTCCCACGGGGGAAACCGCCTTTCGTGTCCCATCTGGCCCAGTGGAAAGTTTTCTTCAATTTCTACGCCAAAACTCCCATGTAATTGAGCAAGTGTTCCAGCTGGAAGTGGCCGTGATAAAATAAAATTGAAAAGATAGACTACCAGTAGATAATTCATGAAGCATAGTGCTTAGAAATGTATAGCTAATGTCTAGCAGAGACCAGCACAGCTAACATGCTAACATGAATAAACTAACTTAATTTGCAATAATCCTGAAAGGAAACATGGTGAAATCTCTTGAGGACGGGCGAGGAAGGGCACTAATGTCTACCTTTTTAACAGGTAGTGGGCTAAAAAAAGAAAAAAAGGCTGACACACATGAAGTTACGCAGTCAAAGTAGCTCACCTAGTATGATCCAGCAGACCAGGCTGTTTCCTCCGATAGCCACCGTCAGCATCACGATGAAGGCGATGCTCCAGGAGAGTCGTCCATACCAGGGCATGGTGAACGGTCGACCCGACAGACCACCGGCCGTGACGTCACTCATGACATCATAGCACTCCGTCATGTTGAAGTAGATACAAGTGTTGTTGAAGAACGTCATACAGCAGTCGTCAAAGTCTGGCTGGAGGACGGTCGGCTGGGTAGGTGGTGGTGCGAATGACGATGATGGAGGTGGTGTTGTTGGTACTGGTGCTGAAGCCGCGGAGGGTGACGATGAGGACAGAAGGGGGTAGACTAATTCTGAAGGCATGTCTCCCACCGGTGAGGTCTGAGCAGAGGCTCCAGCCCTGCAAACCCAGAGCTGGACTTCAACCCTGCAAACAGAACCAGACAGACAATTTGTGATCAGATACAGATTGTGATCGACACCAAAATGTCTGTCCATGGTGGCTAGATTTCAAAGGACCTATTATCCCTGACATCGAAGGGGGCCTTCAAGTTATGGGGACTTCTGCACTGAAGCGGACATATGTTCAGTTTTGCTATACATATAACTTCTTTGACATGGGCGTCAAAAGCGCGGGATAAGGGACATGCGTCTTCTTTAGTCGGTGAACCAGTGAGGGAAAGGGGAAGTCTCGAAATTTGGGCAGGGGATAAAGGTGTTTACGTTTCCTCCACCTTATCCGGCACGTTCTACCCATGTACATGTTCGCGATTCTATTTTTTTAATCCCGGTGAATGCTTCCTCCCCGAGCCATCGCGAGGTCTGCTCCCTCGGTGAAAAATCCCTGGCGATGCCCTTGATTGTAGCCAATTTGTTATGCTGTTTGATCCCCTTCCTTATTAAGTTAGTTAGCTCCAATGTATTTTGAAGGCCTTGGATATAAAGTGCGTGTCTACGACATTGGGGACCTCTTACCTCATTAAACAGATCTCTGCGTACAGTTTATTAAGCCGGACTAGGCCTCCGTGACCTGTGCAATGGTCGGTAATGGAATAGCGAAATATTGTTATTGTTACAAAACTAAGGTTTTCTATAATAAACTCTTCATTATAGGGATGAGGAACGTCTCTCCTTTATCAGACAGAGAGCCTCTCGGGCATGCTAGGGTCGTAATTGGTAATTTCAACAGCTATCAGTGACACCGAGACCTACGCCGCAACTTACATCGCCGGACAGCTTTCCTTAACCTGTTTTTGTCGCGCAGTTTAGCTCGTGTGACCAGTCTAAGAGCGCATTCTGCTATTTACGCGGCGCCCTTTATTAGCCAAGTGCTCCTTATGCGTACCAGTGGCACAAGATATAGCTGAGACACGTAGCAGTGACATTTAAGAGTTTCCTTGCGTTAAGCGGAGCCTGTGCGTGCCACTTAATTTACTTGACAGAACTTCCTTGACCTGTCAGGAGCCCGGTATTGAAATATTGAAGCAACCACCTTTCGTGGCGGCCAAAGAGCAGCTCCAACTGTTTCAGGACTTTCTTTGTCACTCAGGGGGTACTCGTGCATGTCAGGGAAAAACGCATCAATGCAACGGGGGTCTCTGTCCTCAGTGGGGCTACCTAGCTCCATTCGCGTCGTCAGATAGCGCATCTTTGACCTTTTCTGTTTTTTTTCGCCAGCCTGGGGGCTTCCCATACCGGCCCACTCAAACGTTAAATAGAGCGACTGATGAGCCAGATGATGACGCATTTGTAGTCCATCAGACTTCTGAAGATGTCAAAGGCTTCCAGCTTCGAAGAGATTTCCTGAGTCGCAGGAGGGCCTCCTAAAATTTCATGAGGACTAGGGCCCAATAGATTTTCCACCATAGACATGTTTGATCTTGGCGACAGCAAGATCACGCCCTATCTGATACAGAGCACATCAATCTGAATTTTACCGCCGAATTTTTTTCCATATAATTCAAGTTGACAAGAGATGCAAACCAAGAAAAACCGTCCTAACTCTCAACGAGTAGTATGCACACGGCGAACTTCGAGGCAAGATTCCAGCAAAAATGCTTTGCCAAAGCTTGTGGTGGTTTTCAAAGACATCGTAAAAACGACAACTCCTAAAGAGACTTTAAAGGTTTTTGTCAAATAAACGAAGTCAAATTTTTGGGGCAAATGCTAACGCTGTTACCGGCTTCAGCAAGCTTCCAAACTCCACAACACTCGCAGCAAAGCTGACATGTCAACAAATTCCAACCTCATTCACATATTGGCAAAACAAGATTTGCAGAAGGCGATGCTTGCCAAAGATTACAAAAAATACAGGGCGTGTATATTGCACCATCGGGCAATCACGATGGACTAGAGTGCACGGCAACAGATGCAGAGGATATCTGCCTGTTGCTAGGGGAGGAGGGGATTGGGTGCTATGGGGAGGGAAAATTTATTTCCAAAGTGCGTTCTTTTGCTCAGTGAGGAGTCTGCAGCATCAGAGTTATTTTCCTTACATGCACCAGTGTTCACTTGTATAAGACCGCGACAAAATTTTATCGCGTATTCTGTTGCTATACCTATGTTCGGAAAATGAACAACATATCTTTAATTTTCAATGGAATTTGAACAATATGAGAGATCTCAGAGATCAGGACGGTGGAATAATTAGTACGCTTGACTTGTAGCTGGGAATGTACAGGCACGGGATCGATCCTCAGAAAATGCACTGTTTCTCCCCGGTCTGCCACATCAGACAGAAAAGTTGCCAATAGAACAAACATGTTTTTTTGAAGAAAGTTTAGTTTAGGTTCCTATTGTTCAAAAAATTTTGACTGGAGGTCGATCAGTGACAGTGCCAGATACCGATGCCAGAGACTGTACCTTTCCAAGCTGTCACCCAGAAAGTGACCCAGACCAGCTGGCAGAGAGAGAGACAGCCCGCTTTAAAGCATGAATAGGAACAGCGCCTGACGGAACAGGTGTGCGAATCCCAGAACCGCCCCACCCTTGTGCAGATCAGCGATAGGTAAGGGTTAACACCTGTCGAGCAATCACAGTCCCTGCCAGAGTCTCCCTTGAAATTCAGGTATGTTATCTAATTTCGCCAGCTCGCTTTAGGAGCATTTTAGAATACTGTTGAAAAAATGACTATTTCTTTTGAACGGTAACCAATACAGTATGCTGATTTGACAACACAAAATATTTGGCGGGAAAAGATCACACAACACCTGCATTTTTCTCAACAAAATGCAATTCTACCCGGTAAGAACAGGGTGGCCGGGGCATCTACATTGACTTGTGTGTTATGCCTGGGGGATGGGTGGCTTAGTGGGCAGCATCCCTGTCTTCTAAGCCACTGGCCTCGGGTTCAAGCCCCGGCGGAGCCTCTGAATAAGTTGATTTGATCCCCCAAATGCCTCCTGACAAGGCTAGAGTTGGCGACGACGTAAGACCTTGGCAGTTGGTGCGTCGTTAAACGCTAACAATTATCATTATTGTGTGCTAATTATTATTCTTCTAATTATTCTCCCAGTATTATAACTGCTGGTTTTTTTTAGGTGACCGAAAATCCGTTTGCAGCCGGAGAACACTACTCAGATAACTTTCAGACAATTCATAAGGGCGCCGATTAGTGAAGGAATTTTAAAATCAGTGAAAAAATTTCTTACTTATAAGCTTTGAAAATCAGACCTATATTTTGAGATTACCGCAATCGCTCGGCAGCACCAGTTCGCCTGCACTGTAGACCGAGTGGTGTGGTAATAACGTCATATAATCGGGATTATATGCATTTCACGGGAGTAAAGGTCACCCCAAATAAAGATCACGGTCAAGGCCCAGGTAGCTCAGTTGGTAGAGCGTTGGGCTCCGGCCCGCTGCTCAGGAACATGCAGTGGCAGTGCATGTCCAGGCTTGGGATCGGTTCCCCTGAGACGCTCCGGCGCTCAATAGTTTGCCTGACGTAAGGCCAGGCTGGCAACTGACTGGTGAGAGGGTGACCTGAGCGGGGCGGCCGTCCCTGTGCTTTGTGGGACGTTAAACTTTGGCTTCTAAATTAACCCTTCATTGAGGGAGTTGCTCGTTAGGGTGGTGGGGTTGGGGTCTCCGTGACAAGTCCCTTGATGACTTTAGTGAGACTCCGACTCCAGCAACCGTACTAGGAACAACTTGAACAAAATTTAAAAAGGAAAGGCCAAAAGTCACATATCAAGGTCATTGACCCCAGCGTTCTGTTCAGATGACGTTGCTGAGTATGGCGTATGCTATCCTATGACTTCATAATTAAGGCTGCCCAATGTTAAAGTAAAGGTCAAAGGCTAGGGTCAAATATTTTTTCAAGGCCATACCCAAATTTTCCGCTAAAGGCTGCTATAATGCCACTTATATTGTACATTATTGGGAATATGTCATATTGTTACGCTATAGGTTAGTGACCTTCAACAACCTTGAACTCAAACATTCAGAGAACAATGTGAGGGATCTTCCCTCTATAAACGTATTCCGCGTTTAGTCAATTTCCAATTTTTACACATTATCACGGCATTTCCCAATGGGTGTCCAGCACAGCCCAGATTTGATCTTTACGACCTCGTTTGACCTTGAAGATATTGACCTGGGTCGTTGAAACTTGTTGGATCTATATCGCTATGCTGGAAATCATTATCGCCCCCACAAAATCCCATACCTTATTTCCCTCCCTGGGACTTGACAGTAAGTCCTGTTGAAATAAAAATAAAAGAGGTTATAGGTAAGAAATGTGGTGGTTGATGCCTCGGCTCAAATGCTTGGTAAATGTGACAGTATTGCATTTCTACGTGAGCATTTGATTGCACACATCATATCCGCACAACATCGCACCGGCTGTCTTTATCTTGTTTTCTCAGACAGCAAACACGTCCGTCTCACCGTCTTTGCAGGTGGACTTCCTACGCACTCACACTGAACATGTCGCAGCATCAGCGACAGAAAGGAGCGCACTCGGTAGCCAGGCTTGGCCTAGCTAAGCTGGAGCATCCACTTAAGTCTGTCTACAGATGGACTGAGAGCTTTAATCCGCACTACTCTGACGAAGGCACAGAACAGGTGGTCCTAGCAGAGATGCGCTTCTCGGTCCATTTCCGACTGGTGACAGAGCACAGCAGTGGATCTAAGATCGAAAACAACGGGACATTGTCTCACCTGAGGTTGACAGATTTTCTAATCAAAAACTTTTCACCGTAGTGATTGTTTCAGTCCCGTAAAAAGTCATGCCTGGATCCGCCCATGAACCCACGCGTGCACGCATCCGACACAGCCCCATAAACACCAATCCAATCAAAGGTAATAGGAACCTGCAGCCTCCCGCACTCATAGCTGCAGGTATATTCACATCCAAATCAGATATAGCGTGTCAGGTAAATTACAGTCGGTATGGATCTGGTTGTACCGAAGTTTGCTTGTGATCTCGACCCGGGCTGCCATTCATTAAAAGGCTTATTATGTTTGCAACGATGTCTTAAGCTATTTCATTTAAAACTGTGAAAAAGAAAGCTAGCATGGGTGCTAACATTTTTTCACAGAAAACTCAACATTTATATTAGCGTGACAGTTCAAACATAAGCATTCCTGCCAGAAATATGATAGTAATAAAGAATATCCGCATATTCAAACACATTTTGGTTTTAGAGTTGAAGCTGTTGCTTCAGAATTAATGAAAAACTCAACGGCAGCCTCACTTCTTCCGCTCCATATCATCTAAAGAAGCTTGTTCAGCCCACAAGAGCTACTCCTCAGCAATACTAGACTCTGTTTTCCTACGAAATAGCTCAACTGGTCCGCTCCCGATTTTTTCTGCTGCAATTGGATGGCGGGAGAAAATATCTTTCCCTGCTCTCTGGGGTGGCCACGTCTATTGGAGATATAAATCCTGTAGATTAGGACCGGGAAACGACAGACGCTAAAAACAAAGGAAGACATTCGGGGGGGGACCGCACAAGCAGACACACACCTAGAAAAGAGCTTTACCTACAACGTGGTTGAACGTCTGAAGCATTATTTTCATTGAAACAGCCCTACAGTTCTATGAAGAAGCCAACCAAGCAGCTGGCTGCTTAAGGATTTTTAGTTTTATTAAATTCCAAACATTGTTAAGAGATCAGAGTTGTGTACTGCAGTTCGTCATGATCAACGAGTCTGCAATCGACTAATTTCATTGTTTGTTTCTTTCTCACGGTGTTTTCGATTAGATACGTTACAATACAGGTCGGGATATCTTGAGCAAGGACCTTTGAATGGGAAGCCTGATTGTATCCGTTTTTCAATCTTTGTTCAACTTCCGAAGCTCGTCGTCTACCAGAATGCGTGTTTGTCTTGTTCAAATGGAAGCCATTACGGTGCCAACACATTTTCTTGACAGTGATATGAAAATTATGGCTACAATAATGGAAGTACTCTGAAAAATACCTCATTGCAATAAATAGGCAAAATGAGCACGCTCTAAGCAAAATCATAGGTTTAAGTTCGACAATCGTGCAAGTTTTTATTGCCGAGAGAAAATTATCATTTGCAATAGAGGTGGATATGATACGAGCGTTAAGTGGAAACATTCCAACATGAGCATGTATGCAATTTGCACAGCAAACCGCAAATTGTTCGTCTTTGTAAATAAAACTAGCTTGGAAATATACATAAGGCACTAAGCCGACGCGTAGCCCTATTTCTACTGATCCATAAGCCTTCTTGGTTTGTGTTGGTGTTTTAGGGCACTTCACCTTTTAAAACTTCACCGCAGAACAATACATTGTTTATTGTTTATTATGGTTTGATGAGCAACAGGTGTGCGTACCCAATGGCAGCTCAAATCATTCTAGATAAAACAGTGGCGGACAAGATACAAGTCTTCTTATGTATTAAAATATTATACAATGACCTATTTGTCAGCAGCAGGAACGACTGTGTGACCTGTGTTTCACTTTGCACCTGAAATACTATTCTTACTATTCTTTTCGGGGCGCACGGGAAATATTCTAAACAATGTATGTAACCTAGGCATGGAAAATATAAAAAGTTGAGCGGGGAGTGGTGCGACCCGTTAACAATGTAATAATACCTAACTGTCTAATCCTATGGAGCCTTAGTTATTGGGTCGCACGGGTAAGGAAGGGCACTACTGCCTACCTAATCAATGGGTAGTGGGTTATAAAAAAAGTTGAAGTGAGGTGAACTTGGTTGACCTCGCCAGGTGACCTGACCTTGGATGACGCTGGGTAAAAATTAAAAAAATAAGGCATTGAAAATACTTTCGTTGGCTACGAAAGAAGGAAGGATGTATTGCATACTTTAGTAAAGCAGGGATGCCTTACCAAAACTTTGAAATCCGACAGTGGTCTGACAATTTCATTATCCTTCCCTGACCGGGAGGAACCAGAATTCCCCAAATTGATTGCACACACACAGCCAAATGAAAAAGGAGGGGAAAATTCGTTAAATAAACTCACTAAAAATCCAGAGGTTTGAAACTGATTTCATTCCTCTGCTAGTCAGGTCAGACCCATCTCACTCAATAAAAAAAAACAAGTGGAGACGAAGATCCTCTGAAAACTTCCAGAAATTTTCCAGTTATATGGGTACAGTCAATCAGAGCAGTCAAATTAGGTTTGAAAATTAGTTAGTATTGAGCTGTAAAATCTTGCGAGTTATGTATACGCAGACCACTCGATGAAACGCTTAATAATATTGAGGATAAGTATCAAGAGTGCATAGCAAACATGAATACGTGTATTTCAAAGCCACGCTTCTCAGTAATCATCATCATCATCATCATCAGGTTAGGGTTTAGGGGCGCGATGACGTCGGGATCATACCGCGCCCATAACAAAATAATAAAAAGTTACACATCCGGGTATTGCTAGGTCCAGTCAAGTTTAAAATGACGGTATAAGACATCGATAAAAAACAGATGGGTCGATGGTAAAACAAGTCAAAGAGTCAATGATAATAGCAGTCCGTGCATTTGAGGGACGACCACTTCCAGCAGAATAAATCTCTCAATAAAACATGTCAGAATAGTATTCAATCATTCTGAGGTCCGGTCATTATTCAGCCAGTAAACGCATTAGCGGTCACTTCCTTCGGTGCACTGACATCCCTTTCAACATCACATACACCGGATCAGACCGAGCCGGGTTCCGGATACAGCAGTGACATCTCTTGTTCGCTTGTTAAACCGATTACATCCAGGCTCCGGGGTAAATTTAGCTTCTGACATTCGCGAAACAGCGCCGAGAAGGGACAACAGCTTCTGCACAGAACGGAGCAGACGTCAACAGTTAATAGCTAGCACGATTCATCATCTGGTGTGATGAATGGTGAACTAATTATCACACGGGAGACCCTAAACATAGTTCACTTTAGCGAAAATGGAACCCTTTGGATTACAGAGCCCGGAAGTAGCGACATCAGTTTCGCCTCATAAAATATCGCATGTGTCATTGTACTAATGTTCTTGATTATCTCGTGCAAAATGAGCTTTGCTTTAGGTGCAGTCAACCCACCTTTCCGTTCATAGACTGGTATTAGAGAACCATCACAATCCCAGCAAAAGCTTGTTCCGCACGAGGTTTATAAAATCCTACGCTTTCATCGTGAGGTAGAATTCGCCCCCAGCAACCTGTCTCCCGCCAGCCAAAATCTATTACACAAGACCCTGATATCTGATGACTTCTGACAGCTATGCAAAGTGGAAGACCTGTAAGACAGAGTAATTTTGTTTCCCCACAGGTTGGGGCGGTCCCGGCTGAATTTTCCATCGACGCCGCTTTGCCGTCAGTTGCGATGTTTTATTCACAGGTGCTAAGTGCCTTCAGGGCACGGGGAGAGAGACACTGAGCTGCCATCGACTGCCGGCAACCGGAGCTGGGGCACAGCAGTTGTCAGCATCCGGGTTGGCTGGAATAGGTGACATTGTAGACAGCCTTGAAACTGCTTTTTTATATATCAGTGAGAATTACTTGTTGGAATTAGAAACACGTCTTTATCACGCGCATTGACAGGGGTCTGAGCCACCCTCGCTTAGACGGGGGTACCCGCCCCCCCCTAAGATCTCAAGAACCACGGTAGGCTGCAAAAACGGTAAATGGTGTTGAGTAGCCCATCCGCTTCCCCATCGAAGCTATTTAAGCCATTTTTTGTCAGGTCAAATTTAAGGTCACTAGAGGTCAAAACATACCCTCATAGAGAATAAGATGCAAATGAAGGTTTTCGGTCATACATATGGACAAGTAAAGATAGAGCAAAACAATTTGAACCGTTGTTTTCCTCGTAGCAAGCGGAATCGAATGATGCATAATATGACCTTGCTAGGTCAAATCAGGTCATATATGTCATTTGACCTGACCTGAGGTCAGGTCAAGGTCGAATGAGGTTAAAATGCATATCATTAGAACCAAAAATACAAGATCAATCTAATGAAGCTAAAATAAACACTCTTTCACCATCCATGACCATTTTATTTAGTAAAAACCACTTTTCCCATGTATTTCCAATGGAGAGGTAAAGGCTCGCACCTGACCTTGGATCATCGATGTCAAAAATAACAGAAAATATTTTAGAGAACTCGATAGGCCCATTACGTGGTATGAGTTCCAATCGGATAAGTTTACCCTGATCCGACTTATGCTATCTTAAACATTTTTGAAGTCAGGTCACTTGACTTGTACTGGTGACCTGACCTAAGATGACCTAACCCTAAAATTTTGAAAAAAGTTGTGAAAATGATCAGAAAAAGGGTATAACAAGCACGGCGGCGCTACGCGCCGCTGTTTTTATGCTATCTCCAAAAAAACCCGAGAGGGCGGGCACCCGCCCCCTCAATGTGCGTGTTAAGACACTTGGGAGAATGGGTGTAGACAACACGTGCCAAGAAACACAGGTGAAGGAACCATCAGAATCAGTTACTGGTCAGCTGATCATTTTTCCAAATCTGCTATAAGCGTCAGAAAATCAAATTTCTCCAATGGGAAAACATTCAAAAATCATATTTCTCTAACGGAATTAAGACGTATATATTTTCACTCAAAAGACTGCTAAACGCATGTCTGTTCTTTTATAATACCAATTCACCCACACCGTGATTTACCACCAGCGCTGCTTCTTTTGTATGCGTTTGTTGTGAACTTTCCAAAGTTTCAGCTGAAGTCAACATCCGCGTGTAGCAATTCTATTCCACACACAGAACAGGATAATCAGTTCCTCCATCTGAAAACCCGGTGATTGAAACTATAATAGAGTTTTCATCCGGCCTGAAAAGTAAAACATTGGAAAAGGTATTAGTGCTTTACAGCTTTTCGGCTGAGCTAAGGGATTGTTGTTAGTGCAGATGACCGATGTACACTAGTCGTCATGCCTTTAGGATTATTATTAAAGCTGAGTTGGCGTACTGTCGTTCAGTTAGTGTTGAAATACTCCAGCCAAATACGATTTACCGCTTGACATGTTGCCATCTGCCATACTCGATGATAAAACAATGTAAAGTGAATGTTTATTATCAATGTGCCAAGCATGGTTAACACACTTATTGACCGGGGTATGAGCCATCTTCACCTCGACGGCGGGTACCCACCATCCCCAAGATCTAAAAAACACGCGAGGTAGCAAAAAAAAAACAGTAAATGGCGTTCGGCAGACTGGCCTAAGCTATAAATACTGTGTTTTACCAAAACTTTTGTCAGGTCAAATCCAAGACCAATAAAGGCCATAACATGTCACCATAGGGATAAAATGAGATGTAATGGAAATGTAGGTTTTTCATTCATAGCATCTGACGTAGAAAACTGGTGACCTGACCCGAAATGACCTTGATCCCAAATTTCAACCCAAGTTACAAAAAGGATCGGAGAAAGGTTTGCCAAGTACGGTGGCGCTGCACGCTGCCGTTTTCAGAACATCTGCGAAAAACCCGATAAGGGGCGGCTAGCCGCCCCTCCCCATTAATGCGCGTGTTAAAATGTACATACAAAATAGACTGTTTCTAAACGCTTACAATGACAAAAAACTATCGAGAGCATTAGGTTTTCTCCTAAATAAGTGGGTAAATACATACCGTTTCTCTCTGATTGCAAATTACACATAAAAGCGATCACAAGCCAGCGTGCCTCCGGAATTATTGGCAATCTGCAGCCAAAGCGACAGCAGATTACAGGGACAACAAGAAAACATGCGGATAAAAGAGGAGGAACTTGATTAGGGGCATAAGGGTATACAAGATCTACGTCAAATAGATTTGGTTTTTATCCAACGTTTAAGGGGCACATAACACCTTCATTAACTTTGAACTGAGCTGTCAACCGCATTGCGCATACCAAAAAAGTTCCTGGTGGCATATTTTGTTTGTCTCGAAACTCACCTTCTGCGGAGCGACAGTGCTTCATGAGCGTACTACTTTTTTAACGCAGTTCTCATGCCTCTCCTACCCTACCCTCCATACGAGCCTGATGGCCGGACTCAGCTGTTCGTCGGTAGGTGCGGCGTGCGCAGGGCCGATGGGACCAGAGACTACTATTAATGCGCCTTATTTCTCCCCAAATGGGGATTTCTAAGGTGAATAAAATGCTAAGCTGAACATTTCTTGGTGACTTGTATCACATCGCTTGCTCAGTTCAAATCCCATTATGACATTTTCAAGTGCCTTTTAATGATTTAACACATTTCATAGGCTTAAATCGTGAAAGGTATGAGATATAACTAGGCTTATGGCGTATAACTCTTTATTTCGTAGTAGGACCGTGTGGGGTCTGACATTTTTAACAAAATGATGGTAAGCTCTTCGTGCTTGGCAGAAATGGGCGGCGCAAGATAGGCCGGTTGGTCCCACAGATCACAATGAAAAAAATATGAAGGAACACAAAAATTTTGTTCAAAAACCAATATTATAATACCCCAACAACTTCATTCCCCCACAGCCAGTGTGCGCACCAGGAAAAGACTAATCAGACCTAAGGGGCCAGCACAAGGTCTGGCACAGGACCAGACCTACAAGAGGCCTTTAAACGTCACCCAAAAATCCCGCGAAAACCCCCGCCCGGTCGTTACCAAGCACCGACAGCGCCCACAGGCCGCCGAAGGCCTCACAGCAAACAGTTTCTTCCTCGTTCCGTTAACCCACGCGCCCAGGGCGCGTAACAGCGCCCCCAAAGCAAACTTACACCAGCAAGAAACTTTAACAAGAGGATGGGGAATTGGCACTACATTATTCCAACAGTAGTATGCCACTGTGATCAATAATTTTAAATATATAATAGAAAAAATTTACCACAAACGGCAAATAGACTAAAACATTGATTTCCCTTCCATCTTCTTTAAATCCAATGCCTGTTGCCAGAATTAACCACAAAGTCACCTCACCATGGTTGGATGCCAAAAAACAAAACTCTCACCATCCACATTAATTCAGTTTAAGTGCCAAACATTCCCCATTCATTTATGACACCAAATAGCCTAGATCAGCAAGGGACAAAATACAACAAAACACACCAGCAACCTACCACTCCTTACTCTAACCCGGAACAATATTATACATACACAACACTAAGGTTATTAAGCCCATAACTCAGATCCTAAACCACCTACCCTCAGAAAACAGACAACAAAAACTAAATAGCCAACAACTCAAAATAGGTTATCAGAAACAGCATTAAAAGTCAGAAACTAATATACATGTTCATCAACTATAAGTAGCCAGATCCTAAAAACACTTTCGAATATCAAAAAACCCCCCAATCTGTCGTCGCCAAACAAAATCCATATATACCAAATATCCATATTCCAAATATATCCATATCCAAATATCCAAATATCCAACAAGGAAATATCGTGTCTTCCCTTCAAATTGCCAATCGTTCCAGTGAACAAGAAGCAGCCAGTAAGAATTCCAGTATATTGCTCAATGTCACAGCACAACACACCAGAATGATCAAATCAGTGCCCGTCACCGAGTCGGGTGTCTGTCCATTAAGTGGGCTATTAAAAAATGCTGGCCTCGTTAGCGGACCAAAGGCCCAACATCACACACGCCAAAATCGCTGTAATGTATTAACCGGTAAAGGCTATGTTCCTCGTTGGCCACCCAGAAGGTTGGCGCACCCATCAGCGATAGGAACGAGTGCCGCCAAATCACAGGCCGCCAACGAGGGGTTGTGTTTCCTTCCTCATTAATCCCAGACGTGGCACAAACACCCCAGACAAGTCACCCAAACGCTAGTTCCAGCCGCCGATAAACCCGGCCGCGCCGCGTCCAGGAGCCGGAGACGGCGGCGGGTCGGCACCGGTGCCGTCCGAAAAACCCAGGACCATCACCATGACGCCAACACGCGCATGATATCCATGGTCCAAACAAAGTTTAGCAATTAGTATTTCTATTAGATGAAAAGGAGGAACATTACCAATAGGGCTACAATTAAACCATCCAACCACCCGACGTTGGGTTTTCAGTGCCCGACATGATTTCGCCTGCTTGGCACCGCGAACATAACATGCTCATTCCGTAGCGTGTGCATCGAATACGAAATTAAGGCAGCGTTTAGTGCCCATCGACCTCACGGTTAAGTCTTGCAAATCTACCGATCTGGTGGGATATTAAAACGAGAGCAGGATTCGCCAGAATAGTAAGGTAGGTCTATTGATCCCATCACTAAGCAGCTATTAAAATGCAGATTTGGTGGTTGTGTTGGTCCCTGTGATGTTGAAATAACGAAGGCAGTAGAACGGCCTTTAAACGGAGCTTGAAACACAGGCGCACCCATTCTCGTTAACTCAGACCACACCGGACACTTTTGCAGATAAATTTTGATGAAACAGCTCGGTATGATTAGAAGATCAAAGTGGAAGTTCAAAGACAATTTTTATGATGTTGGTAAAAACCTGAAAAATTCAACGATGTCAACGTCTGGTTAACAAACGCAAGTTGTTGCCAGTAACATCAAATGAAATTGTGAGGCTAAAGAGGTTTCAAAATACAGAGGGGATCTCCCCAACTAAGCCCTTAAAGGGAATGTGGCACCTTGGTCAAATCCTGGAATTTAGCGTAATTAGGCGTACTTTCAGTCGAAAATAATGAAACCACCCATGATTTCTCTGAAAAATGTACAATAAGCTAAATATTTTGATTTGTAAAATACTCCTCTAGGAAAAGAAATAAATATCTGCCTGTGGATGATGTCATGATCTGGCAACCACTACCATACTCAAAACGCTTCAAGGGCTTCGATTGGCTGATGCTCATCGTGATGTCAGCATATGTCGTCACACCAGCAGCCATGACAACTGTGGCCTGCTGCTATGGGTACATGAGGGGTACATTGCAGGTAGGTTTTAGCTTTTTTCTACGGAAATATCGAGTTCCAAGACAAATGATATATAGAGTACCGGGTTTTCCGACTTGCTTTACAACTTGGTAATCTCAATTAAAATCACGTTATAAAGGTGCCACATTCCCTTTAACACAGAGGTTAACTTCCTCCTTATTCTCGTCTCGAGTCAGAAAATCCCAGATACTTATTTTACGCCCTCTGCAGATAGATCGTGAAAACGTTGTGTCAGAGAAACGATAAACACTTATATAACTTCGTCACAGGAACCTCCCGTATCCCGGAAAACATACATAAGAACGCAGAGAGAGGTCCCGAGGGCAGGCAGAGTTGTTGACTACGGTGGATTTTTTTACAGTGATGCTCAATAAGAAAACCTTAGAATACTAAAAAGACCGCAGGTGGCACATACCGGCCTGTTAACGGTATTTCGAAGAATCTCACCTACCGAGGGGGCAGCTACTACGGCCCAAAATCGTAGGAACAGTACAGAAGCTACCCAGCGGTGGTCTGCCTCCGTACAGGTAATCAACTCAGCATACCAGGCAGCGCGGTGGAAGTGATCTTCAACATGGGGAAGATCAGCGAACGGCCGGCGTCGTGCTTCCTGAAGGACGGGGGGGGGGCAGCGGCACACAACGGTGGCACTCTGTGGATACCGGAAGACTAAAATAATAACCGGCAGTTTATAGAGGGCCATCGAAGGTGTCTTCCACATAAATTGTCCAAAACGGGTGAGGGTCCTAGAGGGAGTCTCCTCGCAAGCAAACATAGCTACCTAGAGTGAAACAGCGTCCCTCTTTTGTGTAGAAAGCGAAACATCTTGCCTTGGTTTTCTCACTGTGTCTTTGAAATCGACTAATGAACCATGCATGACATGGCCGGTCTGAAAAAAATCAGAAATGCTACTTGGAAATGGATTAAACTAAAATGTTCCAACCAATACCCACAGATTTCTCATACACCCTTGCAGTCCCTCTCGTGGAGATTTGCCAACGCGGCAGGAAGATACATCGCAGAGTACTCGGCGTGCACTCATCGCGATTGGGCTTCAAAACGTGCAAACAAGTTTGCTCGAGGGTTTTTCTACTTCAATCCAGAGCCAACCAAGGGATTGGTTGATAATCTAGACATAGGGACACACCAGCCTTCGTGGTCATATAGCGCCCAGCAGCTTAAGGTATTTAGCACCCTTGGCTACATAGGCGGATCCAGGATTTCTGATCGGGGGGCACATGGTGGGAGGGGGAGTGCCATCCTGATTAGTTACAAGCCATTTTTGGGTGGCAAAAGCCATTAGGTGTGCGCGAAATCCTATCGCGGAGGTGCTGATACTTGTATTCTAGGGAGGGGGGGTGGCATTTGAGGAGGCACCATCGAACTTTCAGGTGGTGCCGAACCACATTTCTGGGGGCGCCATCGAACTTCAGGGAGTGTCGTGGCAATATTTTAGAGAGCACCGAGGGTCGGACGAGGGAGCGTAAGTGCCCCCATTTGCCCCTTGGGTACGCCTATGCCTGGCTACGAACTTGAAGACCCTTCACCCTCTTCAAGTGTTCACCCTCCCCCGTGCGCGAAACACTATCGTGGAGGCGCCGATACTCGTGTTATGGGGGGGGGGTGGGCAACATTTCAGGGAGCACCATCGAACATTCAGGGGTACCGTGACCAAATTTCAGGAGGTCCCGAGAAACAGCCGAGGGGGGGGCAAGTGTCCCAATCTGTCCCCTGGATCCGCCTATGCTTGCCGACAGACTTGAAGGGGCATACACCCGATTTCCATGCACAATGGGCGATACGGATAGAGCCGAGGATCAGGATGCGGCGATAACGGTTTCCATAACACTGGTTTGGATACAGATAGGGCTCTAACGGATAGAAGAGTCTTTAATCTCAGTTTTGCCTCGATATCTAGCGCATCATTGACGTCTCTTTTCGTTACCCTTTCTTTCCCATCACCCAAATGTACAATGTTGACTAAATAGCAATATTTTGTTAAATAATGCTGTTTAATAAATATATTTGTTTAGAGTTTATTACATTCTTTTCTCAATTTGTTTAAAACGTTTACCCTCTGCAGACCACTCTCCTTTACCTCTGCAGTGCATGAAAAGTATTTTCCATCAGGCTGAAATATGCTGCCAGGCCTGACTGGATTTGGATGGATGAAAAGCAGATTAAAACTAGGTTTCCATTGCCAAAAACACTATCCATATTGCAAATGCATCCGGATTCATCGCGTGATCTTGATCTGCATCGTGCATAGAAACGGGGTGATATGGGGCACATTAATTAACAATTTCAAAAGTTTCCCGTTCTGTTTGAAATTATATCTATAATGTAATTTAATTTCTGATTATACTAAGAAAATCGATGTATGTACCATGAGATAAATAACCATTGTACCATTGCCATATATTGTACCTATAATAACTTAAGGTCATATCAACATCAGATTATACAAATTACCTTCATTGTACCATACCAGGTATCATTCCTACGAATGGCGATGCGGATGTACCCAGCCCCCTCCAACAGCAAGCAAAGACCACTGGATGTGACGTCACACCTCGTAGCATATAACATGGGAAAATTAAATGATTAAATATCCAAATTTTTGCAAAAAGAGACTCAGAATCGAAAATAAAATGTTTATCCATTGTATTTGGGATAAACTTGATTACCGTGTATTCTCACAAATTCGTAAGCCGGAAGTGCCATTAGCAGCAGTTTTACACACGGCTCAATGGTGAAGGAAGTCCTCCACGCCCGTGTGACGTCACTCGGGCGTGGAGGAATCCCTTTGAACGTACCTTCAAGTAAAGGTATCTTGGATGTACCATTAGTGTCCGTACTCCCATAATTCTCATGATTCCCCTCCGTGTCATGATGGCATCAGGAAGAGTGCAGAAGCGCTCAGCTTAGACATGTTTTGCGATATGGATCTTAAGCGCATGCGACGTCCGCCATATACATTTCTATGTAAGGTGAACTGGCAGGCCTCGGAATATGATGCATGTTATATAAAGGTTTACACAGGTGTGGCGCAAAACAGAGTGGTTCGGTTTCTCACTACCACAGCAGTAAACACACAAGGTTAGTCTTTCTATATAAAACATAAATAACACTGATAACGGTCTAAACACGACACGGACAGAGTAGGGTGAACCTTAAACAAGGGCAAAAACCAAAATATATGTTAGCCTTCTGCTGCCGAGAAGAGTGTTCATAGATTCCCGACCCCCATTGGGGGGGAACCAATTTTAACATCGTAGTAAGATAACAATGAATCTAACACGTCCCAGACATGGGACGTGTCAGATTGAATGTATGAATGATTGAACATCCAGTGTCACACTGTATGTTCTGTTATCAGAGGTGCAGAAAGTATGCTGGCTGTCACAAACTCAATGCGACGTATGCCTCCTTTGTCACAAAAAGCTGGAAATGATAATTGTATACTTGAATACTATTTCCAATATGCTGAATGCCATCTACCTGTCTCTCACTTTTTGCAACAGACAACGTTCAAGCACCAAGCCATTACTGCATGAAAGTATTAAACTGTGTTTTCATTTTTAGATAATGTTTATGTTTTGGAAGGAAAATTTCTAATTATGGATCATTGTTTCCAGTATTGGGATCATAACTTTTATTGGCTACTCTGACTGCAGTTTCCCCTAATGACATGCATTTCCCCTTTTGAAAAAGTTTCCATTTTTGGAAGGAGTGTTTCAAATTATGGTACATTTCCCCATGATTAAATGTGGCAATTATCATGAAAATAATTATTATTGGGAACTAATCTATGAATGGGAGCATGCACCTACACACAATTGGGAACCCTGATCACAGCTTCCCCCCCCACTGAACTTCTATCTCACATATCAACAAAAGGGACAAAAATGTCAATGTCAACATAGGATTTAGATCTACCTAAAATGTGTTGGTAAAGTGGACCTTAGGTAGCATTTTTATAGACAGAGCAAATGCTTAAAATTTTCCCCCAACACCTGATTATCACCTGCCTGTTCATTCCTTCTTGCAGTAAAAACTCTGAGGCAACTACCCTGCATAGATGTAAAATTATGTCTATTGGCCTAATAGGTACCTACAGAGGTATTGGAAGTCTCATACCAAAGAAAGATCCAGTGTAGTCAAAGTCCTGCTTTAACTCCATGCAGTTCAGGTCCTGTGTGTTGCTTACCATCACTGGTAGTAAGCAACACACCCCCAACCAGCGTTTTTCAAAGTCTCTTTCTTTCTGAGATTTTCTGCGATTTCCTGAGATGAGAAGGGGTCTACTAGGCCCCCTCCAGTGCACGTTAGTGTGTGTTTTAACACTTTGTGGAGGACTGCATTGGCACACATCAACATTTGCTATCTGTACAATATTGACATGATAATTTGATCATGAAATCTCACCTGAATTACTGTTGTTGCCAGTCTGTTGCTGGCGCCAACTCTCCCAACTTCCTCCAGCTCCAAATCTACCTAACCAATCTTGATCTAGGGCACAAATAAGGTAAGGCACAAGCAAGCCAAGGAATGAAAAACCAAGTTTGATATGTGAAAGTGCATCAGTCTCAAAGTAGCCTACATTCATCTTAGATTAGCCATGGACAGCACTATTTATTCCAGCCAGTTTTAGCCTGCACTTATCTCAGATATACCCCAAAAACATGCCCTAAAAAAAGTGGCTTCCCACCTGTGTACATTTTTTGGCAGGCTCTACATCAAATAAACATTACGAACTTGTTTTGCCGCTGTTGCGTAGTTTAGGTAGGATTGCTGCCCAGCTATGTTTATTTCTTTCACTCATTTAGTACTTTTCTTAGTAGCTTTTAGGCGTACTTAATACTAAATTCAAAGAAATAGGGACCGCTAAATCGAAGAGACTCAAACTTTAAATGTTATTTAACCTGACAAAATGGACAGGGAAATACTTGATAACGTATTTGAGTTATCTTTAATGCCTTAAATATGGCTACAATCATGTATTTCTCGAAAAAATTGACTGTCACATTTCGGGCATCTAGGCGGCAACTTTCTGGCAACTACTAACAATCGGCACCATTGGGCTGCATGTTAAAATCTGGCAACTGTGACAGCGGTTTCCGGGTTTTCTGCAGCGGGGTCCCTCGTTTTAGTAGAAACTGAACACAGTACCAATATTGTATCACTGATGGTACGCTGTGCAATTGAAGAACAGAGTTGCTAAATTAAATTTATCGCTACACGCTTCATTCTGTATTTCGAAAATATGCGGTTTGATTTTGAACCATACTGTCAAGATCGCTATTTTGTCACACTTATGCACCTCAATTTTCATAAATGTGTCACAAACCCCAGTAGCCGAGTTGGCAAGTTTCTGCACCTCTGTCTGTTATGAGCACGCCATTCCTTTCTATTTCATTCTCCGATAAAACGCATATATTTTTAGAGAGCGCACGTCCCTTGGGACAAAAAAACAGGGTAAAACTTCACGATCTGGAGAGGAGGGGTAAATGTTGTTTGGCTGAGGAAAATGTTACTAGGGTACTTTTCTAGACTATAGCAACGAGTTTCGCCGGCTGGAGCTTACACTTTTCTTCTTTCATTTTAAGGATCATCGGAACAGCCTGACGTAAAAAGGACAAAGAGAACTGCAGAGAAGCATATCGAACCCGTCTAATCTAATTTCATTAAGTTGGTTTACCGTCTAGGGGTCTAAAACTCAAATATACAGACACAGTTTGATAAATGAAAACCAAAGGGACCAGGCCATATTTTAAGCTACCAACTGGCGATCATTTTTCCTACCAGCTCTCATACTGCGCCTACCAGTGAACGACGTGGTGACCATCAGTAATTTTTCCCCAATTGTAAATATTTACTATTGCAACCCAAACTACATAACCTACCTCGTCTCTGTTCTCCAAAAGATAGTTTACAAGCATTTAATGCCCATTTGTACATGTCTCCCAGCCCTGAGTAGCCACCTTCCCCCGACGGACCGCCCATCAGCGCTCTGCCCTTCTCTCTTCCCTGACCTGTCTGTTCCTATCTGACTGCCTACCAGTGCCCTGCCCTCTCCTTTTATACACCCTGCCCGGCTCTATTTGACGGCCCAGCAACTCCCTACCCTCCCCTCTTGCGCCTTTATCCTAGCCCTATCTGACTGCTGCCGGCATCCCTTTTCTCCCCTGCCTGACCCTATCTGACTATCCACCTGTGCCCTGTCCGCTTTTTTGTCAGTCCTGTCCGGCTGTTGCTGATTATCTGTCAACGCCCTGCTCCCGTCCCCTCTCCTGTCTTCCTGGCCCAGTTTGCCTGCCCTCCAGCGCCCTGTCCCTTACTGCTCTGCCCTGACCAAACCCAGCTGACTGACCCTAGTGTCCTGTCATTCGCTCTTTCTCCCTTTCTCGGTCCTATCTAAATACCCATCAGAGTCCTACTCTGCATTCTTAATGGCCCTCGCTAAATGTATCTGACTGACCAGCAGAGGCTTACTCTCCGTTTTGTCGGCCTTTTCCGGAAATATCCGTCTCCTCACCAGTGCCCAGTTTTACCTTCTCCTCCCTGTTCTGCTCTTTCTAACTGCCCATCAGCGTCAAGTCCCTTTTATCTTCACCCCTCAGCGCCTTCGGACGGTTCATCGACACCCCGACCTTCCTTCCCCTCCGCCCTATCCGACTCCATCTGATTGCCCACCAGCGCCCTGTCATCCCTTCTTTTCTGCTCGTCCGGTCCGGTCGGCCTTTCCACCGCCGCCCAGACCTCCTCAGCCATGACCAGCCTCATTCGACTGTCTACCAGTGCCATGTCCTTCCTCCTTGTTCGCCTTTTCGGCTCTATTTGAGTGCCCAAGGCCAGTGCCTTGCCCTTTTGTCTGTCATTCCCGGCCACATCAGTAAACAAACCAGCCCCTGTCCTCCTTTTCCGCCCTGTCCAGCCCTATCTGTCCGTCCACCAGCGCACTGCTTACCATTGTCTTTGGCATAAGCGTAGAAATGTCCAGAAGATTAGATGAACCGGAGGGTGTTTCGGGCCATTTCATTCTACTCAACACCACAGGGCTGGTGTTTAAAAATCTAGAATATTGGGGACCATGGCCTTCGTAACCTCCCCTCACTCCCGTTGTTCGTACGCCTATACTCTTTTCCGACCCAGCCCCCTTCGACTGCTCCCCATTTCTGTACCATAATTCTTTGTGCGCCCCACAGACATCTTCTTAGAAGTCACCACTGGCTCTGTGTGCTCCCCTTTTCCAAAAAAAAAAAACAATAACCAGGGCTGAGGGCACGCCAAAACAGAAACACGAAGAAAGCCAGCTGGTAACCTATGAACACAGGGATGTTTTGAAATTTTTGGGTTAAAAAAACTGCAGAAGACAGACATTATGTAATGAGGATCTCTGGGAATATGTTTCAGTAACGGAAAAATGCTTCCCACTGCCTCTCTTCCTCCGTTTCCATAGTCACTGTCATTTCTCAAGGAACCATGCGAGTCTGGGCATGCCGTTCACCAGGCTAACAACAAACCTTTAAGATGTTTTGACATCTTAGCATTAAAACCACATAGGTATGTCAATTCATATCGTATATCAACGAACCTTATGCATGCATGCACCTGGATATTTTTGAAACGTGGTATTTATTTTAACAAAACACGTATGACACAAGCGAGTAAATTATTTTTAGGTGTTCTTTCGGATATCTGAAACTGACCTTTTGTCAAAGAATATAGCCCCTCCAGCCGAGTGCCCGCCAGCTTAAGTTCCTTAAAATATGCCGTTGGCAAGGGCTATAAAGAGTCACGGATCTAAGCTGTGATATGATGCAGGGCCGCAATCCCTCTGTGCGCTGGAACGTGGTAAAAGGGCAATTTCTGAGGAACCGAACCATCAAAAAGCTCATATCGGGAGCATAAAATAAAGCTTGTACTGTGCTGTTTGTCATTATGTTAGCCTCTTTGTGATGCATTAGCCCACTCCTTAGAGTCATACTATTGTTACAAGTACACTATTTTTCCATCCATCCATCCATCCATCCATCGATATCATCGATCGATCGATCCATCGATCCACATATCATAAAGTATCGATCGATCCATCTATCCATTCATCCATCCATCCATCCATCCATCCACCCATCCATCTATCTACCTATCCATCTACCGCCACGGGCCGCCCCTTGGACGTAAACTCTCAAACAACCCTCATCGTGGAGTCCGTCGGTGGGGTCGGGGCCCGCAAGTCCCTGAGGACTTGTGAGACTCGACTCCAGCAGCCCACTGAACAAGTTGGACAAAATTTTCAAAAAAATCTATCCATCCTTCCATACATTCATATATCCATCCATCCATCCATCCATCCATCCATCCATCCATTCATCTATCTATCCATCCATCCATTCAAATATCCGTCCACCCATCCATCCATCCATCCATCCATTCATACATCTACCTATCCATATATCCATCCATCCATACATTCATCCATCCATCCATCAAGTCATTCATCTATATATCCATCCATCCATCCATTCATTCAAATATCTGTCCACACATTCATCCATCCATCCATCCATCCATCCATCCACCCATCTATTTAACCTGTCTTTCCGATTCATCCATCCACCCATATACTAATTTCTCTCCCTCCCTCCCTATATCTCCCTCGATTATGATTTCAACTGTGCGCGATGAAAAAGATCACAGACAGCAAATTTGATGGCGCTGGGACGAGCGAGAAGAAATCGATAAGTATCCACTTCCTCTCCAATCAAGTCCATGATTTGCTGAAGCGCAGAGATGTCGAGTAAAGTGCGGCTGCACTACGTTGGCTCGGAGGGCTGCGGTAATGATTTTTTGATGACAGGAAGAGCTACCGCAAGCCTCAGAATCGAGTTAACCGGCCCGAGCAGGAGGCCCCAGCACGCAAGGCAAGTCGGGCGGAAACGGCAGTCATGATTGATCTTTTAGCTCGTCAGTTTGCAAAGTATTTGGTGATATTTGGACTGAGATTAGAGAGATCGAAATTAGGACTGTTTACTCAATACATTATTTCTCAAGTTGACTGATTTTATTTCAAACTTTCGGACTTTGTCGCAATACCTTAACATTAAAACCGTACGCTTAAATTCATATTTTGTTTAACCCGTTTTCAGCCGTAATTTTTTATTTCGATTATCGTGAAATGAAAAAAATTTGAAAACTGGGAAAATGAACAGAAAACGGGGAAACGTTAACGGTAATCGGAGCGCGGATACAGCAGTGAGTCATGCACGCAGCCACCACCATGTACCGCCACACAAGAAACAGTTTTGCCAGTTCGTAAATGTATAAGTTGTGGGTATCATAAATGATACCCTGGCCAGAAACGGGTTAAGGGGAATGTGGCACCTTGGTCGAATCCTAGAATTTAGTGTAATTAGGGGAATTTTTAGCCGAAAATCATGATGACGTCCATGATTTCTCTGCAAAATGTACAACGATCTCAATATTTTTATTTCTAAAATGCTCTTCTAGCGTGAAAAATAAACTTCTGCCTTTGGATGACGTCATGCTCTGGAAACTGCTACCATATACCATATTCAATAGGCTTCAAGGGCTTCAATTGGCTGATTACTCACAGTGATGTCAGTGCTGTCGTCACACCAACAGCTGACAACTGTGGCCACCTGGCTGGGGTACATATAGGGTACATTTCAGGTAGGTTTTTATCTTTTCTCCACGGATATTTTGAGTTTCAAGACAAATGATACATTGAGTGCCGGGTTTTCCGGCATGCTTTACAACTTTGCTACTTCATTTAAAATCACGTTATATCACGTTATATGTCAAAACGTTCTCTCGCATAAATTTCAGCATCCTTTGACGTGGAAAAAAGTAGGCGGCCTTGTAATTGAGTGCAGTGCGATTACTGTCGGGTTTCTTAGGACAGAGTGTAATCACTATCTACACACTTTTCCATTAGCATAACTCGCCTAAAGATCTGAAATGCCCACTCCTAAGTCTTGGTGAATGGAGCGTTCTTCCACCGTGCCTGAGCCGGGGATAGAGACCAGTTCCAGATGTCCCGCGAGTGTTTCGGAAGAGCACTAATCTGCCCTACCTGTCGGTTACATTAGTATGGAAAAGTGTTGCTGAAGCTTCAAGATCAGATTGAACAACCAGGGCAAAAAAAGAAAAAACCACAATGTTACAAAAGCAAAACAACCAACCAAACACCGCAAACAACAAAGTCAACAAAACAGACGTGATAAAAACCAACCCAAAAAGCAGCACATAGAAACAAACAAAAAAAAAATAATAAAAAGGAGAGAGACAAAACAAAAAAAAAACAAGGAGGCCAAGGTATAACAACACACAAAAAATGTAGAGTTCTATGGCCATTTGATATGCCAAAAATTATGATAGCTATTGATGCAAATACACAGGAAAACTGACATTGATTTTACTTGACTTCTGCCGTTACTGTTATTTTACAGTCTAGCGAGACAGAACCCTAGATAGGCTACACTGACAAAGTTTATATGGGGTCTATGGAGGATAAAAATTCAATTTAAGGTATCTGTCACCAACAAAATCCAAGTATCTCTACTGAGGCCTCTGGCAAAATATGATATACCTAGGTACCTAAGTACCAGCATCTTGATCTTGTTATTCTTCAAAGATGTTTACCACTATTCCTTTCCCAGTTTCACGAAATTATAAGGTTCACAGACCTTCACAGTTCACTCATGATTAGTAAACACAATTCACCTCAAATTCCACTGAACTACACTCCACTACAATACAATAACTTTTTAAGACCTTCTGACAGCAACTACCTAAAAATGGGTACTCCAAAAACAAATACGTCGTATTTTATTGCGCCAGCTGATAGTGCGTCTTCCGCCGCAGTATTTGTAAAAGTACAGTAGAAACTTAAAAATCGAATAAACAAATAAGTACAATAATTTCATTCAAATAATTTATTGAAAAATATATATGCGATTTTCATTTAATAAAGCAGTTACACGCCATATTTGAAAGGCGTAATTCCATTCTGGAATGGGCGTAATTCACGCTGCATTGATATCTACACCGCTTTCGCGTGAATGTCACCGCTCTTGTGAAACGTATTCTGAGTACGGCGTAACTTTGCAGGTGAATGTTAAAACACGCCGCATTTCTACAACTTAAACGGGCCCAGAAAGTCCAAAGCACCATAGAAGAGCCAGAGCTAACACGTGCACTAGAGGGGCCCTTATAGGGCTTTCCACTTATTTTTCAAGATGGCTGGAGAACTGTTTTCAGCCTATAAAAACACTACTTGTGTATATTTGAGAGAAATGACGAGGACGTCGATTGGTGGATAAATTTTGAATCGGTCATGAATTGTTTTACTAATAAACCAATAACTAAAACCAATAAACAATTACAATGCCCTCGACCTCAATATACGTCCAAATGTCACGTAAGAAGGTAGTTGATGAAGGAGAAGACCAGCCGGTGTGGATTCGTTGATTAAAAGAATCCGATACGGATTTTGTGAAAGTTCTGAATGAGGTGGGGAAAGAGCAGGGCAAGCCAGGTAAAATTTCCATTGAGGTTCACGGGGTTCATCATCCGACACGATCACTGTCGGAGACTCTGTTCATCCTCCTGACCAGGAATATGCTACAGCATACGCCCCCGAACAGAGTCTTGGCGATGTAATCAACAATAGATCCAGCAGCTATAACAGGAGCCACCAGCTGACGGGTGCACATTGTGCTAGTGATCCCTCAAAGTGCTCAAAATTAATCACCGTAAAATAATTAATACAGTATCAACAAATCTTACTGGCCAGGGTTTTCAGGTGAACCAAAACGGTTTGCAGGATTGTTTTCGTACATTTATATAGCCCATGCCCAGTGATGGCTGCAATATTATCACTCTCCCCTCAGTAGCGGGGGTAGGTATTTAGCACCCGCACTGGAGAGGGGTCTGGCACTAAAGCACACTGGAGGGGGCCTGGTAGACCTCCTAAGATCTCGGAAACTAAGATACGTAGAAAAACACCAGTTGGAGGGTGAGTGGGGGGCTATGGTACTCTTACATCATTGCCAATTTTCATTGACCTAGATCAATATCTTCAAGGTCAAACGAGGTCATCAAGGCAAAAGAAAGAGCCGCCCCGGTAGCTCCGTTGGTAGAGCGTTGGGCTCCGGTCCGCTGCTCAGAAGCATGCAGTGGCAGTGCATGTCCAGGCTTGGGATCGGTTCCCCTGAGACGCTCCGGCGCTCAATAGCTTACCCGACGTGGGTCGGCTGGCAACTGACTGGTGAGAGGGTGACCTGAGCGGGGCGGCTGTCCCTGTGCTTTTGGGACGTTAAACTTTGACTTTTAAATTAATCCTCCATTGAGGGAGTTGCTCGTTCGGGTGGTAGGGTCGGGGTCTCCGTGACAAGTCCCTTGATGACTTTAGTGAGACTCCGACTCCAGCAGCCGTACTAGGAACAACTTGAACAAAGTTTATAAAATAATATTGGCCATACTGGGTGCCAATGTGAAAATGCCGTGATTATGTGGGAAAAAGACGGGAATAAGCTTAAGGCGGACCAGGGTCATAGAGGAAAGGTTGCAAAGAATCTTTCTTACCATTTTGAGGTCAAAGTCATTCAAGGTCATTGACCTATAAGGTCACAATATTGTATATTGTGTACATTGTATTATAATATTTTATACAATATATTATAATATTGTACACAATATTGTACCAATAAGCTACGCTACGAAGAGCACTACAGCAACTTTTTGGCGGGAAATGAGGATTGAACTTTCCCAATGACCTTTAACCTTGACCTTGAAATTTACAGTGAGGTACCTTAACTATGACGTCATAGCATAATAAACGTCAGACCAGGTAACGCCATTTGACCGGAAGCACTGATGTCAATGACCTTGAAAGTGTTAATATGACCTTGACCAGTGACCTTTGAACTTGATCTTGACCTTTACGTGAGGTGACCTTGACATATCATCCCGGGGTTATATAGCGTTATGACGTCACCACTCGGTTCCCAATGCAAGTGAACTGGTTCGATCGCGCGATTGCAGCGATCTCAAAATGTAATTCTGACTTTGAGAGCCTATGAGTAAAAAAATTGACTCATTTTCAGAAATTTCCTCCCCAATCGATCCGCCGTCAAATTCTCTCAAATGTGACTAAGTGTTGTTTTTTGACTATAAGCTGTTCTCCGGCAAACCCAGAGAAATAGGTGGGAGGGGGGGTGGCTCTGGGGCCCCCTCCAGTGCGCATGTTAAGAAACCTCAGATCTTAGCTCCTAGCACAATTACAATAACAAGCTTATTCTTCTATTTGATGAGTCACGGTGAAAACATTTGCATGACCACAAACATATAAGATAAGATATAACGGATATTGGAGTCACTGGAAGTCAAAGAGAAACTCATCCGACACTAAATCATAATCTGTGTTACTGTGTCAATCCATTATCAGTAAAAATCCATGACTTTTCATTCAATAATTATAATAGGTAATAGTCTGTCATCCATAATTAGCACAATCAATGTTAAACGATGATCCGTGTCACTGAGTGTAAACGGAGATGTAATTGCCACGACAACGCGGGTATCTCTGAGAAAGCAAATACATAAATAAATAAATCCCTTGGAAATGGCATGAAAAACTCTTTTGACCATAGCTGGCGACTCACTATGCTTATAGGACAGTGGACTACTATGCTATGGACAGTTAAGGCATCAACCTAATCATTTCGTCATCTACATTTCAATGATGTATAATGCATCTGTGTCTGCATGGGTGAATTCCGCGATGGTTAAGGGGTCAGGAGCCCGGTGAATTTTGAGTTTGTGATAGGAATTGTACAGGCTTTTCATTACCGTGTCACTCTTATCCCATCCAGGACCACCCCTCCCCTCACCGGGCCGAGCAAAGATCTCTAGCCCTGCGTTTTCGGTCTACATTTCAGTCTGACCTGACCCAGTGCCTGGTCATGATCACGTACTAACCATTGTCATAGCATAAATCACTTGGCTAACAAAGAGGAGGCAAATACAATTATTTGAATGTGAAATTATACGTGAATGAGTTAGGACAACATAGATTTCCTGCAACCTTCTTATACCGCTACAGTCTCTTACATGATTAGCAGAAGCCGATGGCAACTGAAGTAAGTAAAACGTAACATCTTATATCACTTCAATCTCATATATTACCGCCACATCTTCCCTCATAGATTACTTCACTCCCTAATACAAATACAATGTCTTATATCACTATAATCGCTGAAGGGTCACAGTCCAGCTAAACAGTAGCCTACGCTTCTCTTTAACAGACCAGCCCTGCCTCAACGTAACCGCCAGCTAATGTTTCATCTCATCTCAAATTGTAGTCTTCGCGGTCAACACTGATGCCTAGCGACACAGGCATCTTTTGAGAACTTACTGACAAGTAAATGAGATCTTTGGCCAAGGCGCCCAGTCTTCGTCTACGAGCGGCGGTCAGAAATTACCAGTGTGCAAAGCCATTGAGCCGATGTGACCTCGAAAAGGTCACTTAACTATCGGTCAACGAAATGGTTTACAGCCCCGCGTCGGTTGGGACTCGGGACGTATCTCAAATGATAAACCTGCCCACACTTGGCTTGAAAAGGAACGTTTTCTATATTCTGACTCGTAAGAGTTTAACACTTACCCTTAACCCAACCTAACTTTGCATCAACGAAAAACATGTCTATGAAAATTCGGATAAAAATTTAGTAAAAAATAATCATGAGGTATGAAAGCACATCCCTTGAGGTCCCTCGCGAGCAAGCTTTAATGCGGCAAAAGGTAATATATTCTAAAAAAGTCCATTTCAAATATATGCTGCTGAAATATATTGTCACCAGCAGCATTAGCTGGTAAAGTTACCCTCCATGCCTAAACAATATACAGAAGGATGTTAAGACAGTGCTGGGTGCAGGAATTCATTTTGGGGGATAGGGGCTCGAGCCTCCCCGTCATTGTTTCGGAACAGCCTCCAGCTATGCAGTTACCATAGACATTCTGGCATCTCGGGAGAGGGGGGGCATGAGCTCCCCAAGCTCCCTTGTATCCACCTCTGCGTTAAAGTATAAATTGACTTGTTCGCAAGATTCTGGTCTTTGAAAAAAGATTTGGATGTTTCAATCCTTGTGTCATAAAGAAACACCTACGAGCAAAGCCGAATAATCAAGCAATAGCCGTGCCCCGGAAGGTTTTTGTTCAAAACCAAATTTGGAGACCGTTTTTCACAGAGTTCGTCTGCATGTAGGCAAATATACAATCTCTATCGTGTTCTGCGTTCAATTTCACACATACACACATCCAATGAATACAGATATTTGTAGCTTACGAAGTCTGAATTATAGGAGCTTTTGATGGTCCGTCGGCCCAAAGTGGGGTATGAAAAAGGTGAGTGGTGAAAGGGATGCAAGCCTAAGCACCTTGTCGTTAATACTCAGCTCTTATCAAATTTTCAAGTTCATATGAAACACGTTTTCATTATCGATGGTCTTAATAACATGCCGGTGATAGTGATCTTAAAATCTTCAAAAGTTGCCGGAAGATTGTTTGCTTGTTGTTGGCATAAAACGCAAAGCAGAATATTCTCTTCCATGATGTGTGTTTTTAAACATATCACAAAAAAAGAAACCAACGACGGCCCAATCACAGGTCATAGAGTCAGGCACACGGGTGGAAGGCCTGCCAGAAATGAAAAACGAAAAGAAATAGGATTGAAGTGTGCCATTTAAGTTAAAAAACATTAACTTGTGAGGCAAGATCGCTTGGGATTTCGCTTGATACAAATCATATACCGCTCTGTAATCACAATCACATAATATACTAAAACCACTAATACGCATTCTCATAAAACTGAAATACATCAATGAAGTTGTGAGTTTCCAGTTGCTAAAACTCACGGTTATTTCCACGGTACAGTGCCCTAACATTTGCTGGACCAGGCTCTATCGTAACCATGTTCAGTCTCCTTCGAAGAATCCGAGGCCTCCGTGTCAAACCCAGGTCGACTCTTATCTACAGTCTTATTTAGAGAGGAAGCCCAAGGATAATTAAGTATCATATGCATAAATAAGTATCTTAGCACCCGCACGCACTGATCTGGCACTAACGCGCACTGGAGGGAGGGGGCTGGTAGGCCCCCTATGAGATGTCAAAAACTAAGAAACGTAGAAAAGGGCCGTTTGGGGTGCATGGGGTCTGTGCCTACATTAACCAACAATATAAAATTTCATTTGATTTTACCTACATTATAGCCAACTTTAATTGACCTACGCTAATATATTCAAGGTCAAACAAGGTCATAAAAGTCAAATCTTTATCCGTAATGGATATCATTGGGAAATACCGCAAATATGTGGAAAAAGCAGATAATATACTAAAAGCAGACCAAGGTCATAAGGAAGGGTCCCAAATAATATTCTCTGCAATCTTGAGGTCAAAGTCATTGAAGATCTATGAGGCCACAATATAACATATTCCACATAATATACACTATAACAAGCATTATAGGACCTGTTGGGCGGGATATGAGGAATGACATTGAATTATGACCTTTGACCTTGACCTTGACCTTGAGTTAACTTAACTATGACGTCATCGCAAAATATACGTCAGACTGGGTAACACCATTTGACGGGAAGCACTGGGGTCAATGACCTTGAAAATGCGGGTATGACATTGATATGTTAATTTTGACTTTGAACTTGACCTTTATGTGAGGTTACCTTGGCATATCATCTCTTTTATACGGCGTTATGACGTCACCATTCGGTCTCCAATGCAGTCGAATTGGTGCGACTGCGCGATTGTAGCGATCGCAAAATGCAAGTTTGACTTTAAAAGCCTATAAGTAAAAAACAACCTAACTGATTAAAAAAATTTTAATCGACAAGCCGTTGAATTATCCCAAGTATGGCTGAGTAGTGCTTTCTGACTACGAGTGGCTCGCCGGTCAACTCGGAAAACCTGGTGGGGAGGGGACTCCGAGGTCCCCCCCCAGTGTCCCTGTTAAGCAATAACTGAAAATTGCGACTCGTTAATGGAATGCATGGTAAAATACTGCTTTACTTTGTCTGTACATAAAATACTTTGAAAATAAACCCAAGACGGTACCAAAATCCGAAAATATATTGGTGGGTTAAGGGGGACTCACCTTATGGGGTTCCCTGCTTGGCTGGGGTTGTCAGAAAGGCCTTTAGGAACAGGGAGGAAACCCGGATAACATCAGACGCTCCACGTCATGAACAACAAGCTCTGACTGGAATTATGCGTCTGCACATTGATTAGCAAAAATTGACATGTAAAGCTCGTACACACGCTTCGTGTCTCTCACCCATGTAGAATCGACATCAGGGAAGGTAGTTATATAGTGACTCGCCCAGTGCAGACGCCAGCTCAGCTTTAAAATACCGTTTTCGGATTCTATATGATCCGGAAGACTATTCCATACAGTAGCACAACGAACACTAAATGACCGCTCACGTCAGTCTGCATGAATACATGCGTGTTGAATTTTTGTATATGTGCCCTCTTAGACCTGGGTAATCAGGCAGCTCAAATATTTCGGCAGGTTCAATAGCATATTTCCCGTGAAATATCTTCCAGCACTAGATCACATCTGCAAATGGTGACGTTCTCTAAATAGAGTATTGGTTGGGGACTTTCAGGCAAGATCCATAGTCAAGGTCGGCCAAACCGACCATCCTTTTTGTCCAATGACGCTGAACAGGTTCTAGGACACGGAAGTCTCGAGAGTACCCTGTGTGCTACACACATGAACAATATTCCATAATTGGCCGTGTATGAGCGCTAAAGAGAGGCATCATGAAGTCAGAGAATCTTCACACAGTGTGTTCAATATGTTTTGGGCCAAAACAGAGGCTGTGTGGGCTGTATTTGAGACAAGGACATGGAACTTCAGGGAGAAGTCAACCGTCACCCCCAAGTCAGCATGGAAGTTCACAGCTTGGATTGCGACTTGGTCGATATGGTAATGTAGGGTAGGTGATAAGAACATCTTCCTCTTGAATATAATGAGAGCATACTAATTCTGGTTCATCATCAAGTCCCAAGAGCATTTAGGAATCTTGGCCCCAAGGAAGGGTAAGATTAAACCATAACCACATCATTTCACAGGGCGGGTGCCAGTGGCTTGTGCCAGTTCACGGATCGATACATGAATAACGTGGTTAAATCCCAACGGCGGGAAACCGCCTTCGTGTCGATCGACCGGTGGAAGGATCCTAAACACCCACGCCAATACCCGTAATGGGCAAGTGGAGGGCCTAATAAAGAATTAAAAACGTCAATATTGGATCAGACAGCTATTTCCAGGACAGTCGATTTTTTTTGAATTATTAAAAACACAGACGAGACCCTATTGCCCGGCAAAATGCAACATATGATACATCATTTCACATGAACGAATTCATTTGCTTTGACTGCCCTCTTCACATATGAAATCTTACGTTTAGATAACGACTAACATTGGAAAAACTGAAATATTAATGGAAAGAAGAACAAAGAACACAAAAACCGGAAAACCAAGTATAAAGATCATGAGGATACACATGAGATGTTCTCAAGAGGTGAAGAGACTTACTATTTACCAAACAAGCAGGACGGATGACTGCGGTGAAGGTACTGACGATAGCTCACAGAAAGCTGATTTGACACAACATTGCTCCTTACTGGCTGTTCCGCAATATTTTTCTCTTTCAGGTAACCTGACCAATACTCCAATCCACCGGCACCAACAATAAGTCTTCACCTTATCAGTCTTCTGATGAGTTTCCTACAGTTAAAACAGTTCTTATCAACGTAACTCAGAATTGATTGATCAACTACACAACGTATCAAACTATCACCTCCAAACCAGCATCCCCTCACCAAACGGTACCTACGCTAATGACCATCAAAATCACCTTCCGTTACTACATCTACACCCTGGTAACTGACACCGCCATTCCCACTCCAGCCTAAGCCACGTCCTATTCCCAACCCAACCCCGGCAACTGCTGGAGCTCTACTGAAGCCCGGAGGCAGACAGCGCCGACCCAGCTGAGCCCCGAGGCGCCGCCGCCGTGGAGATGCTAATTTATGCACTTGTTGCCCGCCCGCCGGGCTACCTTGCGGACATCAGTGCGGATACCGCGAATATGTGACGACGGATTGTTGGAGCTGATTTGTGAGCGGGGAATAGCTGTTGGCGACAGACGGTGGTCTTAGGGATTTCAGGGGGCTGTTATGGAGGATTTGGTTGAAACACGGAGATGTTTGCGGTTGGAATGTTGTCCGGAACATAATGCACAGAAACAGAAGGTACTGGGCCCGGCAGCTCAAGAGCTAAATACATCTGTCGTTCGCAGATTGTAGCTCTGATTAAGGGAAGGGAGAGTACATCTCCAGAGAGATGCCTTTTATGCTCAGGGATACCTCTCTTGTGTGTCTTGTGCTCTGGGGGACCGACCCAGTTTTGGGGGCCAAACCCATGTCACCCTCTCCTGGATTGGTGGGAGCGAATATTTTTGCTCTACAGACCTAGTGTTAACACAATTGTTCAGTGCTCGACAGGCCTAGTATAAGCTACCTCCCAAGTGCATGATCGCTCTCGGGGGGGAAGATTTTTGCTCTACAGACCTAGTGTAAACACCTTTTTTCCCGGCTTTGGGGACCAAAAGATAGTTTGCCCCCCCTCCAGCGCTTTGGAGGGCCATGGCCGGAATGCCCCCCCTGTGTCCGCCAATGCTTGTGCTTAGATGGGTGCATGCATACGACCTAGTAAAAACAGGGCGTGCAAAAATATCGCTTGGCACCTCTCTATTTCTCCCGTAGATAGATGCCACTGCATACTCTGCTTCTTCCTCCCTATCCCCCGAATTCGTCATCCCTGCGTGAAGAGGGCCAATTAAACATCAACATGAAAAGCCAGCCTATTCAACAAATCGATCCGCGCACCCTCGTAACAACACCCCTGACCGCAAACCCTGCGTTCCATACCGGTTGTTCTAACCGATGCTACCGCACTGAGAGGCAAAAGTACGTCAAAGCCCTTTATTGCATTATTTATTGGGAATCACTGACAGCTTGAAACAGCCAATGATAATGAACTTACCGCCTTTTTACAGGGAATAGGACTATACACAGAATACAGCAGGTGCTGAAGCTTAATAAGCAATCTCTGACTCACAAAACACGCATTAAACTGAGGTGCTAATATGCTCTACCCAAATCTGGGTAGAACATATTAGGCCGGAGCCAAAACCTCTAAAAAATTGCTGACATAGCCACGCCACCGAATATGGTTTAGGCTTTAGAGCCTCGGAGGTAGCTGGCCTATTTGGACGAAAAATTACGAAGCCTTCACACATACTACTGAGGTGGATGGTGCACTAATATCAAAAACAGAAATGTTCACACAGCTCTACTAAGGTCAAAATAAATCACCAGAATATAATTCTAGGCTTTATAAAAACAAGTACAGCTAAGCACGGTGCCCACGCAGCCCACAGAGCACATCAGATGTACGCCGGATAAATACCGTCCGGAACGGTTTATTTTCCGAATACCGAAGCGCAACACTTTAACAAACCGCGAGAGATGTGTGGTACAAAAGTGTCACCAATTCAGAACGCGTTGTTTAACTACGTAAGGGATAATACGATCGGCTGTGAATGTTTCGATGATATTTATTGTTTTAAACCTTACTCACCGCAGTGGGTGCCCATGCCGTTGTGATTCTAAAACATACATACATACATTAATAATAATAAAATGACCACTATCAAGGGGAGACAGTATTTGCCTTCAAAACGATATCATAATACTACAAACCCTGGTGTTGTGCCTATGATACCTTAACTCGCGCCCCACTGGGCGTCCGGCGCCACCTTCGCACCACCGGGGGCCATCGATGACACCCTCTAACTCCAAAAATATGGAGGTTAGCGGAAATCTGCAAAGTGCATTAGAAAACTCGTGTGAATTCAGTAAATTTTCCTTCGCGTGTTTAAGCACTCAGGTCAATGGTTTGACCTCCAGAGGTAAAGTTAGGTCACGATAAGCTATTTCCACTACAATATGCAATGCTCTAGAAAACTGGGCATAGTTACTGGGCAAGAAAACACTAGCAGCCTCAGTACCGTACCCACCGCGGGAACGGCCCAATCGACTCATGTATCCGGGTGTCTGGTACCGTTCTGACATTCGGTCATGGTACTTCTATAGATGTACCATGAGGTTCGTTCGTACCGTTTGACAATGCTTGAATTTAAGATAAAATATTGTCATTGGATATCAGTGATTTGACTACCCATGATTTTTTTATAAGAGACAGAAAATGTCTGTCATAAAATAAAATGAATGTGCTCCTTACAACGGCACGCTCCGCGTCACCACGCGTCGTCTGAGCTGCAACATATTTTGTTGCATTTTGTTGCACTTTTGTTATTTTTGCATTTTGTTGCATATTTTGTTACAAGGCTCCTCATGCATCCAGGGTAAGTGATTCTCGGCCCTCACGGCATGATGACCCCTTTTCAGCACTAAAACTACTACATAGCCCCACCCTGCCTTTGAAAACATCAAAACATGGGGTCAACTGAGGATTAATGGAGTTAATTACTGATTAACGGGTTTCATTTCTTTCGTTTCATAAGTTCGCGGAAAGCCTGCTGCAGGTAGGGTGCCATAAACTGCAGAGCGTTTTGGCAATGACCTTGGACCCTAAAAGATGATGAAACAGAAGGCAGTAAAAGCGCTAAAATACATAAAACCCACCAAAAACCTACCCATCAGCAAAAAAGGCCACACAAGTCATCAGCTAAAATCTAGAATTGTCTTTGTCTTATGTTTAAGCTTTTTTATGCTTTCTTTTGCCGACGGGTGGGCTTCTTGTGTTGGTTTTAAGTCTTATTAGCGCTTTTATTGTCTTCTGTTTTATTATCTTTTAGAGTTCAAGGTCGTTCCAAAACCACTCTTCTTTCGTTTCGCTTTGTTTTGCATGTAACACATGTGTGCTTTAATTCTGACTTGGGCTTTATATTATGCCCTTGAATTTGAATGTAATGCCTTTGAATTTATTGTGTCTCGAATTTGTTTTTAGGCGTATTTTGATGCATACTTATTCTCTCTTCAAATGGTTTCGCCTGAATTTTGTTCTCTTTTGTTTGTAGTTTTACTTGTCTGCTCGATTTAGCCGTTTAACACTCTATGTGAACTTACTCGATAGCTTACTTCATTGCTTGTTCTGACCTCGTCTGTTTCGTTTTGGCTCTCTCGTGTTTCCTCTTTTGTTCTTTTCTGCTTGATGCTTCAGTTTGTCGTATCTGTTTTACTTGACATGTCCATTCTCCTTCAATGTTCTCTCTCTCTTGACATGTCTATTTTCCTTCAATGCTCTCTCTCTCCCCCCCTCCCCTCCCTCCCCCTCTCTCTCCCTCTCTCTCCTCTCTCTCTCTCTGGGAGGGGGGGGTGAGGGATCAGAACCCTCTGAATTTAGCGTCTCCCATAGATTTTGTATAGGGCTTGCATTGCCTACCAGCGTTAACCCGCGCCCCACCGGGGATCTGGCGCCGCCTTCGCCCCAAGGGGGCATCGATGACCCCCTCTAACTCCAAAAAATATGGTATTCAGCGCAAATCTGTAGAGTGCATAGAAAGCTCAGTGAATTCAGTATGAAATTAATTCTCATGTTTAAACGCTCAGGTCAATGGTTTGGCCTCCAGAGGTCAAGTTAGGTCACGAGAGGCTATTTTCACTAAAATATGAAATGCTTAAGAAAACGATATCATGCCATTAGAGCTATTGAAATCTGGTAAAAAACATTTGATAGGAAAATGCCAGACCTTTTTCCGCTATGTGGAACGTAACGACCTCCCGCCAGTGGTTTGACCTCCAGAGGTCACCCTGTGACCTAATATGATCTGAGGTCACGAAAGGTCAGAAAGTGACCTTGCCGTAAATCAAATGAAAACCAGTGACGATACATACACGATGATGTTTAATTCAGCGCTGTAGCTAATTAGGTCAAAGTTACTGTCAAAATACTGTTTTGACCCCTAGTGACCTTGGATGACCTCGGGTACATCTAAGGACAAATAGGACCCCTGGGATCCGTGAAAGGGTGTCCAAGAACGCAGAACGCTTTTCTGAGCCAGCTGAGCATTTGTAATCGCTTTTGTGACTTTTAGATCATAAGACAGCTTTCCCCATGCTTTTAAATGGGAGAGGTCACCTCGTGACCTGACCTCAGGTCACGAAATAAAACAATCCCGGAAATACGTTATCTAGAACCTTGAGGGGCCATAAAGTGTAGGAATTTCCAAATGGAATGATCAAGAAATGTAGCTCTTATAGAGCTCAAAAGTTGAAGTGAGGTGACCTTGGTTGACTTCGCGTGTTGACCTGACCTTGGATGACTCGGGATAAAAAATTTTAGAGATGGTGGGAAAATGATGAGGTGAGAGAAAGAGCCCTCAAACACGGTGCTGCGCCTCGTCGTTTTTCTGTTATTCCGAAAAAAACCTTAGGGGGCATCGATGGCCCGGTGGGGCGAGGGTTAACCCATCCAGGACCTCCTGGGTCGAGAAGAGATCTCCAGTCTTGTCCTCTACAATGGGATTTGGACAAATGGAATATGAAACAAGTGGTCTGACGGCACACTTCTTAAGGCTGATAAGGGATTCTTCGAGTCAGGTGCAGACGTCGCATGCCCGGTAAGACGCCTTCCCAGGGGATCGACCTGGGCAGGTGAGAAATGGAAGCCGAACTGACTTCACTAAGGGCAAGGCCGGGTGCTCACTTAGTCACTCTGATCGAGAAAAAGAGCAACTGATGTTGCGACATGTTGCTCTGATTTCTTTTTGCGAGCCTTGATTTTGCTATCAAAAGTTATTTACCGTGCAGCGTGGCCATAGGCTGATCGTAAACTTCGGAATCGAGGTATTGAACAACCTTCTTTGACACACATTTCACCCAAAGTACACTACGAACTCTCAGCAAGTTTTAACCCCCGGGAGGGCAAGCTGTTGAAAAGCAGTATAAAGTTTGAAAGCCGCTTCAAGGAGCTATATTCAGGATGGCGATTCTGAATAAACCAATAGAGAACATTAGGGACTTATGCAAGCCACGTGAAGGCTGAGTTCTTCTGCAAAAGAAACCCAAATACCATTTTGATCAGGTTAAATTTTCATTTTGATAGAGTTTGTATCCTTGTTAAACGAAGGTTTTTATTCTTCATTTGTGAAACTGAGAAAGGGCAACCAGAGCCATCACGAACAATCCAGTCATATAGAGTGTTTCCTTAAACTGGAATGCACCACTCACCACCATGAGTATTTGTACTTTTTCACCTCAGCAGAAATGCAGAATTCCACCAACTACCAATACTGACATTTTTCAGATGATGCGCGACACTACATAAAGTATACACTTCACGGTCAACTGTTTTACTAATCAGTCACATGCACACTGACGTTTGAGCCACCGAAAGTCACAAAAATGACCGATGTTTTATGGGTAAAGTAAGGAATCACGGATTGTGCCGAATGCACCTTGCACTTTTTCTGGTGGGTTTTCATACGATCTGATTTCCAGTCGCGTTATCGACATTAAGCTGGTTTAGATCACCACTATTGATGTTGCAAGCTGAGGTTTTGTACTGTCACTCCATTACCTCTGGGCGGCTCTTGGATGATGTTTAGCCATAGGTTGACCGTTCTCATTTGTTTTTTGTGTCTGTGTTTTGCACACTTCATGTTATGACTAGCTCAGCGGGCAATCCCTCTTTGTACTTGTACAGTGAGATGCCATCAAGATGTGGTTTCGCGGTTGCAGCTGTGGTTGAAGTGGGATTATTTGGTGGGTTTATGCTAGTTTTGGTACGAATTTGCAATGAAAAATTGTAAAAATATATCCCCGTGAAAAACTGCGGCAAACTGAAAAACTGATCTAGCATACTACACCGCTTAAAAACGGCTTGGACATTATCATATGGGCAAAGCTCGGGCTCATATGACACTATTCATAAGGCTGCAATATTGCAATATCATTCTTTACCTGGTGTTGTCAGGATATGAATGTTCGAGAGCGGCTCAATAGTTAGGGCTACGAGAAGCAAAACCGACCGTGTGCGCAGGTGTGTCAAACCTTGACATATATGTCAAGCAGCTGTGCATTAAATGAAACCAGAATCGACAACAAAAACTCACTCGCAAATGTCAACTCCCAGCTATGCACCCGACCGGTAATATATGCATTAGGTTCATTTCCTGACAAATGCATTCGTGCTCAACAGGCCCGACAGTTTTTGTTCATTGCTAGCGAACTATAGGCGCTAACTATATCTATATCGAACTATAGATTAAACAGACATCTTATCTTATGTCAATCGCTTTCGAGCACGGAAGAGGCAATATTCGAAAATATTACATTTTAAGTTACGAGCAATACGCTGAATATCTTACTGTTCTTTAACCTTTGATCTGCTACTGTACCGGCATCTTACTTAACCTGTCATAAAAACTCAGAGAGGAAAATTTCATGGGGAGCGTCGAGCTTTCCGGGGGTGCTGTGGCTATTTTAGGGAGCACCACGGGCCGATCGGAGGGGGGGGGCAAGTGCCCCCTTGCCCCCTGTATCCACCTATGGAGAGGGATGGAGGAGATGCCGCGTGAAGGTCTCCTCTTTTCTTCCCCAGTGCACCATTTACCATTCCCACGACGCAGATGATTTGAGGCCACGTTGGTGAGAAATACGGGATGTTGACGTGCTCTCCTGCTCATACGCAAAGCAGACTGGACAGTTTGTAGAAGCAGCTTCTAAGGCCCGGAACAGTGTAGAAACTTCTGCAGATGACATTGGAACTTTTGGAACGTTAACAGAACGCTGTTGGTGCGGTGACAGAAAGTTATAAAAGTTATAGACAGTTAGCGTGGATCGGTGTGCAAATATTGGAACACAGCCCACGACGCTTGAAATTCGGTATGAAACTGGAGAAGACGATGCAAAAACGGTCTAACATAAATATAGTGTTGACCTTTTACTTTTGATCAGGTGGAGTTGTGCTACCATTACTTACGTGAGCTGATAGAGCATCAATTACGGTCTATTTCAAACAGGAGAGAACCATGTAATTTTGGACATTTTAAAATGCGTAGGCATTCCAAAAATGCCTACAGTTCAAAGGAGTTCAGACATCATTCATTGGCGTTCGTGATGGTAATTACTCGAACTCTTCCGTCATCAACCAGCCATTGATCGTTGCAGGAACGGGTGCTACTAGTAAAATTTGTGGGGTGGGGATGCAAAGGAAACTACAAAGCTGGGTCAAGGGATTTTCAGTGCGGGGATGCATTTTCGGGGCCTCTTTCCTATTTTTGCTTCTTTGTATCACTTAACGGGGTCTTTTCTCCCTCTGGAAAATAAAATACAGAGTATGTCGCAGGCCATTGGGTTTGCTAAATCGAGATCAGGTCACGTAAGGTTCGGTTGATTCCCAATTCCTTTCTTTTGTAAAAGGAAAGAGGAGCCTCAGCGAAGCGAGCAGTCAACTCTGAGCTCGGGTCATTGCCAGTGCTGAGGTCAGGCTAAAGGACAGGAGGTCACTCATTGGACTACCCCCTTGTTAAGCGGTGATTTTTTTGCTTTTCTTTGACAAGGCGCACACAACGTGGTCATCTGTAAATGTGGAAATGTTGCATTATCATCGTGGAAATTGGATGCTGTCTGGGCTTTGCGACGTTGATTGCGCCTTTCAGAGATCGCTCCCGACGCCTTTCCCCCAACTCACAAGAAGAGCTGTGATCCAATCATTGGACTGCAGCTGGGTAGCATAATGACAAACTCCAACCAAACTACCAGGCTATGAAAACGCTGAGAGAGAATATTGCCAGGTGGTTGCTAAGGAGAGGAGCATTGAAATCATGGCCATTGCATTGTGGCTACAATGATCACTATACCTAGATTCCTTTGATTTATTCTTATTTTGCCCAATCATGGTCCAAAATCAAGCGTAAATTAGAGAAAATGTGACACCTTTGTGATGAGTTTGGAATCATATGGAAGTCCCACAGCACATAAAAACAGTCATTGGTTTTCTATTTTGTTTGTCCCAAGCCTCGCCATAGGCGCAGAAACTTTTCATAAGTAGGGGGGGGGGCAAAAGTTGTCACTGCTGGTGGTGTCAAAAATGTTTCGGCCTATCGTTTAATTTGTTGCCGGAAAAGGTCCGGAATCGGCTCAAAGTTGGAGGGCCACTATCCCCCAGTCCAAAATGTGGTGGCAGCCACTCCGCTGCCCTCCCCTCCGCTCCTACACCTATGAGCCTCACTGTTGGAGAAAAGGTGTATGCTCAGAGTACAGTGTCAGTGCAGTGCCCCGCCTGTACTGTGCTGTTCTCCAGCACCTGTGCTCAGCCGCCATAGTGGTGTCTATTTTTTATGTCATAAATATTTTCATAATATCAATATTTATGTCAGATTTATGTCTGTGCCTGCGCAAAGACATACAGAAGCATTGCCAGATTTAATGGAGGATATGGGCGTGTGGGGGGTGGTAAAATGTATTTATCCCCAAACCCCGCATTTTTCGCGTTTTTTTCTACAACAAAAACAAAACAATGTACTGTACATGTTTTTGAGCCCAGTGTTTTTTACCCCAAAAAGCGGGGTAGATCCGTTTCTCATCAGTCTTCCCATTTCTGGCAGACTTTGAGCTTTGTTTGGGCTGAAAACGGGCAATGGCCCGATTTTGGTGTCATGGGGCCATTCTGCGACGGTAACTAAGCCCTTTATAGTTAGTATTATACTTAACCATAGCAGTTACGCCAGGGGCGTCGCCACCGGGGGGGCAGGGAGGGGGGGGCCCGGCCACCCCCCCCACTTTTCGGCCAAAAATTTCCTGATCTCAGTCAAAATGGGAGAAAACCGGACATTCGTATAACCAGCCGTTGCAGAAGGCAACGAAGAGCCCAAATTCGAACAGTATTTGGTCCTAACGTGAAAAGTTTTTTTGTCAGCGTCCGTTTGAAGTTTGGCTGCCCCCTCCCCCACTTCTTTGCCGGTGGCGACGCTTATGAGTTACGCTAAAAAGCTTTGCTGCTGAACCCAAAAAGCAGCTGACTTATTGATGTCACTGATTGAAGCATATTTGGCTTGGACTAAACACGTTGAGAGGGTTATGCAATGTTTTTACTACGTTCGCGAGACAATGCTCATTTCCGTTTGTAATAACAACGTAAAGTCTGCAAGAAGGTTAACGATTTAGTGTAGAAAAGTTTTGTGTCACAATTGTCATAAGTCTATAAAGAACAATTTTGAACAAAAGCAACTCATCACAAGAACAAGCTTATCGCTCAATTCTGTTAGCAAGGTTTAGCTGCTTATTTTACAGGTATGTCCATCTTGGTCTGAGGACTTCCTTTGGTACAAATAACATATATAATACAACAAAATATCATGAAATCTAGGACACAGTTCTATCTCTAGCAATGGCTATTTAGAATTACAAGTTTTGAAACTCACTGAAAGATGTATGCCAAATCTCTCACAAACCATCTTTCCCTTTAATTCTCTTTAAAAATAAAATTACAACTAGGTATCAGTTTACCACCAACCACCAACACCACATCACCGCGGCGCACAGCCCAAAAATGTGACTCAAATACTGATTCATATCTTATTAGCTTGAGGGAACAAGGTGAGTTTCTGTTTCGGAATTACGTCACGTGATTTTTGTTCAAATATCTTAAGGATTTCTATCTCTTATTCCACATTATGCAATATATTATTCTCTTCAACGCACAGTTTTGTCTGCAGCTCCCTAGTCACCTTGCTTATTGTTATTTTGCTAGTAGCACTTTAGATCCTTACTATTGATTTATCTTAAGTAAGAAACTATCCCCGTTGAACTAATGATAGAACAATAATGCAGCTGCTTCTTTTGCTAGATCATAGACCGGAGCATGGGCGCGCTGGGTTTGTTTTTAAGAACGATTTTGTAGCATTTTCATCCACTTATACCATTGTCGGGAGAGTGAGGGTAGTTGTTTTTATTGTTTTGAAGGGAGGGGGGGTTGGGGAGGAAGGAGGAACGTTGTGCAGTAGGGTTCTTAAGCCAAAATCTGATTGACGATTGCTCAGAGGATCTTGAGATATAAATTTCCACTGAAAATATTTCATATATCTTTTCAGATATTGATTCAAAGATCACGTTTTAATTTGTCCTTTTTGCAACTACGTTTATTACTTTTTTGTAGCTCTTATGGTTTAATTCATGACTTAGGTATCTTTTATTTATCAAAGCACATATATTAAGAATGAATGGAAATCAGGCCCTTAATCTCACTCACCTGTTAGTAATTAACATCCATATTCATACCTAAAAAGCAAAAAGCATATGTCTTTCCTCAGACACATGATAAGTGCAGGACGCATATGTGTAAACTTTGATCTTGTGTAGCTCTTTAATTTGAACTCAAGGGCCCATGAACATGTTTGAGTTACAAACTTGTTCTGCCATTTAAAGTAGAACGTGAAATTGAAGTTAACCAAATAAAAGTATCATTCCCATTTCATACAAATCAATTGCGTTATACGTGTTTATACAAATTCAAGAGACCAGTAGAAAACTATTTCAAGGTTAGACGGGAGTATCTAACCCAAAATTTAGGCTGAAGGCTTCAAAGTGTTCGCACAAGAAAACCCGTTAGCAAAGAAAAGTGTTCGTACTCGCATACGTAAATGCATTGCAATGTGCGTGTTATTGAAGAAAATTTGAATGTAGTGCATGTATGTTTTTCGTCATTCTGATTCGAAGTCGAATCTGACTCAAGGTTAATTTAAGTCAAGGCTGAGTTGACTCACTTTTTGGATTTCGACTGAATCATAGTCCACTCTCTATCTCAACACGGTGATTCGACCGAGAATCAGAGTCAGCCGATGTGCCGCGAGGAAGAATTGAGTCGACTAAAACATTCCGAGCCATCAAGGTCTGACTAAAAGTGGATAAGACCAGAAAACTTTGTTCAGAAACAACCCCAAGGTGAGAAAGGCGATATGTTAGTTAGCACCCATGGGCCATCTACGCTTTGAGGCAGGGCTCAGCGAAAACCAGTGGGTGTGCTGGACTAGTAACCAATCCGTTAAACCACCAAAAACAAGTATCCGAGTCCCGAACACGCGTTCTGGCCAGTGTTCGACATGTGTGCTTTTATATTGCGATGCAAGAGTGGCATCAGAATTCCCGCCACCCAGTATTAATGTGTATGGAGGTTTTGAATGCAGATGAAGTATCCATCCATACATTGGCGTTTAGCAGGTGCGAGAAATATTATTTTCTCGGTATGTGGTATCCCTTGGGTAATCTAATGCGTGTTTTGAGTCAACACATTTTTCCAGATCGGTCATTTCTAAAAAAGAATGTCCGAATTACGATTTTTTCGGGTACCAAAGCCTGAAGCAAATCGATATTGCATCCGTAATCCGCTTTGAGACACCGTAATTTGACGCTAATACAATCGACGACGGATATGGCCTGATACAAGCCCAGGATCATTATTTCCTCAGTTAAATAAAATATAATGAATTCATATGTATATTTACCAGTGACACGCCTTTATTGTCTATAACCCAGCGGATGACTCTGTTTCTAGACAGCAGGAGAAGCATGGCTTAAATGCCTTTGGATTGGTTGTCGCTAGTGTACAAAATATACGAAATGAAATCGTACAGACAGTCCAGGCAAGATAAATGAATCTCGTGCTCATAAAAATTGACGTGACACACGATAAAAGAAACTGTCTGTGAAACAAGTATCCACTTATTCAGGTATTTTCCCTTTTGGTATTTCTGGCTAAGCTAATTCATTGGGGTTTTCATCCTCAACTAGTGTTAAACAACTCCTCAGAAATGCGAACAATTTTATCAATCCTTACGGCATTATGCCCAAAATATATATTTTCCAGCCTTGCAACTTTGCAAAATCCTTATTCAGAGGTGGCTGCAAAGAGCGGATGCTCCTAGTATATACGGTTATGGTTTTATATGGAAATTGAACAGGGTTCAGACAATGATTGATTATTGGGTTTTAGGGGCGCGCCAACCTGCGAGGTCATATAACGCCCATAACACTTCTCTGCAATCAAAGCTTATAATTTTGTCTGTCTTTAGGGGAAAGTAAAAACTCGTCTAAAGGCGAAATAATATTTACATTAAATAGTGATTCTTTCATATCTTAGTTATGATTCTCACTGCACGGATACATGAACACAGATTCAAACAGGTGGGGGCCGGGCATCACTTCCGGCGCCCACCCCGCACCAACGGACCCAGGGGCCCGGGGGCGCGGGGGCAGCCTAGACGCCGGACCTAAGCCCGACGTCTAACGGAGGCCCTCCCCGTCGCTCCGAGACTTAAAGGCCCCGGAGCGAAAGGGAGGACCCGCCAAATCGGCACCAGGCGCCTATCAGCGCGGTTGTCTGCCACAACACACGCTCTTAACCAGGATCAAATATTATCGTAAAGTCAATGTCTCTTAGAGAGGACAGCACCCGTTCACCAAATTTTTACATCAAGATAGAGAAGTTTCCCGAACGAAAAGGGCTTTTGGAGTCACACGGGACAGAAAACGATTATCCCCATTGTACAAAAAAGTATGTAATAATAATAATTATTCAGGCTTATCGACGCACCACCTGCCAGGGTCATATGGCGTCGCCAACTGTTTCCCTGTTGGAAGGGTTTCTCGGGAGCCAGCTTGCTCCTTGCTCAGGGACGCCGCCGGGCCTTGAACCCGGGTCGACTGCGTGGAATCCAGCTACACTGAGCACTCCACTACCGCGCCCCATTACAGAATAAGTCGGTGAAGCACCAGATTGTAATACTTAGCCGCATCGAAGTGATTATTTACACATCAATGGGCACCACAGCCAGTTTTGAAAATATTAAATCCTCCCGACTTTCCTCAACTAAGCTGGCAATGTCGTTTTTTAACCTCTGCCTGAATGGTACTAGCTTCATTTTCTTACCACAGCTACTCGTGGGGTTATAAGCTCGCCAAAAGGGTTAGTATTTATTCATTTATTTGTTTATTTCGACAGCCTGCAAGACATTTCCAGGTTTCTCCACTCCGTGAGGGCTATTCCGAAACCGTCGTCACAATAACAACAGTCACATAATAAGTATAACACATAAGTATAACCATTAAGTATGTAAACATAATTTCAACAGCTGTCTTGGCGGTTCACTGGAATTTCTTATAACCTGTCTAATGCGAGATTTGAACACATCGGAACTGACAATATTAAGATCATTGGGTATAACGTGCTGGTTGAATTTTGCAGAGGCTCGATATATGAACTGATGTTTTCCATGGTTGTTATTTCGGCTATAGAGTGACAGTTGCAATGATTGCCGGGTTTCACGAGCTATAACTTCGTGGTTGAATGATATGTTGCTTCTAATAGATGAGGGGGTTTCGTTCATGATGATTTTAGGCAGTAAGCATAATAGGTTATCGAAATAGGTTATTAACTGGGGAATCGTCAGCCATTCTAATTGTTGAAGCACATCGGAGATATGGTCATATTTATACGCCCAGATATCACTCTTGCTGCAAAGTTTAACACCTTCCGTAGTTCAAAAAGCACACAAGGGTTTGCGCTGCCATACACTTGAACACAGTATCTAACGTATGGCATAACGAGTGAGTCGATCAGACGAGGCAATCCCGAAAGGAGTAGAGCATGTTTGGCATGAAGCAATCCTAGCAGCATGTCCAAACATCGACCAGCTAGGTTTTTGACGTTATATTTCCACGAGAGGCTGCTATCCATTATAACGCCTAGGTTTTTAACCTTATCGGTACATTTGAGCGTTTCGCCCATGAATCTGATACTTGGGGACTGGGTAAGACTTGCGATTTGTCTGCGATCCCCGCAGATTAAAAGTCCAGTTTTTTCGGCATTAACCATCATTCCATGCTGTTGGAACCAAGTGCACATTGTGTTTAGTATCTTTTCCAAACAAATTTGTATAGCTGTTATTCTGCTTCGGGGTCAAGTGATAGCCACCTGTGTGTCGTCTGCATAGCGAACAACTGTGACCCGGAACCCATCGAGTATTTTAGTAAGGCTGAACTGGCCGGGTAGATTTTTCCCGTAGCTTAATTTTTCTTCTAGGCAAGAGGGAGACCTCGCGGACCCCTCGTTTCCGCTTGGAAATAATTAAACCCAGTTTTCAAGAACAAGAAAGTGTCCTCCATACACGAGGCAAACACGGCTAATGGTCTACCGGTATTGACATGATTAGCGTTTACTCGGGACTGTGTGTACCAACTCTTCAATTGTGGCAGGGGAAGTCCTGAATTGGGAGGGAAGTACCGATGTGGGAGGGGGGGTTTAACGACGCACCAACTGGAACTGCCAGAGTCATACGGCGAAGTACTGATGTGAGAGGGGAAGTCCTGAAGCACGCACACAAGTACAGGCAGAGACAGAGATAAGGAGTTGCTCGCCAACATATACAGAATTGCTTGTGATACTTATCTAAGTGTCTCTTTGGTTGATGTTGAGAGTAACTGAATTAAAATTGAATTGAAACAAACTTTTAACAAAAGCATTCTATTCATGAATAACAATTATTTTCACAGTCCGTTTATTTCGCACTTCAGCCCTTCATTCTTACCAAAGCTGTGTTCCAGCCTACCTCAAGTTCTAAGAGCTCTTTCATGTGCCCTTTACAAGTGCCATTTCTCTGCGCGAAGGGAAGCGCGAGGAGTGAGCCAACACCCATTAAATGTTCACAACAGCTGGAGGGTGGCCCGAGAGCTCTCATTAGTTCAAAGTGGCGAGAGAAGAGGCAGCTGCCTTGGAGAAGCCCCCCAAGGCGGCACCCTCGCTTGTGAAGTTATAATTTTACACGAGTTGGTCATAACTTGATTTCAGAATGTGGTAGTTCTAAAGTTTATGTATTTGTTAAGAACACTGAAGAACCATCCAGTTTTTGTCAGTCACCGATTCAATAAGCCTGCAGTCAATAAAGATGCAGATTAGGATCTCGTCAGATTAACGTTTTATGTGCTCCAATCACACTTCAGCTCTGCAATAATTCCCTGAGCTTCAAGCTTATACATACAATTATAAGCTGCATTACTAACTATAATGAGTCACACACAAGAAGTCACATTTTGTACGCATTTTCATACCTTCATCATAAAGAGAGAGATAACTTGATGAATGCCATCATTCAAGATATAGTATCCAGCCAGCAACATTTTCGGCTGTTCTAGATGAAATAAAATGAATTGCAGAATCACTATTAAGTAGCAGATAACTTCTTTTTTATTTTTTCATTTTCATTCATCCTTCATTAATGTCATCAAGTAATTGAAGCAAGAACAAAAAGCAAAGCAGTTGTTTTAAAAAACCGTGGACGTAAGAACAGAAATTGTTCATACAAATTTATATACTAGCCCAGATAGCAGTAAACCTACTGGCCCACTGTTACTTATCTATGCTGCGTTCTTGAAGAACTGCTTAACAAACTGGACCCCTGTTACTGGTCGAAAGGTCTATTTCCATCTATGATACTCGTAATCAAAAGTCCGTAAGAGCTACGAGTTTTAGCTTAAGACAGAAACGTAATATACAAATTAAATATTTTTATCGACAAGAAAAATAACAAAGATATTACGAGTGCCAAAACCATCAGCGGGAAAGGGAGAGGGGCATCAATCAGACTCAACACCTCAAAGCTTAAGCTAGTCGTAAGTAAACACTTTACCATAGAGGGCGAAGGGAAATGCGACTTTATACTTGCGTGGCTTAAAAGTGTGGAGTCGAAACAATGTTGAGAGCTTAAAAGTGTGAGTCGAAACAATGTTGAGAGAAGGCAAAGGAGACTTTGAATAACACTTCTCGGCAAGTGTCATCGAAAGTAGACCGGCGCAAATAACAAGTTAAACTAATGGGATCAAATGTGAATTAGAGAAGGGACAGGGTGCTCAAAGACATTATTGTTTTGCTAAATCAGTTGCGTATTCGAAAGTTACTGGAACAGATGAAAAGGCGGTACGGTTGCGTTTGAATCTCAGGCATAAGAGTTGGTTGGGTCCGGCGGTGTGCGTGGGGGATGGGTGGGGTACTTCCCCCTTTGCCAGTGATGGTTGCCATGCTTATAATACCTATATAATTTTCCTAGTTGATGATGGTTTTGAATTTGGTCTCCGTAGTTGTCATAACCTAAATGCACTAGTTCGTGAGGGTTTTGAATTTCCAGTGTTTCAATTTGATATAATCTACATTTGGACGTTAATTACTTTGCTGAAAACAATTGGCTTACCTGTTAGTTCTTTAATAAAATCTAAAAAGAGTAGGCGTCTGCTCTTCAATATTGTCTTTAAAAGACGTAACTGGCTTTAACTTGTACCTAAAAGTTTCAAGAAAGTTGTGAGCTCAATGTTGGATATCCAGTCTAGAGTGATCTCGCGTTTTTCTCATGAATGTATGAAAATCATACACGAAATGCTTTATTTGCGACTTTCCAGAGGAATTTCTTTTTGACAAAATCTACCCACGAGGAACACACCAGAAATTTATTAACCCTAGATATCAAACTTTATTCACTGCTTAGTAACATAGGCATCCAAACCGATTCTAACTCGGCACACCTTAAATCAATGAAGCATAAGACAGTGGGTAATATGTTTGCTAGGGCTCTTAACACCTCACCGAACAGAGAAAAAAACACAGAAAAATTATTGGAAATTTGGACAGCGTTGCTTGTCAATTATACAGTCTCCCACCTGTATAGGCTGGCGAAGACCGTCGTCGGAGGAATCTCCCGGACAAGCTGATTGCCACAGTGACGTCACCATGCCCTGGAGCGGTGTCAACGTTCAGGAGAGTTTGCACCTCCAATCCAATGTAGTCGCAACAGCACATTGGGAGAGCCACGCTGTCTTGCCGCTTGACTCGGCTTAAAAGCTGTCGGCACTTCAAAACAATACCCGGCACGCCACTGTACTTTCATGGTTGCACTCTTCCCGAATCTAGCTAAGTAGTAGCTATGAGTAAAAAGACACAACAATTATTCCGCGGTGGACATTCCCATTCTAGAGACAGCGAAAGCAGCGTAGCACCTACCTAGTAGCTTCAGCACAGAGCCATGACTGTGCAGATTTCCTCCGCCGCCTGCCCCGGGGTTCATTCACCCGTTGTGACCTCTGTGACCTCCGCGAGCCCGAGGGCACGACACGATCGCTGATTGGCGGAGACAGATCGGTAACTTGGCAACTCTGCAGCCTGTGAGAGCGATGCGATGGTATGGCTATTGTTGTGGAAACACTAGTCCTAATCAGAAAAATAACAAGGTGGGCTCTCACTCGCGTTTCTGGGATTACAAGATGGTGGCTGCACCGCATTTAAATGGAATGTGGCACCTTGGTCGAATCCTGGAATTTAGTGTAATTAGGCGTACTTTTAGTCGAAAATAATGAAACCGCTCATTATTTCTCTGAGAAATGTACAATAAGCTCCATATTTTGACTTTTAAAAAAATCCTTTAGGAAAAGAGATAAATATCTGCCTGTGGATGATGTCATGATCTGGCAACCACTACCATATTCAAAAAGCTTCAAGGGCTTCGATTGGCTGATGCTCATCGTGACGTCAGCATATGTCGTCACACCAACAGCCATGACAACTGTGGCCTGCTACTAGGGGTACATGAGGGGTACATTGCAGGTAGGTTTTTGCTTTTTTCTACGGAAATCTCGAGTTCCAAGACAAATGAAATATTGAGTACCGGGTTTTCCGACTTGCTTTACAACTTGGCTATCTCAGTTAAAATCACGTTATGAAGGTGTCACATTCCCTTTAAATCACATGCCGCGCTTAGGTTCAAAGCGTCAAACGGCTGATAACCACATTAGAAAATTATTCCCAGTTTATTCCTCAGAGTTTTGAATGCGATCATGTTTGTACCGGAAAAAGCTGCATTCTAACCGCAGTTATGATGAATCTTCTCCTTCCCTGTGCTTTAGCCTTTTCTGTTAGCTTTCTTCTCGTATCCGCCCGTCGCTCATATAGAACTGTCTTTTGTTCCATGCGTATATTACTGCACGTGTTCAGCCAACAAAGTAATTCCAGCCGCAATTTCAGCATCAAATCCAGAACAGGACAACCCAGTTTGTGACATTCTAGCACTATCCGAGCACTACTGGTATGGGTCCTGCCGGTGACCCACATACGGAAGCGCACCAGACTAAGCAGCAGGAAAAGAGCTTAACGAACTCCTGGGCCGAAGAGAATGCGATTTAAGAACAGCCTTACAGAAGTGCTACTGAATGATCCAACATAGTTCCTTCTAACGGGGCTCTAGTAGGCAGTGAGGTAATGTGTGCAAATTTCTTTTTACAATAGTGCTGTTAGCTTTCCGGCATCGTGACTAGTGCGTGGTTCGTGAGGCCAGTCTAGATCTTTGGACGCGTGACTAGGGGCATGTGGTTGTGCAGAGTTCAATACGCAAAAATAGGGAAAGAGGAAGAATTTCTGGGAGGGAAGGCAAGAAGAAAAGCTCATGAAAAGGGTGGCAGGTATGAAGAATGTATTGTTTTTAACGAAGATTCAGCTACAAATTCAACTTTGCGCGCTATATGCTTTCTCCTGACTACTTGCAAAGGGAATATGAAAAGTGTCAAGTTAGAATACCGGTTATACAAAAGTCAGAGGTGGAAAGGTCAACACGAACGAGTAAATGTACAAAGTTACCAGAGTCGGCTATACAAAATGTTACACGGCAGCGCAGATCGCTCACACACAGGTCAACGCTCGCACAACTACTTAAACTAACTGTTGTGTCGCTCAATACTCTCAAGAGCAGCACTAGCATCGTATTCCCGCCAGACCACTATTCAACAGCTGCCTTGCAATCAGCTTTGCACCGCCTCTTCTGTATATGTTGCACATGTAAGTATATTTTCACAAGCAACACTGCGACTATACCATTAGCAATTACACTCCTCTCTCATATTCTTGAAACAGGCGAGGACGCATAGCAGAAAACCCGTGGACAGTGTTAGACAAGGGGTATTCACTATCCCTGCCACATGAAATCACTCATTCATAAGTACCACACCTACGTATGAAACTAGTAGTGGCAATATGCTGCCTATTAGTTATTCGGAAATGAGTGGAAAGGAAAGAAGGAACAGGTGTCGTGAACAGGTAAGGAATTTATATTGTTCTTGGTTAAACCGCTATTTGTTGGAATACACAATTATTTTCACTAACTTCGTCATGCTTAGACCTATGAAGAATGCTGAACTACACTACGAACCAAGCGATTAAGTCAAACAAGGATGACAAGTCAAGGGATATCCCAGCTCAACACTCGATTCCCTCATCTTCAGCCTTGGCATACATCATCAGACAGGGGTGTTCCTCTCACAAAGAGCACACCACCGCCATTGATAAGCTCTGAAAGGAAACTGATGCCGACAAGATGGGCCCTACACCCACCTCGCGGAAGCCTTCGTTGGATTAGAAGCTCAGTAGGTCTCCAAACAAATCCGAGACCAACGACATCGGTTCTCGTGTGGAAACTTTTAAGTAGCACGCTCATAGCATACTGATCACACATCCAAACATGCACAGGCGGCAACTGAAGATATCCCACGCTCAAGCCGAAACTAGGTACTTACAGCTACACTCGTCGATGCATTTTCCACACACTCTTAGTTGCAGACCATCTGTGCTCGAATCCAACACATCCCTGACAATAATTAGCTACCACGTGCACTCCAGGACGGCTCTCTTACATGGCCGCGTTGTGAGAGGTTAGATCCCATCAACACAATGCCGCTGTGACCGGAGCCAAAGGTCAGACAAGACTGTGAATACATTAAGTTCAGAATGGAAAATCAGCTCAGACTTCCAGGCGAGGCAAATAACAAGAAACATTACTCCTGATGATCAATCATATCCTGGTGGAGTCCCCCACGTTCGCTGCGTGAGATAAAATATCCCCATACAAATCCTAGTGCAATTGTGAAGGGCTTCTAATGTTTCCAGGGGGCTTCATGCATTCGGTAAATATGCGAGTTCCATTAGATCATGCCGGGGGAATTGATGGGCCTAATCCACACCCAAAGAACGTGATGTAGTGTTTGGAGCTGGCTCTGGCTTAAATTAGGGGTGACGAGAGGAGGCATTGGAAGAATACTGGTTCAGACTACTAGAGGGCTATGAATACCTTCAGAAACCCTCCAGACAACACATTCTGTGCTAAATAAGAGTGATTGCACATGCTTCAGTGCAGACATTCACCCAGTAGCTTTATAACCGGATCAAAGTTTTTGCACGACATCAACTTTCACGAGCACCCATCCAGATTTCAGACAAGAGGTCAACCATGTGACGTTAAGCATGCTCGTGAGACTGCCAAAGAGCGCACACACCCTGAGCAAGATAGCACTCTCTCGCAACAAAAGTCAACAGAATAGTATTCCAGCTAGCAGTTCCAGTCAGCGGTGCGTTGGTAGCTTAGGCGTCTCATTCGTCTCCAGCAGACTTCAGTCTCGTCTTCCCTGGAGCCGCTTGTCCCCAGAGGGAGGGCGGGGTCACATTTTGGCTGTGTAGTTGCCTGGGAAGGTTCCGAACATACCGGTGCGCAGATTCGTCCCGACGTACCTGCAAACAGAGCAGTTACAGAGCGTTAACAGAAAACAGAGCAGTTACAGAGTGGTAACAGAAAACAGAGCAGTTACAGAGTGGTAACAGAAAACAGAGCAGTAACAGAGCGATCACAGAAAACAGAGCAGGATAGAGAAAACAGGATACCTGCAACAAGCAATAACAGAGCGATAGACCAGCGGAGAGTATACAATGTCAGAGGGTAATGACAGCCTGAGCTCCGAGGGCATGAGGTGCCCTCAGAAAGAGACGGACTGAGATGATCAGATACAAGTCTTTAAATGGATGCCAGATAATCCCCCGATACTATTCTTAAAGGGAGATACGCGAAAAATTTATTATTGTGGTTTCTTGCTATTTGAAAAATCCTGATTACGAAACTGTCCATTATTTTTTATCTTCGGCAAAATTTTGGGAGGCCACTCACTTATGATCGATAAAATGCTGGAACCTTCACCCATCACTGACTTTTCGCCTCTTCGTTTTTCTGCTATCCCAGAAAAACCTTAGGGGGGAGGGGGCATCGATGGCCCCCCGGTGGGGCGAGGGTTAAACTGCTAGTAACGCCCGTCTTGAGAACGGGCTTAGCCCCTTCCCCAACATTGCAGTTCCCCCAACCCCCCTCCCGACCTGGGCATAGTTGCAATGCCTCTGCCGGTATGTTACTTCAAATAGGTACCATTGTAAAGACACCATACTTGCTCTAACGTTTATGTTTCGCTTGCATCATCAAGCACCATAACCACCGGAGATTACCATCAATAACATGATGGTGATAGGAAGCCTACGTAACATAGTTTCCCGCTGATACGAAACCACCAGGGGAGTCAAGATCTGCTAGTCGTCTAGGAACGCTTCATAAATGGGGTTACGTCATCTATTTTGAGTATTTTGCTTTTTGCTAAGATGTTCCCTGGCCTCTCCCCTCGAATCCGGAAATGTAAAAAACACTTAAGATTATATATATTCGGGCACAGCCCTTCATCAAAATCATGGAGTAAATATCAATAATTCTCAGTCGTATAGTCAGACCTCGAATTCGAGGTCTGACTGTACGACTGAGAATTATTGATATTTACTCCATGATTCTGATGAAGGGCTGTGCCCGAATATATAATCTTCAGTGTTTTTTTACATTTCCGGACTCGAGGGGAGAAGCCAGGGAACATCTTAGCAACTCATCATCATGCTCCTCGCCGCAGCACTTCAAAACTTATCAATATTTTGCTTTTTATTTAACCTTTTCCAGAAACTCCATCATAATCAGCTTCCGCCTTGAAGTTCAAGATAACACTGAATAGCAAGTTCAACCGATGGAGTGCTGGAAGACCACTGAGAACTAAGCCGACAGCTAAAAGGTAATCTAGGGGGTCAGCACCAAATACTCATCCGTGGTCTTTTTATCATGCAGACGCAGCAACAGCTGGCAAGATTCGCATCGCCGGCTTACACAATGTTGGGAATGAACTCATTTTCAACTCAGCGCAAGATGAAAGACAGCGCAGCACTTCTATCAAATTCAAACAAAGATATCAGTTCTGTCTAGCATGCCGAAAAAAACACTGGTTTGATATTAATTTTCTTTGTATGAAAAATAATTGGATGCGGAGAGACAATAATTTTCTCATCACATACTTCCCCTCACAAGTCCCATCCCCCAGCCCAGTGGCGGATACAAGGGGGAAGAGGGGGGGGGATCAAGCCCATCCCCCGAAATGTCCGAGAGCCTATAGTAAATACATAACCAGAGGCCGTTCCGAGGCAATGGCGGAAGAGGTTCGAGCACCCCTAGCTCCCCTCTCTAAATGAAGTCCTGGATCCGCCTCTGCCTTCTCCTACAATACCTCTCTGCAGCCAATACGCGTGGTGACTGAACGCGAGTCAAGCCCATATCATTATCACACCAAACACTTAAAAAAAAGAAAATCCCACAAAAACGAAATATACGTTTATTTAATACCCCGTGGGGGTGTTTTAAACCATATATTATAAGTTTTTCTAAGTTGTCATTTATTCCTCATCTCATCGACGGCTAGAATAGCCATGAATAGAGTGCTATTAAACGAGGTAAGGCTGGCTGGGCCAAGACATGGCTATGAACACACTTATTTCTGCACATGCAGTTTTAGGACAGGTGAGGGCAGAAACCGATGTTTTTTGTTTGTTATTTTGGTGGCATGCTGTGCATACATGACTGCCAACGCAATTCAAAACTTATTAATGACATAATTCCACTTAGAACTGTAAATCCTCTGTTGAGAAACCAAATAGAACAACATTTTAGACAGGCAATTATACATTTCAAATGTCACCGAGAAGAGAAAGAAACGCTGAAACTGAGGATTTAGCCCACGTTACCTTCAACGAAATAAGAACATATTAAGAGCCCAACAGCTTTCGTTCAATAAAATCCAGACATCTAGACGAGAAGGCAATGGAACAGCTACAGCACTTTGTAGAAATGCACAAATAACTTGAAGAGTAAATGAAAATATGAATGAGTGGACGAATGAACGTGCACAAGCAATGCAATAGCATAGAAGATATCTCCAGTTTGATGCTCCTCTTCTCGACCCTGGGGGAGGGGGGAGCTGGCACGGCAATACAGGCCCTATACAAAGCCCATGGGAGACCCAAATCCAGGGACGTCCTGAACCCGCCAACGCCCATGGGATTTCCATTCATGTGTACAAGAAACTATCGCGCGAAGTGGGGGTGCTGTAGGCGTTTGCCTCAAATTACTAATGCCACACTGACGGCGGGGTCTTACGTAAACTCTAAATTATCCCTCATTTGGGTTGCTCTTGTGTGGTGTTAAGTCATACTTGAAATCAATCAAAAAACAAATTATAAAAAAATGAACCAACCAACCAATGAATGAGCGAATGAGGAGGCCATTCCTCTACACCTACCATCCATCGGGGCACCGTTCCAGAACGTGGATGACGTCACCTTCCTCCAGGTCCAACTCGTCATCGTTCTGATGGCGGTAGGAGAACTGAACCCGGTAGCTGAGGAGAGACAGGCTCAGTCTCAGCTTCAGTCAGGCTTAGTAACACAGTCACAATTTCGGTCGCAACGTTGGTCACAGTTACATGGTTACCCGCAGTGATAATCTGAGTCTCAGTCAGGGGCGGAAGCAGACCCGAGTTTTTTTGGGGGGGGAGGGGGCAAACCCATGTCTGCCTCTCTTCGGGGGGGGGGGGTGGGAGCGAATATCATTTTGCTCTACAGACCTAGTGTAAAAACTTTTTTCAAAAAATTCTCTGGCGTTGGGGGGCAAAAGATAGTTTGGCCCCCTCAAGCGCTTTGGGGGGGCATGGCTGGAATGGCTCCCCCTGCGTCCGCCAATGGTCTCAGTCGCAGCTTAAGTCAAAGTTTATGTCACAATCACAGTTTCAGTCACAGTATCAGTCAAAGTATCAGTCAAAGTCTTAGTCACAATCCCAGAAAAAGTCTCGCGTCTCAGTGCCAGTCGCATAGCATCAGTCCGAGTCACGGTCCCGTCATTGGCGGACGCAGGGGGGGACATTCCGGCCATGGACCCCCAAAGCACTGGAGGGGGCAAACTATCTTTTGCCCCCCCCAAACGCCGGAGACATTTTTGAAAAAGGTGTTTACACTAGGTCTGTAGAGCAAAAAAATATTCGCTCCCCCCAGGAGAGCGATCATGTACTTGGAGAAGTAGCTTATACTAGGTTTGTCGAGCACCCAAATTGCACGTCCCACCCCCCCATCCCCAGGAGGAGAGGCAAAAATGGGTTTTGCCCCCCGAAACTCGGGTCTGCGTCCGCCCCCGAGTCACGTCGAGTTCAGTGAGCCTTCAGACACACTGATTCAAACACACCCAGTCACCCATGAAACAGTACACCAGGGGCCAAAAAGTGTTCATTGTGTCACCATTGAAATTTCAAACTATAAATTCGTCACCAGCCCAGGCTGCAAAATTTAGCTAGTTTTACGTTAGTAGGATACCAATGGATACTCCTGGACCATTCTAGTTGTTGAAAAACATTGCGAGATCAAATTACAGGTTTCAATTTTGACGATTTGTTCCGTTATTGGTCCGGAGGAAACATGTCGGCTAATTTTTGTCACCTCTCCCACCTTGGGCTGTCACCATTTAGAATGCCAATTTGGTAGGTTCTTTGACCCCTGCAGGACACTTCGAATCAAGCTGTACATGCCCAAATCTTTCTCAGAGCTATTTAAAGTACTACCTGAACAATTGCCTCATTCTGGTCTTAAGCTTCTTTGAAAGGTCTCTATTCCGCGAGCAGGGGAGGAGCAAACCTGAAACCTAAATGGCAAAGGCCCAAACCTGTCGCTTCTAACTTTTAAATGCAGGTAACCACTGAATGTAAACACATTGCGAAAATAGGAAAATCGTCTATACATTGGTATAACACACAACCAGGCGATCATCTTCCTGAATTCGCAATGAATCTTACTGAACATCACACATATACATAATACAGTCCACTGAAGGTAAAAACTGTTCACAAAGCAGCGCTGACGTACGACAAAAATCTGGCCCGCCCAGGAAAAGAACCCACCATCCTTTGGTTTCTATACTTATGCTCTACCAATTGAGCTATCGGAAATAAGAAACAGTGGCTAGGCCGGCAGCTTTGGCTTGTGTCCCTCTGCCACGGGAGAACCACTTGACAATGTTCTTAAAGGGAATGTGGCACCTTGGTCGAATCCTGGAATTTAGTGTAATTAGGCGTACTTTTAGTCGAAAATAATGAAACCACTCATAATTTCTCTGAAACATGTACCATAAGCTCAATATATTGATTTTTAAAATACTCCTCTAGGAAAAAAATAAATATCTGCCTGTGGATGATGTCATGATCTGGCAACCGCTACGATACTCGAAACGCGTCAAGGGCTTCGATTGGCTGATGCTCATCGAGACGTCAGCATATGTCGTCACACCAACAGCCTGACAACAGTGGCCTGCTGCTAAGGATACATGAGGGGTACATTGCAGGTAGGTTTTAGCTTTTTTCCACGGAACTCTCGAGTTCCAAGACAAATGATATATTGAGTACCGGGTTTTCCGACTTGCTTTACAACTTGGCTATCTCAGTTAAAATCACGTTATGAAGGTGCCACATTCCCTTTAACGCAGGCAGTCCGATTAGCCGTTGAGTTGGGTCAGTTTTAAACGTTATTTTTGACCACTGGAATTTGGAACTTGACCACCAAATCTTATTAGCAATACCCTTATAAACCATTTAAGAATGGCAGGGATCTGACGCTCCAGCTCTCGAAACAAAAGGAAGAAAAATATTTCTCGAAAAGGGTTTTTAGTCATGCTTCTTGCAAGGACAAGACCGGTCTTGCAAGGTCAAGAAAGGTCAAGAAAGGACAAGCAGGTCTCCTAAACCACCAGGATAGAAGCCCTTATTGCATCCCGCCGTCAAGTGCCCCTGACAAGGATACGGTTGTCACAAAGCTGACTGATTACCTTTACAGCAATATCTGGATTTATCATACCCCAGCTATAAGAAAAACTATTTCCACAAGCCTAGCTTGCCTTGTTTTTGTCCCCATTCAGTAAAAACCTTGTTTTAGCATTCCAGACTCTAGCACTGCAATCCAGCTCTTTGATTTCTCGTGACAACCATTTTGTTTTTGTGTGCAAAATACGATGAAGTGCCTCTACCTGAAGACCTATGCTGAACGGAAATACAAAATATGATATGACCATACGTGAAAAAACAGCTGAAGAGTTCAACTTCGCCAGGCGGCTCCCCGCTTTCGGTTATTCTTCTCACATCCCCGGTTAACAATTGCTGGAGTGCAACGACGCACCAACTGTCAAGGTTATACAGCGTTGCCAACTCTCACTCTGTTGGGAGGGATTTGGGGGATCAGATGGACTTATTCAGAGCCTCCACCGGGATTTGAACCCGGGATCTCTGACTTTATACCGCTGGTTGTGGGCAGACTAGTTCCGATACTGACAACAAAACTAACTATAATTGCGGTAAATGTGTTTGACTGGGACATATTAACCCTATTTCCGTCAGGCCCCGGCTACCCCCTATTTCCGGCAGGGGGCAATATCGGCCCCCCTAAGATCTCGTAATCTAACCGGCCGATTTTGAAAATTCAAAATGCTATAGATTCCCTGACTCTAAACTTATTTTGAAAAAGAAAATTTCAAAATTTTTATTTTTAAGGAGAAAGTCGTGCAAAATATACAATTTTTGTATATTTTTAGATTTTCCATAACCCTTGTCTCTGTTGTACGATTTTCACAAAACTAGTTCAGATTTACAAATAATTGACCCAAAATTGTCATATACTGAGTTACGCAAAAATTCGAAATTCAATGGCAGTTCCAGGACCAGGACTATGAGGGAAATATATACAACCTAAAAGTTTTGTTACGCGGATTAGAAGCCGTGATATACTGCTTGGCATCTTTGACACATAAATAAATGAAAAAAAGTGAAAAACTCATCAGGGGCGGATGCAGTAAGGTAAAACAGTGGGGTAAAATACATCCCAACAATATGCGAGTGGTATGCATGAGTATATTAGTCCCTCGACTAGTTGAAGTTTATTTCGATAATTTTTACCCTCCCATGGCAGCTCTGGGAAAGGGGGTGACATAGGCGGATCAAGGACTCTCGTCGTGGGGGGCGGGTGGGGTGATTGGAAACACATTTTTAATATACAACGATATTGAGTCGCGGCGGTGATACTGGCTGGAAATATGCATTTTGAAAATGTGTAGTGACTGGACACGCCTCTGGTAATCTAGAATTGGGTTATAACTATTTTGAATTTTCATATACCCAATTGTATTCGCCCTGGCACGGCTGTAAGCAGTCTTCTCACTTACTAACGTTTAGTGCTTCTTGATAACATTCCCCCCATTTTGAACTGCTGTAACCGCCCCTGATGAATACAAATAGTGACAATTGTGAATGCACTATCATCTCACATAAAAAATGATATAATAAAACCATATAACTGGTATCAGGATCAGCAGAGACGGCTTCCTTTTACAAAGAACCCATCGCATACGATAATACTTGGTTTGTGGATAGAACCTCCCCAAAACCCAGCCATAGCTCCGCCCCTGGTAAATATATAATATTGACAATTTCAGAAAACCTGCCTGTACTAGTTTTAGGAAAAGTCAGGAAGTTTCAAAGTTCTATCGCAAGCCGTTTTGGAGATATTCTTGAAAAACCTTAGGGGGCAATATTAGCCCCCTGCCGGAAATAGGGTTAAGTTCTTGTAAAAGTTAATTAACACGCGCACTGGAGGGGGGCCTCGGAGGCCCCCCACCTGTTTTTCCGAGGTGGCCGGAGAACCGCTTGTAGCCGAAAACGAAACCCGGCCACATTTAACAGAATTTAATAGCGCGTCGATTGGTGAAGACTTTTTGAAAATCGGCCGACAATTTTTACTTATAGGCTTTCAAAGTCAGACCTGCATTTTGAGATCGCCGTAAACGCGCGGTCGGACCAGTTAGCTTGCATTGAAGACCGAGTGGTGACGTCATAACGTCATATAAGCGGGACTATATGTCAAGGTCACTTCACATGAAAGTCAAGGTCAAGGTCAAAGGTCACAGGTCAAGGTCATATCTGCACTTTCAAGGTCACTGACCACTGTGCGTCCGGCCAAATGACGTTACCCCGTCTGACATATATTATGCTATGACGTCATCGGTAGGGTACCCCAATATAAAGGTCAAGGTCAAAGGTCAAGGTCAAAGGTCATTTGGAAAGGTCAATCCTCATTTCCCGCCAAACAGTGGCTAGAGTGTTAGTCAAAGTGTAAATAATAAGTAGTATACCATATGGTGACCTTAAAGGTCAATGACCTTGAATGACCTTGACCCAAAAGTTGTGGGCAAGCCTCTTTGAGACCTCTTCTCTATGAACCTTGTCCGCCTTTAGCTTATTCCCGCCATTTTCCTGCATAATCACAGCATATACCAATCGATCCCAGCATGGCCAATATTTGACCTTTACGACCTCGTTTGACCTTGAAGATATTGATCTAGGTCAATGAAAATTGGTCATCATGTAGATCACCATAGCCCCCACCCACCTACCAAGTGGCGTTTTTCTAACCCTCTTAGTTTCCGAGATCTTAGGGGGGCCTACCAGGCCCCCCTCCAGTGCGCGTTAGTGCCAGACCCCGCTCCAGTGCGGGTGTTAAGACACCAGTCGTATTTTGGTTATATTTTCGTAGCTTTCGAAGGTCAACAGCTTTCAGTTTCGTAGCTTTCAGCGACACCTTACTTGTCGGTCTTTGACGTGATGATGCTCTAGAATTTAGCTTGATCAAGACTTCACGTAGGTGTATGATGATCTAGAATTTACTCTGTTTGGTTCATGGCTTTGGTGAACGATATTATTGAAAGTTTTAGTGCTACGCAAAACCAAAGGTTGTATTTGTTACACGACCGGTTTCGGGGCCATCTCGGTCCCATTATCAAGTAAAAAGAACAAGATAAAATCACACACACACTACATAGTTATATAAAACGAATTTCAGTAAACTCGATGGAACATGGAACAATCTTTGTCTTGCTACTAGTTGTTTAAATATTCGACATCATGACGCGTGTTTTCCTCCATGGTCCTCATTGTCGCTTGAGTAGGTCGAGCCCAAGATTACTTTACTTTCAAGGTTGATCCACGAGGAATACTTTGTCGCCAACGTGACGTCACACAATTTGGCACCAATATGGTAGCAGTAGCTGTTGCATAAGCGGCGCGTTTAGTTCAATAATCGAAAACAACAAACAAAACTGAACTGACGGGGCTTAGACACTTGCAGCTGGCTAGGAAGGGATTATCATTAATATGTATTCTTTTTCATGCCGGGACGAGCTAGGACGTGAGCAGTGTGCAAAATAAGGGTTTCTGCCGATGTTTCGTCTAACGTGAATTGCTGGCTTAGACCGATTGAGGTTGCGTTAGTTTTCTTTACAAACCAATCGGTGGGGCGCGGTAGTGGAGTGGTCAGCGTAGCTGGCTTCCACGCAGCCGACCCGGGTTCAAGGCCCGGCGGCTTCCCTGAACAAGGAGCAAGCTGGCTCCCGAGAAACCCTTCCAACAGGGAAATAGTTGGCGACGCCATATGACCCTGGCAGTTGGTGCGTCGATAAGCCCCAAAAATTATATTACAAACCAATCGGTCCCTGATGCTGCGAGAACATTTAAAATGAAGATTTAAAACGAAAGAATATATATGTCTGCGGCCACCACATGCTGATATTTGTATATTTCCGTCGAGCGCATGATTATTTTTCAACACCAGTTGGATCTTATAACTCGAGCTGCTTTGCTTCTTTCCATTACTTTGGCTTTGCCGCATTGTTGTTGTGGCTAAAAGATATGGTACCAATATGGTATCAAGGTATCGAAAAGTAGCCTTTGCCACGGGAGAGGGAGCCCTCTAACCCGCGCCCCATCGGGGGTCCGGTGCCACTTTCGCCTCACCAGGGGCATCGATGCCCCTCTAAATCCGACAATATGTTGGTTAGCGCAAATCTGCAAAGTGCATTAGAAAGGTGTCGTGAATTCAGTACGAAATCACTTGATATGTTTAAGCGCTCAGATCAATTTTTTACCTCCAGAGGTCAAGTTAGGTCAAGATAGGCTATTTTCACTCAAATATCCAATGCTTAAGCAAACTGGGCTTAGTTCTTATGCCATTAGAGCTATTGAGATTTGGTTAATTAGATTTGATAGGAAAATGCTAGGACCTTTTCCTTTATATGGAACGTAATGACCTCCCACCAGTGGTTTGACCTCCAGAGGTCACCTCGTGACCTAATTTGTCCTGAGGTCAGGGAAGGTCAGAAAGTGACTTTGCCGTATTATATCAAATGGAAGCTAGTGACGAGACTTACACGATTATTAACACTTAAACCAACACAGAAAAGAACCAACAACCCTATAGGTTAAACCAACAAGAAAAACAAGTAAAAACTTTAGACCCCTTCCTGTTTCACCCATCGTACATAGGTGAAACAGGAAGGGCCTAAAAACAAGATTAACACGCGCATTGACGGGGGTGGGTACCCACCCCCTCGGGTTTTTCGGACAAAGCAGAAAAACGGCGGTGCGTAGCGCCACCGTACTTGGTATACCTTTTCCCTCATCATTTTTACAACTTCTGTAAAAATTTTAAGGTTAGGTCATCTCAGGTCAGGTCACCAGTACAGGTCAAGTGACCCGACCTCAAAAAAAGTTTAAGATAGCATAAGTCGGAGCAGGGTGAACTTATCCGATTGAAACTCATATCAAATAATGGCCCCACCGAGTTCTCTAAAATATGTTCCGGTATTTTTGATATCGATGACCTAAGGTCAGGTACGAGGCATGACCTCTCCATTGGAAATACATGGAAAAATGGTTTTTACAGAATAACTCAGTAACGGATGGTGATAGAGCATTTATTTTAGCTGCATTAGACTCGCCTGGGCTTTGCAGTTCTAATGATATGCATTTTATATAATTTGACCCTGACCTGACCTCAGGTCAGGTCAAATCCTTGATTTGACCTAGCAAGGTCAAATTATATATCATTCGATTCGGCTTGCTAAGAGGATTCATATAGTTGAAGTCGTTTTGCTCTATCTTTACTTGTTCAGATGTAATGGCCGAAAAACTGAATTTACATGTTATCCCTATGACGGGCATGTTTTGACCTCTCGTGACCTTAAATGTGACCTGACAAAAAAATGGTCCAAATGTTTTCGATGGAGAAGTGGATGGGCAGCCCAACGCCGTTTACCGTTTTTCGCTACCTACCGTGGTTCTCGAGATCTTAGGGGCGGGTACCCGCCCCCCGTCAATGCGAAGGTGGCTCAGACCCCCGTCAATGCGCGTGTTAAAGGAACATAGAAGAAACCTTCGAAACAACTCAGAATTCAGTGCATTTGTCATACATTCCATGAAAACAAATCATCTACCAAACTGGGATAGAGCTAGAATTATAGCAGTTTGTAAAAACAAAGATAATAGGAGAGCTACAGAAGCAGCACATATAGCTAAAAATGACACGTTTAACCTTAGGCCAGGTTTCATGAAATGGGCAAAACTTGCAGCTGCATTAGGAGTTGGTTAAGCAGAGAGAGAAATAATAATAGTTTATATAATAATAACAAAAACAATAATGATGATAAAATAAAAATGGAACATTATTTATAACAGTGATAAGTCTAGAATGTCTCGAACATTGATTGTATACATTATAGAATAATTCAAGAAGCAATATTGGAATATCCTAAAAAAACGGTGCCTTTATAGTTCTGTCGCACGATAATTTTGCACAAAAATCCAAACGATGAAACTGCTGCATGTCTTGATGACGGGTTCCTTATCCCTCCTACATAGATGCTGAAGAAGACAATTTTTGTCGAAACGCGTTCATCTGCCTGCTGTGTTGGTTAAAGTGTTAATATCTGTCAACCACTGTTATACATACACGATTATATTTGCTTCAGCGCTCTAGCTAAACTAGGTCAGAAGTTATCGTCAAAATACTGTTTTGACCCCTGGTGACCTTTGATGACCTCGGAGAGGTCAAAGGGAAAATATTGCCGCCGGAATCCGTGAAAGAGTGTCTTAGGAAGGCATTTCGGAGCAAGCCGAGCATTTGCAATCGTTTTTGTGACTTTTAGATCATAAGACAGCTTTTTCCCATGCCTTTTCAATGGGAGAGCTCACCTCATGACTTGGCCTCAGGTTGCGAAATCGAAAAATCCCGGATATACATCTTGTAGGCCCTGGAGGGTTCATGAAGTGTAGGAAGTTTCAAATCGATCGACTCAGAAATGTAGCGCTTACAGAGCTAGAAAGTTGAAGTGAGGTGACCTTGGTTGACCTCGCCTGGTGACCTGACCTTCGGTGACCCGGTGTAGAAAAATTCAGGGATGGTGGGAAAATGATGGGGTGAGAGGTAGAGCATTCAACTGCGGTCAGCGCCTTGTTGTTTTTCTGCTATCCCGAAAAAAACCTTAGGGGAACATCGATGGACCCGGTGGGGCGATGGTTAAGCGGCTTTGCAGAGCCAATTTTAAATGCCATTGTTTTTAAGAAAAAACTGACAATATCGCCTTCAAATGGTCAATTTCGAAAACAAATTTGATGTAGAATGGTGGAGAAAGAACAATGTTTTCCCTTCGACTCATGCTGTTCTTGTGAGAGCCGGCTGAAATCGACAAATTTTAACATGGGACCTATTGGGTGAAGGAAAGCTTTGTCGCCAGCGTGACGTCACAGTAAAGGCGCCTCCTTATTCGTGGTTGGGGCTGGGTCGAGCCAGCCTTGGTACAATACGTATTTGCCTATATTTCTGTTTAGTTTTTCTCTTGCTGTTGTTTGAATTTGGATGGCTTCTTTTCAAACAACAGTAAGAATTCAAACAACAGCAAGAGAATTTCAATTTCAATAAGAAAATTCAAACAGCAAGAGAAAAACTAAACAGAAATATAGGCAAATACGTATTGTACCAAGGCTGGCTCGACCTACTCAAGCGACAATGAGGACCATGGAGGAAAACACTCACGCGTCATGATGTCGAATATTTAAACAACTAGTAGCACGACAAAGATTGTTCCATGTTCCATCGAGTTTACTGAAATTCGTTTTATATAACTATGTAGTGTGTGTGTGATTTTATCTTGTTCTTTTTTACTTGATAATGGGACCGAGATGGCCCCGAAACCGGTCGTATGATAAATACAACCTTTGGCTTTGCGTAGCACTAAAACTTTCAATAATATCTAGAATTTAGCTTGATCCAGACTTCACGTAGGTGTATAGTGATCTAGACTATGACCTTCCCGTGTGTGTACTCTATTTGCCTTTGTGACTCTTAACTCACTTAATTAAATTGTTGAACTTGTATATTCATTATTCTTGGGCAACAAATAACAAGTAGAATTTGAAGTTTTAGCACGAGTGTGAAGCGATGTTTTCTCAAACTTGTGTAGTATTGAATTAGGCGCTGGCTAGCAATCTTTTAGCTGACGAAGATAGTCGAATGACCTACGAAAGCTACGAAAGTATAACCGAAATACGACTGGTGTCTTAAATAACTTTTACAAGAAGACTAGCTACAATATATAGCCGAAATTAGAGGTCATCCATCATCCATTTCCTCAAAACAGACCAATTTTCTACGAGATAATAATCCTCCACCAAAAACAATCGACAGTCTCTCACGAAAGAGGAAATAGGTCACTATCCTATCCCACACGACGGACCCAATCAGTTTTACGATGGAAATCCGGAGAATTGAGAAATCAAAATTCAGGTAAGAAGCTTAGCTAAGTAGATTTTGCTTATCTCAACTGTTCAAATCCTCACAATAACAGTTCTGTTGAAAAAGTGCGAGATTTCTAGAACTATTCATACAGTGAGATCGTGCCATGGTATTTTTTTGAAAGATTAGATGTTTAGATTTTGCATAATGAAAGGGCGTAGCGGATCTGGGACCTGATCATTGAGGGAAGGTAGGGAACTGGGTCCAGATTCTGACGAACACTGTTGGGGAGGGGGGGTTGAGTGAGACCGACTTCTTCGAAAATAACTGTTGGCCGGTGGACAGCGGTGTGTGTGTGTGGGGGGGAGACGTGTAAATTCCAAAGGCTAATACAAATAGGGCTTTCTGCTCATCCAGCATAGTTTCACTTTAACATTAAACTACCAGAACTACGGGCGAATAGTATGTTGTGCGTACCATAAGGACTGTAAGCAGAAAATTATTCCAAACGTCCTAAATAGTATTCTTATAATCCTATCTGGTACTTTTGATCACCTTGGTCCTTTGGTTTCCACTGGATTTAAAATTTATTCGTGGGTGAACTTTGCTATCTGTTCAGGATTAGTCATATCTCCAGTATTAGCTTCTGACATTTAATCGCAGTTTTTCAGCGTTCTTTTATCGTCATTTTAGTCCGTGAAGCCTCCGTAAAAGGCACAGGGCCATAGCCTCCTGATTTGATGTATGCTATCGCCAGGTCACCACCGCGGATTTTTCTCTGGCGGGGGGGGACGACGACTGGGTGGGGGGGAAGTGGGAGGTTACTTTTATCTGGTGTATTTAATTTGAGTTTATTTTGAACTTTTTATCTAAGCTATGCCGAGTTTTCCAGGAATACTTTCCTGCCTTTTTTGAGGTTTGAACCTCCGTAATGTAAAATTTGAAACCGTGAAATACACTTTTTAAGGCTCGTCACCAAACAAGTCAAACGTTAAACGCTCGTTAACAGAGTTTACCGCTCGTCACCAGGAAAATCAAATCGAATGAGCCAGGCGAGGAGTCCGAATCGGACATAAAAAACGCAGAAATGATCAGTCGTCTAACTACCAGCATTCAGCCAAACCCAAAACTGCATAAGCCTTTCATCCATTTACACTAAGTCATAACAGACTCCCAGAAACATGAACTCTCGCTCTCACACAGACCACCTAAGAGAGCACACTCCAACTCCTATTCACATACGGTACGGCCGGCTGCTGGACGTCGACTTTGAGCGGGTCTCCAGGAGCCCTCAGGGCGTTGCCGTCTTTCACCAATCCGTGGGCAGCTGGCGCGCCGACTGGCTTCATGCGTAGACCACCTGAGACAGAAGACAGGAAAGGGTCAAAGTTCACCGGGGCAGCTGCCGTTGGTCGCATAATGTGCTCGGTTAAATCGGCTAGCTCTAGCTCACGATGAATTACCGAATGGTATTACAATTATCACAGTTTCAATTGAATACTCCAGGCACCCCTCAAAGCAGTGGCGGATACAAGGACAGGCTAGGGGGGGCGGCTAAAGCCCTCCGAAATTTCAGAGTCCTTGTAGTTAATGCATAGCCAAAGGGTGTCTCGAAGCAGCGGAAGAGGAGGCTCGAGCCCCTAGTCCCCCCCGCCTGAAATGAGGTTCTGGATCGCCACTGCCACCAATTGAGTTTGAACAGAAACTCTAGTTTCCGGAGTAGAAACCACGCAAAAGCAACGCTCGCGCACACACTCATCGACCTCCAACATCGTTTCACAAGAAACAAACAATCGCCAAGAGATTCAGAACAGTTTCCGGGAAGTTACGGAGAAGTTGGTCCTGCTGATCTCAAACTTCCATACGAGATCAAAGAATATCTCTTTGCTTCAACACAAGTTATCGCACACACACATTACGTCGGTACTTGTAATCTAACGAACGGAAGCATTCAAGGAACTGTTATCTTATGGCTTTATGATATCTGTCACCTTCGGCTCGACGCCACAGGGCCTTAATCGGCTTGATTTTCCCGTTTTTATTTTCATATTCATAACAAATATTCACAGTATGAGACGCTTTGAGAGGACCTATAATACTTATAATAATAAAACTACTTTTGGGACTTATCGACGCATCAACAGCTAGGATTAAATGGCGTCACCAACGCTTTCCCTGCTGAAATGTTTTCTCGAGAACCAGCTTGTTTCTTGCTAAGGGAATCCGAACTACTTACAGATTGGCAGAACAAACAAACACAGACCTTACTGGACTGACATAGCCCCGAGCTCTCTAAGAGTGTTAGCGATACACACAGAGCCGTGATATTGACGCTGCACTGTCAAGAGTGAGTCAACACTTCTTTCCCGTGGTGCGTAGTTGTTTCAGGCCAGTAAACACTCACTGTGATCCCGCTGTGCGTCGTTGCCGATGGCTTCAACGTAGCTGATGGGGAAGATACCGATGGCATCTCCGCGTCGGCCTTCGTACCAGTTATCGTCGACTCGGCGGATCACCGACACAATGTCACCTGCAACACGGCAGAGAAACCGGAAGCTCAATAATAATTGTTGGGGATTAACGACGCACCAACTGCCAAGGTTATACGGCGTCGCCAACTTTCGCCTTGTTGGGAGGTTTTAGGGGGTCAGATTGAGCTTATTCAGAGGCCACGCCGGGACCTGTAGAGAATGTGGAGATCACCTGCAACACAGCGCAGATAAGGGAATGTGGAGATCGCGTGCAAAATGGCACAGGAAAAGTGAATGTGGAGATTGCCTGCAACACAGCAGAGGAAAGGAATGTGGAGATCGCCTACAACACGGCGGAGGAAAGGGAATGTGGAGATCGCGTGCAGCACAGCACAGGAAAGCAGGGGCGGACGCAGACCCGAGTTTTTTTTGGGGGGCAGACCCATGTCTGCCTCTCCTCCTGGGGGGAGTGGGAGCGAACATTTTTTTGCTCTTCAGACCTAGTCTAAACACCTTTTTTCAAAAATTTCTCCGGCGTTTGGGGGGCAAAAGATAGTTTGCCCCCCTCCAGCGCTTTGGGGGGACATGGCCGGAATGCCCCCTCCCCTGTGTCCGCCAATGCAGGAAAGAGAATGTGGAGATCGCGTGCAACACAGCACAGGAAAGGGAAAGTGGAGATCGCGAGAGGCACAGCACAGGAAAGGGAATTGAGCAGAGGACAAGAGAAAAACGAACGTAGAATCTTGAAGCCACTCAACAAAACATCCACTCTACATAAAAACCCTTTGTGTGTTACAGTTGAGCCTTCGAAAGGTTCAAACGTGCACCCTGTAACTCGATCTTCAATACAGCTAGATGAGGCAAGACCATGACCACGGACGCGTGGGATGAATTCTGACAAATGACAACCTCTAGCGGGTAAGGCGTTGGGCAATACCCCAGGCGGCGTGTGATGTGCGGCAGAGACTGGCGCTTCTGTGTGATGTCCTTCGTGTAACCTTTATAAGCTGTAGCATATCTCAAAATGCTGAAGAGTCCTTAGCACGTGACACGGACGGTATCCTGTACCGTACTTAGTTTTAGATAAGTCTTATGTGTGGCTGCGTATTATTGTATCACTCATGAGTGGCGATCCAGATTCAGATTCAGATTCAGATTTATTCGAACAAGGTCCACAAAGAGGGCTTTTCCCTCGTTCACGTCAAATAGTTAAGAGCCCTAAAATGAGTAAAAAGGATCGCAGTCAAAACACACTAATACCTGGTCTAAAATCACACCTAAAAACTGACAACAATATGCATCACACAACTACTCAATCACACGTCCTTCTCTGCGTCTGATTAGCGCCGCTCTCAGCTGGTGTCTCAAGCCAGGTACTCCGGGCTGTAACCCCACATTGTTAATCATCGATACGCCCCTGTAGCACAAACGTCGGCGGCCAGCCTCTGACCGTATCGGCGGGAGAGACAGGGTATTAGCCCTCCGCGTGTTATGGTTGTGCACTTCACTCACTCGCGGTCCAATTGACTGCCGGATGTATGCCGGCAGTCCCATTGTTATAACTTTGTTCACAGCGGTTACAGTATGGTAGTGGGTAAGCTGCTCAGCAGTGAGCCAGCCAAGCTGGTTAAAAGCATCCGAAATGTGATCATATCTCCTACGGCCAGTCACAACACGTGCTGCGAAGTTGACAATTTTTTGGACACGATGGATTTGAACTTTTCCGCACGAACCATATACGGACAAACAGTACCGCACAATTGACAATACAAGAGCTTCAACAATAGCCTTGAGAGGCGGTGTGGGGGGTTGGCAGGACACCGTGGATTCTAGGTCCCCCATAGGTTTTGTATAGGGCTTGTATTGCCACGCCAGTGTTAACCCACCCAGGACCTCCTTGGATCGAGGAGAGATCTCCTGTCCTGGTGTCACTCGACACCAACTTCATGGTGCATCGCGTCCATCATCATGTATCCATCCACACACAATCACGCCTCTCCACTTGGTCAACTACATCATTTGTATTCGCACCCTCCAACACACGCACGCACGCACACACGCACACCCACATTCACTCACACTCAGCCCCCACACAACCCACCACCCACACCACCACCCACACACCACTCCACACCCACACACCCCACCCACACCCACACCCACACCCACACGCACACACACACACACATCACACACACACTCAGCCCCACACCCACACACACACACACACACACACACACACACACACACACACACACACACACACACACACACACACACACACACACACACACACCCACACACACACCCACACCAACCCACACCCACACACACACACAAATTCAGGTCCACATTCGTGTCCTCCTGGGCGCTAATGTTTAAGAGGCCTCGCGCTTAACGGTCAAAGATGAGGCTCACCACTATTGAAGGCCGCCCCGTCTCAGTACATGCGGTATCTTCTGTTACCAGCGGCTGCGCTCAGGGTGGGAAACTGGTTCAGATGTATCTCACGTTATGTTCGCTTGGTGTGTGGTGCAGACTCATGGCCAGGGCCTCAAATTGTATCCGCTGGTTCAGTAATTTTAATTCAAAAACATTTATGAAAACACTAACACGCGGGTTAGTTGCACAAAGCCGAGCTAGTCGAGGGCCCCATTTACAAAATCACACAACACACACACACACACACAACACACACGCACGACACAACCATCGGCTGTCAGATCGCTGGATGCCTAATAAGCCCCTCATGTTGACTGCAAGTGAAGGCGTGCTTTTAAACTGATGTGCTTCGGGAAAGGAGGAATATACGTGTGGTTTCAGATGTTCCGAGAATATCCTTTGCCCTATGCGTTGTATTTTGGCTGAGCTCAGTACTCTCAAAGATGCCCAACATATCTTGAGCTTCCCATGTCCACACCGTGATACCTCGTACGGTGGTGAATCCAGGGAAAGGAGGGCAGAACTAAATCTACCCCATACTCCCAAACCCTTTGTTTTTTTGGCAGTTGTCTTATACAATTTTTGTGTGATTTCAGGCTCCACGGCTCCCCCTTCAAACAGTAGGCTAGATCCAGCACTGTCTTCGTATTCTTAGCGGCCAGAGATACAGGGCCACAGATACACTGAACATTCTTAGCGGCCACAAACATTCTTAGCATACAAACATTACTATACTAACTATAATACAAACATTCTTAGCGGCCACAGATACAGAGTGACACTGTACCAAATACCTACGTCACGCAGGGGCGGCTGCAGACAGGCTCCTCCAAATGCCAATAACTACAATATTCGGGTTATTTTTAATAGAACACTGCCTTAAGAAACAACATTTTTGTTTTATTTTCTAGGCTAAAAAATCCTTCAACGATTTTCGGGATCCCCGCCCCTTCCGCCGCAAGCGAAATATCATTTCAATTGTGTCGTCAGACGCGGGAATTACCAGCCCGAACCAATTATATTGAGAAAATGCGACTGCAAATGTTATATAAACACATAATGGAGGTGGGCATTGTCACAAATCATCCTATTATGTAAACTTAATTTGAAGAAGGAGCTCCATCGCCAGGAAGATTGCCAGCACGAGGCTAATGCTCTTGCAAGGTCCGTACAACTGGGCTCAATTAGAGGAAAGGAAATAGCGCAGGTGAATACCTTTAATTGGTTTATCTCAGTTTCCCTCAGTTTCTCAAGCTTCTCTCAGAAACTTGAGCTGTAATTAGGCACACTCGTAGTCTGATGATCATCAGGAAAGGAGCAAGCAGACATGTTACAGAGCCAGTGTTACTGGAAGAGAGGACAAAGTAGACTATTCATTACTGATCTCCAGCCCCGATACAATCATATCTGACAAGAGCAAAGATCGGGGAGCGCTGTTATATATAACATATATATATATACTATATATATATATATATATATATATATATATATATATGTGTGTGTGTGTGATATGTTGCGTTCATAGTGACAAATATATTGTGTTCATAGTGACAAATATAAGTTACAATGATGTTTAGGCGAACTTCAAAACCTAAATTTATAAAAAACATTATATTGCACTACATAAACGTGTTTTGTAACAACTTCATCAGTAGGCAACACAATTTAAGTATAAATCGAGACAGGAATATTCAAACATCAACTTGAAATTTCGGCAATCATGTCATCAGAACAATTATTCAACAGTCCTTCAGCAAGAAACGTTTTCAGAATTTTTAGCACAGAGGCCACAATGTGTACACATTCATACCATAAAACGCACCTTCAGGATAAAATAGTACCATAATCCTAAATGTTTCAAAATAATTAGCTCTGGTATACGCTCGTAATGAATTTAGCTGTCAGAGTGCTTAAGTTAATGAAACCCATTCGTTGTCTGATGCAGTTGTTTGTTAAAATGAATGAAGCTTCTACGGTTTTCCTAGCTCTTTTGCTGATATTTTTAGCTACAATCTTTGCCCCTCCCCAGTCCGGTAAATTCTTACACTCCATGCTGTGTACTACTAAGGCGTTACTTTCTCGATTATGTATAAAATCTCTCCTATGTTCTGCTAATCTTATTTTCAAACCCCTATGTGTTTCACCGTAATATGACTTCGGGCAACCTGTACATGGAACATTGTAGACTACACTATTTTCCTGAGTATTTTCCGACTTACAGTAACTGCTGAACATATCCCATAGTTTTTTCTCCCTGACCTTTTGATTATAACTACATTTACCCCTCTAAGTTTTTTATTCAAAGCTTCCGTTTGTGAAGATTGAGGAACAGTGATTACTCTCTGATATTCCTTAGCTGATTCGTTTCTGATCTCCAACCCCGATACAATCATATCTGACAAGAGCAAAGAGAGTGTATAATATCAGCGCACGGCAATATAATGTTTTTTATAAATTTAGTTTTTGAAATTCGCCTAAACATCATTGTAACTTTTATATATATATATATATATATATATATATATATATATATATATATATATATAGGGCTGCCTCAAACAGTGTTTTAGGCAAGTATTATGTACTATATTATGATGTGTGTGTATTTGACTAATGACATCTGATATGCACGTGTAATGATATGTGATGCGTATGTGAATGCATGTTTGATATACACCATGAGTGTGAAATAAACATTATTATATATATATATATATATATATATATATTTCGATGTAAAAATGACCGCAAAGTTCGCTTTGATTTGTTTTCTTGTCCGCTTTTCAATGTCTCTTATTATTTCCGATAATCTTGTGATTAATTCTGGAGGATATTATTTAATGTATTGGCTTGCAACGTTTCGAGTTGACACTCATCATCAGGCATTACATTAAAAATATATATAATCTATCCTATTCATGGCGGCGCGATCGTTCGATATCAAATATGACACGAAAAGTAAACTGCGATAGTTTGGAAAAAGTTGAATGAAAAACGAGCACCAATGGCACTTGTACCCCCGTTTTGATGTGAAATATGCTAACTAACTTCCAACTTCCAAACTATCGCAGTTTACTTTTCGTGTCATATTTGATATCGAACGATCGCGCTGCCATGAATAGGATAGATTATATATATTTCTAATGTAATGCCTGATGATGAGTGTCAACTCGAAACGTTACAAGTCAATACATTAAATAATATCCTCCAGAATTTATCACAAGATCATCGTAAAATAATAAGAGACATTGAAAAGCTGACAAGAAAACAAATCAAAGCGAACTTTGCGGTCATTTTTACATCGAAATGTGAACAAGACAACTTACTCCCCTAATTTCACGAATATATATATATATATATATATATATATATATATATATATATATATATATATGTATGTTACATATATTATATATTTGACTTCTCAATACCCAGGCAACATCAATAAATTCAGTGCCTCACCAACGGGGACCTTGATGGTATGATGGGTGTCGTGTGCTGTCTTTGCAAGTTATTCCCAGATTCACGTTTTACCAAACGAGAAATCCTATTTTCATGACAACGAAATTCCACTAATAGTCAGGCCATCTCAGGAGGATGGGCAGAGCATCTCTGTCAAGGAGCAACTACCAAAATAGGGGGTGCATTTTCCGAGGTCGAACATAAGCGTGTTAGTTCGAGGAGGCTGATTTACTACTAATTATGTTTATTGCTCAGCTTTGCTATCATTGTACACTGGCGGACACAGAAGAGGGGGGGGCAAGAGGTCAACCCAAAAAATGGCGAACCTCTGGCAGATTTTCTAAAAAAACACTGTTTTTACCATTTCCCCAAAGTTGGCTCACCCCATGGCGCTCCTGTATCCGCCCCTGCCATTGTAAGCGAAGTCTTATTCCGGAACACACATGTGCTTTTTGTACGTGGAACGCTCTGAGAACGTATATGACTACAGGTCCGTTGGATTACTTAGTGTGCGTCGTGTTCACGACAATTGAGCCTATTGTACTGATAAGTGGATCCACTATTTCCAACAGACGAAAGGCACTCGGGTAGTAGTGGTCTAGAAAACTTTTTCTGCGGCAGTATGCAACTTTTACGGTGAAATCAGCTCAGCTACATAGCCTACTCTAATTACAACTTCAGCTCCGAGGCCATTCAACGTTTTATGCCAAGGGCATATACAAGCAAGCATATCATAGCAGATCTTGTATTCAGGAGTACCCGAGATAGCACATGTGCGAGAGAAGCGTTCTCACCTTTGCTGAGGGAGAGCTCCAGGTGGGTCTGTGCTGAGAACCTATGTCGGGCTCGAACCTGCGGACGAGGAGCCCAGCGCTCCACTGACCTCTCCCGAGGGTCATGTACCTGAAAATCACAACACCGTCTGGTGAAAAAAACGCTACAGCGCCGGGACGAACTCGGATCAGAGAGAAGCGAACGACTGGCTACAGCGCGGGAGCGAACTCGGATTAGATAGAAGCGAGCGATTGGCTACAGCGCTGGAGCGAACTCGGATCAGAGAGAAGAGAGCAAGGCGAGCTGATTCGTTCTTTTTGTGGCCGACTAACGCTTTGCAGAATATTCGATATTAGAGGAATTTTGACAGTATGTGACTCTCGAAGATAACACGATTGAATAAGCGAATTCAACCCAGCTAAGACTCAGAATTTCACTTTTCACCGTTACATAAAACCACTGCCATTTTCACAAATCCAATCACAAAATAACTGCTAACAAATAAAATTCAAAATGCTACAACAATCCCACCTTATTACGAGTACCAATTAGATAGCCCAAGGTCCTACAAAACCCTACACCCAATCAGTGTGGAAGGCAAATGGCATCCTCGTCGATCCACAGACACATAAGCTCCGCCGGACGAGGACTCACTCGGACATAGGAGACGGGGAAGATGCCGATTCGGGAGCTCTTCTGTCCCTCGTACCAGTTGGAGTCGATCTTGCGACGAATCCGCACCGTGTCACCCCGAGTCAGACTCAGTTCACTGCGGGAGGGAATAGTGTCAGACACTGTACTCGATGTCGGACTGTGTACGTTGCAACAGAAATCGTACGTGGGAATACAGTTACAGAGACCATTTTCTTTCTATGCACCGTATTACCACTTACAAACATGTATGTAGTTGTACCAACCAACACTCTCAAAGACTATCTTTGTTAGTCTTTGGTTAGTCTTAGCTGGTTGGTCTTAGTTAGTCTTTGGTTTGTTCTCTTTGGAAAGCCTTTGTCCGGAATCCGTAAAGTCTCCAGGCTGCCGAGTTTGCTTCCAGCCACTCTTTTCACCTCGTTCTGGGGTTATAAGTATAAGGTTTCAGATTTTGGGCCATTAACCTTTCAGCTCAAAATTCGTGCAGCACCGCAGAAATCAGCGTTAGAGAGAGAGTAAACGTCCGGTTTTCCCGGTTGTTCTGTGCCATGATTTCGACCACTGCCGTGGCAGTCAGCGTTTGTTTGTTCTCGCTGATTGTTCCGGGCCCGGAATCCCTGCAGTAAGTGTTAGGGCCTGTTCTCACCGGTTCTTTTGTGCCCGAAATTCCTACAGTTGACGTTAAAGTATGTTCTCACCGGCTGTTTTGTGCCCGGAATTCGTGCATTTGTTCTCACCGGTTATTTTGTGCCCGGAATTCGTGCAGTCAGCGTTAGAGTCTGTTCTCACCGGTTGTTTTGTGCCCGGAATTCGTGCATTTGTTCTCACCGGTTGTTATGTGCCCGGAATTCCTGCAGTTAACGTTAAAGTATGTTCTCATCGGTTGTTTTGTGCCCGGAATTCGAGCATTTGTTCTCACCGGTTGTTATGTGCCCGGAATTCCTGCAGTTAACGTTAAAGTATGTTCTCATCGGTTGTTTTGTGCCCGGAATTCGTGCATTTGTTCTCACCGGTTGTTTTGTGCCCGGAATTCGTGCAGCGCCGTGGCAGTCAGCGTCGGTGCCGAGGAGTCTGCCACGTCGTCAAACAACCTCTCGTAGCGGTCCAGCGGTATTGGCGACTTCTGACTGGGTCTGGGAACAGAAAGGCGGTCAGATCACAGGCGGGTAAATCAGCTGGTGAACCTGAGACTTGGTTCGGGTGCTTTTTGATGAGCTGGAGAAAGTATTAGTGTGACGTCGCAAGCTCCTAGCTTAATGGAAATGGGAGAGTGGGTCGGAGATTGTTTTATTTGAAGCCCCTTTGGACAATTAGCCAAGGGCTAGCGGCGTAATGCGCAAAAACGTCATCGAGTGGTAAACCAAAGCCCCTGATGGACCCATCAGAGCCGACAACAGCTCGGACAGAAAGTAGCGTTTTCATATCAGTAATAAGCTTCAGTACAGCTTTAGCTGGTCAAAATATCCCCATCATATGATGCAAAAATATTTTAATGTTTGTTTAGTCTTTGTAGCTGAAGAACAAAACTGGCTTAATCTATTTTGGTATGAATACATTTATGTTTGAACATATAAACCGTGGTTTTCTGGGTTTAAACTTAGCCACCAGAATACGTTTCCGCAATGAATTGCTATGTGCCGCACAGTTGAGCAGACACACGTTGGCCTGGCTATAAGCCATGTGCACCCTTTACCCCTGTCACTCACGTGAAGTTATCACCATGTCTTCTGCTCAGGATATCCTCCCTCTGCTTCTCCTCCTTCTTTCTCCTCGCCTCCTGGTACACCCTGCGCATGTTGTCCTCCTGACGCTGCTGCAGTTCTTGGTCGGAGAGGGGCTCGCGTTCCTCCCAGCGCACGGGCGACCGGTAGTGAATGTTCACCGCCGCCTCTTGGTAGCGAGACGCGGCGACTGCCGGCCGCACACCGGTCCAATTGGCGCATTTGCGGGCTCAAACCAGAAGACTGTATGGTAGTGGCTAAACTCAAAGCGATACATTTGCACACGGAAATGCTGAGGCCAGGCAGGAAGATAACACGGTTCCCAGAAGCAACAGGCAATGCTTATATTCTTTTTCATATGACAGCTAAAAAAAAAATCCAGAGAATGGGACGATGAATCGGAATGCTGGGCACTGGACAGTGATAATGGACGCTGTCGGAATGCACCCAGGGGACTAAGAAGGGACTAAGAAGTCATGACTCTTAATGCTAGAATAGGGCACTATTCCCTCCTCCTAATGTTTCACCCCTAAATATGCTATGAAGGAAAAACAACGCAAATTTGTAAATAATACATCAGTTTTCTTCCCCAAGGCCCAGTGCGAGCAGAACTATCATGAGTAGGGGAAAACATCGCTGAACAATCAAATGATGGAGTTCGGAAATGACTTATCCACCGTCAACAGTTTTTTTCTACTTAAGCAATGTCACCCTCCAAACCCCTTTCATTCACCAGAATACCGCCCCCCGCAAACTCGAGTCTTCTTCTTCTTAAAATTAGGTTTCAGGGTGTTTCAGGGACGTAGAATCCAGCTCTCGCACCTATAAATATTGCAGCACTGGTTTTGGATATACTGCCTGCGGCAATTTGCGAAGTTCATTCAATAATCATTTTTTGTACGGCCCATAACCCCAGTGGGGTAAAAGATATCGAAGACAAATATTGCGCGTCTCACTAACGTTGAAACCCCAGAACCATTCCAAACGTTATATTCTAGAAAGTTTTGACCCCGTGACCTCGTGCCCTAATTGTCAAAGAGTGACCGTGACCCGTAGAGCAGTGAAACTGATATTTTCAGTCTGAAGGCAATCTTAGGCTCTGCTATTATTTTCAGATAATAAAAAGAAACTGGCTTCGAGATGCCTACAGCATTTCTACTTGTCTAAAGTCTGCAGTCCGTGTCACTTTAGAGAAAAGTTCTCAGTGACCTACAATTTAATAACGGTAGAGAGCTCTGCCGTTATTAAATTGTAGGTTTCAAAGCTATTTGAAATGGGAGCCGGCACGATGCTCGCAAAGTAAAGCAATAACTGGAGCCTTTCTTTCTAGTTTCCCCATTTCTGAGCATACTAATCTAAACGGTACGGTCACAATATAATATCGCGCACAGTGGAAAGTTTGGGGAATAAAAAATAGAGTTTTTATATGAATTGCGGCAAAGGAAAGGGTTGCACGCAAGCAGCTCAAACCAGTGAAAATAAAATTAGTCAGCGAGCTGTCTCAATTAGTCAAGTCACAAAAAATACATGCAAAACACCAAATAATAACTAAGGCCCAGCGAATTGAACACTAACAGTGCGCTTGACAAAAAACACATACAAACGTACAGGATGCAAAGTAACACATAAGCAGTTGCGATCTAAAAACAAAACAAAAATGCAACAATATCACTGCAAGGTCACAGCAAGCGGCTCGAGTGTTAGTTATGCCATGGCTCACAAAATATCTACAGATGTTAACCCAGCTGAGTAGAATGTAAAAGTTAGTGGGACTTGAGTCGGGGCATCACTCTTGCGAAACATACCAAGGCCAGTCCCACACATATATTACACTTTGGGTGGGAAATCTAAAAAGGTGGTGTTTTGAAGAAAACTGGAGCGAAATCTAGCGATTTGGGAGAGCTTTGTCAAATACAAATGACAGGCTTCCCTTGAAACCGGTAGTGGAGGAAGCCAAAAACTTGCTGGTTTTCTTTCTATTTAGTCCCAAATTTTACCGGTAGTAGACAGATCAGTATCGTCAGAATGAGAATCGGCACCCCACATCTCTCCACGCTGACTCTAATGGCATCATCGGCTCTATACGAAACGGAGCAGAGGTGGCATAAAATATCACCGCCAACTTCATCGCAAACAGTGACTTTAGAGATGAGCGAAATGACATTTATGAGGCATTGTAACGCGTCTACAACATTGCAATATCAATTCAAATCCACTGCATTCCCTTCAACAAAGAAGCGAGTAAGAACAGGATTCCTATTTCTACCAGTGACGCTGACATTTCAAACAACAAAGAAAGAAGTGCTCCTGACAGACATATGAGCTGGATGGAAAATCCTCAACGATGTATGTGGCACAAATATGAACACGTGACCTCCCCTACCTGCGGTTGCCATCTTGCAGCGATGCATTAGAATGGGGATATCACCTTTCGAATAATGAAGTAAGCAGAACCAAACACGTGCCTTCAATGTACGCGGGATCTTATAACTTGGAGAGTAGGCTGGTTATAAAATCTTGATTGCGCTGGGAGAGCCCCGACTGTGAGTTCCTTGCTCCGTAGAGACTAACTGGACTTGTTACATATCGTGGAAAAGACTAACCAGTTTTAGTCCACTTAACGTTGCAATATCCAATCAGGACACAGAAAACCAATATAGACAAAGGCGGATTTGACCGAGAAATATTGACGGACGGCCGATGGCTCTGTGGTGTCGCTTTTCAAAATAAAGTTCCCGTGTAACAAAAAATATTCTCCTACTGGAAACAGAATAACCAGCTGCCTTTGGACAATGATCCCTGCAGAGCTTTAATGCTGGAAAGCTCCTCTGTTACAGTCCGTGAACTTGGTTGTGCATCCCATTAGGCTGGAAGAAACACTATCTGTGAAGACTCTGCAATGCAAGATAGAAAGCTGCCTGTCGCGTTGATGCATTACATATGTACCAGATCCTCAACAGCGACTCGCGCTTATGCTCCTATACACGATATCCAATAAGTCACCTTAACAATACTCCTTTCTTTGGATGGGTTATCCAACGTCGTTTACCGTTTTCTATCTAGCGTAGTTCTCAAGATCTTGAGGAGGGGGGCGGGAACCCCCGTCAAAGCGAAGTTGGTTAAGACACCCGTCAATGCGCGTGTTAAACTATGAGGTCCCATTCCTATGTTGGTGAAGCGGCAATTCACAGCTCCGTCCCACTCTGTGGATTAAAATGAGAAGTCATGGTGGAATATTCCGTCCAAACATTTGTTTTTGGACACCCATGGTGGAAGTGTAGACTTTACACCAAATCTGTACCGTACATGCACCAGTGACAGGGGCATTTACCTCCATTTTCAGGGCTCTTGTATTACTTTTTTGCCCTGGATAAAACACTTAACTTCAGCGTTATTTGTGGTAGTGTTAAGACGCCACTCTTTCATTCATTTATGAAGTGTATTTTGGAACATCCGACAAATAACAACACAAAACTCTTCTCTCTGACCTGTGTCTTCAACCGTAACTACCTACTGGGGCGAAAAGAAGAAAACCAATTTACCAACAAATTGCAAAATGATGGGCGTTTGTGCGTTTGTTGGAGGGGAATAACCGAAAATGCAGAAACGTGCGAAGTTTTTTTACGATAATTACCTGCTTAGATTCCGGAATATTTGATTTATGCTTGGCATGCCCAGAATTGCCAGAACAACATTGCTTTAATTTTGCTAAAAACTATGAACTGTTTTTCTCTTGAAGTTATGCAATGTCCATTTTGAATTATCAGATCAGAGCAAACTAGCAGGACTACATATGTCTTGAATATCTCTCTTGCGCTTATCTAGCAAGACAAAGGCATTAGCAACGAAAAAATTCTGGTAAATGACGAAGCAATCAGGACAAAACCGTGTTTTCCTGGTAATCTTCTCACCAGCGGGGACAGTAAAACAACTAGGTACCGTAGCTGAAAACAAATCCGAATGAGTCAATGCCAATAAAGTATCGTATCTGGAAAACAAATCCAAATGAGTCAATGCATCATGTTGCACCCGGAACTTACCCTCACCACACGAACGATGCGCTCCATCTGGTCTGTGACAGCAGGGGCAGGGGTTGCGTCTCGGAGCCGGCCGCGGAAGCGAACCAGTGATAGCCCCAGGCGGCGGCAGCGGAGGATCCCTCCTTAACCTGGCGCGCGGTAGCGACTTCGTCTCCGCACCAGGAACGTACCGGCCCACAGGACGGTGTATGGTCCAGTCTAGCTCTGGGGCGGCCACCCACGCGCTGTTGAAGTCGGAGCACTCCGACAGGGGAACAGGAGTGGAGGCCACCACTGACATGGACCGAGCACTGGCGTTGGTGTGGGTGGAGAAGCTGCTGACCGGTCGGAACTCCTCCCTCAGACCCGGTTGTCGTTCCTGCTGTCTCAGCTCAGGACGCGGCAGGTGTGTGGCTGACGATGTTGTCGCTGAAGCTGCTGGAGGATTTGGCCGCGCTGGTCGGTGACCATTAGCACCGTTGGTGGTCTGACGATCCGACTGACGAGGAGCACCGTTCTGGCGGTCTGCCAACCTCGAAGTCTGTCTCCAGACCCGTGAGTATCCCTCCGAGTCACCCAGCTCAGGGCTGGAGGTGAACATCTGTCCGATCAGCGATACTTCTGGCGTCGGCCTCAGCGACTTCGGGCGCGTGTTTTGCTGGCCGACGACGGGGGCGACAGCAGCACGAACAGTGCGGACTCGATGCGGACCGCTGATGGTTGGTCTTCCAGTGGCGCCATCAGTTCTGGTTGAAGTGGAAGCATCAGCAGTCTGTACCTGCGCCTCCACAATAAGCGGGCCACCATCAGGAGCTGCGCCATTCCTGTAGTTTGTGACCCCATCTAAGCCTGCGAATCCACCCGAAGATGTCGCCCCACCACTTTCACCGACTTGACTGAAGGCAGAAGCTTCAGTTGTTCCTTCGCTGACATCTGAAGTGCGAGCATTGCCTGTACTACCATTATCAATAATAGCACCTGCCCCTCCGCTATCTTCTGCGACTGCATCCCCATCATTTCCTATGGTCTGGGCAGAGTCTACTGAAGCCACTTTGTCCGGAACTGAATTAAACCCGACCACAGACTCAGTTTTTACAGTTGCGTCGTCTCGTCGTTTTGAGCGCCAACCTCGATGCCGCCACCTACGCTTAAGACTGCTAAAGCCAGACATCAGGAACTTCTTAACGGATTTTCGTCTCTTACTACCCGCCGGCGCATGTTTACACTTGACGTCCGGCAAGCTGACAGTATCGCCGAGGTCTCTAGGCGTTGGAACAGGCTTCTTCTTGCTCTCCACCTCCCAGTTAAGAGCCGGCGGCGCACTTGACCGGTGAACCGTTTCTCTGGCAGCTCTTCGAGTTTCTGGAGAACTCTCTCTACCAACGAAATCTCCAGATTGCGCCGGATTGATTTCGTCTTCCCGGAGGTGTACTGATGAAACAGTATGCTGCGGAATGTAGCCTGAGGATGCCGGATGCTCCTCGTCCTTTGCAGCATGATGTCTCTGCTGTCGCAAACGGGAGTTACTTGGCAAAGAGCGAAACCCGTCTTCGATGAGAAGCTCACGGGAGCGCGGCGGCTTCTGAACTTGGTTGGGGAGATGAGGAGACAGCCACGCGTCTTTCGAGACAGCGCGAGGAGGAGGTACTATTTCTCTGGGTCGAGTTAGAAAAGACGAAGGAGACAATGTCCGGGGCTGTGCAGCAGGAGCCTTGTTCACAGGACGTGCAATTCGGTCCTCTCGAAGCTGACGCAGTTTCTCAGACCTGTGTACCAAGTGTTGACGATCATCTGACATCCTGTCTCGCGATGCTAGAGCATACGACATCACAATCGGTGGGACAGTATCCACCACGGTGGAGTGCAGATCTTCTGAGCGAGGACGCCTGGGTGGCAGGGTGGCCGATGACCGCTGTGTCACCGCCAACTGTCGGCTGGCAGCCTCCCTCGTTGAACTGCCGAATCGGGAAGCCAGCGAACGCACAGGCACTGGTGGCTGCTGATGTCGAAGAGGAAGCACAAACTCCCGCGGTTCTTTCACCTTTCTTAGGTCCGACACATCGATCGAAAACCCACCATCTTGATGGTTAGTCGATTCACTTCGTACGCTTGGAATATCATCCTCTTTTCTCCGCAGCTGGTTCTGCAGCTGTTCGCGAAGACGGCTGACTTGCGTGCGGGAGAGTGACGAAGTGTTCGATGATTCGCGAGAGTGCGAGTGGGGCTGTGATCTCGACCTAGGAAAATCCGAGAACATCTTCTTCAGATCTTCTACAGACCTTCCTCGCAGCTTCAGCCCCACATCGCCCGTCCACCTCCTGTCCTGGCGACCTCTCTGCTCAAGAGCTGCGTCATAGTGGCGGTACACCCTCAGCATTTCTAGAAGGGTTTGTATATAACCTCGTGCCTTTTGACGATTCTCAGTCCCCGAAGGTACACCAGTCACCACCAAACGCTGAAGACTTGTGAAGTGCGGCTTCAACTGTTGAAAGTGGTTGGAGGCTCGGCTGAGACGAAGGAGCTGCAAGAGAGCTGGCTGGTACTGATGCGATTCCTCAGCCAGAGGAGAAAGAAGAATCTCACGCAACGCAAGGAGATCCGCAGGATCAGAAGAGGGTGGCGGCGAAGAACAGACTGATGGGTCCCGCGACAGAGGAGGAGGAGGAGGCTGGAGTGGCCTCGCCCACCGATCCAGAGACCCGTAGTAGCTGCCTGTGCTTATTCTACTTACTGGTTGAGGTTGGGCAAACCGCCTGTACACACTACTCCCTGCAGAAGCTTCACGCTCGGATGGAACTTGACTGTCACGACTGGGTGTATGGCCATCGTTTCCGACATGAACTTCTTCTTTGTGCTCTTCTGACTCAGTAGTAACAATTTCCTGCTCTTGCACAAGCTCATCTTGAGCCTTCTTCTCAGGTAAGTCCATGCCGTTACTCTTAGCACTCGTCAGATGAGCGCTGATGGAGGACCCCGACTTTATAGTGCGTTCAGGAGATGTCTCCCGGCCGTCAGGTACTAGTGAGCTTGCCGTAGACCTTGTTGGAGAGCTGTGAGATCCAGAGCTAACGTATCCCGTCTCTTCGCTTCCCGATGTGATCTGACTTATATCGTGGCCACCGGGACTATTTGTGAGCTCCGAGTGTTCGGAGGGAAGAGGGTTTGGTTCGCCATTATGAGCAGGTGCTTCAAGAACGCTAAGGCTCTGCACAACTGCTTCGTTGTTGGTATCAGTGGCGTTGGTGCTCACGAAAAGTTCCAAGGGTTCTCCGCGAGGCATATTTTGACCTTCAAGGATATTGGTTTCCGAAATATCTGTTTTCAGGCTGTCTTCATTCACCGATCCACTCTGGGTAACTGGAATATTACAATGTTTAAGACCCGGCTCAGCTTTCACAACTGTTGAATCATCCTTAATTCCGTTAACCAAGTTCTGTGAACTTTGTTCCGAATCATGATCCCGTTTGCTCTTGCGTGGTTTCTCTTCAATCGAAACCTTTTTCTCTCCAGATTTGCTGGTTTTCTTGGAGGCGGCATTACGGCCAGCAGGGGCGACTGCTCCTTTACCCGCTAACTTGGCTAAACTACTTGGTGGCTTGAAAGCCTGTGCCGAGCTGTGCTTTTTCCCTTGTGACGCACGTCGGCACGGAGTTTCATTCATTTTGGCCGATCCTGCGGTAGCCGAGGTGGCAGACCGTTTGCGATATGACGATGGAAGAGATCCAGTGGAAGGAGAGGTGACCCTGGTACTCGGAGAGGTGACCCTGGTACTTGGAGAGGTCACCCGACTTCCAGACGGCGTTGGTCTTGCATTTGGCGAAGTGACTCTTGACGCTGGCGAAGTCACTCTAGAGCCTGGCGATGACACCCTGAAGCTGGGAGAACTAAGACGCGTGGTCGAGGAGGTCATCCTCTGGATGTGGGCCATGATGGCAGCCGAATGCCGCGGCGTTCCCACCGCAACAAAACTCTGCGACTTGCGCAGAGGCGAAGGTCGAGTCCTGCGACACTCCACTGGGGCTGAAGACTTCCTGATGCTGCTGGATAGGGATGGTGGACGAACCAAGGTTTTGGACTGAAGTTGGGGATTGTTCCAGCCGGCCTCACGCAACTTTCTCTGCTCCTCAGAAAGCTCTGACTTGGAAACTTTCCTTAACTCTGAAACTGGAGTGGGTTTCGACTCCTGCCCCTTCGGCATTTTACTAGATAACTTTTGGATTCTCTGTTTCGGAGGTGATTCCTTTCTTCCCGCTAGCAGCCCTGCTTGGGCTGATTTTGCGCGTTCTTGGCACCCATTTTCGGCGCCCTCTTTTGCCTCGTTCTCGACATCCTCCAGTAAGATCAAACTGGTAGGTTCTGACCGGGGCTCGGCTGACGATGATTGGTCTCGCAAAATAAAGTTACTTCCAGTGACAATACGCCTTCCAGCGATTCTCTCCCTCTCCCTAGTAGCGCGAGGCAGCGTGGAGACGGATATAGCTTCTTCTGGAGAATCAGCGGGCTCACTTTCCTTCGGCATGCGTCGCAGTGACCCTTTGCGCTCAATCGTGCCGACGTACGAGACAGCACTCTCTCCAGCGCGTCGAAGCAAACGCTCTCTCCTTTCAGCCATTGTACAGTCATCACCGCAGTCTGCTTTAGACTGGGAGCTGCCCATTTCATTCTCTGTTTCTTGTGTTACCACTCCATCTGTCTTCTGACTGGCAACAGTGTAGCTCCTATCGGGCGATTCAGGAAGCTCTAGTTCGGCAATGTCCGAGACACGGCGCAGCTGAGCCAGAGCGGGGGTCCAGCGCGACTCCAGCCTTCGAGGTGGCGAAGGCGGGGTGTCACTGGATCGCTCCTCCATGTTCGCAGCCCCGACACTCAGCTCATCCATACTGAAGACAGAACCAGCGCGATCGTTTGTACACCTTTTCGAGAACAGAGAAAGCCCACCGGCCTCACTCGTAAGTGACGTGTGCAGGGAATGGCTGCACCAAAAGTCCGGTTCAAAGTCGGGTCTGTAGTCTGTCTTTAGGTCAGTCAGACTTGTCGAGGTGTGGGAACCTAATGCCGTCTTTCCTCGGTCAGCGTCTGTCTGACGGAGGCGAGGCCAGGGTTCGTAGTCAACTTCAGCAGTGCCGAGCTCGGACAATGACGTCAGAGCAGTGACGTCACTCGCAGTATTTCTAGTGCTGCCACCTGTGAGAGAGGCCAGTGGCATGGAGACATGGCTGCATGGTATCTTTTGGTTGCAAGGTAGCATTTGCGTGGTAGCAGCATCCAGAGCACGTGTTCTAGATAAGCGATGTGACGCCCGGTCTCAGCAGAAATCAGAAAACAAGTCAGAGAAGTTTGAGGCGGGCGTTCCGCAAGCAACAAGAGAGGTTCTAGTTGAAGAAGTTCTGTATTTTCAGCCAGAAAGCACCAACGGACAGGAATCCCGTATCCACGAAGTCAAAATCGGAAGTCATTTCCAAAGGACGCTACAACCAGCCTTCACCCAGTTGCAATCATAGTTCATCGCTCTGTGCTCATCTTATTATTCAGTTGTTTCATTTATCAGTCTCATTATCCATTCGGTGCAGTGCGAACAACAGGCGGATTTCGGATCAGAGTGGGGTGGAGCGCCTATCCAATGTTCCCACTGGATCCTTCAATCGTGCGAAATGCAGAAGCTGTGAGGAGGTAAGACTGATAAAAAATCAAAGACGATGCAAGCACCTGAGCCCTCATCCTCGTCGAAAGACCATGCTTTTTCGTTCTCTGTGGATGGTTCCATCCTATCCTCGCATGCCCCGGAGAATTCCTGTCATTATGAATCGGTACACAATGGTGGTGATATATTGCGCCTGAATTATTATCGCTGCCGAAGATAGTACGGTACAGAGAAAGAGTCAGAAGAGATGTGGAGCCGTCCATAGAACAGCGGGCGGATTGACCATATATTACCGGCTGCCTACCTTGATCCGATGGCGAGGCAGATATAGATGTGCAGATTTCCATGCTTTAGTTTTACACGACTCATATAAAACCCGATCATGCAGAAAAAAACTTGTGTTTACCGATTACCAGAAAATCATGCATAAGTCCAGTGGCGGATACAAAAAGAGCTAAGGGGCTCAAACCACTTCCCCCGAAATGTCAGTGCCCATACCAAATGCATAGCCGGAGGCTGATCCGAGGTGATGGCGGAGGAGGCTCGAAAGCCCTCCTAGCCCACCCCGAAATGAACTCTAGCCCACCCCGAAATGAACTCTAGCCCACCCCGAAATGAACTCTAGCCCACCCCGAAATGAACTCTAGCCCACCCCGAAATGAACTCTAGCCCACCCCGAAATGAATTCTATCCCACCCCGAAATGAATTCTACCCACCCCGAAATGAACTCTAGCCCACCCCGAAATGAACTCTAGCCCACCCCGAAATGAGCTCCTGGATCCGCCACTGCACAAACCCTGGACTGGGTGCAACCCCAGTGACGTCATTCGCAGCAGAATGTCCAATAGCAGGTCTAAAGCCAAGTCCTAGCTAAATATTTACAGGCTACACTGGAACATCTCCATGACCATGCAGTGCATCATGCAGTTAGAACAGGCCGACAAAAGGGAAGTTACACACAATCACTACATCACTACAAACGACGCAAACTAGAAAGCCAGTAATGAGACGTCGATTCAGTGAGAAGAAGAAACGTAAATAGAAGACAAAGGGCGAACATAAAATGTGGAATGAGAAACATTACCTTGCTACGTTCAGCAGAATTGAATTGAAATCTCTGAGACAAGTGAAACATATGTACGTTGCTCGAGTTTTTATATACATTTGTTACCGAAGAGAACAGAAATTGGTGCTTTCACACGATTGTATTACCTAGATTGACAAAGCGAGGCAAAAAACAAAAAAATCATAAAATACAACAAATATTTAAGAATCTACCATACTTCACATAAAACTGGCAACATTCTTTTACTGCAACGCAGTCACGATATCTGTATATGAAAGACAATTTTGATAATAGATTGACTTACCAAACGAGATACATTGAGTGGGGTAACTTAAAATTATATTACAATCGTTTGCAGACAACATACCGATTATATGCTTAGTTTATATAATATTATTATTTCCTATGCTTATATGCTTATATTATACCATAGACTTACTTTTGGGTTTTTCTGGCGCCGGCTTCCTCAGTCCAGTGAGGGGCACGTCCCCTCCGCGCTGGATCTGATTGTAGTACAACTTCTGCTCGTTAGATGTCAGGTCCGGCGGCGCGGCTCGGTGGTAGACGAGAGTCGAGTCGGAATCGTACCCTTCTAGAGCCCTGTACAGGTGAGGAGCGGAAACAGTCAGTCACGTGAATGGGAGAGGAATAAGGCGCTTCTCCCATGCGCCCAGATGCCTCGGAGATAACTCATGGCTGAAATCCTACCGCTAGCCTGTACGTATGCGTCGGAATGAGGAGAGGGCAGGGACACGGTCCCCAGCCTCATGATAATTCCCGATTTTAGCCAAATTGTGAAGAAGTCAAACAATTTTGTAGCCATCCAATGCCGAAGGAAACAGTGAGTCCGAATTCGACGAATATTGGTACTGGAGGGGATAATTACTTGTCAGCATGTTGAAGATTAAGTGGCCTCTTCACTTTTTTGATGGTGGCAATACTTCAAGCCTGCATATTTATGGTCTTTTACAACATTTGTCTGCCATCCACAACACTTGGATTCATTAACACCTTGAGACAAGACAGCACGTTCTATCTGGTTCCCTTTGCTGTTGTATGCAATAAGCAACCCTCTCGCACCATTCAACAATTTTCATAAATCCCGCTAAGCTTTGGCGAGGAATGGCTATAGCTATGTAAGGAACAACGAAAGAAGTAAAGCATTAATGATAAAAGGTCCTGATGCGATCCAAAATCGTATGCACTTTCACGTGACGATGCTTCCAATCATTGGTGGGCCCAGGATTTTCGGTACTTTGCTCAGGGGGTGTTATTTGGGTCCGAAGAGGACGCTATTTGAACTTGGTGAGGGCACCAATCCTAAAGTTTAACCAATCAGGGGAAGGACCCAAAATCAAATAGAAGCCCCAATAATTGCATCCGCATAAGGGTGCAGAAAGGTGAATCACGACGTTGTAGGAATGAGCCACGGCAGTTTCAGGAGGGGGCGCAGCGTGGGAACGCTAAGTGCTTGATCGGGAAAGGGGTTGCTCCCCTTGGTTCCAGCTTGCTTCCGATATGACATGCATTTTATAAAATATCTGACATGCCTGAAGCTCCAATTGTCGCGTCCATCCCTGCATCCATACATATTTAAATGCAGGAAATACCAATGCTTATAGTGAATCATTCATGGCAAGAGCTTTTGAAAAGAACTACAAATTACTAGGAGGACCAGCCAGGTACATGCTCAAAGGGCAAGCGCATTAGCATGATCCAAACTTTCACCAAGCTCTCCAAAACTAGGCAGTGATCTGTTCAGGTCCATTCACGGGGTAATGCGGAGGAGAAATGACCGAATAGAGAAAAATCTCTAACTGAATGCTACCAAATACAGGGAAACCTCTGACTGAATGCTACGCTAGTATAAGAGGCAACAATTTGCATCAAACATGCCGATAGAGCTATCTAGCAGACAAAATGCAACTATAATCTCGACTGTCTGCTTTCTAATATAGGAATATAAGCCATAGCGGCCTTAGAAAAGAACTGAATAGGTGCTGAGAGCAGAAGGAATACATACTTTTTCATGTATTTGAAAACTTCTGATTTTGTGTTTTGTGGTTTGACATTTCTCTCGGTCGCTTCCTCTTGCTGTGCGGACACACTAAAGGCACACAATATGGAAATCATGAGCGAAGAAATTAGCTTCGCTCTTGGCCTATTTATCGTATATCATATGTATATGACATTGGGCTAAGCCACATATACAAAATGCATTAACACTACAATGGTGACAACTGAAAGTTTTGATTAAGCAATGATCTACCTCCCTATCTCAATCACTTTCAAATATTGCTTGCTTTAAGAAAAATAACCATAATTCTAGTATTTCACGAATTATTTTTGCCTCAAACCTAGGAAGGATGGAACGCTCCTCCCTCGCAAAATCACAACTTCTTTAGAGGAAGGTATTCGGGCTGCTTTACAGCTCTAAGGTTTATAGTTCTAATCACTACAACAACTATAGACATTTCGACTAATGTAATCATCGCTCATGAAAATGTCCTACTGAGGGAAATCGCAAAAGCTTAGTTAAGAGGTTTCAAGTCTTCACTGAATCTTTTTATTCCTAGCCTATAGAGCTGTAGAGAAGGTTATTGTTCAGTCCTGAGGTTCTAGAAGGTAGAGTTCATATTTTCAGGAAACTATTGGATTCCAGACATACCTCGGAGTGAATGAATCCTGAAGTGGCGCAGGGTGGTTGTAGCCCGCCTGTGAAGGAAAACGTCACTAAATTTCTGCTGCAAATGACCTTTCTACGTACCAAAGACGACGCTTGGAAAAGCGAATCACACTTACAGTTAGCTTCATTTCTCTTCTCCCAATGTTTCCAAAAATATGATCACGGCCACCGACAGAAATACAGCTATTATAGCACTATGAAAAAATAGGCATGATAGAAACCTTCAGGAAGCGCAATCGCTACTAGTAAACCCCACGGGGCTAATCAAAACGCCCCACAAATGGAGCCAGCGATTATAAAATGACCGAGGGGGAAAGGAATCTTCCATAAAAATCAACGCATAATATATCATTACTGGATTTTACTCTATGAGCTGCGATAGAGACTTTAAAGACTTAATTTGGTGATACTTGCTTACATGCAACACCTCATCACACACACACCCCTCGAAGGGCTGGCATAAATCGCACCTGACTCGGTACGCATTTCTACCATTTTGTTCCTCATTACAGAAATAAGCGCGTGATACCAGTCAGCAAACTCAAAGATAAAGCAAAAGAGTAACAAAATGAAAAAATGCAAATGCAAACATCACGAGACAAAAATAAAGCCGGAGCACTCGGTGAGAAAGGAACACACATAAAAAACAAAATAAGAGACCGTCCATCAATTACGTAACGCAGATTGCTATTGTTGACCCCCTACCCCATGTGACGATTTGTGACGCCCCTGTGTAACGCTTGATACCGCTATGGCTGGTTTCCCCCAACATTTGGCATGACGTAGTTTAAGGACGGTCCCTAACAGGCGTAAGCGATGCATTTTCTAAATCACATTTTTCTGAGGAAGAGAGCGAGAGCGAAAGAGAGAGAGAGAGAGAGAGAGAGAGAGAGAGAGAGAGAGAGAGAGAGAGAGAGAGAGAGAGAGAGAGAGAGAGAGAGAGAGAGAGAATGACACTATCATGGCTCAAGGTTATATTCTCCAACAGTCGAAACAGCATCATTGTTTTCTTAATCGGAATATGTTCACGCCTTTCATAACAAATCTAAGTTTGGGGCCATAAGGGTCTGTTGCAAAACCTAGAGGTCCCGAAACCAATGGGCACGCGATTGCTGTTTTGCGCACGGTGTTAATTTGCTATTGAAAATATGTATTTAGTTGGAATCGGGAACCGGATGGTTTAAATTGGGTGGTAAAAATAAAAGGAATTTGCTTAGAATGAGACCAGATGATATTATGAAATTGGATTTCACAATAAGCGCTCAGCAAAGAGCACAACAGTCATTATCGGACGGAAAACAGGTCTTCCGAAATCCGGACTAGAAGGGGATTGGTCCCCAGTGGCGGAAAATCCGAGAGGCAGGAACCAAAACCGGTCCCCAGTAGCAACAGAATGCTCTCGGTGTTAAATCGCAAATACTTTTCATACTTTCAAATACCTCTGAAAAACATTTTCGAGGGTCACTAATGTGAATTGTCAGCAATTTCATACATACTACCCCAATCTTTCCAAGATTCGCCACAAAGTTATCAAGCCTTCCAACACCGCCAGACAAGACCCATGCAACACAAAAAGGGAAACAATCCCTTGCAAAAAACGGTAGTATCAAAATGAGTGAAAAAGGAAACCTTGAAAAATATTGTGCGCACGATTGGTAGAAGCACAACAAGTACAAGCATTTCAGTACACCGCGCATCAGGATTCACGACACAAGCGGAAACAAAACAGAAAAAATCACTCCAACGCGGCGCCGTGATTCGACAGATTTTACCTTCGGACCGGTTCGGTCAAGCACTTCCTCCTAGACGATGGAAAACAACACCGGATTAAACGGAAGCACAGTGTCATACATCGTAGCTGTTTTGAAAACTCATCAATATTTAAATGATTCATCAGTTAATCAGACGCTGTTTTGATGAATTTGGAAGACCGGCGTCATTCATTACTAGTGAAATGTACCAGCACTATCAAAACGCTGGGTAGTATTACAAAACAACATGCTCTCATGTTTCTAATTACGAATGAGTTGGAAATTTGTTTTGAATACTCTGGCGTAAACAACAAAATTGGTTGCAAGACAGACGAGGATAATACCATCAGAACTCCACACATCATAAGAAAGTACGCGTCTGGTTCTGTGCAGATTCAGATCCTGCTCATTTACAAAGCTTTGAACATAAGCATGGCGGAAGACATACTCTGAATTACCACTACTCTCCGAGCTGATATGCAGGTCTTCTAAAATGGAGGTCTTCCTAGGAAATAGCACACAATAAATCCAAACCATTATTATCAAAGTTACATTGAAAGGCAATTGTCTCTCCTTGCTCTGCAGTTTTCTGACCCTGGTTTCAGCACCAAGAATATTCTGATCCGGGTACAACTAATGCACTCACACTGCGGGCGGCGCGGATTGGTCGCTTCGGTTGAATATGGGCGTGGTCATCCAGAAACTAATGACGTCACCACCGAGTGTCAGCAATCGGTCAATAAATGAACGCTAACACGAATGCATGAATTGTAAAATGGAAATGAGGTGCTCTTAAGAATAAAGTTAAGGTTTGATAAAATTCACATCTATTGATAACACTGGAAAGTCGTAGAACTAAAAATACAACAACATACACCATGCGTAAGCTGTGGATCACAATGGTTGTTTTTTACAATTGAACATAACACGAATATGACTCTAACACATTTTCCTCTAGAAATTCTGCAGTTTAAAAAAGTGTCTCATATCCAACATCGATATCAAAGCAGAAGTACAAAATCATTTCAATAATATCACACCTTCTGCGGCGTAAAATCACTTCAAGAGAACAGAACATCGATGAGAAGCGCAAAATATCCGAGAGTTCACTCCAGGGTTGTGTCATAAAACAGCCAGTCATCTGTGGCCATATCTTGTGTCCGGGAGCGACAGAACAGTTAGTAAGCGTGCCCTGAGCGCGGAATATTTAGCAAATAAAACACAGTAGGCTTGGCTTCAGAGGGCACATGTTGATAAAGCAGGAATGTATTCGAAAAATCAACTGTCATTGTTGAGAATACAGCGACGAAGATTTAAATTGTCAGCTATTACGAAACCATGCATCGATGAGCCCCTTGGCAGCGAAAGCGAGAACTTAACATAAGTCTCGCAAAGAACAAGCAGGCTCCACCAGTGGCGTAAACAAACTAAACAGGATCCAAAAACAGCCGGCATAAAAATAACAGGGGCGAACGAAACACGGCGATATATGATGACGTCACAAATTATCATACCTTGTCGAAATAGCCCATGACTTCAGCCCAGTACTGCCAGAACACGTGACACTCAGTCGCTCACTTCCCATTAGTTCAGAGCACGAACCACGTGACGAAGACACGGAGCGGAACAGAACAAGCACGTGACACTGTTGTTAACTGCAGTTTAGAGGGTCTCTTGATTTCAAAAGTTGTCTCTGTTGCAGTAACTGTAAAAAACCATCAGCTGATTTTTACGCTCCAGTTAATTCTACATGACGGTGGGGAGCTTCAAGGTGCTTTTTTGTGCCGCAGTCAATTCTGGACGATGCTTACAGCGTTTGTCTTTTATCTGGCAGCTCACGACAAGTGTGCAGCTTTTGCCGACAGAGATACAGCATTAGCGATAATGCACTGTGGCGGGAAAAATTCGCGCCAGACGGGCTGCAGATGTAAGCCGGCCAACCATTAGAACCAGTGGCGGGAGCAATCAGAGGGTGTCTAAAACGGGAGCTGGTAATTACGTGATTAATTCGGGTTGAGAAAAATCATAGAACCCACTCCTCATTCTGTCGTAAACGGGTCTAAAAAAATCATTCTTACAAGCATTCGTTACCACCTGTGTGATCAACAGTCGACAACCCGAAACTGGCATAGCAGTTACAAACAGGACACCTTTGTAACCACGCCGGACACTTGCCGTTTTTAAGCCAATTTACCAGTTTTCGCTTAATTTGACGACACATTGTCAGGCATGCAAATTATGCTGAATTATACCGTAGTAACCGAGCTGGGATCTACCGTTAACTCGGCAGTACTGACCTTAGAGGCTTCGTGTTCGGCCAGGGAGGATTTCCCCGGGGTATAGTCCTCGATCCTCCCCGGGTGTCCTCTGTACCGCTCGGCTGCGTTGCGCGACTGAAGACTGCGGGGCAAAGGTCAGCAGAGGTCACAATTATCGGGACCGGTCCAGACCCGCTGTTGAAAAACTGAGTGTTGTGGTGCCGGGCGTTTGGACGGCAAATACTCAGGATAAACGACGTAAGATAATGTAAGAAGTTAGTCATACTTGTCATGGTCAGTTACTACTCAATAATAGCGCATTTTTTACATTTCTTTGCGTCATTTACCTTGAAAATTTTCGAATACCTGTAGGTATTTTCTGACAATAACATATGACACCAAAAGGTCTCATTTTTTTGTTTGTTGCGAGAGGGTCAGAACCATACCCTCAGTATTCGAATCGTTCCAGCCACCTAGTCCCTCCCCCGTACTGTTCAGATTCTCCCGTAACATTTACATTAAATCCACCATATTGAATGGAATCGGAACATTTGTGTCCCGTCCCACGCCCCAGTTCCGTCCCAGCAGACCCACTCTGGCGACGCACCGCGTTCCCGCCAGCTTTTTCCGATGAGGGATAACCATCAATAGCTATTTCTCGATGTAAAGGCAGGATAGGGAGGTTGGTCAGCGTGCTTATAAACCAAAATAGGAATATAAAACTAAGGTCAAGTCTGTACAGTTTGGGGATTTTCAAACTGCAGAAGGGAAACCCGTACTTTAGTGCTAAGCAAACCTCGCAGATTGGTAAAAGGCGAAATCCGCGTGAAAGGATCAAATGAAAAGAAGTCATTCCCTTGATATCACACAGACAAAGGAAATTCAAATTCTAGGCATGATTCCGTTTCACTCAAAATAAACTTTTTTATCAATTTCGGAAATATACTCATTCATTTCTATTGCTTACTATACAATGAAGTTTCGAAATGCTCGTTAGCCATTTTCAGAGCTGTAATTAACTTCATTTTCTCAATTCTATTAAGGGAAGATCACTTTTCAATTGAAACCGCATAACTACACGTCACTATTTTGTTGAGTTTAGCTAAAGCTTATAAATATATTATTTTAGTCATGGCCCCCCACAAGTTCTTGGCCAGATATTAAAGACACTAATCCGCAAGGCTGCCAGCTGGCAGGAAAATCCAGGTTTCCTGACGTTTCTGACCTTAAACTGGGGTCAATGTCGTCGTCGTAAGTGAGGTCAGGCTCACTGCAGTAGCCCCCCAGGCCGTACGAGGAGCGAGCTGAAAATCACGGTCAACATCAGTGATATAAAAACCTACGCGACACATGGGCTCTGTGCAGCCACTGATGCGACAAATACAGTTTAAACTATGTTTAGGCGATACCACCGAGCAAAAGTGTCTTGTGGGCCTCATAATACAGAACGTGACTGCAAAGCTTATAGCGAGAATTGAAACTTTGTTGCCAAAAACATTTTGAAAGGTTGGGCATGCTATTTACGACTCCGTTTGGCATTTACTCGCATTGAGTCCATATGCAAATAAGAAATAATTTCACATGTGTTTGTATTGGGACGTCTCGCTCAAGAAACATAAGCAAACACGTCAAACAAGCTGTCATTTCCAATAATGCACGCCTATGTATATAAGACAAGGCAACGGTAAAAATTTTACCAGTGTAAAAACTCAACCCCAAAAATATAAGATTCCACCCGTACTTTTTTATGCACCTGTTCGACCCCCTCGGAGAGTATGAGAGACGGGTAACTTACGCTGCGGCTGCCGGTGAAGGTTGTCGTACACTCTTCTGTACCAGTCCTGCTGATTCTCTCCTTTGACAGTCTGCAAACACAGATATTTCGCCATTTCGACAGGCAGATATGTCACATATTTGACAAGGAACGAGCGTACTATTGGTTTCATTAAACGTGTTCAGTGGAATCGATAAACGCGGAATTATTTCAAGCTAAGAGACACCGACCCCCAGCCAAGACAAACAACGTTCGGAGTGGTGTTGCGAGGGTAAAACAGTCAAGCAGAGCGTCCAAATGAGGTGTTTCGATTCGTCAGAAGTGACAAAATCATTGGCAAGGCTACGATAAACTGAGTTAAAGTGAGCACTTCATCTGGACTACTCCCGGACTATTGGTTTGGCGACCACTCCCGGTCCGTCCTAGCATGTGAGCATCCAGTCAGGTCGGTCGATCAGAGAAGGGGGGGGAATCAGGTCAGGTCGGTCAATCAGAACAGTGGACCAGATCAGATCGGTGGATCAGAACGAGGGGATAACAGATCAGGTAGGTTGATCAGAACGGGGAGGAGATCAGGTCAGGTCGGTCGGCCAGAGCGGAAAATCAGGTCAGGTCGATCAGAACGGAAAGATTAAGTCAGACTGGTCGATCAGAAAGACTCGACAGTAACCAGGCCCACTCAGAGAGAATCTCCCATTGACAATTTGCCATCAAAGCTGTGGTTGGGGTGAGACGTTCGAATGGCGTTAAATCTCACCTCCTGGATCGTACTCAGTCGGACCGGACCAAATTGATGCCCGTGACTGAACCTCTAATGCGAATAGAAAAACATAGGCATGCTAATTGAAAATGGCTCAAACCGTGAGAATAATTGGTTCAATTTTACATCCAGATCATTTTTTATTATTATAAATTTTGTTCAAGTTGTTCCCAGTACGGTTGTTGGAGTCGAAGTCTCAATAAAATCATCAAGGGACTTGTCACGGAGACCCCGACCCCACCACCCGAACGGGCAACTCCCACAATGAAGGGTTAATTTAGAAGCCAAAGTTTAACGTCCCACAAAGCACAGGGACGGCCGCCCCGCTCAGGTCACCCTCTCACCAGTCGGTTGCCAGCCGACCTGTACGTCGGGTAAACTATTCAGCGCCGGAGCGTCTCAGGGGAACCGATCCCAAGCCTGGACATGCACAGCCACTGCATGTTTCTGAGCAGCGGGCCGGAGCCCAGCGCTCTACTAACTGAGCTACCGGGGCATGGAATGTGAATTTAGCTAATGTGGAATGGAATGGAATGACATGAAATGTGTAGGATATGATAAGCCACCAACAGCCTGATGTGTGGCTTTGTATTTTTATTCGATTTATGTATGAGTATGAGGGACTTTGTATATTGCCTTCCATGTAGTCAGTACTCGGAACTGAGCTCGCTTATAGCCGTTGCAATTGATAACAGGCATTGTACATGAATCAGCCCGTTCGATCAACTTACACTGCGGAGCGACAACGGCATGCCACTCTTGAGAGTTGGACCGACCCCCTCTACCTCCTTCACAGGAGGAGGACGCAACTGACGCGGATGATTTCCTGCCAACAGTCGTCTGCTGTGATCACAGAGTTCGAGAAATAGAATGATTTGCCCAATGTGTGTGGTCGATTGAAAAGTTAGCTTAGCTTTGTAACATGAGAAGATGATTAAGGCTTCTTTAAGTATGCTCACAGAAGAAGACCATTTACAAAGAACTGAATAACACCCAGTACGTAATTCTTATTTTGGGCCTGATCTCGATTTTTTATACTTGTAAAGGGAGATCTATTCTTCTATACTGCCCTGGAATCATTTCAAGAGACGTAGAACACAGAACTCTAGAAATCCTTACCAACGTCTCCGTCACTACTATATTTCCCACAATCTCTCGCGTGATTCCGGCCACCCACTTTCACCACAATCCCTGCCTTCTTCTCCTTTCTTCCACCACCACTCCCACATTCCTCTCGACCTCAACTCACGCGGGTGTCCACGGCTGGGGTAGACTCCCGGCTCCAGAGGCAGGTACTGAGCGCCTCGGGGCAGGTGACCCCTCCTGGCCTCCCTCAGGAGAGTAACAGTAGCACTCTCTGGTCGGGGAAGAGACGAGGAGCGTAGCGGGACGGACGAGAGCCGCTCGGGAACCTCGGGAGCGCGCCACGCAAAAGACTCGGAGGGCGGAGGAGGCGGCGCCGGGGGCTCAGAAGACTCCTTCTGAGAGGATCATCATCATCATCATCATCATCATCATCATCATCATCATCATCATCATCATCATCATCATCATCATCATCATCATCATCATCATCATCATCATCATTGTCATCGTCGTCTTCACCAATATCTAATATCTAGCACAGTAACGCAGATCCGCCCGTCAAATATCTTTGCTTGCCTCGCTTCCTTTTCGTCACAACCACTAACTTGAAGTATTTGCTATTTATGTAAATGCAATAAGAACCACCGGTTACTGCCTTGAACTAGCGACTCTCTAGAAAAATTAACCAAAGTTTTCAGAACAAATATCCCCGCCATCGTATTTTGCGGTAATAGTTGTAACCGGTTGCACTACATATGTTGGCATCACCAGCATAGTGTAAAATCAGGTCTAAGATACCTTTTTGCGCTCTAGACTGCTGCTGTCGTAGTTGATGGGCCGGAACTGTTTCCTCCCCGAAGTCGGACTCGCTGCAACGTCACGTGTGGGTGCGACAAAAGGCGTAGGGACACACTCAGCAAAAACACACTCATGGTTTTCATACAAATGTACGCTGAACGCTAAACATTGGACAGCATGACCAGCGAGCGTTGTCAAAATGCCAAAATAATACGAATATAGTCGGTGAGGCAACCTACCATGGTGTGGACAATACGACCCAAGCAAAAGATCAGCGGTGTTCTTACTGAATCAATTTGTATCACCCTGGCAGCCCTGCCAGCTGAGCCTGAGGTCGTACCTGCGCTAACTTAGCACCATCTCTACTATAAGTAAGTATCCATCATCCATAGAAACGTGGCTATGAGTCGATTACTACCCAACACGCTCATGTTGCAAGTTGCAACATGTATAAATAACTGAAAAATACTGAAACCGTCACGGTATCGCTGGATTGTATCCCCTTTGGACGTTATATAATTAACCGCAGTCTGCAGTGGCCAAATATAGTCGTCATGCTGTTTTTCGCTCTCCTTGACAAACCTCCGGCCACGATGTAAGAACTGGGGACCGGGAAGCAGTCTCTCTCTCTCTCTCTCTCTCTCTCTCTCTCTCTCTCTCTCTCTCTCTCTCTCTCCCCCCCTCCTCTCTCTTCCCTCTCTCTCTCTGCTGTCTGCCCTCTCCCCTCTCTCTCTCCCTCCCTCTCTCTCTCTCTCGTCTCTCTCCCCCCTCCCTCCCTCCCTCCCCTCTCTCTCTCTCCTCTCTCTCCCCTCCCTCCCTCCCTCCCCCCTCCCTCCCCCCTCCCTCCCCCTCCCTCCCTCCCTCCCTCCCTCCCCCCTCCCTCCCTCCCTCCCTCCCTCTCTCTCTCTCTCTCTCTCTCTCTCTCTCTCTCTCTCTCTCTCTCCAACTTCACAGCTGAGGAGCCGCCAGCCGTTAATATTGCCAACCATAAATCAAAACTCCCCTGACTTGAACATATTTCCAATACACCTGACTTCTGTTTTCACATCAGTACGTACACTTTGGCGTCCAGACTGGCTCCTTGATGTCCAGCGGGGTGTCGTCCACCTTCTCCTTATTTTCCGCTGTCTTCACCTCAGGCGCTTCAGGCGCTTGTCCCGGCTGCCACACTCCTGAAGATGACAGCAGGTCAATGTACAGGTCACGGCTCAGGTCAAGGTCACAGGCAGCTCAGCTGACTTCTGTTACCAAGCGTAGTAGCAGGAGTTGAACCGATTTCTGAATCGTGTTGGCAGAGTATCAGCAGTACACTCAAAGTTTGCCCACGGGTACCTACAAAGCGTATACAATTACGACCATTTGGCCTCTTAGTGAGAGCGCAACAAACTCTTCAGAAGGTCAGATCTCGCGCCGGAAGCCGCGCTTCTGGAACTTCAAAGGCGGCTTAAAAAATCAAAGCAGTCATAAAACCCGGCATACAAAAGCGCAGCACAGACAACAACATGTCACTGAAGAATAATTGCGAAGACGGAAATGTTGCTGGGATGGTTCAATGGGTTGCTATGGTACATCACACGGAAATCTTATGGCTCTGGCATATGTACAGCTTTCAAAAGGCACTTAGAAGAAAAAGAAAAGGTTTAAAAGCAGAGGAAACCACAGCCGACACACAGGTCGATGAGATGCATGGTTTTACATATATTGAACCAGAATTTGGGAACCAGTCTGGCACATATACCTTCGTTGGGGTGGTTCTCATATCGATAAACTTGTTATATAAGTTCATTTTACCGATTAATTTATTTGAAAACAAATTCACTGTCAGTGTTGCTGTCATTACAAAGCAAAACAAGCCGACTTGTAATTTCTGCAAGCTATTATACAAGGATTATAAATCTAAACTGCCAATGCCTGAAAACAATTTATAGCGTTTCTCTCCATCGCCTTAGTAATCTCGACTAAAATTGAGGACCTGCCTTCTATCAAAGCCAGGTTAGATCAACAAATTGAGCTCTGGGTTCAAAACCGTGGGGATTGGCACTGTATGAAAACTGTAGATCGTGCAAAAATGAGCGGAAAAATGGACGTTAATTCGTTCGTTAAACCACCAAAAAGAGAAGAATGGCTTCTTCTAACCTGTTCTCGTCGGTGAAAAAAGAAGCAATACACCTTTTCCAACGCAGTTTACTCATTCAAAAGATCTGCTTCGTCTGGTTTTATAACGGCCCGGAATACGAAAGAAGACATATGGAATACGGCTTAAAAACACCACACGGCATGGAAAAAGCGAAAACGAATGCAGAATGTACAACAGAAATACAGAAAATAAAGAAAAAACATTTAAAATTTGCACTATTTACAGGCCAGAATCAAAGCTTCAATACATAGTGAACACACTAAGTGTCTTAGCAACAAAGATGCATAAGCCCTGAAACATATGCGGCCATTTTTATGCAAATATCAACGCAAAACGCAGGAAATTTCGGGCGGCAAACAAAGCAAAAATGTTGTTTAAGACACAGGAAAAGACGGCGTTTTCCTCCTGGTCTGGTAGAGGTAAGCAGTGCTGGTGTGGAAACAATACAGCAGACTCCACAGGTGCTTGTGATATCCAGTAACAACACATAACCAAAGCCACAGCCACTACCTCACCCCGGGTGGTTAGTGTGTCTTCTATTGAAGACATAAGGTTCTGGTCAGCTATTGGCGATTTCAGCGGCGACGCTGACAAGAGGGAACATACATCAGTGATTCCTTGAGACACCACCTCTGCGAAGAAGATGAAGAAGCATGCTGTGCAGTACAGCTCAGCTAAATTGATGCAAGGGAGGCTACTTTCAGCAGGTAAATAACGTGGAATGGCTTTTACACCAAATGTAGTTTCAGTTACAAACAATATTAATCGGCGGATTTCCCTTATAATGATTATTTGTTTTCAATCTGAAGAGTCGTTTTGTTAACCCAAAAGCCTATAAAATTGTAATTTTCCAGAACCAGCGTCCGGAAAGATTTGTGTTTTCGATTTTAAAAACAGCATTTATGATCTAGAGTTGTATTTTAAAAAAAAACAGTACCTCAATATAACGCAGCAAATACTATAGATAGGCGCTAAGAAAGATCACACATCCAAAGCCGCTCCTTACCCAAGTCGTACTTGCGATTGAGAGCGTTATCTATCTCCTTGAGAAGTGGACTCGTCTCAGCTTCCATAAATGACGTCACAGATTCGTGCATGCCCGCCAGCTCTGCACAAAAGTGACGTCACAAAACCCCGTGCAACACACGTGCAGGGTACCACAGCTGTACTGAAAGTGGTGGAATTTGTGATAAGGGCGAATCAACAGAATCACGGAGGTTAAATCAATTTTAAAAGTTAATTGATTAATATATGTAAATGATCAAACAACAGAGATGAGGGACCACCAAAACACGTATTAGGAGAGGCAATGCAGCTAGTTATGGGGTAAAATAATAAACAAAGTGTAAAAAAACCTTCGAGAAAAAATAAACTCGCAGCTAAAAGCACATGGTATTAACACACTGGGAACACTTAATAGTGCTACATGGGAAGGACACTGATACTCTTAAACAGAAATTTCGAAGCCAAAAGCCACGGGAGGGACAAAACAAAACTTACGGTGCAACTAAACCATAAGCCTCAAGCAGAACAGCCACCGCAAACCCAAAGGCATCACACCACCGCTGTCCCCTTCACCACGAATGCCAAAAGCTCACTCTGTGCGGGACCCACACCGGGACTGTATTTACGCCGATATACTAGTTTCAGATTTTCTGGATTTGTGTACATACCGAAAATACCTGAATAGTGATGTCCGTTTAAAAATGACCCTCAGTTATGCATGAATTTTGCACTGCAATCTAGATACAAACATCTTGACCTAAGAACCGACTTAGAATACAGCCCAGGCCTTACAGCTTTGTGCCAGTGACATGAGGAACGACGAAACTTTACCAAACATTGTCAAAGTTTTATCATAACCATCCAAATTTGAGAGCATGATTTTGAAACGATACGATTTTGTCGTCATTCCCCTCTCCCAACCCGCATTGGAAAGGGGGAGAGGTGAGCGGGGGTCATTGTTAATAAACACAAACACCCGTGATTCATTACATTTATTTGTACCTTTTCGACGAAGGGACGGGCTCCTGCTGAGCGACTTTGGACTGAGCGGTGGCAAGGGTGATGACGTCACGGCGGCGTGTGACGTCACCTCGGCTGTTGATGACGTGATTCCGGCTCGGGTGTCACCAACAGGACGAGAAATATCCCCTGAAGCAGGCAAAATGGGGAGGTTAAAATCGTGCCAACCGTCAACAGCAGCGAACGCAGTCAACGGACTATTTTCCTGGTGCTTTAAGGCACGCAGCAAGTTCACAGTGCGATGAAAAAGACGTTGCAGATGAAAAATCGCGGTTCGAATCTTCAGCTCTTTCACTTCAAGTACAGATTGTTATTAGCTAAGATTACTGTCGATTTTCTTGCGACAGTGCAATCAATAGGTAGCAAGAAGTAGTATAAATGTTTATTTGTCAATCCATGCTAGGTAATGACCTAGCTGCCGTGGTGGACGATACCAAAACCTTTCTAGTTTCGCTTCCACTTGATCTCATGCGCTTCCGCAGACACACTGTCCGGGAATACCGCGGGTAGATGTGCAGCTCAAACTCTAATTGTCAGTGGACCTCGGATTCACGTATTTTCATCCCTGTCATTGATAAAACCTTCGGCAAGGCCCGCTGGGTCGAGCCCACCAAGAGGCAGTGGCGGATCCAAGGGGGCAAAAAGGCATTTGCCCCCCAAACGGAAAACTCGGGGCAAAGCTATGTTTTGCCCCCCAAAGTGATCGACCTCCTTTTTGCCGACTCCTTTTTAGTTTCTAAGCAAGATTTTGGTGCATCAATTCTCAACTTCAAACAGAACCAGTTATGTTCAGTGTAAATATTGGGCCTTGGACTGGAAAAAGTATCTTGAGCCCATATTTTTAATCCCGTGAAGCTTTGTATGCTTTTCGCCTCAAATACCCAAAATTCTACCGGCAAGTGATATTGTAGTGGAGCTTTCACGGCGTGATTTTTTTTTGCTTTTCGACTTTGGTTTGCCCCTCCCAAACCGACCGGCTAGATCCGCCACTGCCAAGCGGTAGGATTTGGCGTTCAGCCTAGTTCGTCGCACTGTCCCTTTCGTTGCCACATAACCTCAAGTTGGGACGACGGTAAGCCCCAAGTAAAAACCCTTCGGAAAAGCTGGTGTTGATTTAGATCCATTCACAAAAGCGAACAAATATTTAAGTCATGTTTAGATCCAGTGTCTCATCTGGGAATTATAAGCTTGTCTGACATCCATGTTGTCCAGACACCTTCTTTGTACTTCTTTGAAGTAAAATGCTAGCCATGCCGCAACGTTGATACCAACCCGGGGAATTCTGAATGCTCTTGTTTTCTTGGACCGCGAATTGATGCATTTTCATCTACCCGGTCTTGGAACCGAATGCATGCCCAAGATGCTTGTCCCATTCATTGGATTTAGTATAATCAAATATACCCCTGCACATGCGTGAAACCAGTGGCGGATGCGGGACTCATTGGGGGGGGCTAGAAGACTCGAGCCTCCCCCGCCATTGCCTTGGAGCAGTTGCCTCCGTCTGTGCATGAACTATAGACACTCTGATATTTCGGGGGAAGGGTCTTGATCCTCCTAGTCCTCTCGTATCCACCACTGCACGAAACCCCCTTAATTACAATGCCTAAGCACGCCTATTGAATCATATCATGCAATATAAATATAGGTTTGGGAGCATAGTATGGTTACTTGAATTCTTCCCGGCTCTCCTGTAAGAAATCTATTCACTCTGCAATTGCACAATCGAATTATATTGGAAATCCTCCCCCTCCCCTTTTTGAGTTGCTGCTGCCACCTCTGTAAAATATTATATGAAAATATAGATTAACTATCATCTGAAACATCACTCATAATATTCACAAATTCTCATTGCTATCAACATTGCTACAGACGGCTTTGCTGTGCGAAGAACGCATGGTAAGCGACAGTACTCGGTTTGCGAATGAATCTTCCATAAACACTGGCCGATAGCCCCGCCCCTGGCAAAGGTATATCTTATCATTTTTAAAAGCGCTGTCAAATTTAGCTTAAGGAAAAGTCAGAAAGCCCAAAAGCCTATCGCGAACCGTCTTGGAGATATCTCGGGGAAGCATGAAAAGTTGCCAATTCCCCCCTCCCGAAGAGGAATAGGGTTAATACCAGCAACACCGCACTTTTTATGCTTATGGCTGGAACTCGAACTCATGTGGCGTCAGCTGCCTACAAAAAAGCAAACAGGACCGGGTCATGTTCTGGACCTGTCCCATAACTTTGGAGAACGGTCCCCTGGTTCACTGGTTCACGACTTAGTCGGACAGTCTCCCAACCTCCTCGCCCTAACGATTCCATGAGTCCACCACTGCCAACTGAGAAACCTCCCGGTATCGCAGCGTGACAAGAAAATTCTCCACCTCCTTCCGGCGGGAGGCCGACAGCTATTGAGCACGTGCCCATTCAAACCCAGCTGTTTTTGCTCTTCGGAACGGCCCGGCATCATGGCGGACGCTTTGTAAGCAGGATGGAAAAACGAGGCTCTGTTTATCATGCGCTAGCTATAAAAACAGTTCAGCCCGACAGTGCCCGGCAACAGTGGATATTGGGCCAGGCGAGCACGTGCTGATCAAAACGTAGCCACTCCTGCTCAGGAGAAATTTCAGTCTGCTAAAGATAATGATGCTAAAATTTGACTCGATGAATGATACTGATGGTCGCTGCTGATGATAAAAGAACGAATCTAAGAATAAACTTAAAAGACAGCTCGCTCGAATGGATGTTAGCAGTTTCAGAAAAGAAAAGGACAGGCAGCCAAACATTTCCGTTTATTTTTCATTCTGGTTAGAAAAGCGATCGAAAGCCTGTCATCACTTACCTGTTCATTCAAACGTATTGGATTTACCATAGACAAAGCAGTGACGTCAACATATCCTAGTTTCCAAATCATTCAGCGCATATTTCTGTAGTGCATGATGCTGAGCTTTGCAATTCCATGTGTCACATTTTAACACCTATTTACCAAGACTATCTTACGAAGCTTTTTCTACATGTCGCTTTAGCTTTGCAAGAAATATATTCAGATTGTTGGCATAGAACGAAAATTAACATTTTTCCCTTTTCCGCTCTTTAGTTTTATTGTAATTTTCACGGCTACCATTTTGAAAGTCGTGGACCGGGGTGCAAAGCCCACCAACTCACCGACCTGGGATCGCGACAGACATTGAACACTGAAGACATGAAGTACGACAGAGCAGACCTATATAACATTAGAAACGATTTGATCGATCAAATAGCAGAAAAACTCCCAGAGAAGCTCCAAAGAAAATCACATTTTTTTAAATTAAATTTTGTCCAAGCTGCTGCAAGTTCAGTTTTTGGAGTCGGAGTCTCACTCCCACAATGAAGCGTTAATTAAGAAGTCAAAGGTTTACGTCCCACAAAACACAGGGACGGCCACCCCGCTCACCATCTTACCAGTTAGTTGCCAGCCGACCTACGTCAGGTAAATATTGTGCGCGTGAGCATCTCCGGGGAACCGATCCCAAGCCCGTGCATGCGCTGCCAGTGCATGTTTCTGAGCAGCGGGCTGGAGCCCAACGCTCCACCAACTGAGCTACCGGGGCGGTTACACACTCACACTTACAGGGTGATTACCGTGATTAATTCAAATAGCCAGCGCAACCTTACTGTTTCACTTGCATTCCAGGACGAGGCATAGGACATTGGATAAAGAAGCTGCCTAAGAAATTTCACCCGTTTTCCCCCACCCTAATCACGGTACACAGAGCTGCCACAACTTCCTTCGATCCTGCCTTCCAAATTTCGACTCATACGACGAAGCTGAAAATAAAACAAAAATATATGTGGCTTAAAGGTATCAGAATGGGAACCGATTGCATGTTTAGCAGCTCTGCGTCCCTGCTGGTCAGTCAGCCTTCCACAGAACAGTGGAAGACGGCTGCAGCAGTGTGCGACAGTCAAAAATTGCCGTATATGGGCGACAACATTTCTGATAACGGGAAGACACCAATTTGTCTTTACCATGAAACCATGATCATTGGTCACTTTATTTCTCAGTGGAATGCGCTGGCTCATTCATTCAGGGTAAATTGCTAGGAATTTTTTTAATCTCCCCGTGGAGGACCGCCAAGAGCCGGTTTGCATAATCGGTAGAACGCTGTGTTTAAACTGAAGGGTGTCGGGTCCTAAACCTGGGCGACTCAGATTTTCACCTTTCATCGGTGCTGATTTGCGGTGTTTGGCATTGTCTACAGGGCGGCTGTATCACGCATTAAGTGTGCCTAAGCTTCATTGCAAATTCGGGAATGTGATTGCCCAGTGGTTTCTTTCCGCTCTCGGGGGATGCATAAGAACCACCAAAATCAGTCAATAGTTAACCGTAGCATCACTTTCCTGCTCATGCCTTGCACTGTCCAGTTATCAAACCAACTCCATATCAGAGAGGAAATCATTCAGCGGTAAAAACACGCCGGTCCGGCGACCTCTGCATTGTTGCCGGACTGCTGTGCGTTGTTGCAGGAGCGCCGTGCACGCCGCAGAGTTGTCGGTCAATTTTCCACCCCGGTTTACGGACCGTAATCTGCGAAAACCAGCTCAATAAGACGCAAGTGGCGCTAAAGCGACGGATGGCACGGGGGCCAGCGGGGTGAGAGGAGGCGGCGCCCACCCGTGGTTACCTCTGCGAACTATACCATGCTCGGAAGGAAAAGGGACACCGCAGGAGAATAACGGCATGACGGTGCACCATTTGAAGTATATGGAGCATCAAGTAGCTGCGATTAGGATCGCGTACAATAACCTTCAGAATTAGGGCTGAAACAGCACGGTAACCCTTCAGTTCGGTCCGGCAGTCAAACGGGATATTTTCACGCGCACATGACTGTGCTGGTATTCCAAACATCGGAATGCGACATATCCAGCTGGCCTATTACAGTTAAGTGCAGGCTCGGTCGGTACCCACCTGTTCCACCCCCATCCCCACACCCCACCCCCATCGTCAGCTGTCCACCTGTTCCCCGCATACCTGCAACATACCCCGCTCACACTCCCCCTCCCCTCCACACAGGTCAGGCGGGCCCGTGGCGTTGGAGTTATGTTCAGTTTCGAGGGGGTTGGGGGAAAAGTTGGGGAAATAGGGCTGTAATGATAGTAATGTTTCAGACTTTTTTAAATCACTACTCCATTTTTGGGTTCCCTTTCACTTTACCAACTGTTTCCCTGTCGGGATTGTTTGCGGGGCGAAGCGGACTCCCCACATTGTTAGCGGACTCCCCACATTGCTCCTTGCTCAGGGAGTCTTCTGGGCCTTGAACCTGGGTCGGCCATGAAGAAAGCTAAGACGCAAACCACTATACCAGGGAGAGTAAAGCATGGTTAATGTCTGAAAGCGACGCTATGAGAAGGCAAGTAAAACCCGACAATTGATGCGGGGTAACAAATACCCATAATTTCACACGTCACGGGCAGTGGCAGATACAAGGGGGGCTAGAGGGGGCAAGCTACCCTCCCGCCCGAGATGTCCGAGTGCCTATAGTTAATACATAGGCGGAGGCTGATCCGAGGCAATAGCAGGAAAGGCTCGAGACCCCCTAGTCCCCTGAAATGAAGTCCTGGATTCGCCACTGGATCTCAAGTATTCAATGTATTGCCCGGTGTGTCCAAGGAAACCAACAAACGTAGGCCGTCGCTGGACCGACACAAAATGTACTAATAAACTTTGAAATGTATCAATGCATGGGCGAAAAAGAACAATACCCCGTGGTAAAACCCCGTATCTGACTTCGTCCGAATCGAATTGGGCTGGCGTGGCGAGAGATAAACACATCCGACATCTGCCCGAACAACCAGCCAACCGAAGTCCCCGCTCTGTGGGAGGCATCCATCCGTCTGTCCGTGGCCTCGCCTAATCCGGCGTTTGGCAGGTGGTCCGATGGGCCGGAAATGGGTACAGAGGGAGCACCCAGCCGGAATGGGCGAGCTCACTAACACACCCCAAATAACGCACATGAAGCAGCTAGCGCAGATCAACCGTTTCAGACCGCAGATGAAGCGCTTAGAGGCAGTGAGGAGCTAGCGCCGCGCTCTCATCAGCTATAAACATAAACAGATCGCAGGGTGAGGATCTGAAAACGGGCCGGGTCATTATTAGTCTGGCGCGGCGGCTGCGGAGCAGCCATTAAACATGTCTCGACAGTCGCTGGCGGCAGTCCAATAGCGACTCGCACGAGGAGAGAATGGATCTGAACGCAGTAGACCACACCGGATGTCGCATGAAATACGAATTATATGTTATTATTGCATGAGAAAAGCGGTCCTCACGCACGCTATTAAGCGTAATCAATTCCAATCTGCAATGAGAGGACAATGCATTTGAAGTTTCCCGAAGCGAACGATGGACGCTAGTTCATCGACAGAAGGTGTTGCAATATCAAACCATGCTCGGCATCCGATGCGTAATCGCACAACCTACCCCACCCTGCCAGCACCCCTCTGCGACGCCGCAGCCAACACCAACGTTTGGGCCTGATGAGTGCGAAGGTCACGCCTCGGGCTATAAATGTCACGCACGGGGGAGCGGCCACAGCACCCGGGGCGCGGTCGGAGAGGGGGAAGGCGCGAAGTTACAGACACGAGGCGAGTCGTTCGAGCGTGGCGGGACTAGGATCAGAGCTCAGCACTGAATACAGCTAAATGATGTCATGTTCTCAGGTGAATATGTTTGAGTCTGGCTCATACTCACACACATGATGTTTGTACACTGTAAACTAAACTGTGCTGAACAGATTGTACATTGTACAGTCTGTCTTATAAGTATCTTTTCATCCCTCGGGTTCTGAGCTGTCCAGTATAGGACGCTTGGGCGACCTGTGCTTAATCAATCATCATAACCATCATCGCTCGGGCCCCTTCAATCACCACCGACGTTTACTAGGAATGCAACTTGAAAACATGTCTTGTCCTGGACCCTTTAGCACCATATGATAGGTAAATACTTCTCAGACAGTCTGTAGCGTGTGAGTGTAACGCTGCAGCCAAATGTACCAAAATGTAGTGGCAGTCACACAGTCAAAATATATCAATGGTGTTCAAAACATAGAGCACCAGGCGGAATTTGATTGCTTTTGCTTTCGACAAAGAAGAAGTAGATAACAGAACGAAATAAAAAGTAGTAAACTTGCACGGATCTGTATCCATACATGATTGATGAGCGCACCTCGTGTTCAGGCAGTGTCTGGATGGCTTTAGAATGGGTAAGAACATAAGATTGTCTGCTAAAAACAAGAAGAGTCTTCCAAGGGTACTCTCACATTTTAGGGTTCAATTGTGTACACAATTTTCGTGTGCTGCATGTATGTCTGCGCATTGTGTTTGTGCGTTTGTGAGAAGGCAGTGTGAATGCAGCGTCAAGTAATAGGGGAGTGATGGGGGTAATTAGTCCAAACTGATTGTTGTACGCCACAGAGGTGTAATAAGCGATAATGGTTCTGGCTGAAAAAGATGGCATACATTTGTAACGTGCTTCACCAGTAAGCAGTCGGTTCGCCCGAAGATCATGTTTCAATGCTGGGTGCGTTTAAATGCTTCCCTTCTTGTGTACTTGCACCGTGAATATATGTGTGTGAACTGAAAATAGCTCGCCACCTCGGTATTTACCTGGAGCAAAAGTATGAAAAGCTATATACGATACAAGCCGAACGATCCGAGCAGTGTGATCCATCAGACATGGACAAGGACTCAGACTCACGCAGAGAGCCGACACCCGCGACACCACTCGCAGCTCGCGTGTGCACGTCCACCCGCGAACATTATTTTCGCGAACACCGACAGCGTTTCACAACTGGCGTCCCAACACGAACCGGCGGTACACATTTGACCAGTTTAGTGTTAGGTGGATAAAAACACTCACGGGTTTTACACGGCCGAAGCTTCATACACGCCCCCTCTTGCTTCTAAGACAGGTAATAATTCGGCCTTCGTTTTGTACACACGTTTTGTTCATTTGTGTGGAAAGTATTTTCTGGTATCTTATATAGTGTAAATTCATCCGCATGGTTGTAAGTTTTCTGCTTTATACGTTTTGCCCAGGGTAATAGAAAACGGGTAGCCCGAAGTTTGGTGCTGCCATATGAAAACTCCTCCAAAAGACGGACACTAGAAAAACATGTTGTACGCCGCATTTTTTCCATTGCGTGGCTCTCGCTTCTTTAGCTCGCGCCGTCTCGCCTGTGCTTGCTCGCTTGATGGTTGCTTCAGAGGGAGAGAGGTGGTTCCTGCATTTAATATCTATTTGTTGTTGTTGTTGAATTTCTTACACAAATTTTGCCGGGGTTCTCTCTGTTACACTGCTTTTCTGTTGAGAGCTCCCATTGACAGATACGTGTTACCTGTAATATGAGAAACGTTTATTCTGCAACCAAGGTAAGAAGCATTCGCCAACGAAAGGTGTGCTTCAAAATAGCCCAGAATCTGCTGGATTTCTACTATATATCATTTCAATTTGGTCAGCTCTCAGGTATGTTCTGAAGACTGACTGCAGGAGATTGTGGTGGACGCATAAAATTTTGGCAAATTTATTATATGAAAGTAAAGTATAAGTTAAAGTAGGATAAAATTATAAATATTGAAGTTAACGAATTTTGCTGTCACTTATGTTTCTGAACATTTCCTTAGAAGCTGGGTAAAATGTGCTCATTTCTGGCTCTATAACAAATGCATTTTCAGCATAGAAAGTGGGTTTATTAAGTTGCATGGTTTGTAATGCTTCCTGAGGAAGGTCGCTTGCGCTCACTTGTTTTTCCAGGTCTGTTTGCATTTTTTATTTTAATCTTTATTTCTGGTGGGTTTTCCCGGATGCATAAAGTCTGGCAATCATGTGGTACAAGTATCCGCTCTCTGGCCTTGTTTCGTAATATATCGCAAGATCCAGGAATAGCAAGAAATAACTAAATCTTCCCCTGAAACAATGCTAAAGGTATAAAAGTATATGATATTTAAACAGTTGGTTTTTCTTCCTAGCATGTTACCTGCCTCCTTCCTCCTCTATTGAGCCACATCAATCTGATCTTGATATCTTCTCTTGGGAACGAACAAACACCTTGTCAACACACAGACACTGCTTAATCCTATGCTGAGGAAAACACAATTGCACGGCATGATAAATCCAATGCACACAATCCACAGTACAAGAGGGAGCCACAATCACATACTGGAAAAAATGTGAAGCTTGCAAACATAAGTTTTGTTTCTTCCTGGAGCATTACCTGCCTCCCTTCTCGATTGATTCACATTAATCTGATCTTGATCTTTTCTTTTGGGAATATAATCACTTTTCCAACACACACACCTGCTTAATCATATGCTGAGAAAAACATAAAATGGCAAGACATGATAAAACCCAACAAATGATATCACTGCACCTGCAGCAGGCACATTGCGACTTAAGCCTAGGACATTTGTGGGCAAGGTCAGTGCACACAACCTGCAGTACAAGGGGGCCCACAATCACACCTGAAAAAAATAATGCAAAGCTTTCTCTGATCCTGATATTTTGTATCTGTGCTGTCTGCTTCTAGTTGATGAAATAATATTTTTACACCTCATTGTCTTTTTTGCAGTTGATTGTCTGCACTTGCCTTTAAAAGATCAGATTTTATTGGGGACATATCCATCAATTCAAGGCAAAGTTAGTTGGTTATTTTTTACTGTAAAAGCTATTAATGGTAGGATTGTATTTTCCCGAACTGCCTGATCGAATCACCTGCCTCATTTTGTTCACTGGTTGCCCCCATGCCCTGTAGGGGCATATTCTTTGTATGACCCTATTCCTTTAAGACCATAGGGATGTCCGTATGACCTGTAGATAGGTAAGTATTTTAGGAGTTTTCAAAGGCTGTCTTGAATTTATGGTGATCATCCATTCAAGACCAACCCGGGGACCACCTATTGCAACACAGAGCCCCACAAGGCAGCTGTCCGCCAGATGTGAAGCCAGGTACTAGAATATAGCTCAGTGGCCTTCGAGATGATGGTGGTTGGTCTTTCCACCCCAGAATACATAACGTCAAGATACGGACAGGGCAGAGCGGCGGCATTATCATCAAAGTATTCAGTGGTAACTTCCAACAGTGTTAAGGATTGGTGAAAATTTTATTTCATTCGGGAATGGTTTTGTGGAAAGTATTACTTGTCAGAGAAAAAAAAACCATGTCTTACGCTGCGTACATTTTCTAGTATGGCACACGGCGGAAAATTGATCATTGTCTAAAAGCCCACTGCGTAAGACTTCGTGCCTTGCCCAAGTATTATTTTCCCCTGCCAAAACCGGAAAAAGCTCAATCTTCCCCCAGGGACTTCACTAGCTCGTTGGCCTTCAGAGATGGGGTCAGATTAGATAGATGGGGTCAGACTAGCTCAATTGGCTCCAGATGGGTTCATATGGCCTTTGACCAGGTCAGGGGACCCCAAGTGAGCTCAATGGACAAGGAGCTCAATGGACCCCAAGTGAGCTCAATGGGCACCAGAATAGCTTCGCCCATACGATTATTGGCGACGATGAGGCATTAGCTGGGCGCGTATTAGGTGCCCATACTCTTCCCGGGTACCGTGAAACGCGACAGAATGCCCTAGCTGACCAAAAATAGTTATAAATTGTCTAAAAATAGTTACAGTCGCTACATGAGGTCTACTTGCATCTTGGTTCAACGGCGTATGACACTAAATTTCGAGCGCCACAGCCCAAAAGGTACACCACCTAGCGATCAAAGGGGCACTCTGGCATCGATGAGATCATGTGCTCCCTGTGCCCCTTTGGCTGCGCCCATGTGGGAGACCCCAAGTCTTGGGGCTTCTTACCCCACCTCCTCCCGCCATCTCCATCCGTGCTCGGAAGGCACTGCTTGGCGAGTATGTTGTTTTGCTCTGCGCTTAAATCTGCCCAGTAAACACGAAAAGGAAATATTCTGAAGAATAAAAGTTTCTATTAACATCGGCTTACAATAGCACGTAAAAATAATTAAGTTTAAAGACGTCTCTAAAAATATTTTTTTAAAGTCCTCCCACACAGTTTCGAACTCGCGACCTATTGCGTGGCAAGCAAGCGCTCTAAAAGTTGCGCTACTGTGACGCGTGCGCGGCGGCCCGCTCGGGGAGGGAGGGTCGATGGCGGCGCGACATCGTGTCAGTTTTTGCTCTCCTGTGGGAAGGTTTTTGTGGGCATTGTAAAACCGACTCCGGAACCCAAAAGGAAATTGATGACGTTTTTAGATGATATGCAATTTGTTTCTAAGACCACCCAAATTTGCAATCTGGAGCATACGCGGATCCAGGATTGCCGATCGGGGAGGGCACTGGGGGCGCCATCCGGACCAGGGGGCGCCACTTTTGACCGGCAAAACCTATCAGGTGGGCGCCAAATCCTATCGGTGGGCGCCGATTTTCGCATCGGGGGGTGGGTGGGAAGCGACATTTCAGGCGGGCACCATCGACCTTTCAGGGGGCACCGTGACCATTTCAGGGGGAGCCGAGGGTCGATCGGGGAGGGGGCACGTGCAGCCCTTTGCCCCCTGGATCCGCCTATGATCTGGAGACCTTCCAAAATGAACATTTTAACATGCAATGTCAATGGGACAGAGGAATTAACAAGCCTGTGCTGCCAACTAACTTCGATGGGGGCTGGTTTTGCCCATTTGTATGAATATATGTCACGCTACGCTGTAGTGTAAACCAATCCGTAAAGCTCAAGTCTACTGGGCTGTAGCAGATACAAAGGGGGTTTGGGGGACTCCAGCCCTTCCCCCCGAAATGTCAGATTGTCTATACTTAATGCATAGCTGGATACAGTCCTGAGGCAATGACGGGGAAACAGCCCCAATGTTGTTCTGGATCCGCCAATGCTACTGGGAATGGAAGATCACAGCATTAAAACTTCAGAAGAGGCACGTCCACTTTGATTGAACTGTCCTCACAAAAACAAGTGGTGCGTCTTTCCTGGACAGACAAAACTTTTAAATGCTCTTTAATAGCTAAATCGGCGCCGATCAATCTCGAGGTACTACTCCCTGTCACATACCTTGCCAATCAGCGACGGAAAAACGCATCGGGTTCGTGCGGCACAAACGAAATCATATAAAAATGCAACAGAAATCCAGCCATAGAGCCGAAACCGACAGCTATTCTACCTCAAGACTGTGCATTCAAGAACGGGAAGCCCCTAATTGAAACACAAACATTCCCACAAGAGAGAGAGAGAGAGAGAGAGAGAGAGAGAGAGAGAGAGAGAGAGAGAGAGAGAGAGAGAGAGAGAGAGAGAGAGAGAGAGAGAGAGAGAGAGAGAGAGAGAGAGAGAGAGAGAGAGAGAGAGAGAGAGAGAGACCAGTTCCTGGAATACACTTTTTTCTCAACGAGACTAAAAACAAATGAAAAAGAACACCAACCCAAGAGAGCATACTGTCCCCCAGAACCTCAAGGTCACACAGTTTCTTCAAGTCGCTGATCTGCAAGTGAGATCGAATTCAAAAGTGAGCTTTCAAATTCAAACTATCCGCAAGTGAGACCAGTTCCTGGAATACACTTTTCTCAACGAGAGCTAAAAACAAATGAAACAAGAACACCAACCCAAGAGAGCAAACTGTTCCCCTCAGAACCTGCAAGGTCACACAGTTTCTTCAAGTCGCTGATCTCTGCAAGTGAGATCGAATTCAATCATTTCCAAATCACGCATTTTCGGACAAATAAACAAACGGCGGGGGCGTTTGCTGAGGTGTCGGACCGGCCCTCTGGCAGGCGGGTGCGCTGCACTGGAAGGGGCACCTCACCATGGCCGGACCTCGGTGTTTACACTGGACGTTATCGAGTGGCGCCCGGGCCTGGACCCGATGCGTAGCACGGCTCGTCTCCTTAATGCCCTTCTGTTTTATAAGCAGAGGTGGAAAACGTGCCGCGTGTGACCTTGGGTTTGCCAGTTTGCAGCGGTTGAGTTGAAACAGAACGTTGCATCTTCATAGTGGGATTTTAACTGAGATGGCCAGATAGATACGGACATACCGGAAAACCCCGGGTTTGATATTTCCCTTGTCCAAAACTTACAATTTGCAGTGAAACGGTGTGTACTTACAGCAGGTATTGATACCATCGAGCTCAAACTTTCCAGCCTCGAGTTCTACGCAGCTGCCGCCGACCGTCAGTCCCCGGGGGCGGCAGGGTTTAATGGAAAACGACAGTGCGCTAAAAAAAGTGCAATTATGAGGCACGGGCTTGTTTTGTAAAATGTAGTTCTGACTAAAAGGAGAAATGAAATATGAACCAATATTTTTATTTCATAGGTCTACGCGAATAATAGCTGAAAGCCCATGAAGGTGTGATATTCCTTTAAAGGGATAACAAATGTGTGAAGAGCAATGACTGAGAGTCTACAAAATTATAAAAAACATATTGAACCAGAAGTGGTAAAAGTTTGGTTTGATTTAATTCTCACTAAAAATCAACGGATTCACACAAACCCCATCATTGTCATCACTGCTGGGACTCTTGGGTGCGGCAAAGCCTCAGGTCATTTTGCTAGTGGAAACCAGTCGCATTGATGGATAAAGTAATAAGTGGCAACTCTTCCTGCCCACAATTCGCAATAGCTGTGCATCCATTAATTTGTGTTATCAATAAATGAGAACTAACATAGTAATTCAATTGGTCTGAATGAAAAGTTACATACCTGCCATTAGTTTTGAGCAGAGTAATTTTCACAGCATTGCAAAAGGCAGATGTTTAGTGCATTTGAAACAAATCACGCGCAACAAAAACAACATCGAGGACAATTACATACCGCTACATATTCAAGAAGTGCAATGAAATTAAGCTAGAGATTTCATCGCTATCCAGAGGTTCTTGATAGAATGACACCGAAAAGAAGCCCCTGGGAGATCCAAAATCCAGCGGATATCAACCTACTCTCCTCACATCCGGGATATCTAGCAATGGTATAGGATTATTCATATAAAGACGTCATGTATAAAACTCAGAAGCATTGGAGCTTTACGACACTCCAACTGCTGAGGTCATATGGCGTCGCCAACTTTTACCATGCTGGAATGGTATTAGGGACCAGGAAGTCCTTACACAGTATCCCCGTCCCGGATTTGAACCCGTATCAGCGGCGTGAAAGCCAACGCGCTGCTCTAACACCGGACCTTACCATTGACGGGGTTGTTGTTCTGCACCATCTCTTGCCGATGACACGTCCTTCCGTTGTGGATGACGTTGGCGTTGGTTGTCTTACGACCGTTCTGCATCGCGTTCGTTTTGCTAGAGCTCCTCTCACGAGACCGTCGTAAAGAACTCTGAAGTTGACGAAGCATCATATTCGGCTTTTAAACTCTCACTCACTTCTCAACAGTCAGGTCTTCTATCCAGATCGCAACAACGTCCAAAACCAAACCGACAGAGACACTCGGCTTGTTTTCTTCTGATGTTCTTCAGCTTCTCTAGAGTGAGTACATCAGACGTCAGAGTGAGAGTGAGTACATCAGACGTCAGAGTGAGTGAGTATATCAGACGTCAGAGTTACACCCTCTGTAGCACACGGTCAGTCTCTGCCAGTCTAAGGTCTTCTGGATCTCCCCAACATCTGTGTGCTAGCACCGGAGACGCACGCCGCGGCCCCCGACTATTTTCGGGGCACCCGCACCGGTAGTCGTGTTCACGCACTCATTAACTCCGAGAACAACGCCGCTCTTTGCTCGGCGACGCCGGCAGCAACACTGCCTCTCTCCAACCGCCGCCGACCACAGCCCCGGCAACGAGGAAAATCGGCCCGAGCTTGTCGCACCGAGCTCTGTTCTTATGGCTGCGAGAGAGTCGTGTGGTCACTGAAATGGCACAGTGCTACTGAAACTTGATAAATATGCCTGCGTCTTGGATGCTCATTACCGTTCACTGTTTGTACGCAGCATCCAAGAGATTGGTCGGGTACCATTCCGCTGCCTCGCGTCACATTTTCACCTCTGCTATATTTTGCACAACCCCACTATGAACCCAAAATTTTCACCTCTAACATATACGCCTGTCTTTAAATCACCAACTCTGAAAACAGCAACGGAAACGGCTCGCATCCAACCTTTTCCCGTTTTCAGCCTCAATTCGACTCCCTTTCTCCGAAACGCATCTCCTCAGCACCGAGCACCACCTCGAGCTCTAGCTCCATGTCAATCATCACGTCACGTTACTCCCGGAGCCGCCTCCACCCCCGTCACGGCCCGATCCGCATCTGGAGCCGTCACCCATCCGACTTGTTTACGCCGAGAGAGCGACCGGCCTACCGACGCAACGCGCAGAGCTGCTGATCGCGACCGGCTGACAAGGCTGACAAACCACACCGCCAGCCAATCAGCGGCCGTTGACGCTGCTAACGGCTATGTGATTAGTCAGCTTCCGCTACCAGTTGCCAGGGGTGGTTCCCGGTAAGGGACGCTCTCGGTAAGTAAGTAGAGTAAGAACCAATGCTGGGAGATGAGGTCATTATTCGACGCAGAGTGAAGGTTAATGGAAGGTACAAAGGCAATGGATGGTTTGGGAAATCCATTTCCGAGGAATTGTTCCTGGATAACACAATGATTCGATTCGAGGACATTTTGCATTGAGAAATAAATCCAACCATGAGAATATTTCCACGATGCTCACCACGTATGATTGCATACGAAAGCGAATTTTCTCCCACAAGTTCTGAGAGAGAGGGACATGTGAGATTTCGTCTGCCAAAGCCTGCGAAAACTCGTCACAGTTTCGACTGTTCACATTGAGGTTGTTCTGCCTCGCTGAGCAGGGCAGTTAAATCCTGCTATTTACAAAGTCATTGTGTTGTCATGGCAACGGTCGGCACGCGACTGAAACACGCCACAAACCAATAAACAGCGCGTGTAGAGCAATCGGAGGGCGTGACAGCTTTCGTTTTAACACCAATGAGTGCACTATAACGGTGGTAGCATGACGACCCTCTTAACATGACGACCCCTTTACGGCAGTCAGAGGATAACTTCACCCCAGCTGTAGAAACTGATAGCAATTCATTTTCAAAAGTGGCGTAATTGTGTTCGTTTGGTGTATGCTGCACCTATTTAGCAGCTTTGTCCGGAATACGGCTATTTGCAATCGAAACGGAACACTAATATAAGCGCGAACATGCATGCAATACTTTTCCTTCCAAAAATTATCAATCCTTGACCTCGTTTCACACAAGGTGCAATGAGAATGGTTTTGTTTATTTAGAAATTTCCCAAGGCTTGTTTTGATTACCATTAGAGTAGAAAACCCGACTTCACACGGACACGCGGTCGGGAATGAAGAACAATATATACGGACCTTCAAATGTTGTCAGTTTATTACCGTAAGTTACCAACTTTTCATTGGATGTAACGCCATTTAAAGCTTCAATCTTAAGAACACAATCAATTACAGTCACTATCAAATGCTATATCCCAGCTTCTTAAAATATGCCATGTAACGTCTTTGTGATTCTTTGTCACCTAAGTCCAGTGGCGGATCTAAAAGACTGTCTTAGGGCAGGGGGACATACAGCCGAAAATCGCCAAAAACATGCCATTTTTAGAAAAGAAAACCGCAGTGAACCGAAGGGTTCGAGAAGAGCCACATAACTTTTTAGACCCCCTCTCTCTCCTGGACCTGCCAATATTCAGGTCCCAGATAGTAAGTTGAGTACCACAAAACAGCCAGTCCTAATCAGCAGGGCGTACACAACAGCTGTCACAGGCGCGGTGTCAAACGACACGATTGATACCAAACCCTAGCGTAGCGGCGGGGGGCGGCCCCATACACGCACTATTGATTGGAAGCCCCACGGGGCTCCATTCTAGGGGCTTCTCTCATCGACAACATGCGCAGAATCTCAACAAGGGCCCGGATTTGTGCTTGATATGTTACGTCAGCTTTCCCCTTTTCAGACGCATGGCGTGAAAAAGCCCCGAAGAACGCATTCGTCCCTGCAAATTCTCATGCGCACCTACGCAGCTTCTGGAAAATATCTGTGATTGCCATGGAAGCCTGAAACTATCCTACCCGTACAAACGGGCGACACCGTCTGCTAAATACTCCAGCCACGAATCAGAATCAGCCAGCAAGCAGCGGTGACCCACCTTCACCGGGTCACCGCCCTCGGGCGAGGTCCCACCCGCCGCGGGCGCCTCAGCCGTGTACGGCGGCGCAGCGCAGTGAAACTAACAGACTGCTGTGGCAAGAAACGCCCCGCTCAGCGGCAGCGCACCGGAGCTACCCGCATCACGTGACGTGACGGTGAGTGACGGCAGGCATAACCCGACTGTGACGACCCTTTAGAGTGCTTAGAGGTGATGAGAAGGCCGCACGGAATCATTCTGCATCATGGTGAACCTGGGACTTGAATCTTCAGACTTCTCAGCAGTCAAAGTGTATAGATGTAATTGATGAGCAATCCGCTAAAAAAGCGCAGCACAAGTCTGAATGTTTTCGCCTCTGTCCTTTTGGGTGTGACCGGGAGCACAGAGCGAGACGTTTCGTCAGCGTTTCATGAGCATTGCCAGCAGGATCAGGGGGCCATCAGCGGGGGCAGTAGCGAGTCGCCAGGTCACTGAGCGTGCGGCGTGTTCGACAGATTTCCAACTATTGCACAGGGGCCTGTGCCGGCCTGTGCACCCTTGAAACTCGACTTTTGTGCTGAGATGACATTACCACCCTCCCAAATCTCTTGCATGCACGTAGGGAACAAGCCATGCAAATACGTTAAGAAGCTTCACCGATAACTTTGCAGAGTTTCGAAAATCTGAGCGTTGGAAACGGCTCGAGATGTAACGTCAGCTTTCGCTTCGTCACGGGCCAGCTCTGGCGCTGCTGTCGTCGTTACTCCGCGACTCTGTGGCCCGGCTCGACTCTTGCAGGCCGACAGAAGACGTCACGGTGTCTTTGTCGACCAGTTAAGCCCGTCGCGGCAGAACACACGGAACATAAACAGACGTAGAGACAACACAGAAACCGCAGAACAGGCACGAGATGGTCACGACACAGGAACAGACGCGGCAGGACACAGACACCAGGTAGCCACGACACAGTAACGGACACAGCAGGGCAGGGCACAGACACGAGATGGTCACGACACATGACAATGAACAGACACTGCTCATACGCAGAAAACGCAGAACAGGCACGGCGTAGTCACAAGAAAGGAACATTGTCTACTTATTTTGGGCTTTAGGGTGCAACGACAGAGCAGAGCACGGACACCAGGTGGGCCAACACAGGAACAGATACGGCACATAGCCAGAAAACGCAATGCACAGACACGAGGTAGACACGACACAATATCAGAAACGACATATAAACACACGAGATAGATACGAAACAGGAAAAGGCATAGCAGAAGACACATACGCAGACACGCACACAAAAATAAGCTACACGACACAGGTACGAAGGAACAGACAGACACGGCAGGGTATACATGTTACAGTATACACGGCAAAATACAAGCAACACTCATGCACGAACACGGACTCAGACTAGATAAATACATGGCACACCCACGACAGGAAACAGGAACGGCACACATTCTTAGACTCAGTCACGACGGTACACAGACTCAGTCACGGCGGTACACAGACAAAGTGACGACAGCACAGAGACAAAGTCACGACAGTACAAAGACAAAGTCACGACAGTACAAAGACAAAGTCACGACGGTACACAGACAAAGTCACGACGGGACACAGACTCAGTCACGACGGGACAAATACAGACTCAGTCACGACGGAACAAATACAGACTCAGTCACGATGGGACACAGACTCTGTCACGACAGGACACAGACTCAATCACGATGGAACACAGACACAGTCACAAAGGGACACGTGACCTCAGTCACAACAGGACACAGTCACAGTCACGACGGGACACAGTCACAGTCACGATGGGACACAGTCACAAACGAGGACAGGAGTCGGATGAATCGCGAAATTACACCGGAAACAACGGCAGCCAGCTCCAAAAACGAGTCTTCCAGTCTCGGAACTAGTTCTAAAAAACATTTTGGCCAAAACCTCTAAAATAGGAGCGTATTTCATCAAAACCTTTAAATTTGTTCGGAGGAGCTCAATTTGACCACGGAAGACCAAATGATTGACTGTATCGTGGTTGAAACTTTAAAGTTTATTTTAAGTGTCTTTAACTCTAAATGCTAAATAACTTTAAATGTTCGAGCATTTATCGTCCAATTTATTAGGTAGATAGCCACGCTAATCATTCATGCATTCCACAGAATATATTGTTTAATGTAGAGCTACAGCCTACAAACATATTTACGCGAGACGCTGCTTCTGCGGATAATGTTTCATAATACGCGATTATAGCTCATCCATCCATGGACAACCTCAAAATTAGTTGAGTGGCAAATCGGTTGGATCTCGTAGGGTAGGAATTGTCTTCTGTTCGAATAATTAGTGTCTGTCACTAATTGCCGAGGCAAGATCTGCTGTGAATGATCAATATTGATGCGAGAGATTGGTGGGGGGAGGCAGCAGGAAGAAACTAGGATAAAAACGACTTTAGAGCCTTAAAGGACGATTAAAAAGTTGTCCCTTCCGATACTAACACTTGTTTCTTTTTCTACAATAAACATTACTTGATTAGGCTAGCATGACAAATCTCTCTTCCTGTTCCTCATTTGAACTCCCTCGATATTTTTAGCCGCCGCGGTTGTGTAAGCATCGTCCCTAAACCTTCAACGATCCACGGAAGCCCTCCCGCTCCCAGCGACACGCCCCGCCTCCGCCCAAACAAGCCTTCACCGCCACCACCACCAGCTACCACCAAGACAACAGAAACCACTCGGAGCACTGCCACCGCTGCTAGTGTCGCCTTGTGGCGCCGGTTTCCACACCAGGCCGCCACAGTATCACTGGTTTCGGGAGGTATGTCACACCTCAGCGGTATTGGTGGACCCACATGGGCTTCCACAACACGACACGCGCCCTCACAAGCACCGGCCGCACAGTGAGGTTGTTGAAAGCGCCGACCGCGCCAGCCCTGGGTAGGTAACCTAGCCACGATGGTGGGCAGAGGTGGAAACAACGACGGAGTTTGTGATACACGAAAGTTGATAAAACAGGCTTCTTGTACAGCAAGATCGTAGTTTCCGATCTCGGACATCAGACCAGGCAGTTCTAGACCTGCACACCAGCGAAAGATGACGATATTTTTGATGATTAGAAAGGAGACACACAGTTAACGTGTTCGCCTCTGTCAGCGGCGGTCTAAAAGTATGCAGCGCACCACTCTATACCGCGCCGGGATATTCATTTCAGGAGGCCGTCGTGCCGGGGGAGTAGCCTGACGAGTCTACAGCACGTGCCAGTCTACATAGTGAAGCGACCTCCAAACTGGTTCTGATGCAAGAACATACACTTTTTGGTTCAGTAAAAGTCCAAAAACAAAAAGAAAACACACAGAAGATAAGAAAGCATAACTTTTCGAAGCTGGTTCCTGGAAACTTTTGACTATATCAAGCCAAAAGCCTTCATGTTTATTTTGTCAAATGTATGCAACCATTGTTTATGTTTTTATTACATGTAACCAGTTGATGTGATTACCACTTTATGATTAAGATCCGAACGATATTATACACTGAATGAAGACAGGAATTTCCACGTTAAGACCACACGACAACTTCAATATTACTATTTCCAATTTCGCACAATCAAACAGCCTTCCGCAACCTTGATTTCTTCCCGTCAAATCATGAGCGTTGCCAAAGAAAATATCATTCAATAATAAAAATACAAACGTCATTCGATAAGTACTTTGATGGCTGGATCTTTCTAACCGACACTCACTTCTATACTTGATTCAAAAACATTTTACCAGCATTGCTTATTTTTAATGGTCGCTTTTAGACTGGGACAGTTGCACAGATTTGCTGAAATTCTGCCCTGATATGAAAATCTTCAGGTCTCCACCAATCCTATAATCTGCAATTATATCTGGACGTCGAGAATGGTGACAGCCTCTCCGAACGGTAATCTCGATAGATAAACGAAGTACGTGGCTCGATGTGGACACTCAAGAACATAGATTTGTGGTCATTTCAGTGGCGGATACAAGGAGGGGAGCTGAGGGGGATATCTGGAGGCTGGTCCGAAGCAACGGCGGGGCGGGGCGGGGGGGGTCGAACCCCTCGCCCCCCGAGATAAATTCCTGGATCCGCCACTGGTTCATTGTGTTTTTAATTAGACGGGGTTAATAATTGACGTGCTTGGTCCTAGATCAGGAGGCAAACATTGCAGGCTGGTTTTGATATTAGCTGTTTCGAATATCAACATAACTTTATTAGATCTCACTGCGATATACCATCATTTCTTACCGTTCAAACCATTTTCACAGAATGCTCGCATACATTGAAATCGTCACAAAATAGTAGCCGCCGCTGGCTTCTCACCTGCTGGAGTTTTCCAACAAACACATGAATCAGCCGCCAGCGCTGCGTCCGTGAAAGCCTGTCAGCCAACCGTCCGTACCCATTTCCACTGTAAACGCCTCTGACGGACACCGCGTTACCTATAACATTGGGCGATGGCATCCGTCAAACAGGAGGTGTTCTGAAGTGATCGCGGCTATGTGAACAGCAACCAGACCGTATCGCCGACGCCCCGCGAGGTTGTCTCAACTCTGCGGACCGCGCCTTGAGCGGGCACGCCCATTGGTCCGTCTGAGATCGATTATTGGACACTCACGAGGCAGTTATCCGGGCGTTACGATTTTCCTTCTTCCTGTTGCAAGTAGCTATGTGGATATCATAGAAGATAAGGTCTTTGCTAAGTGAAGAAGAACACACAATATTTTCTTTTGTATACTGAGCTGTAAGGAACAATTGAAACATATGGGATATTTGGCGCCAAACTTCTGAAAATTGAGAAATATTAATGACAGATCACAGACATCATCCTCAGTGCAAATCTATGGATTTTTCCTATTCTGGTGAAATGTGAGAAAATCAACGATTGAGGTAAAACAGATTGAAGTCCTGCTGAACCAGTTCTGGACATTAACTTATGCGAAATCCCCATGGAATCCGACCATTTTTTCATTTTTCAGGGCATTGCTTCAGCCCTTGCTTGCCTTGGCAGGAAGAAGAACATGGTCAAAACTCATCACTCATCACAAATGACTGCATTTAACAAAAATTCAGAGACACAAAACGGCATATGTAATTACAAAATTTCTTTCGAAACCGAAATATTTCAAACTCAGGGGATCCGGAACTGGTACAATTCGTCACGGCGTTGCATAAATTCGGCGAATTTGAAGTCCTTAATCTTCAGCATGATGATTACGCAGTGCATAATTTTATAATGGCATGTTTGAATGAACTAAGAGTCTGTAAATAAAGTTTTATCTTTCTCCCTTCACCAAAGTCATCCAGCATATTCGAGCATTCCCAACCAAACGACTCCTCACGTTTATCACGGCTGCGACTAAAATGTGTCGGCCGTACGCTTTCAACTTCCCGCGGCGGTACCGTGGGGGCGGGGGGGACAGGGTAGGGCGGGATTACCGTGCAGGAGGGGCAGGGTAGACTTGTTCACGCACAAATCTACGCATACATGGCTAAATGGCATGCACGTGGCGCACTATAGACAGAGCACAGATTATACGCAAACACAACGTAAGCTGAGACGCCAGCGCGTATTGCTCATCTCCTCATCCTCTCTCTCTCTCTTTCACCCCTCTCTCTCTCTCTCTATCTGTTTTTGAATCCTTTCGCCCCGGTTCTTGTTTTCCACTCCTCCGCTTCCCATGGTTTCTCTACCCCACGGTATATCATTGCGATTATATAAACTATGCCATTATATTGAAGACTGAGATGCTTAATATGAACGAGCGTATCTAAAGGTAAATGGTTGCTGGTTTCAGAGAAATCGCTGGGTAAAAAACGGTCTTAGGCAATACGCATCGGAAGGGAGTGGACTGCGCTCGTACTCTTCATCGAAACAAGTTCCGAAACCAGTCAATTTGGAAAAATAATAGAAAAGTCTTGAAATCAGTATATAAAAAGGTAACAAGGAGCCCAAATCCGACGAGTTAGGTTTCTAAATCAGAGTGTGTATTGTCATCAGGTGGTCGAAGATTCACTGATCCGCTCATGTTTTTGTCACTGGCGACGCTCTTGCCTCAGGCTATTGTTCTAGCGAGTTGTTGCACTAGGCGACACTGAGCAGTTGCATGCCGTTGCACTGTGCAGCGCACTGAAAACAAGCTTGACCCTCGTACACACCGGGACCATAGCCAGAACCCGAGAAGACTGAAGCCATTTGAGCTGAATGTCAAGCATGTACGAGTGCCTATTTGAAAACAAAGTGTGTATTTTTGATGACTTTCTGGGAGTGATAATATGTAAATTATACGACTTATAACAAGTTTATTTGGTAAAAATGAGAATCAACTCCTCAATAAAGAATGCTTTCTATTGAGCTTAATCGATCGGGCAGTGACCGTACTTGGAGCACCAGAAATCTTTACGAGTACGTATTTTGTCTTTCTTATCATTGTGTGGAGAAGTCAACCAAAAATGCATTTACCTATACCAACATGGCTCAAATACAGTCAGTTTTAGAACAGAGTCAATTTTTGTTTTTCTCGTAAACATAAAAGAACATCTCTTTTTTAAGTCGTGCATTCTCTGAAAAAGTAGCGATTTAATACACGGTAATTTTCCCTATCCAGGGCCGGAGCATCCTGATGTGCCTTTCCGCCAGCCTTGAGATTACAATCAATGCTGCGTTACTTTTGACTGGAATACCACAGCATCATGTCGACATAAATACTATGATAACTAAATTTTGCTAACAATATTTTCTTGTTGTAGCCAGTGACAACGGCGAAGTGTTCCAGTAACAGGTTACTTATCAAAACACTTCAGAAACATCTGGACATTGATCATGGGAAGATCCCAGAGCGTTGCAAGCATTACAATGCACGAAACAAATGCAAACCGTAGCGAATTTTAAAAGATGGAGCTAATGAACGTCGGGAAAGCAACAACAACATTGTCATCCAGCTTTCTACATACCGTTTAAGCCGCTCCAGATCCTCTAGCTGCAGCAGACCGGTCCCAGGCTGGTCTTCAACAGCACCCTCTTACTCTCCTCTTCCCAATAACACCACACCCAGGAGGATCATGTGTTGACTTACGGTTCAGTCACTCTTCGGTGTTCCATTATTACATCCTTACCACAGCTCTCGAGGACTGTCACGATCACGAAACGTAACCAACTGTCTGACAGCCAAGATTCCAGCCATCCACGAAACATTCAGCACAAAATCATCTCAACACACCTACCATCCAAGGTTAATTTCTATCTGCGCTCAGGTTCGAACCCACCACCCTCGGCTCTCACACTCCTGCCGCGCCTCCAGGCGACGTCGCCGCCACGCCGCTCCTGAACACACACTGAGTGATCCCACACAAAAGAACCGCCGTCGCCAGTCCATAGACTCGCTGGCCGTGATGTAGATCACTCAGCGGAACGAAGAGCACGGGGCCGGAACCGGCGCCGGGGGAGGGGAGGGGGGCGACGGAAACCGGCAGACAGGTGTCGCGGAGACCGGGTGAAGGGGGCGAGCGCAGGTGGCCATCACGGGGTGGTGGTATGTGGGGATGGGTGGGTGGTTAGATGGGACAGGTGATGGGTCAGTTAGGGTAGAGGACCGTGTCGGGGAGTGTGAGCAGGCGGAGGTTAGTGAGGGAGCGGCAGGGGTGATGGATTGTCCACGGGCCTGGCGGGTCACGTCACGCCGTTAGGATGACGTCACGGTTTACGAGTGTTTACGAAAGTGAAATTATCATGATTGATAAAAATCTTCAAGCATGAGTTCTTCTTGATCTTGCAGGGACGCGGCGGTGCAGTGCTAACGCGTTGGGCCTTCTCGCCGCTGAACCCGAGTTCGCAATCCCAGGGGAAACTGAATAAGGAACCCTGATCCCCAATATACCTCCCAAAAAGGCAAGAGTTGGCGACGCCATAAGGCCACAACAATTGGTGCGTCGTAAACCCCTAAGGCTTTTTCTTGTTTTTGCCATAGCAAATGAATTTAACAACAATCTACAATTCTTCATGACCTATAGACACTATTTGCTGGACTTTGAAGTCGAATAATATATTAAGTTGCACTAACAAAAATTTATCCGATTGCAGGTGTTGATCACTGCAGAAAGACACACAACTCATCCAGCCGAGACTTCCAATGTTGGGTGCGCAGTGGACCTAGACCAGTTAGCGGACCATCTAGCTTAAAACGGCCACCAACCACATACATACTCTGGAGCTGTGTATCATCCCTTCACGCGGCCATAAACGCTACGTTGGAAACCTCACCGATTGGCATGTCGGTAATTGACACGCTTCTTCCCGCCTCCAGTGAATGTCGGCAGTAACCACACCAGTTCCGACGTCTGTGATCGTCAGCTGGACTCGTCAGCTTTGGAGTCGTCAGCTGACACAGCTGACCACAATTGGAGCTGTGTGCCGCCAAACAAGGACACCCCGCGGGGGACTGGAACAGTGCCTGGTGCGAAATATTTTGGAGAATGAAACCAATTCAAAAGCTTTTCGCTGCGTCATAATCGTTTTGTTTACAGCTTTTCCATATCTGAATATATATATATATATATATATATATATATATATATATATATATATCCTATTATAGTGGTGTAGGAGGAATAACAGTGAAATCATGATGATGGTAAAGGTGGTAAAAATGATCACAATTTTTTAAAATGAATTTTAAAAGCCAACGGTTAGTCGACGGTGTCTTTTTAAAACTCAGTCGTGACCATGCATTGTATGCGAAACCGTCGACTGACCTTTGGCTTTAAAAACTCATTAAAGATTATATATATATATATATATATATATATATATATATATATATATATATATATATATATATACACAGGGTGTTTCAAAAAGAATGATATTTTTGAATTGATCGTAATGCAGTTGTAAATAGATTGTTGTGGTATGATTTACATATCAATCGAAAGTGAATTTTGGGACATTTACGATTATTCATATTTTGATAGCTGTTTTGATATTTTTCTACTTCAAAAATAGTCCTAAAAATGATTTGAAAATACTGTCTATTTTGCCTTCATCGAAAATGTTCGTACAGGGTGTTTCAGAAAGAATGATATTTTTAAATGTTCAGTAAAGTACTAGAAATCCTTCAAATCCGTCCACAAAACGCTCATTTTAATGGTAGATTGTAGGAAATTTTCCTATAAACATGTTCAATTTGAATCAAATATTTTCCCCCGTCATAAATGTACTCAGAAAATGATGCAAGAAACATGATATATGCCCGAAAATACTTGAGAACACGGAACTGGCAACACTCTAAAAAGGCTTTACCACACAAGAATCGCACGTGAGCATGCACATCAAACGCACAAGTTTTAGTAACATTACAAGTTTAAAGCTTTCGGCTCAAGCTCCATATGGCTCATTGGCTTACCTTCCATATGAATGACTGGATGCGGCGTGCACAGCGCAAAATATCTCACTGTTCACCACAGAACAAGGGACATGAACCAATTTGGGATTGCTTGCTTGGACCCAAGCTTTCCTAAGCTTGAGAGGTGTGTTTTTATAATTGATTTCCAGAGGCAATGCGCGTGTGGACCGTGATGTACCACAGTGACGATATAATGTTTGCGGTGCCATTGGCGTGATACTTGTCACATGATACGCGCGTGATTTCTACTAAAATTTTTGATGAAGGCAGAATAGACAGTATTTTCTACTCATTTTTAAGACTGTTTTGAACTAGCAAAAATGAAAAAACAGCTACCAAAATACGAAAAATCGTAGATGTCCCAAAATTCGCTTTCGATTGATATGTAAATCATACCACAACAACATGTTTATAGCCGAATTATGACCAATTCAAAAATATCATTCATTATGAAACACCCTGTATATATATATATATATATATATATATATATATAATCTTTAATGAGTTTTTAAAGCCAAAGGTCAGTCCAGGGTTTCGCATACAATGCATGGTCACGTATATGGTCATATATATATATATATATATATATATATATATGTATATATATATATATATATATATATATATATATATATATATATATATATATATATATACTTCGTAGATTATGAATTTCGGCACTTTTGGGTTGCATGACCGTACTCCTGGGGTAGCTGATCTGGAGATTTTCCAACGTAAATGGAGTTTTTCCCGTGGCAGATTTGGCGGGTTTCTGGATGGACGATTCGGCAGCGCGGTGTAACTGTACCGGAGATCTGGCCACCGGAAGACGTCTGGCTGACCAGCAGCAGCAAATCGCCTCTGTGATCTCAGGCACAAACATGTCCCACGCTCACACAAATGGCGCAGACCAGGTGACTGCCCAGGACTCCTGTCAGAGAACCAGCCTGGCTGCTAGATCTATGTGTCATTATCCACCGCACACTATTTTTGATTCAGGTAGGATTTTATAACTAGCGGCAGAACGTTTCGACACTTGGCCATAACTGTGTGAAATGCTTTCTCCCATAAGTTTCATATCTTTGTGCGCCACTGCCGCATTGATGAGACAAATATGTCCCGTTACTCGAGGCTCGAGTAGATCTGATAGACGCCTGAATAGACACGGGAAATACACTACAGTGCATAGTGCTATGGAGGTGACTGGTGATCCGACATGGGTAGGAACCACTCCGGCCCGATCTGAGCAAGATTAAGGAAGACCAGCGTGATGGATATACTGATTAAACGCTACTGGGTTCCTTGAACAAACAATGTGCGCAAATTGTTTTTTTGTCAAGCAAATCAATATTCATAATCTCAAATTTTCAAAAGCGCCTCAACTTTTACTTGATTTATTTCATAAGACCACTCCCAACATAAACAATTGCCCACTTGCCGGGACATTGGGGCTTACAACCTTATTTTAAACCAAGAAAAAATCACTTTCCATCTGGAAGTGCATGTCACGTGACTTTCCATCTGGAAGTGCATGCCACTTTTATGATTTGTTGATATGTATGATAAAATCATTAAATCCAAATTTTTTAATGATTTTATGCTCGACTGTCCATTTGCTGACCCATTTAGATTATCATCAGGTCAGTTCAAATCTCAAGTTCGGAAATATGTTAGGCAGTAGGAACGCACCATTTATTTTATTTCATTGTATTTTATTGTTGCCCTTTACATATGTATTTTTAATGTTTTTAGAGCTTTATTTTGTAAATATGTATCTTTTTTATTCTTACCTTGGTTTTACTTTTTGTCTTGACTTGTTTTTTAACATGTATCTCGTATGTAATTTTAGGGAATCTGGATGTTATCCCTGACTTGAGCTTTTACTGGGGACAAGCCCCTGTCGCTCATATGAGATGAATAAATAAATAAATAAATAATAAATGACACACATCACCTTACATGCCGCAAACCGCCCCAAGCTGCCGGATTCGTGATTACACGCAATGCTTGGGGCAACCCAGCGTAGTGAGACATTTTGCGATATCTTTGTTTTGAGCAATTTGAGGTGAAAACAAAATGTGGTTTCCTGGTTTTCCAACCTATGTTGTCCTAAAGTGTTCCTTGTCTAATTTCGACAAAGTATTCTAGAAGCCTTGCCACCGCGTCAAATGAATACCCATTGGCCGAGTTGTTCGGTACTACCACTACCAGGGGTCGAAAAACCTACCATTTTGGCATTCTAAGTGGTGACAGTCCAAGGTGGGCAAGGTGACAACAATTAGCCGAAATATTTCCTCCAGACCAGTAACGGAGCAAATCGCCGAAATTGGCACCTGTAATTTGATCTCACAATGCTTTTCAACAACTAGGATTATCCAGGAGTATCCATTGGTATCCTACTAACGCAAAAAGTGTCACATTTTTCAGCCTGGGCTGGTGACACATTTAGTGCTTGAGAATTTCAATGGTGACACACTGAACACTTTTTTTGGCCCCTGACCACTACTTCAAATTTAACTGCAAAGCACTTACATAGCAACATCAAATGCTTGTGCGAGAAAACCATCGCCAGATTTCTACACATCACACAGAACAAGCACAGAGAAAAATTTTGACGCTGCTATTCGGTGTAATTCCTCCTTAAAGGGACATTGTCGCAAAAATTTTTATTGGCTAGATCAAAAGGTTACAAAAAGTTGTTTCAGAAGTCATATTCTCATTTTTGCAAATTCAGGCTCAAAATGCCTGAAAATCGGCCTCAAAGTCAACATTTATAGACGACTTTACCGAGTCCTTATGGTAACGATAAAGTGACGTAGACCCGGCTATAGCTATCAATTTATATATGAAAAAAATGTCAAACATTTCTTTTAAAGCAGTTCAGTAGCTAAAACCTATAACATCAAAAATTATTCTATAGAAATATATTTCCAAAACGCTTTGGAAAGAGAAATATAGGACTTTAAAGAAATACCATCAACCAATCAGAAGCCCAGTCCTTATAGGATCTGGTCACGTGGGCTTATCTTACATCAATGTGATGTCATCATGGCTACCAATGAACTATCGATATTCACCATTTCAAAAACCGCGGCAAACGCGAAGATATGAATACAAATTCTATAACACTAATTAGCGCTGCGGTCAGGCCCGAATACCATAAAGATTATAATTAATAATTGTTCGTTATTGCATGATTGCATTGCAGCTAAAATGATACAATAAAAAGATACGGGTAGCGCGATCCAGAAGAGCCTCCTTTGAGGCATGAAGAAAGCTTTGGGTGGTTTTTCGGACGAGGAGATTGTCGCCTCTCCGGTCTCGTGGATCAACATATTGATATCGTCGGTAATCTGCACGTAGAATATCTTGAGCCTTTGATGTGGTCAATTGAGATTTTCTTAGAGGTAAAAATCTATGCGTGAAAAGTTAATGAAACAATTTGAATTTTTCCATCCATCTTTGCTGGCCACCAATGCTTATTGAGGTTTTGTTTAGTGAGTGAAGTGAGTTAGTCAAACACTAATCCTATCAAGTATGGGCAATGTATTTAATGTTTCTGTTCTGCATTAATTAGGTTCATGAAGTTGCCAAAAAGCAAATTGTATGCTTAATTGATAACTATTCATTTTGGCCCACTGTTATAGCTGTGGTCTCGTTTCGTCTGTCAACACCAATCAGCGAGCAGCATTGAGTCCCAGTCTGCAAAGTGGCAGCAGGCTAGACGAGTCACACCAGCCACCTCAAATCATTGCACTGCCAGACACCAAAAATTCACACCAAACTGCTATATACCATAGAGAAAAATGCACCCTTTCCTACCCACACAATGCAATGCTACCTCTTGTATTAGTTAGTTAAATACTTGTTATAAGGTCCCCTCCTGTGTCTTTATAACCATTCAGCCATTATTTGTTTGGTTTTCAGTGTCACCTTCCTTGCACCAGTCTGGGAAATTCACACCAGGTTGATGAACTTCACACCACTCACTCTTGTCTCCTAGGGCACTCACCCTGACGAGATCTCGTTGAAAATGCCATACTTTGCACACTGGATTGAGTCTATGTCACATGGCTATAGCCTCTCCCTGAGAACCAATCTTAGAACCAATCTTAGATTTACAGTATGGCTACCTGCTGTGGTGCTGCTGGAAAAACAGTAACAGCACAACAGTGGTAGCATACTTTTTTGTGATTGGTAGATAAGTATTCTGGTTCATTTTTGTCTGATAAGCCATAGCACATACTAGAGACAGTTGTGGTATTTCTTTTCTAGAGGAGAGGCTCGAGGGCTCGCAGACAAGGCTGTGCTGTCAGACGGAACAAGGCTTATGAGCAGTGTCAATGCCAAAAAGTCCTTATTTTATTGTTGCACAGGTGAACTTGTGTACCAAAATAGGTGAAAATTGTTTGGTGATGGCAATTCTCCAATGATTATTTAAGCATATTATTTTGAATTGCCCATATTCCCTCTCTTTTTGGTCTAACTTTATATTTACAATATTTGTGCACTCTAGTAAAAGTCTATATCAAGCTTGTAATTTGAATTACAAATTTCTACCTGTTACAAATACTGGCTCTGCACAATGTGTGCATGCTAGTGCATTTGCTGCTTAGCTTACCTTCTTTTAAGTATGAAAATGTTTTTAATTAATTTTACAGATTGAAACAGATTTTCCATTTATTTTGGTACCATACAGTACATAGTAGTCAGTGTACTCCTATCTACTTATCAGATCCATTTACTCATATTTCAAGTGCTACTGTTTGTTTTCAGACATGAAAGTGACTGTAGCATGAATTCATCCATCTGCCCTCGGAAAATGCCCATCTGCATTCATGCCCATCTGCAGATGAATTCATCCATCTGCCCTCTGAAAATGCCCATCTGCATGCTTTTTATAATTGATATTAAAAATGAACTGAAGGAAAACTAGGATAAGATGTATTATGATTTGAAACACTAGGAGTGTACCCAATGCAACAATATAATTGTGAACAAAGAGTATGGATAGTCATGTAGGAATGACAGGGGGGCAGTCTTGGGTGATGCAATTTTTTGTGTTTTCCTGGAAGAATATATGAAAGATTAGGCGGGTCGCTTCAAAGAGAAAATTTGTTTACTAGAAAACCTGTCTTTTGTAGCTGCTGTGTATCATCAAGCTATCGTCCCAATGGCCCAACTTGTGTATGATCATTTTGTTTGTTAGTTTGAATGGGATGAACCCAATCAGACCGATTCTCCCATAGACCTGAAATTTGGAATATTTGTTTCCTATTGTGGGCCAGTGTTGAAATAATGCATTGTAATTTATAAAAACATGAATTTACATGGTTCCACCTGACCCCTCCACAAACCCATGATCTAGACTATAGATCGTCTTTGGGGATGTCTTTGTTCTTGAATATATATATATATATATATATATATATATATATATATATATATATATATATATATATATATATATATATATATATATATATATATATATATATATATTGTGCATATGTTTAAAACAAGATTCAGTGATATCTTGTTTGCTTTCATTGTGGGCTTGTGATATTTTATTTGTACCCTTTATTTGGTCCCATTTGTTCCTGCTGTGAAAATATCTTCTAATTTAAGAAGAGCCTACCCCAGCAAGCTGAACGCAAAACAGAAATAATCAGGTGCTGCCCCTCGACAGTGACTATCGCAAATTACGCCTGCTGCTGGGAGACAAGCTTCAGAGGACGAGCAATGGAATCCCAGAGTTGGCAGAGTACCACAGCCAGCAGTTTTTTGCATTGAACACGAACCTGCCTGAGTGCACCTCGGTCGTCTGCCTGTGTGCCCGCAGTATACGTTCATGTATGTGCGTAAGTGGTGTTTATCGCGGTATATTAAGGCAAGTCCTCTGAGGACCTCAGTAAAACATGCCATTAAAAGTATTTTTTAGCCTAAAGGTAAGAAAACTAGTAATGCAAAGGGTCTTTATAGTAAAAAACCAAGTGGTCAGATTTTGTTGGTGGTCGTACGTGCGAAAGTCGGCGAAAATAATAAGTGACACCTCTGTGCTCAGACTATTGCGGTGAACATTTTATCAAACCGTGTAGCCCTTATTGTGGACAGATGTAAAATCTGTTATGCTTTTGATGTACACTCAGTATTTGGTTCGCTCCCAGCCTTCTTAGAGTGCACTTCAAGGAGTGGAAGCTAGGAGCTGCATACCCACTGGTGGGTTCAGGGAAAATTTACTTTCCTCCCAAACTCTGCGATTTTCACCGACCTTTAAAAAATGTGTATTCACGATTTTGGACCCTGTCCTCCCCTCCCCCCCCACAAAAAACATTGGCCTGGATCCGTCACTGACGTACTGAGTTATATCCTCTAGTCAACGTTGCACTCGGAAGACTGCTCGTTGGGGACTCGCAGACCTGATTGTTGCACGCGTTTCTCACCTGCCAAGGGTTATCACTCGCTTGTAATTTCCTGGTAGGTTATATTTTCTCATGTTTCTGTGAGATTGAATATAAGCCTCATTGATCAACTGATATCTGTTGGTTTTTAAAAGTAGATGAATTTTGCATTGCGTAGCCGAGGAGCATGATTATAAATTGGTAAGATGTTTCATGGCTTTGCCTCTCGAATTCTTGACGCAAAATGGAGCCTGTGATCACACTGTGATCACATATTCGGGCACAGCCCCTCGTCAGAATCCTCATAATACAATAAGCGAAAACTTTTGGTCATAGTGTGACCAAGGCTTGAAATTTAGATCTGATTTGGAAATCGAATGCTGGAATAATGCAGTTCAGTACTGGAATATTCAAATATTGGAACTCGATTCGAGGTTATCCTAGCACTCTGACTAAAAATGTATGTGTTCACCTATTATATTATGAGAATTTTGGTGAAGGGATGTACCTGAATATTTATCAGTATTAGCCCCATTTTGGAACTATGATTCGAGGAGGCTGGTCATGAAATATCTTATCAACGTAGATAATCTAATAAACAATCTAATAAAAAAACGGTTAATATACTATTTTATATAATGATATGATGTTATATGAAGTGCTTCTGGAATTGTTTGTTCTATTATGAGAAAGGACCGTTTCCGAACTCCGAAGTATTAAAAAGAAACGCTTATCATTTTCATAAACAAATGTCACTCAATGAGGCTAGCAGCTTGCTTGTCTTAAAGCTGCGATGCGTCTTCTTAGGTTTAGACTCTGTGACTACCAATGTTAAGATTAATTATAGAATCCTTTTTATTTAATACGAACTGTTCCAGGCTATAATTTTGAGGTATATTTTCTTGATGTGCCCTGATCAGAAACTAACTCAACTTGAAGTAAAAAACAATGTATTCTTAAATCTTGTATATCTATATACGAAAAAAATTAGAAAGAGCTACCACCACGGACAGAGGAGTGAGGTGGCCAGTCCATCTCCAACCTGCAACACACAACAAACGTTCCCCCTGAAATAAAAAGTGATCAGGTTTGGGTTCGTGGTGCGTTCCACACTTTTGTTAGTTCATCCAAGGATCGTGGTGGCTGCTCTCTGGTTCCCCAGTTCTGACGCATATCAAGAGTTATTCTTCCGTATCACATTCAGCTATTCTCCGGTTCTCTAGACTACGTGTTTTTATATTCTCCGGAGACCAAAGAATTACAATTATATCAAAGATTTAGATGTCGACGGACACATTTAATCTGATTGATTGATTGAGTGTTCCGGCCATATGGGAGGGGGCGCCCCTGCAGGCGCCCCAACCGCCGCAGGAACATCGCCAGCCGTCGCGGGTCCGCCAGCGCTTCCCGGATGGGCGGGTCGTCCCGTCCAAATATGTATCAGCGCAGGTCAGCGCACGCAGGGCACCGGGTCAGGAGGTGGTGGAGGATCTCGTCCTCTCCATCGTCGCATTCCTGTAACGTGGCCTCCGGGTTCAGGCCGATCCTCTTTCGGTAGCTGCACAGGAGAAGGGAGTGGCCAATGCGCAGGCGCTCCACCTCCACACTCTCCTGCTGTGAAAGGCCCAGGCGGTCTTTCAGGGTGGTCCGCCCTGGGAGACCGCCACATTTAATATCGAACACGTTTTATCTCGTACGGATTAACGTTTTATCTCGTTTTACCAGATTAACACGCGCATTGACGGGGCTCTGAGCCACCTTCGCTTTGACAGGGGGCGCGGGTACCCCCTAAAATCCCCAGAACCACGGTAGGTAGTGAAAAATGGTAAACGGCTTTGGGTAGCCCATACGCTTCTCCATCGAAATATTTTAACCATTTTGTCAGGTCACTTCAATCGGATGAGTTCACTTTGTTCCGACTTATGTTGTCTTAAACTTTGAGGTCAGGTCACTTGACCTGTACTGGTGACCTGACCTGAGATGACCTAACCTTAAAATTTTGACAAAAGTTGTAAAAATGATGAGAGAAGATATGTCAAGTTTTTTAACCCGAGTTTATTTTTAACCCGAGTGTGTTAAGTACCTACCTAATAAATGTGTGATGGCTTAAATTCCGTGGCGGCGCCCCTGCCTAGTTTTCTTTGCCTAGTGTTAGGAGTGTATTTTTACCATGTACTGCGTTTTTACTGTTAATATACGCGTATGGATACAAGTGCGGCGGCGCGTAGCGCCGCCGTTTTTATGTTCTATCCGAAAAACCAAACGGGGGGGGCGGGTACCCGCCTCCCGTCAATGCGCGTGTTAACCCGCGCCCCACCGGGGGTCCGGCGCCACCTTCGCCCCACCGAGGGGCCATCGATGGCCCCCTCTAACTCCGAAAATATGGGCGTTAGCGCAAATCTGCAAAGTGCACTAGAAAGCTCGTGTGAATTCAGTAAGAAATTACTTCACATGTTTTAGTGTTCAGGTCAATGATTTGACCTCCAGAGGTCAAATTAGGTCAAGATCGGCTATTTTCACTCAAATATGCAATGCTTAAGCGAACTGGGCATAACTCTTATGCCCTTAGAGCTATTGAGGTGTGGGAAAGTACATTTGATAGGAAATTGCCAGTACTTTTTCTGCTATGGAAACGTAAAGACCTCCCGCCAGTAGTTTGACCTCCAGAGGTCACCTCGTGACCTAGTATAACCTGAGGTCACGAAAGGTCAGAAAGTGACCTTGCCGTATATCAAATGAAAGCCAATGACGAGACAAACACGATGGTGTTTGTTTCAGCGCTCTAGCTTATACAGGTCAAAGTTATTGTCAAAATACTGTTTTGACCCCCTGGTGGCCTTGGATGACCTTGGGGATGTCAAAGGGCAAATATGGCCCCTGGAATCCGTGAAAGGGTGTCCAAAAACGCTTTTCTGATCAAGCTGAGCATTTTCAATCGTTTTTGTGACTTTTAGATCATAAGACAGCTTTTCCCATGCTTTTTCAATGGGAGAGGTCACCTCGTGACCTGACCTCAGGGCACGAAATCGAAAAATCCCGGATATACACCTTGTAGACCCTGGAGGGGTCATAAAGTGTAGGAAGTTTCAAATCGATCGACTCCGAAATGTAGCTCTTACAGAGCTCTAAATCCGAAATGAGGTGACCTTGGTTGAGCTCGTCTGGTGACCTGACCTTGGGTGACCCGGGGTAAAAAATTTCAGGGATGGTGGGAAAATGATGCAGTGAGAGGTAGAGCCCTCAACCACGGTGCTGCGCCTCATCGTCTTTCTGCTATCCCGGAAAAACCTTAGGGGGGCCATCGATGGCCCCCGGTGGGGCGAGGGTTAAACGATTAATTAATCTCGAGACATATTAATCTCGAGATTAACGCATATAATCTCGAAGAGCCACCCCTGCTTTTTATTGGGCCGGTTTCTGGTTCTTGGTTTGCACGAAAACCGGTCAGCCTTCAAGAATGGCCTTCAGCAAAGGACAGAAAAGACATTTTCGAACGGCGAACAGCGTGTCCCGCTGGTCAGAAAACAGGGGAACTGGTCTCCAATAGAGGGAAATCCGACGGATTGAGAACCATTGCAGGGAGCTGGAGACAAGCCGGTTCCAGTTTGGTACGCCGGTCAGATTAGAAAAATATTTGGGGCTAATATTCCCTTTCCCTCAACTACCCGGACGGAGGGATAACAAGAAGAAATTGTCCTTAGAATATTTACTTCATCCCATAGGAGGATCCAGGAGGGCAAAGGGGGCACGTGCCCCCCCTTCCCCTCTCTGATCAACTCTCGGTGAACCCTAAAATGTCGCGTCCCGTCCCCTCCCCCAGGATGCGAAAATCGGCGCACACTGATAGGATTTAGCGTCCATCTGATAGGTTTTGCCGGTCAAAGGTGGCGCCCCCCTGGTCCGGATGGTGCCCTCCCCGAAAGGTACCCCCCGATCGGCAATCATGGATCCGACTATGCTTCATCCATTAGTACGCATGAACAAACAAGAAGAAAAGCAGAAAAATTGTTTTTACAGTAAAATCTTCCACGACCTAGATTCGAACCCGTATTACCCGTGTGAGAGACGGGAATGGAGGCCACTATTCCATCCCCGCTGTACGACACCTGCCCGATTTTAAAACTTTCCTGATTAGTTTTCTCAAGCCGAATGTTTTGGACAAATTAATCTAATGTTTGTATTTTTAAAGGATAATAAAAATAAATTGAATACGAATACAGCATAAAAACATTTTCTACGGCCGAAAAATCATTTATAGAACTTAAAACTTTGAGTGATAGAATAGAGGTGAAGAGCAGGTTACAGTCTTTTATTGATATTGTTAGCAAATTTGAATAATTGTTGAGTGGCCTCCAAAAATTTAGCTGAAGATAAAGAAATGATTGATAGTACCAGAATCAGGATTTTTCAAATATTAACACGCGCATTGACGGGGGTCTGAGCCACCTTCGCATTGACGGGGGGGCGGGTACCCGCCCCCCCCTAAGATCTCGAGAACCACGGTAGGTAGCGAAAAACGGTAAACGGCGTTGGGCTTCTCATCCACTTCTCCATCGAAAACATTTGAACCATTTTTTTGTCAGGTCACATTTAAGGTCACGAGAGGTCAAAACATGCCCGCCATAGGGATAACATGTAAAATTCAGTTTTTCGGGTATTACATCTGAACAAGTAAAGATAGAGCAAAACGACTTGAACTATATGAATCCTCTTAGCAAGCCGAATCGAATGATATATAATTTGACCTTGCTAGGTCAAATCAAGGATTTGACCTGACCTGAGGTCAGGTCAGGGTCAAATTATATAAAATGCATATCATTAGAACCGCAAAGCCCAGGCGAGTCTAATGCAGCTAAAATAAATGCTCTATCACCATCCGTTACTGCGTTATTCCGTAAAAACCATTTTTCCCATGTATTTCCAATGGAGAGGTCATGCCTCGTACCTGACCTTAGGTCATCGATATCAAAAATACCGGAACATATGTTAGAGAACTCGGTGGGGCCATTATGTGATATGAGTTTCAATCGGATAAGTTCACCCTGCTCCGACTTATGCTATCTTAAACTTTTTTTGAGGTCGGGTCACTTGACCTGTACTGGTGACCTGACCTGAGATGACCTAACCTTAAAATTTTCACAGAAGCTGTAAAAATGATGAGGGAAAAGGTATACTAAGTACGGCGGCGCTACGCGCCGCCGTTTTTCTACTATCTCCGAAAAACCCGAGGGGGCGGGTACCCGCCCCCCGTCAATGCGCGTGTTAAGAAACCACAATAAAAATTTTTGCGACAATGTCCCTTTAACGCTTTATTCGCACCATGGTTACTCAAGACTACTCCCATGGAACACCAGTGAAACGCAGAAACTCTCCTGTGAAAACACGTCGATTATTTTTCAGCGAGTTTTTTCATATCATGAAAGCGTTACTTCAGGCTCAACTCACACCGACTTGACGCCTCCTCTAATATTGAAAGATCATGTCAGCGCCCAAGGAGTGTTGATGGAGTAAAGGTGGCGTCATCCGGTTGCAATGACACTCTCAATACGCCTTCTTGTCTCTATCAGCATCACAGAAGCGTCAACACAGCTCGTGCGCGCTCTCCTCCGGTGTTTTGTCGGTGTCATCGTGGTGCACTGCGCAGGACGCGCGCGCCAAAACGACGCCATTTTTTTAGTCGTCAGTTGTCATTGCAAACAGCGAAGAGCGTGGCAGGAAAATTGTGGTTTTCTACTGCTGATGGTGGACGAAAGGAATAAAGAGGTGAGACATGTGTTGATTGCTTTCAACTTACAATTTTCTTAAAATCGGAGTGGATTCTCTTTTGACTGCCTTTGGTGATAATCAAATACGAAATTTTGCGCTACTGGTCGGCCCTTTCTTTTACCTACCTGTCTGTCCTTGCTAACGGTGGAGATTTTTGCTTCTAAATTTGATATGCTGCTGAAACGTAAGCGTCATCCACCATCCACTGAATAGTATTTTAGACCAGGGGATGCTTCGGCATTTGTGGTTTTCTTGACTCGATCCTGTCAGGGAGGGATGGGACTCACTTATCCTATACCCCGCATCATTTTCTGAACGTGTTGGAATAGACTATTGAATCTTTTTAGCTCCCCCTAGTCCGTCCAAAAGATAAATATATTCTATCCGCCGGAAAAAAACAAATAGATTTAATAATGCACATATTGTACGATCCTGTATAAATAGCTTTCAATAGAACCTTCAAATTATGTTACAATATAAAATTTAAGCGCAGTTTTTTCTACTATTTAATTCAAATGAACAACAAAACAAATTTTGGACAGCAGTTTGGAATCCCCCTATTAGAAAAGAAATAACAAATTCGGTGAAGCGAGTATCGGTTTCGCAGTTTCAGAAAATCGATGGAGTAGCGGTAGTGATTTCAACAAGCCAAGGTAGGGGGAAATAGGGGTAGTTTTTTCACAAATTTGACAGTGGCGCTCACCTCTGGTCAACATCGTTTTGAAACATATAGGTACTAGTGTGAAAATCCATTACCTGTGTAGGGTATCTTTTATAACTGACGTAGTAGGTATAATTCAATTGTGCTACCATTTCAGAAGCCGCACTGAGGATGTCACGGTGGCTGCTGAACGAAGGGGGCCAGGCATATGTCAAGGATGAGATGCCAGCATACGTGAATACGAAGAGCACGGCCCACGTGTCGTGGTCGAGGGAAACACCATTGTGAACTGTGAAACAGCAGACGAAGCCCTTCTGTTCTGGGTTGTCGCGTTCTTCGCTTACTTTCAAAGATACGGCCTCTGCCGGGAAACGTGGCTATTCCTAGCCCGGTATGCCCTTGGCATCGAAACCCCTGTGGGAGCCCGAGGCCCAAAAGCAAGATCGGGCTATCGAGGAAGCTGCGCGTTAGGTGAGTCCTATGGGATGACAAACTATGTAGCGTTGTTCTGAACATTATTTTCAGGATGATGAAAGGATATTCTGAACAGCGGCAAGAATATGAACACAGTGTTTGATCATGTCTGGTCACTTGAAATATTCTGTCTGGAAAAGGAAGATAATGTGATAGTCAAATGTGGCAGAATTCTGCCGCAAACGTTGTTTTTTAGGGGAGGGGAGGGGTTGGCGTCTATAAGCATCAAGTGGTATGAAAACCATTTGCGATGGCAGGAAGTCATACTTCTGGTCTCTGATGACATAAGTTGGGATTGTTTTTGACGGAAGCTGCTCACAAATGTTTTTTCTACAAAGCAAATAAATGTGTTATTTGCGATATATCGTGTTTTACCGTGATGTGATGCATGGTGTGTCTTAAAGCAAGCCAGATTATGTAGGTGTAGAAAGTTGGTAATAAGCGAAGTGTACCTGAAGAAGAAGGGTGTACAAAACGCTTATTAGACGAGTCAGCTGGGCGTTAGAAGGGAATCAGAGCCATTCTTGAACGGAGCTGCAAAGGGGTTGCAAGGTGCTAAGAAAGGTGCCATTGCAGCGTTATCAAAGCGTCACTGCAGTGCCACGCTAGAGTCGTGAAGAATTACGACGGTTTTTAAAGAGCGTGAGCGTAGAGTCGCATGGTGCTTCACCCTGACATTTCCCGCGTCAGTGGATTTTTAGCGCGCTCTGGGTAGATCGGGCCGGCGTCATGATACGATACGCGGGGCTTCTTTGTAGAGTGCGGACGGAGTTTTTCCTGCGCCAGGGTTAAGTTAACTCCACGGAAGCTACTCACAGCATGCGACAAATGGGACACTCCAGGAATGGGAGTCATTTTTTATCTGTGTGAGCAGTGGGCTATTTTCACGTACACACTACACCGCTGCCACAAACTACATCAGTTGCATCACTAATGTGACGCACGTATCACCGAATATCCATGTGACGCACGTGACAGCAGATATCCATGTAAAGCATGTTACATCATCTGGGTGCCTAAAACAACCACATTCCATGTGTCAAATGAGTATGTGTTTTAAACATATACACATGTGACAATGGAATGTGGTTGTTTGTTATTGCCGTGTTGTAAACCCGGCTATTGTATTGCTCTTACGGCTGTTTCTGCCTCTATCTCTGTGTCTATCTCGCCTTCCACCCGCCACCATGTTGGCGTCATTAAGGAATTCAGTTCCTTACTGCAGTCGCGAATGCAGAAGGTCTCTTTCTTCGCCTGATGCATGATGAAAACACGTATAAACGTCATGCAAACGACCTCTTAAACTTTCCGACCTGAGCTAAAAAATCCTAATCAACCCGTAACAACATCGCGCTGGTTTTATTGTTCACAACCCATGCAACACACCGTATCTGTTCCAGCCCGTCACGAGGGTGACAGGCGAACTATTCGGAGGGCGTTTTACACCCCATGCCGATCCAGGGCACGTGTCTAACAGACGGGGCACGCGCTTCACGGCCAATCTGCGCGTGACACGCCGCGTCACGCCACGCCACGCCCCAATCCGTCACGTCACACTGGCCGCAGAGATGCCCTCACACGGGAGAGACGTGTGGTAGTCTGCAGTTGAACGGTTAGCGCGCATTTGGCTCGCATACCTTCTCACCTAAAAACAAACCTGCAGGCAAGCAAACAAACTGACTCTACAAACAAACAAGCAGGCTAGATATTGGAGTTGGAGGGCACGCGAGCTGCTAAGGCTATACGTGAAGCAGACTGCTAGGAAACAAGCAAGCATAGAAACAAAACGAGTAGCTGAGCGAAATGTGTCTTTGGCTGAGTGAACTTTTCCTTGATATCCTTGATTCTCCGAAATTGTTCCTGTAAGATGCTCGAATTGAATACTTGTGTATTTCGATTCTGTTCTTTTTCTTCTGGAAAAATACCGCACCAAAAAGACAGGAAGGGAAAGCTATACGCATTATTTTTGCTAAAACTAGAGGTAGTAGAATATTGAATGAATGTTGCATCTTCAAGTCAACGTTTTTTTAACACTCTAACCCAGATTAACACGAGCGGTGCAGAGGAGTCTGGCGTCAACGCGAAGTGGAGAGGGTCCTAAAGCGGACCTCCCCCGCGCGAGATCTAATAAATCAAGAGAGTTAGAAAAAGCCCGTTCAGAGGTTTGTGAGGGCTAGAGTGATCTACACCTAGCTTTAATTGACCCCAAGTTAATATATTTAAGGTCACACGAGGCCATGAAGATCACATCTGGGTCACGCTGTGGGCCTATTGGAAAATAGTATGATTATGCGGAATTCAAAATGTGTGTGTTGTATTATTAACTAAAAATTATAGATCCTTCATAATTTCATGTTCTGCGCCAAAATCTTGCAATCATATCATTTGTTCAGTCTTTCCAGACATTACTGATGGACCCTTAAAAGCGATTCATATAAAACACGTATACACAATCACTTCATTGATCCCTATAAAATGTTGCAGGAGGTTTGATGTTGAACCTGACATAACACCCCTGGGCAATGTCACTGACATCCCCCCACCCAAAAAATCGCCGGTTTTTCTCTTATTCTCTTCTGAAAACTCACTGGTTAACCAAAAACACTAAAGGTTTTACCTACCAATAACTAACATACTATTACCCTCACTGTAATACCCGTGTACTTCCTGCAGGTTACTAGTGTTAGGTACCTATTGCTCTTTTCGGGGGATGCACGGGGAAATATTCCAACCTATCTATATAACTTAGGCATAGAAAGTACTATGAAATATAGAGCAGGGAGTGATATAACCCACTAACAAAGTAAAAACACGAGAATATCTTATCCTATGGAGCCCTAGTAATTGTGTCGCACGGGTGAGGGCAGGCACTCCTGCCTACTTAATAAATGGGTAGTGGCAGCAGCAGGGCGCGCAGAACAGTTATGGACAGAAACGGACCCCATATGGAGCACGTGCTCTGTCATGAGCCCCAGACGTGACGGGGAAGAGGAAATTTGCTCATGCAATCGATGTAGATATATGGCTGCGTGACCATGATTTATATTATTTGAGAAATACACATTTCAGGAGCAATTTACATCCGTTTGTTCTTTTCTGGGACACTCGTTAGGTACAAAATAAGAAATGACCTTATGCAAGGAAGAGCGAGGTCACTTTATGACTTGCCATGGTTAATGACCGTGATGCCTAGGTATCAATGGACTCGCAAAGAGAGGGCGAACAAAATGTGCGAAAATCGAAGCTCTATCACAATCATCTGCAAATTAATGACCAAAATCTGATGATCCACTACCGGTACTAGTTTGCAACGAAGCCTTGAGGCATTATCCTGACAAGACTAGGGGCTATCCAGTAGCTTTTCTGCTTCTCTGATAAGTGATCGCAACCCGGACCAAAAAAGACAATGTGATTAATTCAATGATGAATTATAGTATGCAACTTGAAATACACTTTCAAATGAGTTGAAAACATCCACATTTTTCACCAGTATCTGAGCCACAACTTTCCTATTTTCCCCCCACAAAGTCAAGGGTCATTAATGTTGTACACGACCGCTGTACGGGCAGTCTGGTATCACGTGACCTCTGACGTCACGGCTTCTGACCGGCCCAGTCAAACGCAACGCTAGTGTGAATATATCACATAGCTGACGTGTCTATCATGGGAGCAAAACGAGTAAAAAATGGCGCTCGAGGCGGTGCCAGTGCCATGCCGGATTTATGAGAAACACTGCTCCCCTTCTTAAAAAAACTATAGTGCGATAAAGGGACATGATAAAAAAGTTTTGATGAAAGCAACAGCTGAGACCAACCATCTTCGAGTTCCTATCATCCATGCGACTCCGCAAAAGAAGTCAAAATTTTAACTATCACAATACTTACATGAATATCTAAAACCCTAAACCTAAAAACCGGACGAGTTAGAGCATCGGTCAGTCAATTTTTGACTTATAGGCTTTCAAAGTCAAACCTGGCGCTTTGCAATCGCCACCATTGTGCGGTTCGGACCAGTTCGCTGCGTTGGAGACTGCGTAGTGACGTCATTATGCCATATAAACGGCATGGTATGTCAAGGTCACCTCAAATAAAAGTCAAGGTCATACCGGTACTTCCAAGGTCACTGGACCCAGTGCTTTCGATCAAATGGCGTTACCCTGTCTGATGTATATTGTTTTATGACGTCATAATAAAGGTAACTAAATATAAAAGTCAAGGTAAAAAGTCAAGGTCAAAGGTCAATGGTCAAGGTCAATTTCCATTTCCCGCCCAACAGTTGTTATAATGCTAGTCATAGTGTCATTATAGGTGGTATACGATATTGTAACGTCATAGGTCAATGACCTTGAATGACCTTGACCCCCAAAGTTTGATAAGCATTCTTTAAAACCTTTTCCTTTATAACTTAGTCCACCTTTAGCATATTCCCGACTTTTTCCCGCATAATTACGGCATTTCCCGATGGGAAACGACCAATATCTGACCTCTTTGACCACGTTTGACATTGAATATATTGACTTAGGTCAATGAAAATTGGTGAAGATGTAGAGAAATATGACCCCCATTCACCCCTAAACCGGTGTTTTTCTAAGCCTCTTAGTTTCCGAGGTCTCAGGGGCCCTACCAGGCTCCCCTCCAGTGCGCGTTAGTGTCAGACCCCTCTCCAGTGCAGGTGTTAAACACCAATACACATCTACCCCTGACAACATCATCGAACAACACCGCCCTCAAACACCAACACACATCTACCCCTGACAACATCATCGGACAACCCCGCTGCCACCAATGTTAGTAGTAGTGTTGGGGCATGCGACATGCTGTAAAGCCAACGACCGTCAAACTCGAGCGCCCAGTGGAACCCATGCCCGGCGGTCCGGAACCCGGAGGCCCCGCTTACCTGACAGCGTCACCATTATGCTTCGGCATCACCTAGCGGTCTCCTGTTCCATCACCATGACCCGGCCTCACGCAGCCCAAACAAATTATCAATTTCCGGCGCATGCGTGTACACCGACGCGCGAGCTGGACAGACTGAGGAGTGTTAATGGGTGGGTTTTCTACCAGTTCTTGCTCCTGTTCGTGTTTGGTAGATGTTCTTGGCGTGCTTGATACCAACAGGAAGCAGTGAGATCTTGGCTGTTTAGTCGTGGCTCACTTGCGTCACAAGACACGATAGAAACGACAGGAAAGAAATTCCGAAACTTATTGGCACCCACATATACCGGGATATTTGCAAAATCAGGCATAAATTAGGCGTTCAAGTTTCCAGTTGCATATCTTACCGTCACTACCTCGATCTACAGAGTCATGCGTCGATCAGCCTCACAAATTATTATTATTATTATTATTAGAGTCATGGGCGCCGCAAGAGGGGGGCGGGAGACCTCCCCCAAATTTTTGGGTCCATCTTCATTAATGCTGCCAGGTACCGAATATGCTCCAAATTCGCCTGCCCCGGTCAGCACCAGCGCCAGCCCGGGTCCGTCCCCCCCAGTAAAAATTTCGTAGCGGCGCCCATGTACAAATATTCACAACAACATCATACATCAACATACATCAACATGTACAGAGTATATACATCCGTTCTGAATAGCAGGGGACCTGCAAGTGCACATTCTGAACTCAACAAGCGGACGTCTGATAACTCATGGCTCACCAGGAGCGTATGATCGGATTGAAATAGTGACTCTGCCAGGGTTCGTAGGATCTCGTTGGACTTCCCCACAAGAAGATATTGGGGTCGAACGAGTTTTCTAGCTGGGGTAACATGTTCGAGAAAGCAGCCTTTTCAGGGTCTCCACCACTAGATGGTCCGTGACTGTAATTTTGGAGCTAGTTTCTATTTTCAGCGCCTTCCATGGTCATTTCAGCGACCTGCGTTTTCGAGTAACCAAGTAAAGGATCAGATGTACCCATTTCCTTGTAGCCCCCTCCCCCCATTCAAGCTGAAGAGCCGTTTGTACAATAAATACCTTTTTAGTCCCGACGGCCACAAGGGCGAGTTCGCTGACCACCTGTTGCAACTTCAGGACCTACTCTTTCACCTTAGTGGACAACCTTCGCTATAACAGATACCTCTACGTAGATTTTAGCTGCCTCGGGGACACTCATGACATCCTCAACCATTCTGTGCGGAACTGTTCTTTTGTTGTCCCGGATAACGTTATGATCTGCTAACGGAGCGAGGGTCTGTTTGTGCTCTAGGCACTGGAAGAAAGAACACGAAACCCTTCAGCTTGACAAAACTTGACGGCTACAGGCACTTTTTGCCATGACAAGTCATGGCTTGTATCCTCAGTAATGCTCCGGAACTGTAATGGCAGAACAAGTACCAAGCTTTATGGGAGCATGAACAAAAATGAAAAATGGTGTCTTTGTGGCAGCACTCCGCCTTTAACGGTGACTTGAAGGGAACATTCACGGGTTGTCGTGTCGGAAAAATAGCTTTCTGGAAGGGTAGTCATGCATTGCTGGCAACAGAACACGGTTTGGGTCTGTTTTATCATTGGTGGATTAGTCAGGATCTCCGATGGCACCGGGGGATAAGGAGGGCATAAGGCCAGGAGGCGCCATTTAAGCCAGAGGGGCACTTATCTTGAGCGGTGCGTTCTGTTGAGAGACGTCATGTCTTCTCTCGGGGAGGACGTTTCTACTTGCGTTGGTGCAAGAAGTGGGAAACGACATTTTAGAGGTGCAAATGATATTTCAGATTGGCACCAAAGACCATTTCAGGAAACATCAAGCATTGATTGGCGGGTATTTTCCCCTCTTTGTCCCTGGATTCGTCTATATTTGCTATGCATTGCATTAAAACCTCAAAACCATAATCAACGAGGAATGTTTCACGTATATTACAGCGAGCATGATAAACCAGTGGTGGAAACTAGTGCCACCATACTGGCAGAAACAGGCGACAAACTGAAACCCGCACCTCCCCACCAACACCCCAAGTCGCAAATAACCGAGAAAGCCGGACTTAAGTCTTGTCAAAGTCACAGCTATTGGGAATCTCAGTGGCAACCGTCTCTTCACACCGCTCTTTTTATTTTTAACAACACAATACAAGCACAATATGAGGGGGCGAGCCGGCTCAGGAGGGTAATGACATAAAAACATTAATATAAAACAAGGTAAGCAGAATACATTCAATAGATTAAAAAAACAACCAGCCGCGGCCGCCCACCCCACCGCGCCGCACAGAACCGCTTTCCCGCGCACAAGAGCCCGCAGGCGCCAGCCCGCGCAGCCGCCACACACCGGTCGAAAGGCGCCCTCGGTCCGCCCGCTCTGAAGTTTGGAATCATATATATTTTAAAGAAGGCCACGACAATGAAGCATATACAAAATTGTAATTACGCCCACCAAACGTCAAGTCTTATAGCAATCCAGTTTAAAATACTTATCTACCCAACACTCACACGCTAAAGATCAAACTAACGCCTAGGTCTGTTTCCTTCTCCCGCCTCCATGAGCTACATCAAGGTCTCTGCCGACCACAGACTGGAGGGACCGTCACCTGACCGCGCAGACCAATCACGGAGCTGCGTCCGTTTTGGTTGGCTACCAGGAACGAGCCCACTCACATCCGGTTTGTAGGCATATCCGGTCTGACAAAGACCAAAAGAAACGGATCGGCGCCAGCACCCCTCTCATGCGTGGTAAAAATAGGCACCAGGAGAGCGCTGACTGGTGTGAAGCAGAATCGAGGCACAAGAGCGCGGGATCATGTTCGCTAAGTGTCATGAAACGGTTTTACTGGAAAGCATCGACGACTCAATTCTTCATGCCTGTTCATTTACAACAATATCTTCTATCCTACTGGCTTTCTTGTCAGCGCTAGCCTCTCTACCACAGACAGGTCCGAAATACCCACCCATAGATGACGGCTCCTTTGAAGTATGTCCCACTCCCCGTGAAGGAGGAGCCCATGGTTTGGATGCCTGGGCGTTGTGGGGTGACGTCTCGCCTGTCCCACGCCCCCTCCAATGGGACATAAAGGTCACAGGAGGCATTTCCGGAAGGAAACTGGCACCCGTCCATGGTTTGTCCCTGAGGATAACTGCCAAAACGCCTCTGGCACCACGTCTGACTACCGTCGGGGCGTTCCTCGTCATCTCCTGGATAGAATGTCATGAGGAATAAATAAAATTGGGTGGGGTTGCGAATTACCTTTGTGCTCACGGGAATGATTCAATACAAACAATATTACACCAACAACTGAAATATAAGCCATATGATCTCACCACACGGTGCTTCGTAAAGTCCCAAAACTATCATAAAGGCCCCAAGCCCATCTGCATATCTAACTGAAATATACCAGTCATTGATTTCAAGACTTTGTTTTCGAATTTTCGAATTCGAAGGATACATTTTCCAACAATTATAAACTGCGCTGATAATCATTGTGTCTTGAAGTTAAATCAACAACTTCGCGCCATCAACAACTTAGCTGATGATGGCTGGAATCTTCACTACCAGCCGGCACAATGCGCAGCTTAACGGCAACCTGCTCATGTCTCCATGACAACGCCGCGGGCGCACGACTGCGGCGCTGCACCGCGCCGGTTTCGTCCCAAATGAGACACTTCCGGCGCACGTGCCGGCGCCATTAGTGCCGCCCGTGCGCCGAGAGCGTGCGCAAACACAGAGCGGTCTGAAGGCTGGCGTCAACACATCGATAACGATGAACTGCGGATCGTGGCAGCAAACATCGGAATAAGGAAGGGTGGAGCAGGAACTGGCGCTGTTTCCGTTCAAATTTCCCTCCCAGCGGGCATAAATCGAAAGGAACGTCCCGTGGTTTGGCATGTGATACTGTATGTACGTCAGCTAACACGAGGCTGAAAACAAAGAGGGTTTTAGAGAAAAGGAGGAGCTTTCTCTGCGACACATCTAAAATTTTCAGTGTCCACCTCATAACCTCAGTTCGGATCTCAACGCATATGAAGGAAACTCCACACCGAGCACAAAGGGACATTCACGCCAAAGCTAAGCCGGCTCTTATGATTAACGCAGCCCCAGTGGTTGGACAATGAAGCCCAGGGCATGGTGCTCGCTCCACGCCACGGCCCTGGGGGTTCTTTGTGACGACGCAATGTGTTCATTGTTGTCACGGTGACGACAGTATTCAGTGCGGAACTTGTACATCCGGCGAGCAGGAACCCGCCAGAGGGTGCACCTCAACAGAGATGTCATTTTCTGGAACCAGGGAAGACGGACGATTTTTCGGAAGATTTGTCATTCGCAGATTTGGAAAACAGGACTGTTGAAGAAATGTTGACGGCCATCTAAATGAAGATACGTTTTCTTTAAGGATTTCGTTTTCTTCAAAGGGATCGTTACAAAAATCGCAGTTTCTTGCCTATACTTAGAATCGCACATATATGTCACTGAAGTGCACAGCCATGCCACTGAGAAGAAAACCAGACTCAAGACTAGTTGGATGAAGCGTAAGCTTTCCCAGACCCCTGCACAAAGACGAATGAGTCCTCTCATAATGCCGTTAATATCAGGACACGTGTGAGCAGGTGTGAGCCACCACCAAAAGAGTCGGACTTGAGAAGTTTTTCAACCACTGACAATTATAATTACGCTAAGAGTTAAAACCCACCAAAGTCTACAAGAAAACACACTAAGCCACCCGGCGGAGATGGGTGGCTTAGTGAATCTGTGCACTGGATGTTGAGGTAAGTGTCCCGAGTTAAAGTCCCTTCGGATCATCTGAGCTATGTGTGATCTGAGCCTTGTGACCACCTCCCACAAGGTGCAAGTCGACAATGACGTGTACCTTGACCGCTACCGTGTAGTAAAAACAATATAGTAGGATTTTCTAACTAGTTGACCAAGGAATACACATAGGAGCATATCCACATGCAAGAAGAAGGGCCCACCACCACAGGGAACAGTATTCAAGGCACGAGTTAGAATGGGGAGAGCTTTCCCCAACGCAAACGTGTACAATCTGGACGAGTTAATTTGTGCATGGCACGACACAATCTCTAAATAAGTCATGGAGGCTAATTTAATCCTCAACACTGTGTTAGAATCGTCTTAACTTTTGCAAAAAGTCGCTAATTAAGTACCCGTGAGCTACCACCAAAGACGGACGGCTACCACGCCTGTTAACCACGTCGTTCAGGGCCTGCCTTTGTCAGGCGGCACTAGCACCTGCTCCCTGCTGAAGTTCACGATCATGACGACGATCATGTTTCTCGGCTCCGTGGGAAATCCCGCTAATGATGCTCCAGAGGCGCGTGTCTGGGCCGCCCGCTGGTGGGATACCTTTGACGTGAAATAGCTCATAAGGGCCCGTGTCTCGGAAGAAGTTTGGATTACTTTTCAACACAGCGTTCTTCAGTTCAAATCCCAGATTATGTCCCTGCTGGTTCCGAATGAAGCAAGCGTTCTTTAAGGAGGATCATCAAAAATGATTTTGTGGCAGAAATAAAACAGCTGTGTCTGGGCCAAAGTATTTCACTATCCATGTTACCATTTCATTTCATTTGCTGCTGTCAAACCAGTCCCACATACCTACCTGTAGAAGGTATGCATGTACGTTGACCAGTAACAAAGCATTTACTTCTATGGCCACAGGTACCGGTATAAGTCTCGGCAGGTTTTCTGAATGCGTTATCTGATTGAATGCGTTGTCTGAATGCGTTGTCTGAATGCGTTGTAAAGCGTAGCGTTGTCGATCGTGAAAGAAGGCCTCCCAACAGAATGAACATGTCGACACCGTATTAACTTTGCAGCTAGTGCATTGCTAAATTCCAGTTAAAATGCATATTTCGAATTATTTTTTATTTATTCGTTTTGTTGATCTGTCCTTGTAGCAGTTTTTGACCTTAAATCATGAGTTTGCATTACACAAAGAAGTGTTATGCGTGACTACCGAACCTAGTAAAACAATATAGTAGGAGCTTCAACACAAGCCAAAGAAAACAGAGGTTTCAGAAAATACAAGGAATCACATTGGATTTCTTTGGAAAAAGTTGTTGAAAATAAATGTTGAAAACATTCCTGCAGCAATACCCCCTGTTGTGGGTGAGATACATAATCTTCAAAGTACGTAGCACACAACACGACAATCATTGTTTTTTAGTCATTGGAACAAAAATGCTCATTTTTTAGAAGGGAAGTCAGACAAGGTTATCAAAAAGGTAAATACACTCACAGATTCATCAACGGAAGCCCACACTTCTCGATTGTGTACAAGTAAATGCTTTATGAACAATAAGTGCATGGGCGCCGAAAGCGGAGGAGACGGAGGGGACGCGTCCCCCCTGTTGGCCAACCGAGGGGGGACGTCCCCCAAAATTTTTAGTTAATCGTCATAAATGCTGTCAGGTACCGAATGTGCTCAAAATTCGCCTCCCCCGGTCAGCACCAGCCCGGGTCCGTCCCCCTGCAAAAATTCCGTGGCGGCGCCCCTGAATAAGTGTAAAATAATGGAACAACAGTGACTTTTTATTGGGCGTTCTGTGCATGGCAGTTTTGCCCGGCTCCAAAAGAGTGTGGGGTAATTTATGATTTTTAGCTGAAAGTGAGTAAAGTTAATTTTCCTGAAAGCAATGAGGATGTTACTAAAAGTAATGGGTCGCATTTTTAAGCTGCTAGTGAATGTCGCAAACGACACGAACGCTGACTTTTCGCATCGGTGACGAACGGGTTCCGGCGCGGGCTATGGGGCGGCAGCGAGGCGCTCGGTGGATCGGCACCGCCAACCCTCATGGAATGCGAGTTGATATGATGTTATATGTGTATTACTAAATGTATGGATAGAATGGTCGCTACAACGGCAGAAAGGCCGAGTCAGGGGTGTCAATTTACAGTTTGGACTCACTGAGTGCGTAAAGAACACTGCCACCGCCAGGGGTGAGGCCCACAACTTTGAAGTTTAGAATTTTGAACTTTGATGTAAGTTACCGAGTGTCTGTGTTGTTAACGTTATTCGAGTTCCTCTATTTCAAACAAGAAAATATGAAACAAGAGAGCTTCAACAGCGTTTCAAAGACATAGATGTTCTGGAACATATTTAGACCAATTGTTTACACCAAGCACAATACACCATACAAGTAAATGCTGAGTAACAAGCGAGAAAAGCAGCATGACCTCACCTGCACTGATTTCCCAGTCACTCCTCCAGCAGGGGCCTTCATACAGCGCCCCCTTCTTCAGGCGAGCGAATCGCACTCTCTCCTTCCACAGGCCGTCTTCAACCTCATCGCGCTTCCGTGTCTCTGGTGGAACACAGCCCAGACGGAGGCCATTTGAAGCCCTCGGAAGACTTCGAGCTCGGCGCTCGCCGACGGACACTGAACGGTAAGGAGCTGGCGACCCAATGAAGGATCGGTCGTAGGTGGTGTGCGCGAGCGAAGATGTCTTTGAGATATTCCACTCGGATACGGATGATAATGGTAGCTGTGATCTGGCTGTGCTGTGGAACTGTGTCTTTCGGTAGCTACTTAGCTCACTGCCCCGAATCAGCGAGTCGGTACGATGCGGAGGATTCGGCTGGGAAGGCTTGTACCCCACGGGGCAGAGGTGTTTCAGAGAGCTTAGTTGATGGTCTTTCGACAGGTTGCCAGACATTCCTGACTGGCTCACTGATTCCCGTGTGTTTGTGTCACGAACTTTTGAGCCTGTTACCTCAGGAAGGTTCATTTGTGCTGGGCAGGTGACGGAATATAACAGGCGTGATGCAGGAGCTTCAGCCGTATCGACATCCACGTGATGAAGCTTCGACGAAGACGTGGACCTCACACCATTCGCAGAGAATCTACCGAGGCCTGAATCCTTACTGGAGGAATCGCTTTTGTCGCAGCCAAAACCCTCACCACCTGATGGATCGAGAAAGTCTTCTAGGAATTTTTGCCTTGCCGTGTCTTGTTTTCTTCGCGGAGATTCTGGGAAATTCTTGCCCAGATGACTTGTGCTTTCATCACGAGTATAATTAATTTCTCTGTCATAGGATGAGGGAAATCCGTGTAAGTTACTTCGCTCCCTTCTTTCGCTCCGACTGATCTTTTTCACCAGTTGCGGAGCTTCGAGTGGTCTCTCATCCGCAGGGAATGATTCTTGGGCCCGTGTACCAAACTCGATGAAACCCGTCTCACCCAAGAGTTCCGCACTGGTTATTGCACTGCAGTCTTTTCTGGCCAATGCTGGTCTCTTCACGGCCTCAGGTCTCGAGGAGGGCTTCTTAGGGGAGGTTCTTCGGCACTCGCTGGTGCAGTATATCGTCTTGGCCCAGTTCTTTAGCCGGTCGGAAGAAGGTATCTTGCCTGACGGTGTAACTATAACTGCCCTTCAACTCTCTGATCGGTGTACCAGTCGTCCCGGTTTTACCACTGTGTGATCTTTCCTCGTCCCTCACTTCCCCAAGTCTGTTTCCCTTGATTCTGCTGCCGTCACCCGTGATGGACGAGCCCATGAGATCATCATTGGGCCTGTCACCAATCGCTGACCTTTGGAGTGACGCCGCTGACATTTCTACTGCAATGACTGGTGGCTTGGTGACGTTTACGCTGCCTTCCACTGTAGCACCACCCACATCAAGTTCACGCCCTTCTCCACCATGTTGATAGTCCGAGCGGAGTCCCAACGCTTTCGGATCGTTACAATGTTTCATCACCCCCTCCTCATCCGCATCTAGGAGGGCACTACCACACCCAGCACCGCCTTGATCATCTCCAGTGTCTACCAGTAGATCAGGGCAACTAGCCGACTTGCCCGCCTCGCGCTTCCACAGACAAAACCTCCGCATCTCCTCCCTGCTGCTCTCCATGTTACCTCTGACCATGTTGTAGTTTCTTCGGTAGGAGGCCAGTCTGTAAGCCGGGATCGTTCGGCTGAAGTAGGCACAGCTGGCGCCGTAGTTCCGCTTGTCCCCCGGTCCGATGTAGCCCTCGGTGGACGTACTCCGCTGGGGGATGTACACCACGAGGGTTGAACGGTAGGTGACCGCCGTTCTCTTTGGAGACGAAAGCTCACTAATACACCCTGTGCTTCGAGAAACTTCCGAGTGGAAACTTCCCAGCCGGTGGAAAGCAGATGATTCGTGTCGTACCTCGTAAAGTTTATCGTAACACCGAGACGCATTGCTCTTATCTGACACTACCTGCTTATGTTCCATGCCTTTGCCTGCCATCATTCCCCTGTTTAATTGCTGATCCGGTGCACTTGAACGTGCTGAACCTTTGCATGCCACCTCACCAACAGGTCCAGCCGCGACATCTGCTGCTGAAGCTCTAGCCTCGCTATCCGATGACGTCTTTTCGGCATCATCGGGCCAAACCGCCACCCAAATCTCATCCCCACTCGCTACATCAGTGACGTCATAATCTCCGACGTCACGATATGAACTACCGTGTCTTCGTTTACGTTGATTTTGGTCATGATCGCTGGCGGTATCACAATGACCATGAATGATATCAGGCCTTGCGTTTGGCAATGCCCCTCTCTCCATGAAAGGGAAGTTCCAATAAGGAGTTTAAGTTTCCGCTGGCACTGCCTGTGACAACGTCTTCTACTGTTTCGTCCCACACCGTTTCGTAGGCTGCCCCATGAAGTATTTCACTTTCTGAAAGACGTGCCGTTGTCCTCTGACCATCAGCTGTCCTCTCACCATCCGCTGATACTCTTCTATGTCGGGATCGATGAGGTGACAAATGGTGATTACCGTCATGTTGTGTGTGGTTAACTTCCCGATGTCCTCCACCGCCTAACGATGACACAATACGATAAAATCCTGCGTAGCGAGGCAGAGTGTCGGAGGACGTCTCCGCGAGATGAGCTGACCGCGCGCTGACCTCTGATGACCTATGACTGAGTGCCTCGGGCGGGGTTACGGTCAGAAGTAATGTGAACGGCTCAGCACTTTGGCGCATACTGATGCACTAGTGCTTAGCTGCGCCACTTCAGCCCGCAAAGGTGCAACAAACGTCGCAACAGTCCCCAACTCCAAGACACGCTCTGTCAACACGGTGCACTACGAAGCTGAGCGCACCAAAGCGCGAGGAAAGCCTCAAGATACACGATCACGATAATTTCACAGCATGGAGACAATCTGCCGATTGTTGTCACCTCTCTGGTGCTTTGACAGATGTTCGGGCGACTTTGGGGATCGATCGGGACCACCTGAGCACCCCTGCCCTCCCTCTCCCCAGCTGCTCCTGATTGGTCAGGGTCAAACAAGAGCGATACTGATCCGATGATGCTCAACATGGGGTAGAGCCCATCACGCTAATGCTGTTCGGCACGGCGACAAATCTCGGCTAGGCAGCCACTATGGCGCCGAGGTGGCTGACGGGTCGAGGGCTCGATATCTTCACTGTCGCCACCAGGAGGCTAATCTGCAGCAGCTGCTCTTCTAGATCTTGTAGAAAATGTCTCCCTCTCTCTCTCTTTCTCTCTCTCTCTTCCCTCCCCCTCCTCCTCTCTCTCTCCCCTCCTCCCTCCCCCCCCTCCCCCCCCCCCCCCCCCCTCCCTCTCTCTCTCTCTCTCTCCCTCTCTCTCCCTCTGTCTCTGTGCGTTGTATTGTATGTAACACTATCACTTTACTTCATTTTCTATAGTTTCACCTTTCCAAGCTGATCACGTAAACTTGATAGCAGCTCTTCGAATAGTCTCTCGCACTGTCGCTCCTTCCTCTCCCGAGACCGATCACCTTCTCTTTGTCTCTCTACCCCGCACTGGACCCGCCGTGGCCAGGTGTTTTGGTCTAGGTGGTCGCGGGACCCCGAAAACACTCAGCTGGGTGGATGGATTTCTCTTGCGGACAGGATTAGAACTCTGTCCGGAAACGTAACGCCAGTGGGGAAGCCGCTGAAAAGTTGTGGCGATGCTATGGCACGCACAAGGTCTGGTGACGCCACAGGTCACGGTGACCTTGAGGTGGGCCGTAGCGGTGACGATATCGTGGGTGGTTTTCTTACAGCTGACCTAAGCGAGTATCCCTGAGGTTATCTCCAGAGTTGTTAAGGTTTCGGTTAAAAAGAAACGAGACCGCCACAGAACTGGGACACGCGACCACTTGTAGTTCTATACATACTTCCACAAGTGTTACATTGAGTAATGCATCACCCGCAAAGCCTAGTTTACTGCACGAATAGGAATACATGAATGTTTCGTGCTACACATCTGTAGCTTAACACGGGAGGTTGTGCTCTGAGATTGATGGTGACAAAGGAGCAGCTGTTAAAAGTTTATCACTGTTGTTTTCACGAAGAAAAAAAACAATGCAAAAGCGAGATACCAAACTCACGCCATAGTAATTCCACCACAACTAAGTTCGGGTTGTCAACTATTCTAAAACGCTGTTGCCCACTGTATCACCGTAAAAACACGTCCGTATCACTGCGATGTCAAAGTGGGGCTCAGAGGAAGCACTTAGAAATCTTGCCGTACAACTAAGGCTTCTCGACACCAAGCGCATCCGCAGGTTTCGGCATTGATAACCGTGGCAGATTCCTTTGTTGCCGATAACTAATTCACACCTCACGGGCGTATGTGCATAAAATACGCACTTCACTTGGCATTAAACCAGTCTAATTCCTCTCGATGTGATCACACTCAGGCTGCCAATATTATCACGCTGCGTTCAGCACCACAGAAATCAATTCTCGTAAACGGCTGCAACGTTCACGCTTCCTCTTCACCACTCGGATATCAAACATGGGCAGTGATCGTGTCCGCGGTCTGTACTGGATCGCCTACCCCACTTCTCCCCAGTTCGCGCGACTCCTATTCCACGTAAATGCCCCGGCACTGGAATCAACACCGGTGCCGCACTGCGGCCGCTGCAGATAGCTGGATGTCATTTCCAGAACAAAGCCAGGCCGCCACGGGTACCAGAAGAATGTCTAGACTAATGTCTAGCTAGTTAATGCCATCCCCGTGATTGGATTCACGAGTCAGCAGCATAAGTGTAAGTGGTGACTCCATGCGTCTATTTTACGGGCGGTTGCACGGTTTCCTCCCAAAGCGTGTACCTGACTCCGCCACTGGCCGTCACCCATCCTCCCAGGGCTGACAATGGACCACCAGCACGTGCTTTGGGCGCCAGACAATGGGGGGCCAAAGGATGACAGATACTGGCGGTTTGGCGCCGTGACTGGTGGCGTATGGTGGACGTTTACTGTCACCGGCCGCAGAGACAGGGGGAAAGGGACATGTAGAGTTATCTGAGACAATTTGTGTCGTGGCAGAGAGGATGGGATATGTCTGATTGTCTAGGACGGTTGGTGTCGTGGCAGAGGAGATGGGACATGTCTGGTTATCTGGGACGGTTGGTGCCGTAGCAGAGAGACGGGACATGTCTGATTATATGGGACAATTTGTGTCGTGGCAGAGAGGATGGGAAATGTCTGATTGTCTAGGACGGTTGGTGTCGTGGCAGAGGGGATGGGACATGTCTAGTTATCTGGGACGTTGGTGCCGGCAGGGACATGTCTACTTATCTGGAACGGATTTGGTGCCGTGGCAGAGGGAATGGGGCATGTCTGGTTATCTGGGACGGTTGGTGCCGTGGCAGAGGGGATGGGACATGTCTGGTTATCTGGGACGGTTGGTGCCGTGGCAGAGGGGACGGGACATGTCTGGTTATCTGGGACAGTTTGTGACGTGGCAGAGGGGATGGGACATGTCTGGTTATCTGGGACAGTTTGTGACGTGGCAAAGGGGATGGGACATGTCTGGTTATTTGGGACGGTTGGTGCCGTGGCAGAGGGGACGGGACATGTCTGGTTATCTGGGACAGTTTGTGCCGTGGCAGAGGGGATGGGACATGTCTGGTTATCTGGGACAGTTTGTGCCGTGGCAGAGGGGATGGGGCATGTCTGGTTATCTGGGACGGTTGGTGCCGTGGCAAAGGGGGATGGGACATGTCTGGTTATCTGGGACGGTTGGTGCCGTGGCAGAGGGGACGGGACATGTCTGGTTATCTGGGACAGTTTGTGCCGTGGCAGAGGGGATGGGACATGTCTGGTTATCTGGGACAGTTTGTGACGTGGCAAAGGGGACGGGACATGTCTGGTTATCTGGGACGGTTGGTGCCGTGGCGAAGGGGATGGGACATGTCTGGTTATATGGGACGGTTGGTGCCGTGGCAGAGGGGACGGGACATGTCTGGTTATCGGGGACAGTTTGTGACGTGGCAAAGGGGATGGGACATGTCTGGTTATATGGGACGGTTGGTGCCGTGGCAGAGGGGATGGGACATGTCTGCTTGTCTGGGAGGATTTGTGTCGTGGCAGAGGGGACGGGACATGTCTGGTTATATGGGACGGTTGGTGCCGTGGAAAATGGACGGGGCATGTCCGGTTAGCTGGGACGGTTCATGCCGTGTATATATTCATACTTTACGGAAAGTATTAAGTTCGGGATCAGGCCTAACGCATCAAACTAAAACTCCTATAACACGAAAAGGGCTGTACACTCTGTCTTTTAGTGCTAAGCAGTGCAGGCAAGTGCATATGATCCAGCAGCGAAAACATTTCAGCAAATAAAAGAAAGGATATTTCGTCTCTTAAAAGTATCCTGTCAGCGTAATATTAATTCGGAGATGGTGGTGTTTCCACTAGCACTTACAAAAATGATATTTTAATTACCAAATAAAATAAAACGCCTCTGCAATTTGAGTTGCAGCAAAAGAGTTAGAACGCAAGGGATGGTAAATTCCCCAGCTCCTTTTCTATAAGTGCTAAAATGCCAAGGCACACTTTTGTGAACACAAGTCATGTGAGGATATCCAGAACGAGGCGATTAGCCGCCGTTTTGCAAATATATTTCTCGTAATTTTCCCGGCACTTTGCCTTGAGACGACAAAGCAAAAATATTACCGGTCGCCTATATAGTACACACGCAGAGTGTTTTTGCTTCGCTTCTTCTCTGAGTCACACCTGAGAAGGCCAGGCTTCGGTGTGTTTTGGCAGCGGGCCTTCCACACACCTGGCGCTCATTAAAAAACAGACCACCACCGCAGGCGAACGCTGACATCTGGCAAAAATGTGTACAAACGATTTCTTAAAATATACACGCCCGGCTCCAGTTCGAGTCAAAACGTGCCTCATTACTGTTTTTGGACGTCATTAGGCATCATCTGGGATTTTTGTAGTGATAACACTTCAGAAGGCTAAAGCGTTGCCAAACATCACTCATTATGTTTTCTCATCTTCTCTTATCCACGTGCCTGGTTTACCTACTAGCACCTCTGCCGTGGCTTATCTCCTACCGACGCTGACGACGATGTTTTGCGCCCAATCGTACAAATGTTGTGATGGTAGGCGGATGGGACAGATACGTGACAGATGTTTTCGAAGCGAACTCAGCTGTGGGTGGCCTAGAAAGAGGTTCATAAACTGCAAAGTTGCACATTAGTGAGCTTGTATTAAAGGGAATGTGGCACCCTCGCCGAATCTTATAATTGAGTGTAATTAGGGGTACTTTTAGCCGAAAATCATGGAAGCGTGCATGATTTCTCTGAAAAAATGTACAATAAGCTCAATATTTTGATTTTTTAAATGATCCTCTAGGAAAAGAAAGAAATATCCGCTTGTGGATGATGTCATGATCTGGCAACCACTATCATATTCAATACGCTTCAAGGGCTTCGATTGGCTGATGCTCACCGTGACGTCAGCATATGTCGTCACACCAACAGCCATGACAACTGTGGCCTACTGCTAAGGGTACATGAGGGGTACATTGCTGGTAGGTTTTAGTTTTTTTTACGGAAATCTAGAGTTCCAAGACAAATGATAGATTGAGTACCAGGTTTTTCCGACTTGCTTTACAACTTGGCTATCTCAGTTAAAATCACGTTATACGTTGTTAAGGTGCCACATTCCCTTTAAGCTCTTCAACTATTAACGCGTAAAAAACAGTGAATCAGGATAAAGCCTCAATTACACAGCCTGAAAAAATGTTTCGCTCGTCTCTCTCTCTCTCTCTCTCTCTCTCTCTCTGCCTCTCTCTCTCTCTCTCTCTCTCTCTCTCTCTCTCTCTCTCTCTCTCTCTCTCTCTCTCTCTCTCTCTCTCTCACAACATCCACAAGGCCTCCTGCCACCCCCTCCCCCGCGCATTCAGCGACCTATCAGCTCATCTGACGGAAGTGCCGCCGCTTCGACCCACTCCAAACCCGCCCCGGCCCAGCCGCGGTGTATCGTATGACCCTTTCTCTCCCGCCCCGGCCCCTGTCCCGCAACCACCACCGCGGTGGTTTGTTTTGTTCATTTGTTCAAGTCTTCCCTTTTTTAATTACGTAGGTCCGTCCGCGAAGCGTCTTATGTGAAAGATAACTATATTGTAACCATATGCAGACAAGTTTAAAATATGCAGACAAGCTACCAACTGAGCCGACCCGTTAGCTCAGTTCGTAGAGCGTTGGGCTCCGGCCCGCTGCTCAGGTATGTACATACATACATACAAACATACATGCAGTGGCAGTGCATGTCTAGACTTGGGATAGATTCCCCTGAGACGCTCCGGCGCTCAATAGTTCATCCGACGTGGGTCGGCTGGCAACTGATTGGTGAGAGGGTGACCTGAGCGGGGCGGCCGTCCCTGTGCTTTGTGGAATGTTAAACTTTGACTTCCAAATTGACCTAAGAGTTGCTCATTCGGATGATTGGGTCGGGGTCTCCGTGAAAAGTCCCTTGATGACTTTAGTGAGGCGCCGACACCGAAACCGAACTTGCATCAACTTGGACAAAATATATTCAAAATATCAAACTCTACGTGCTGCCTTTGGCGTACACGGCTACTTATCTTCAGGCATAGTATGAGAGTATCGACCCTCTGACATGTCTTGCATCAGCCACTAAGCCTCTCGCCAACATGCAACATGCAACATTGCAGGGGGAAACCACGATCTGTTAAATGATGACACAAGATGAAAAACGGAAAAAAGCCTGGGACAGGAACACGACTGGTGTGTTCGACGTGTCTGTTTGTCGGATTTTTTCTGCCAGATCACGTGGTTATCATCTAGTCAAATCAGACAATACCAGACGATAACTTAATAAGATAGCATTTAGTCTACATCCTCGAGACTTCAGGAGACAATCCAAATAACATCTCACAAACTTATAAGCATTATCATCGTTATTGCACTGAGGAAACTAATAATAATAATTGTTGAGGTCTAACGACGTACCAAATGTCAAGGTTTTACGGCGTCATAAATGTTTATCCTGCTGGGAGGGGTTTAGGGGATAAAGTCAACTTATTCAGATGCTGTGCCGGGATTTGAACCCGGGACCTGTAGCTCAGGAGACATGGATGCCATCCATTGAGCCACTCATCCCCCATTGCACTGCAGAACCTATTAAAACAAGATGACTTCAGCGTTCTACTTTCAAAGGGTACAGAGTCGACCGAAAGCATCGAATCAACTCCGAGCGAAAAACAATGTAGGAAATAATAGTTTTAAACAAAATTTTAGCACTGAAAAAAATATATTTAATTTCGTAAAACTGGAATATTATGAATAGTTTAAGCCCAGAGAGTTTTCTTGCACTGGTATTGCCCGGAGTCGATGTCATCTCATTCACTGGAACAACTCCAACACCGGGGGTGAGTTTTGGTCATTTAAATCACCAGAAAAAACCACAGGTTAAGACCTTAACCGACGGCTGTAAGTCTTCTTCAAACAGAACAAGAAGACTTCACCCATAAGTGTACCCACATACACGCGCTGGTGATTTCTAGGCATGGGATACAGACATAGGTCGGAAGAACTTAGACCTATTTAGTAAAAAAAAGAACACCAGGAGCCAAACGACGGCAGACAAAACTTTTACAGCCAGAACATAACCCGGGGCCGGCAGCCGACTACGCAGCCCTGCTACTCACCATTTGGCGCTGTCTCCTGTGTCCTCCGAGTCTCCTGCCTCAGGTACGTGTCCTGCCGCCGTGCCTGTCTCTCCAGCGCACGCCCACGCGCTGGCCTCTCCAAAGACGCCTCTCTTGAGGAGGCCCTCTCCTCCGAGCGGTCTCTCAGCGGCTTCTCCTTGGAGCGATCCCTCCGCGGTTTCTCTAGCGAAGGATCCCTCGGTGGCCTCTCGAGCGACCGGTCTGGTGGGGTGTGATGATGGTGATCGGCAGGATGGACGATGGCACCGCTAGCCAGCTGCTCGAACGCCTCGTTAACCTCATCCCGGAACGCTTCTCGTTTCAAGTTCTCAGAGTAGCGTTTGTCAGGGTTCTTCTGCTTTTTGATGTCATCGGTGGTGTCCACCAATGAGGAGCCGGCATCGCTGGGACGCTGTTTTCGGATAGATCGCGGTGACGGAGTTTCACTGAAAATGAAAATGCAGACCACTTAGAACAGAAGCTAATTAGGCAGAGTGGTGCTGGCACAGTTCGCTCATCTAATCAGGGAAACGAACCTGATGGAGGAAAACAAACCAATGATTAAACGTTCTTTTAAATAATCAAGGTCTGTAGCCCGATGGAAAGAAAAACCCTATTAGATTAAAAAACCCGGTAGAAAAGTTCGGTTAAATCGTTACGGTATATTCCGAAGTTCGCCCGGAATAGGAAATGAAAAATTTCCTTCGCATTTACCAGGAAGTGGAGTTTTGTTTGACGTATCACCTTTTTGATGACAAATAAATAGTTCTGAAATAATATTAAGTTATTTTTACCTATAACATCGCCTCAGGTTATAGCTTCCTTAGTCTTTTGGCAGTGCCCCTAGCGTGTAAGCCACGGATCCTTTCTGTACAATCACCATACATTGAATAAAGCATGACAGGTTCTCTTTTTCAAACCACTGGAAAAATAATGAACGACCAACACACATTCACTGATCTTCATAATGTTTGATTTCCGACACTAAAGATGGGGTGAGGTTTGACTGCTGTATACTGGATCTCAGTAAAGTGGGATCTCTTGTTTTTGCACACAACGGACAAGGGAGTTCAATTTGTTTTCTAAGCAGAATTCTGAATATCAGAGTTTGGTAAAAAAAAACAGGCACAAGGGTTCTTAGCTTTTGCGACAGACCTGATACTGGGTTTAGTTTCGTTTATAGTCTAACCACCAAAGGGCATGTAACCATCCCTTTTACAGAAACAATGTTGTGGCGATAAAACGGTCTCGTTAAGTATGAATGCCGTCGACTACATCAGGGGCGTAGCCAGGATTTCGCTCAGGGGGGGGCGCCCCGAAAAGGGCCCCTGTGACAGCGCCAAAAGGGCCCTGATGGGTAAAAAGAGGCCTGCTTGTTACAGAATCGTGTCCTCCTGGGGGCCCTTCGGGCCCTCAGGAGGGGGGCGGCTGCCCCTGCCGCCCCCCTCCCCTTGGCTACGCCCCTGGACTACATACGAGATAAAAAACCACAGCAAAACTATCGAAATATGGTGCGCTCTGGCGCAAATTGCATCAAACGAGATAATATGCTCTCGAAATTCAGCATTTGTGGTCTGCCCTTTACCAACACATGCGTTCTTGTCTAGAAACACATTGGCGGTCTTTGGCACTATAATGTTTGAATACATTTAATATCCAATTTATCATTGTGTACCTTTTATCATTAATTTGCCAAATGACACTATAGAAATTAATAATTGATCACTTTGGCACTCTATAGAACAAATTTGATTTTTCAATGCTTACTCTTGTTTAGGGAACATAAGATAAGATTATGTTACGCAGTGTTAGATGAGGAAAGTTGTAATAGAATTCTGGCAGTTTGGGGTTAGGACATTTTGTAAGGATAGAAAATCATTCTGCACTCTCCAATTATCCCATGATAATAAACAAAATGTGAAGAAGGCCTTTGTATTCAGAACTTCACACGAGACAATAATTCACAGGTGACAAACAGCATGTCACAGCTCAGACTTACCTGGTATGTATCAACAACTTTCTGTCAATAGTGTAGTACTGAACTGGAGGGCTGGGATCGCGACGACGAGGATTGAACTTCATGGTGATGGATTCAGTAAATATTGACTATCCTTGAGCGTCGTAAGTCCAGCGTCATAAAATAATGGCCGTTACCAGTGTCATGTGCGATGAATATCACAAAACTAATGATGAACTTTCATCATGGTTCAGTGGCCTCTTGCACGTCACATGGGCATCGTATTCCACATTAAGATGGTTTGCGTTACACATTCAAACAATCCCTGGGAACAGCCGCCAAACACTTCTCCACAGTGACAAAAGAACACGGGGTGACAGGCGACATGGTACTTCCACTGGACGGGCACCGGCCCCTCCACCCTCTTCTTCCTACTGATCCTCCTCTCGGCGACTCCCCGGCGGCTGGCTCTTCGCAGAGGCCGAGGTGAAAAAAGGGAAGTTGGCAGCGTTGAGGGTAGGAAAATGTATTTGGCAAATTTTGTGGCAAATATTTTTTTGAATTGTCACTTATACATACGTAGTTGTGATGAAGTTACCTACGTTTATCAAGACAAGTAATATAAAATGAAAAATATTAGTAGAATATCTTAAAACGAACCATCGCAAATTACTAGTTTTAAGCCATGTGACGGGTAAAGAGTGAAATTGATCCTACATAAATTCATACTTGAACCAGAAACAGAATGGCATAACAGCTAGCGAAATTGCAACAGCGTGGCAGCGTTTTTCTTCCTCTGCTTCTCGAGCGGCTGCGTTATCAGTGCTGCCAACATCACCGCTGCCAAAACGTCGACAAAACACGGCCTTGTGGGCTGGAAGGTGTTGCCAGCTCGGCTGGAGGCGCTGACATGTTGCCAGACTGGAGCCCGCCACCTGGCGACCTCCTGACTCACACCTCCGGACCAGGTCCGTCTTCTCTGGACGGTCACGGTCCCTGCGTCAGTTCTCTATCGGACTTGTTTTACTAATCAGCGGACTTCCGAGTTCAGGGTTATTGTGTTTTCACGAATGTTGATGTTCTAAATCTGACTTGGTGGTTATTTAAGTCTGTTCTGGATATACGAGTAGGTAGACCCATTGGGAAAGGGAGGGGGCGGGTGCCCCCACACCCTCCATCGACCCCACACCCTCCATCGACCCCACCCCCACCCTTATACCACACCTTTCCCCCGAAACGTGCCTTCATACCCCCGCCCCTCCCCCCTGAGGATGCAATTATTGGCGTCCACACAATGTAATCGGAACCCATCTGATATATCTCACTCTAAAAACTGGCCCATCTCCACACCCAAGAAGTGCCCCTATGTACTCAAATGTACCCTATGTACCCTACTAATCCAAGTGCTTCCTCTAATCGAAAATCCTGGATCCGCTTATGGCTATGGATTCCAAAAGCACGTTGGCAATCACCACTTCTTCCCAATGCCTTTCATTTTATATCATTGCAAAATACGACGGATCAGCAACTACCGACGTATCAGACATATGATAGAAACAGACTGGTGCCAAAGTATGTATTTCGTTGCCAAATTCCACGCAGAAACAAGTTCGACAAAGACGTTGGTGACGGGTTGTGCTGACAACGTTTCAAACAGCCGTGCCACCTCTTCACGAATAACAATATTCATCAGGGCATGATCCATCAAAAAGTCGCCATCCCAGTTTGATTGTGTCGTCTTTCTCATCAGAGAAGAATACAGAGATCTTCCGAAGGCATCTGCGGGGGTAAATCACACTGGATTCGCTCCTGGGGAACATCCATCTGTTGAGATCACCAGTATAATGTATTATCTGGAGGGCGCTGGCTTTAATGTCATCTTCTCTTCTTCAAAACCGTTAAGGTTTCTTGAATAAAATCTCTTGACCTGCCTATGGGTGCGAGGGCTAAACCCTATTCAGTATTTTACACCCACATGTTATCTTCTGTACCTTTTTTGGTCCAAAGATAACGACATACCCGACGCTTGAGGGGATTTTCGCCCATTTACGATTATATTTTCCTTTATTACTGTTATACTTAAGGAGAATATTCCCCTTTTCAGTCAAACTGAGGAAGAGCTTGAAGGTATCGAGTGGCTAGAACCCCACGAGTTTTGGATTGTCAGGGTATATACAGGCCTGTCTCCTCGAATCCTGGATATGAAATGCACTTAGATTATATATATATATATATATATTTTTTTTTTTATATATATTCGCTTCAGCACTCCAAAACCTATAGAGTTTTGGGTTCTAAAAGTGAGGTTTTCTTGTCAGCAGGGAGTGGTAAGTTACATGGTCCCTTCGCTTTTTACTGGTGGCAATGCTCATGTATTGATATAATATCATGACATTCACTTTAAAAATTTTACTTTTCTCTACAACCCAGCCTTATGAAAGGCGAATAAAAGCAAGGAACATTAGCCACGGAAGTGGTGTAGGCAATAAAGAAGCACTGACATTTCTTTTTCCCGCTTTAGCCTAACTATATACATTGGCGGTTCCACTAGCAACTTTTTGAGGGGCCAAACCAACGTTTTGGGAAGGGGGCTAAATTCAGAAAAAACGCAAAAACACAGTACTTTTAAAGAAAAACTTAAAGCTTCGTATTTTGGGGGAAGATACTATTTCAGGCTTTGGAGGGGGCCATAGACTATTTGCCCCCCCCCCTTGGATCCACAAGTGACTACCGAACAATTATATACAGGAGTAGCATGTGCATTATCATCGCTTAAATCGTTTGCTCTCAGCACTGAAAGCGAAGGTGCTAGGCCACTGTGAGATGGTGGTGAATGAGGAGCGTAACCTCCTAGAAGTGATGTTCGAGATTTAAAAAGTGGTCTGAAATGTTCCCTGGTTAATCTGGGAAAAATCGTGATTGGGTTAAGGTTGTCTTCACCGGGCCTCCCTTACAGTGATGCTCGATTCTATAGAAGGCCTGAGCCACCCAAAAACACCATATTTTTAAAGCACACTGGAAAGCTGTGCGCAATTTTGTAATATCACTGTTTTATCACTGTTTTGGATAATAAGTTCATACCGCTTGATTCTATCAAATCCTAAGACTTCTGAAGACCAATAAAGCAACGATCGTGCAAAATTAATCAGATTCCGATAATCTGGGGTGGTCAGCGCAGCTGGCTTCCACGCAGCCAACCCAGGTACAAGGCCCGGCGGCTTCCCTGAACAAGGGGCAATCTAGTTCCCGAGAAACCCTTCCAACAGGGAAAGAGTTGACAACGGCATACGACCCTGGCAGTTTGTGCGTTGATAAGTAAAAAATTACGCAGGTCGTAAGCCTCGAACCGAAACACGTCAATATTTATAAAATTGTGCACTAGTATCTGGCAAAAACTATCAGTGAGATAACCGTAGGCATGTCTAGGCTTTAAGCAAGGCTGTGCAGAGCGTATTAAACACTTGGGCAGTTTCTGTTGACTGTGATTTGTCAGATTTTCGACATAAGTTATGAGATCATTAATTCATCATTTATTTTTACCGAATTGATCAATTTATACGCTCGTGTCTAGTTATGCGTGTCCATTTTTCACCCTGGGTGCACACAAATACCGAGATGAATGCGTCTTTGGACTGTCCCTTATTCACCGAAGCGATTTTGTACCCGAATTATTATTGTTGTGCCCTCTTAGATGACTTAAAACGAAGGAAGTTAAAAAGTTATAACTCTGCACTCTGTTCAACACCTTGTGTTAGGCATTGCCTTTTGTTAACAATCGGCGAGTAAGCATCAATCTCTCGATGGTAAATGTGTACCCATTTATTTTAAAAGTCGAAGTAGGTGAATTTAGGAAAATTTCTCATTTTTTACCGCACAATAAAGTAGTAATGATTTCTGTAAAATTGTCTGCTAAACTATCCTTTCGGACATTTCCCACCGATGAGATGGACCCCCATTAAAGGTGGCCCCCCCTGAACGAAAACGTTCCGCCTCCTGTGAGTCCTATGGTAGGTGCCCGAGCACTCCAAAATAGATCTACAACCTCGCCCCAGCTGCCAAGCCAATTATTGCAGGGGCAGAACGTGGAGCATGTTCCGTTTCTCCTTCCTTCCTTCCCAGATCCTCCCCAGATGTCTGATGTTGAAGCTGATTGCTGAAGACAGCCACCTCCGCCAGCTTCAGGTGGACGCTTTCATTGCGGATCACGCGCAGGAAGCGTCCGGTGACGGGGGTCGCGCAGCGGAACAAGCGAGCGTAACCGTGCGGCACCGTCACCGGCAGGTTCAGCCGGCACAGAGCCGAGTTCGTTTCTTTCCACATCGCGTCGGCGATGCTGCTCACGCGAAGCTGGATGTTGCTGAGTTCGTTCATCGTGTCGCCTTCCATCCGAGTGGCCAGTAGGACACTGGTGACCTGGACGGGCCCGCCGAGGTCCACCGTCCACGTGTTGGTCTCCAGGGCGGCCTGAGTGCATGTAGAGTCGGAGCACATGGTCAGGACGTGGGAGGTCGTGTCGCCATCGTTGCCACTGGAGGCTGAGACTAAGCTATCGGGGTGCTCCGCATTGGTCCAGGCAGGTCTGTTCCTGGCCAGGTTTTCACCGACGTACTGACAAAGTGCCAAGAAGTTCCGTCCTGGAATGGCGCAGGTTATATCAATAAGGCTGCCAAGACGGGTGAGCAGGCCGCAACGAGAAGACCGTCTGTCTGGTCTTCCCTCCTGCCAGGGGGCTCCATCCGGCACTTCTTGGCCGTCGCTGGTTATAAACCTGCCGGCTTCCACCATATTATCCAGACCGATGAGCATCTCCCTCCCCGAGCTCATACTGTTCCCAATCCTGGCTTCCTCCTCTGTGACCACCGGCATTAATATGGCGTTGTCCCTATAGCATGTGTGCGCCGCCACTAGACCAGATTTTGAAGGCAGCAAGGCCAGGTAGGTATCGTTCTTCAGTGTGTAATAAGAGGGCGGATCACCGTCGGGTGTCGGGAACTCCCAGATGAAGGATTCTACATCGCGGCCGGAGCCGGTGTCACTGGTGATGCCCTCGGCGTAGAACGTGCAGAGCTGCTCGGATGCAGAGAAGTCGAAGGCCATGCAGGTGACGCTGTCGGCGCAGTGCGGGCGGCACTGATCAGGGCTGGCTGACGCTGTTGTTGATATCGGTGAACCGGTCAAACGTCCACGGCCAACAGCCAAGAAACTGCCTCTCTTATTGCATTCGCCATTTTCCGTGCGCTCAAACGCTCGCCGGCACTTGCAGACGTTCTCCCGACACTCGGCTCCCGGCACTGTCAGCGCACACTCTTCTTCCGTGGAGCAGGGCTCGTCAAGCTGTCGGCGACCTCCGCGGGCGTACCACTTCCAGACTGCGGGACTAGGCTGGAGTCGCTCTGGAGTTGGCAGTTGCTCTGTTAGCTGGCAGGCCCGCGTCTCCTCGCTAACGCCGAAGCCACGACATTGAGGCCTGGACAAACAGAATATGCGGCAGCGGCAGCTTAAATAGATACTTTCTGGAATGATGAAGGAGGAAGCGACAAAATCTGGAGGCACTGAGGTAGTATTCTCCGGCAAAGCTGAAAAGGAGAAGCTCAAATGGGTCAACTGATGTTCAGACGCGGTGATACCCTGGGTGTAAAGAACAGCAGCGGCTAGACAGACCAGCAACCCCATGCTTGCAGCATGGAGTCGGAACAAGGAGTGGACGACAATCGTTACCTCCATCGCTGCAGGGCTTTAGTAACCTACGCAACTGGACTCGCGGGGAATAGAGTAATGTTTTTGCCATCGTTCCAACAGCGAAGTTAATAAGCAGAAGTGAAAATGGCGTCAATTCGTGACCCGCAGAAGAAGTGCCATCAAAAAATGCATGGAATTGCGGTTGTCTGTTGCTTTTCCAATGCATGGAAACATACTCAGAAACTGGCAGCATTTCAGATTATATTTTGGTTTGATCCATTCCTATTAACCTTCTGCACCAGTAGAGGTTACATACCTTGAACGCTTTTCATCTAGGCATATAACCGATAATCCTCACTATGTGATGGAAGACAATCTTTTCCAAGCTGGGTCACGCACGATTTGTTTTCCGGAGTTATCTATCGTAAAGAAGCTTCTCCCGATAGCGCCGTTAATCGAACATAATTATCGAGATGATAATAGCGTCATAATAATGATAACGTCCCATAGGCGGCCCCAATGTCCTCAGGGACAGCTGAAAGCTACGTATCTACTGCGTGACGAAAAGTAACAAATTATTACACACACCAAGCGAACATTCGAAACAAGTTTTCATTTTCCAACTCCAGTTGTGAAATGAGTTTTGGTGTGACCAGCTTGAGCATAAAGAGCAGCAGAGTGACAGTTGGTTTATTGTTACCCATTGCTCATTACATAGGCACGAACCTCTTAACATTATATAGCGCCCAAAACCCCAATAGTCACGGCCAATAACATTCAGATCACACCAGATCCAGACCATTCCATACCCGAAGCCCGGACTTTCCCCAACAAATCCACACCAATCCGAATGTCCACCATGATTTCCAATCCCAATCCGATCCGCATCACAAGCATATCACCCAATCAACAAACCATTGAGCCCAACTCCAAATACCAGCTATCCCCCTAATCTAGCCAATCTAATCCATACAGATATTGAAGCCATGACGTTACCTATGATAAAACAGGACACGAACTATCAGGGGGGTCAACGACTGCTGAGTCTGTCTGCCGATGACGTCACCTGGGGCAAACAAGCGTCGTCATGGTTACGGCGTACGCTTTGCCGGTGCTCCTTTGAATTAGGATTTGGAGGAATGTTCGGTTTTTTGCAAATATTTGAAACATCCATCCATCCATCCGAATCGATTCTGAGTAGGTATAACAATTAACTAAGTTCCAAAATGGATGATTTCGAATAGAGTGGGTAGTTTGATATTCCTTTATATATGCATAGCATTGCATAGTCTATATACCTAGCCTACCAACATACCTACGTAGCAATCGATTTATTAAAAACGGAAACGTTGGTTCAGATTTTGTGACCTCACCTAACATAAGTTTCAGCTTCCACTACTTCTTCAAATATTGTATTGTTCGGATCGTCGGTCGTTTGTGGCAAAGTAATCATGATATCGATGCGCTTATAAACTTTCTCATTTTGATATATGTAATACTAAAATCGGATAAAAAGTTATCATGTGTCCGACCAGCCTCTCCAATTAAAAGACTCAAATATAAGCCAAATAAATGAATGAAAAGTTAATGAACAAATGGATAGGTATATAGATTACTAAATGAATAAATGCATTATGAATCACCGCTTTGAATCCATTATTCAGATTTCTGACAAGCATTCTTTTTTCACCTCGATGACCCCGACTCTGCTTGTACTTACGTAGGTGCAAAGGAAGGTAAGGTGGGGGTGAGATACATAAAAACAGTAATTTAAATTTAGTATGGAAGATATCGAGCCAGGGGCGAATACATATGTTGCCCTTACATCGTAGCTAACAAGCGTGTATTAAACGATACATTTTGATTATGGTCTGCATGCAGAGAAATGAAGCACCAAAGACTCTGGTCAGCGTATGAAATATATAGCAACTGATTGTACAGCATAATTATGTGATTGGATATAAATAGGTTGAATGTTCTCATGGTCAATAATTCTAAAAATAACCGACTTACATTCATTCTATATATTGAAGAAAACGGGCCAAGAGTCCAAGGCAATAAACAATATTTCAAACACACTTCTTTGTCAAGTTTAGAGTTAAGAGAAATATGAAAGTAGGTAATATTTCCATATTTCACTTTGAGTTTTCATACAACAGTTACAAAAATAAGATAGCATAATAACAACCCAAAAATACACCTCGCAGCCCCTAAGAGCAATACCCTGAACCTGACGGAAAAAGATGCGTCCTTGGAAAACAACGTCGACCGCTTGCTAACGGCACACAATCCCCTATAGGTGTGTAGCTGCGTGAATGACATTCTGTGAACAAAGAACACTCACTGTGCGAATGACTTCCACTTTTGCGGTTCTCTGCACTGAATCTTTTCCAGCCGTCTAGAGGTGTTCATGTGCCTAAGGCGGGTAAATGTTCGGGTACGAGCGAGGTATCGAAGTACGGGTTCGGGCAGGTCGGGTTGCTTGCTCTTCAGCACTTGTATAAACCCAGAAAAGAGCCCGGTTTGTATCTCGGAGAATCCGGGTGAACGGCATGGTAGGTGTAGAATTTCTGCTCGAGCTGCTTAAACTTGGAGAGGAAGGTCAAAGTTGGGAGGGTGAGGCCGCCGAGGTTTTTCAGCTGTGTTCACAGCGCCGCCAGTGGAACGTCCTCAGCGTGCTCATCGTGCCCAAGCTAGAGTCACCTTCCGGGCTACGTACACGGCCAAGTATCCCAAGGCCCTTTCCTTTGCTGTATACGCTGGTTTCTCTATCTGCAGCACACTGGATGTCCTGCCTACACTTCTGACAGGATAGCAGCAACTTCGGAGATGCCAGTGTCTTCACTGCTGACGTCTGACTTGCTGTTGCGCAGGTGGGTTTCCAGGATTTCTAGGACCTGAAGATCCTGCTCGAGTTTGCCTCCTTCCTCGTCATTTTTAGCCCCCTCTGAACCCCCTGAGCAGATCGCTGCTACGGCGGGTCATCTCTAGGAGAATCAGGAGTCGGAGGCGATTCTTGGCTTCGGTAGGAGTGGGATTGGTGTTGGCACCGCCGCAACTAGGTAGTAGGCTGAAGAAAGCCGCAAAACGGTTCTGGGACAGACAGCTTGTTAGAATATAGGTGTCGGTCCCTAAGCAGTCCTGCAGGTCCTTATTCGGTGATGATTTCGTATCGTTAATTGTTAGTTTTCTTGTTGCATACAGTACCTGTACCATTTCTGAAAGCAGTAGTATAAATGGGGACGCAGATAAATTTATTGATATCGATATAAAAATGGAATTGTCAACTGCTTCGCATTTTATCTTACACATATTTTGCCTGGATTTACATTTTTAACAAATAGGTATAAACAAATACATGAATCATATATACATTACTGATCAGCATTCTTCTTTTCTCCCTTAAAGTGATGGATTTGATACATTCTTAAAAGTATTGCTTGCGTTTAATATGTCGCGAGAAAAATGATGCCATATTTGCTGCCACGTGATGACGTCGACTGGGGCACCTAAAATTCTCTAATTGACTAACCTTATAAAGTAAAGGAATCTTGACGAACTATGTACTCGTCACAATGCACACGTGCGGTGCCTGCTCGAGAACCCGCACTACGGAAATTCCCCATCACAGCACCAAGCGAAACATAGTAGGTACGCAAGAGGACAAGTAAACACCGGTAAGAGCTCGCGAGAGGCACTAAATTCCCTTTTGTTCAGGTCTCCAATAATTAACCGGGCACCGCATGGGCTGTTTTCGTAAACACCATCACCTGGGGGTCCGATCGGACCCCCTACGGTCTCGGGAGCCGGAAGAGATACGAAAAAATGAAACGGCGTTGTAAGTGCCTTACCGTCTTAGAATTTGGAGCCAAGTTTGAACCATGTATGTTGAGCCGTGACGTCACAGTGGGCCAAAATGAGCCAGTTTTTCACCCATTTAGGAAACCTCTTATGATTCGGCAGCCATTTGACCTAGAAAAAACCAAAGGGCTTCCATGTGTTTGGCTTGGCCCAGATATTCGAATGATATCAAACATGAGCTTGACCTTAAGACCAAGGTCAAATAATGACATGTCAAGGTCATATTGCATATCGTTCGAATCTTTAGGTCATTCTCAGTACCCCAAGGATTCGAATGATATGCAATATGAAAGGCAACATTGCATATAATTCTAATCCTTAGCCATGCTCACCACTATGATACCAAATTTAACAATGTATCTTGAGTTGTTAAAACAACATAGCGCGTGCGATTTCAAACACCGTGACCTTTGGTGACCTTGATATTCCCCTAACCTCAGAAAGGATGACAATATACATATTTTTCGTTTCAAGAGCTCCCGAGTTAAGTTTAGAAGGTGGATTTACCTCTTCTAGAACCCGAATTACACCCTAAGTTTGTATGCTTCATTTTAGAACATATTCCTTTTCCATGAGATCTGAAATGACGTCATAACCCGTTGACCTAACCTGACCTGATGCTAATTTTTGGTCTTAAGCAGTCAAATGGATTAGCGCCTAGAGGCCTGCAAAGCAACGCGGATCTCTTTTAAATAGGCTCAGAACCATATGCAAAAACCGAGGGGTCCGATCGGATTCCCCCAGGAGGTGAAGGGTTAAGTTCTATGGGCCAAGAAGCACCCTAGGTAATTATTAGATAACAACGGCTGACATGTTTTGCTGACATAGAACTCCATTAGTTGTCAGACTTTCTACGCTTGGTGCTGCCGTTTACAGAAGGTAATTTTCCCCATGATGTACATTTGCGTGTTTCTTGGCAATCCGCTATTACTGTTTTATGTGCGTCATTTCTTTTTATGACAGAATCTTCAATAAACATTTCCCCATAGACAGCACAAAACATGTATGATAGATAGATATTGCCGGTGCTTACGGTACAAAAATAAGCAACACATTAGTTACCTAGGATCTCAGTAGCTATCGACTTTCTGTTGGGGCGTTCAACATCAATACGTATTCTACCTGGTCATTAATGAATCCCAAAGCTTGGGAAAATGCCGCTGTTTCTATAAGTGATATTGCACATATCTGGCTTCCAAAACAACTTAGTCTGTTTGAGGTGATAAATAAACTGACACAGAGCAAGCGACTGAGTGCACAAAACGTGTTTTACACACTTGTTCTACAGCAGCGTGCCTTTTCCCAAGAATGATTCCTGTTCAAAACTAGAGCCTGGGATGTTGGTTGACCTTTTACTTTAGCATTTACCATTGTGCGTTGTACAAAAAAGAGAGACAGATCTTTGGGGCCATAATAAATTGCGCGACGCATATTTTGTGAGTTTTTAACCTCCCCCTTCTCCACGTCCCCCAGGTAACGCTTTTTGACGCCCTGTGTAACATTTGATAACGTTGTGACTTACTCCCCCACATCATTTGCGTTACGTTATTTATGGACGGTCGCTTTTAATACACGCCGATGCGGGAGTGCACGCTATCTTCGCCGGTACAGGGGCAGGGGCCAGGTGTTCAGCGTGTCAGTATTGAAAATCTCAAACCATAAATATGCCTACAGCCCAGGCTGCAAAATGTGGCAGGTTTTGCGTTGGCAGGATACCAATGGATACTCCTGAACCATCCTAGTTGTTGAAAAATATTGCGAGTTTAAATTACACGTGCCAATGTCGGCGATTTGTTCCGTTATTAGTCTTGAGGAAACATGTCGCCCAATTTTTGCCGCCTTGTCCATCCTGGGCTGCCATCATTTAGAATACCAAAATTGTAGGTTTTTACCCCCGACAGGAGGTACTCACCTCCCTGCCTCCCCGAAAATCTCAGTAGCCATACTAGCAATCCAAGGTAGCAACCAAGCAAGCAATCCAACAATCCAAGGCCAAAAACCAAGGTAGCGAACAGCGGAAGGCGGACCAAGATATTCCATCTCTATCTCGGCCCAAATTTTAACATAAAATTTATTGGCCAGGTCACGTTTGAGGTCACTAGTAGTCGAAGATATGTTCCTAAATGAATACAATGGAAACTTACGTTTTGTTTCGTCCCACAATAGAGCAGGGCTATAGAAAATATTTAGGCACCATTAGAGTCCTCCCGTCAAGCAAGATTGAATGATACATCATATGAACTTGCCAGGTCAAATACCAAAGTTCACCTAACTCAAGTTCAGGTCAAGGTCACCTTAGGTCATAATTCACATCATTCGAACAGCAGCCGCAAGCCAAACAACATGATGAAGAATTAAGACTGACATATCACGACACAAACAACATATCAAACAGACATATATCATAACACATATCACTACAGAATTCATATCGAGTCTTGAGCCACTTTCCTCTCGCATTTCCAAAGCAGAGGTCATGGCTCTGACCTGACCTCAGGCCAGGGTTATGACAAATCGCGTTACCGCAAGTTGTTGTACTCGGTGACCTTATTACACGAAGTAAGGCTCAGATCAAAGATTAAACTTAGCCTTTCTACTACACCTCTATAAGTTTTTGGGGTGAGGTCACTTGGCCTGGCCTGGCGACCTGACCTGATTGACCTGGGTCTTAAATGTTGTCAAAATTGCAACGAAAGACTACGTAACGCTCCTACCAAGTACGACAGAGCAGCGCTCCTTGGCTATCTGTGAAAAACAACGTGGGGGGGCGGCACCCCCACTCTTCCCGTTCCAGCGCGTGTTAACAAGAATCCAATCTTTTGTATCTGCACATTCGAAGTCAGCAGAAAATTCCGGCAAAACAATGAGTTGCACATTAATAGCTCTGACTTATCTAAAAAGGACGCGGCGCTCCAGTGGTTAAACTCCCAAATTCTTTAAAGTGTAAATAATAATTTTTGTAAAAACACTTGGCTTTGTGCTAAATTGCAAAATTAATTGTTTTGCTTACAAATACATCATTTCAACGTGAGTGCAAAATCTAGGAAATAACGCCACGACTTTTTAACACATTCCTTGCAGTAACACGGACTATAGAGTGGAATCGTCAGCAAAGATACGGGGCAGGTCTTTTCCATTTTTCTCGATGCATTTCAGTACTGTGGTGCACCCAAAATATTTATTAGACGATGGCTACCTTAGCGGGATACGACTGCACCCAAAATTAGTGCCGGGTCACAATGAAACCTTAAGCTGGGACGTCACCACGACAGAAGGCAGCGGGCCTTCATACAAAATGTTTTCAATTTCAAACATACGGGGATGCAGTACTACGGTTGTATCACGTGCATGAGAGGAATGTAATAAGAAGGCTAAATTCATGTAGTTTTTTATTTAGATGGGCTGTTATTCTTTCGAGCTACATTTCACTTATACTCTCTTTTCTAGACCAGTTCTCAGCATAAGGCTCTTTTTCACTACAGCCACATTTCACACAAAGATAGGTATCGGTCTGTATTGAATCATCGTAGTTGCAGCATGAAATTGTCGATTTCACAGTTGCAGTAGTTTAGCCCCTATAAACGTCTACGGTACTACTTGCGGCATAAAATTGTCAATTTCACAGTTGCAGTAGTTCAGCCCCTATAAACGTCTACGGTACTACTCGCGGCATAAAATTGTCAATTTCACAGTTGCAGTAGTTCGGCCTCTATAAACGTCTACGGTACTACAGCTTCATCTACCCTTCGCCAGATGTCAGAACAGTGCAAGCAGAATTCCAGTCTCAGTTCAGCCGTTTCAGCACAATACTTGCAAGCCTTAATTTTGGGTGTGCCTCTAACGTACCCACCGACAAGCCCCCCCGGCCCCCTCTTCCTCCCACTCCAGCGATTTGAAAGCTCCCTGTAGCCTCCATTAATGTCTAAGCCCATAGGCGTTGGAAAAGGAGGGCGCCAGGGGGCCTGGCCCCCACTTTTTGGACAAAAATTTCCTGATCTCAGTCAAAATAGGAGAAAACCTGAAATTTTCCTAACCAGCCGCTGCGGAAGGCAACGTGGAGCCCAAATTTGAACAGTTGTTGGTCCTATCGTGGAAAGTTTTTTGTCAGCATCAGGTTGAGGTTTGGCTGGCCCCCCCCACTTTTTTCCGGTGGCGATGCTTATATCTAAGCCATAAGCAGGTCCTGGATTTACGATAGGGGGACCGGAAAGGCACTTCAGTTAAAAAAGACCAAGTGGACTGGAGAAGGGGATTGGCGCAATGTTGCAAGGCACGACCTACCGCGACGGGGATCGCATCCCAAATCTGCCGATACGATAATGGTGGGGACGATGCAGAAAGCAAACTCTTCGGGGGGAGGTAGGGACTGTTAGTAGGTCAGGTAAGGTAGGGGAGGGGGTGCTTCTATCCCTTTCCCTCGTATCCTCCTGCTATCTAAATGGAGCTGAACTATCGTGTGGACATGAACAGTTTGTCTGCGTCTTCGATCTCCCTGTGGCATAGAGAAACTGGTCTCCGACCTTGTTTTATCATAATATATAAATATTTTAATTTTATTGCAAGCACCTTCACGGGCCCGTCTCATTCAGTGCGATGTGAACCAACAGCCTGAGATACAATAGAGATTTGGCCAGTTCGGACGCTGATTAGCTCACCGTGCGGCCAGCGTCAGCTCCATCCTCTGGCCGGACTCGCGCATCAGCTGATGGGCCTCAGCAGTGCTGAGCTGGCCAGCAGGAACGCCGTTTACGGCCAGTAGCAGCTCCCCCTCCCGGAGTCCGGCCTCCGCCGACCGGCTGCCCGGGTTCACCTGCCGGTCAGGTCACAGGGTCAGAAGGTCAGACAAGATCAGGTCAGGTCATGTCAGGTGAGTGCAAGTTAGGTCAGGTAGCAGCCCGGGTCATGTCAGGCGAGTGCAGGTAAGATATCAGGTCATGTCAGGTGAGTGCAGGTAAGGTCAGGTGAGAGGTCAGGTCAGGTCAGGTCAGGACATGTCAGGTCAGCACGGATCAGGTCAGGTTGTGACATGGCAGGTCACGTCAGGTGAGGTGAGAGGTGAGGTCAGGTGTGTGCAGGTAAGGTCAGGTCATGTCAGGGGAGTAAAAGTAAGGTCAAGTGAGAGGTCAGGTCATGTCAAGTGAGTGCAGGTAAGGTCAGGTGAGCGGTCAGGTCAAATCAGGTCAGATAAGATCAGCGCATGTCAGGTCAGATTAGGTCATATCAAAATGCAAGTCATATCAAAATTTCCCGCGAAAATGCGAACATGAGTCTGGAAATCTGCCAAAAACGTCCCAGATAGCCCCCCAGAGGTCACAGGTAAAAATTTACAGAATGACCCTGGGGAGTGGCCTATCATTATTCATTATTAAGGAATAAAAGTTATGCTAAGCTATATCTAAATAGATATAACCGTTATTTCGACCGATTCCCGTTTTCCCATGCATTTCTAATGTGGAGGTCATGACCCGTACCTGACCCTAGATCATCGATATAAAAACTCCGCAACCACAATTTTTTTATAAATTTTGCAAGTTGTCCTAGTGCGACTGGTGGAGTCGGAGTCCACTGAAGTCACAAGGGACTTGTCACGGAACCCCGACCCCACCACCCGAACGAGCAACTCCCTCAATGGAGGGTTGATTTAGAAGCCAAAGTTTAACGTCCCACAAGCACAGGGACGGCCGCCCCGCTCAGGTCACCCCCTCACCAGTCAGTTGCCAGCCGACCTGTACGTCGGGTAAACTATTGAGCGCCGGAGCGTCTCAGGGAACCGATCCCAAGCCTGGACAACACTGCCACTGCATGCTTCGAGCAGCGGGCCGGGCCCAACGCCTACCAACCGAGCTACCGGGGCGGCTCAGTTGGTGAGCTGACTCAGTGGTAGAGCAGTTGGTAGTGTTGGCTCAAAATGCGGTACTTTGTGGGCCTATTATATGATATTAATATCAGACCAGTCGATTGAACCTGTTTTCGATAATGCCACTTGAAATATTTCTGGAGGTAAGGGCACTTGACCTGACCTGATGACCTGACCTGTGATTAGCAAGGCTTAGACAAGCTGCACATTCAATCAAAGATAAGGTGTGCCAGGCATGAAGGCGCTGCGCGCCGCGGTTTCTCTACCACCGTCGATTAAAACCTAGGGGGTGTTTAAACACCCCCATTAGGACGAGAATTAAGTTCTGATGCTGTAGCTTTTAACAGCAGAAAATTATCAGAAGCAGTGCCGGGAAGTATCAGAAGCCAAAGGCGAATTCGCTAGTTAGTGCCTGTATGAATCCCGAAACACCAGATCGAAATAACGTTACGTCCGTGGTCATAGGCGGATCCAGGATTGCCGATCGGGGGCACCTTCCCGGGGGCGCCATCCGGACCAGGGGCGCCACTTTACCGGCAAAACCTATCAGGTGGGCGCCAAATCCTATCGGTGGGCGCCGACTTTCGCATCCTGGGGGTGGGGGGTGGGAAGCGACATTTCAGGGGGCGCCATCGACCTTCAGGGGGCGCCGTGACCATTTCAGGGGCGCCGAGGGTCGATCGGGGGGCAGGTGCCCCGCCCCCTGGATCCGCCGCCTATGTCCATGGTATGGTGCAGTTCATAAATTTGAGAAAGTTACAGTTTTATCAAGCGTTACTATGAGTGTCAAGAATCGTTGCACGGCGGGGTAGAATTATTAAAAATATCCGTTACGTAATTTGTAGGCGCGTTTTTCCGCCATAGACGATATCCGTACTGATGTGGTAGCCAAAATCCGCGGCTGGCTGTCAAGGGGACCGAGGCTATCTGTCAGTTATTGTCAAATCTTTGCCAACGATGCGGCCTTGTCAAATCACAGCGGCAGCTCTGAATAATGAATCACCTTCCTTTCCGTTATGAAGGACAATTTACCAAATTATCGGTAAGAATAAAAAAATAAAGTTTTCCACGACAGGAAACACAGGTAATGGGGCGGGTCCCGCCCCCCTTCGATATGTCACTGCTTGTCTTACTACGCCGGGTTGACCCAAGCGTAGCGTATAATCAAGAATCAGGCAGCTTGCGGCGGCTTGCGACATGTAAGGTTCGGTGACCATTGGGTTGACCACGCATTGGTGGCATTTATAACATGATGGGCGCTGCCAGATGGAAAGGGATTCTTCCATAGTTTGATAAATAATTGTTGGGGTTTAACGACGCACCAACTGCCAGGGTCATACGGCGTCGCCAACTCTCACCCTGTTGGAAGGATTTTGGGGATCAGATCGACTTATTCAGAGGCTCCACCGGGACTTGAACCCGGGACCGGTGGCTTAGAAACAAGGGTGCTATCCACTAAGCCACCCCATCCCCTTCCATAGTTTGAAATAAGGTAGTAAGCTATTTTAGCTATTTTGAGGTTTATAGCTTGCAGAAATTTTACAAAGAGAGCTTTGGGTGAAATGTAATATACCAATAGTGTTTTCTTGATTCGCTCTACAAAGCTGCTATCCCAGTCAAAACCCATTATAAAAGTGGGACACTCCTTTTAGTAGGCGCTTAATGGGCATTGGGAATTATTCCACATGGATGATGATCTTTTTTGAAAATGATTGAAGAGAGCCTGATTTATAAACAGTGAAGTGCGACCATTTTGATACACATTTTGTATCATAAATACAGCTTTGGCACACCCTCAAACATATTGAACAGTATGAAATCCATTTGCAGTGCTTAGATGAAAATGAAAAAAAACGTTATTCTGACAGCAATAGAAGTCCACACTCCTGCATTTACAGGACGTGAGCAAACCCAGCTTAGTGCCGATTTTCAAATTAAAACCGTGACTGACAATGAACCCCCTCCCTTAACATGACCGGCGGGTACCCTCTGTGATCGGCTCAGGCGAAGGACACGGCCCGGCGACGCTGTGACAGACAGGCCCTGCGGGCAAAATCGAGGTCACGGCGGCAGGACCGGCTATTTCGGCCGGCGGGCGTGCCCCGCTCGACTGACCTACCCATCTGTCTCCTCCTCCTCCTCTTCTCCTGCTCTCTCTCCCTCTGTCGTTCGCACCGTCCTCTCATAGGCTGAGTCTTGGTCAGGTTGGGTCAGAGGCGATGTTACATAGCAAGGGAGGGAAAATCTGGAAAAACTGTTACGCAAATGTCATCAATGGGATGAGTATAACAACGATCTGCTTATTTCAAGACCTCTTGTGACCTCATTTTTGTTTGTGGGTAACATTGCCGGGATCAAATTAGCTCTATTAACTATGCTATACAGGTTACATGATATATAGGTTATATGCTATACAGGTTCGGATAAATAAGACCGACGGTTGGAGGGGGCGGGCAGGGGCAAAAAAGTGTTCAATGTATCACCATTTAAAATGTCAAACCATAAATGTGCACCAGCCCAGGCTACAAAATGGGCACGTCTTGCGTTATTAGGATACCAATGGATACGCCTTGACCATTCTAGTTGTTGAAAACATCGCGAATTCAAATTACAGGTGGAAATTTCGGAAATTTTGTTTCGTTACTGGTCTGAGAAAACATTTTGACTAATTTTTGTCACCTTGCCCACCTTAGGCTGTTACCATTCAGAATGTCAAAATGGTATGTTTTTCGACCCCGGGGCGGGATGGCAACGCGGCCCACCGTCGTAAAAAACATGTTTTTACAGAAAAATCGAAAAAAATCGGGGGTTTGGGGGAACTGCCCGGTCCCCCCTGGATCCGCTAATGATGCTAAATGTAATAGGCTTATTGGAAATAGGGGTACTCACAGGAAACAAGTATCATACTTTAATATGTCTCTGTTATCAGCGGGATATCTCCGTGGTATATTTGTACCTGTACGATTCGATGGCGGCAGTGACCTCCCTTATTGACAGATGCATCGAGCGGCGATCACATGAATAGCCAATAGCGCTGATAAGAGCCGCCATGGCTCAATATGGCCCGAGTTTCACAGGAGGTTTAACCAAAGTTCGAGCGGATTTGGCAAAATCGTATATGAGTATCGGAAATTTACCCACTGAGTCACAGTCTGTAAGATAAATCCAAATATTTTTTGTATCGTATATCGATTCATGAATTTGGAGATAAATAGAAATCGGCTGGTGTTATTATATTTGCACGCTAAAACTCTGCGGCGTCGAAAGAGGGGAGGACGCATCCCCCACCCGCCAAACAGGGGAGGCGTCCCCCAAATTTTGGGACAGAGCCTAGGTATTAACACATTTTCTCCGTTGCCTACACGAATCTACGCAAATGCATAGATGAGGCGCATCGTCGTTTTAGCTTTTTCGCTTTTTCAACGACACCAAATATGCTCAAGTTTGTCTTGCACCCCCTCTTCCCCCTCCTAGATCATCCACACTCCGGGGTCCTTCTAGTAAAAATTCCGTGGGAACTCCCGTCGACAAAAAGATAGCTACAATGCTTCGAAAAAGTACAGCTGAATGCTACGAATGCCTATTGACCGAGGGCTCAAAAAAGGCAAATAGCACAAATGTGATCGCAAGTTTCATTCACTACTGTTATCTATAAAAAATTAACATTTTTATCTAATAACAGTAATTCTCATGCAGGACATTGCAATGTGTCGACCACTTTTGGTTCACAGCCACTTTCATTGGTCCCCAGCACTTTGGATTTGCCTTCACTAGATAATTGAACCCTTTCACACATAGAAAAAAGAGACAAACTTCCGAGCCGTGCATCGATACGTGCGGGTCATTGTTGCCCCTGCTCAATGCTGATATGGCCCCTTTTGGGCATATCAAATCCAGTGCTCTTCATAGTGAAATTATAGTCCGCGATTCCGCGTTACCGCGACCGCGGACAACCTAAAATCGATCGCAGAATTAATATTTCATTTGATGAAATTCCACGATTGCGATCGCCATCGCGGACTATTTTTACCTAAAATTCCGCGATTTTTAGCCCGCGATCGAACATTTAGACTACACAAGTGGCATACAAATTCGATGCATGTCACAACCACTCAACGCTTAAGCGGCTGTTCACATATGACGTCATTGACCAAAAGGGGAGGGGTCTGGCGTTTTCACATTTTTTTGCTAATACACGGGAGACTTAAAGCATTACCGACCAGCGATAGCTTAAAATGGTTAGATTCATAGGTGTAAGAAAATCCAGAATATCGGAGGAGAGGCAATATGCAGTTTAGAGTGATTTCATTCCGTTCAACGCCATATGGTTAACACCCGCACTGGAGAAGCGTCTGGCACTGAGGCGCACTGGAAGGGGCCTGGTAGGTCCCCCTTGAGATCTCGGAAACTAAGAGGCTTAGGCAAACGCCGGTCGGGGGTGGTGTCTAATTTTCACCTTGGTCAACATCTTCACGGTCAAACGAGGTCATAAATATAAAATCTTGGCCATGCCAGTGACCTATTGAGAAATGTAATTATGCGGAAAAAAGTCAGGAATATGCTAAAGGCAGACCGGGTCATAGAAATAAGGTCACAAATAATCGTTTCAAAAATTTGGTTGTCAAGGTAATTCAAGGCTAAAAGATATGAAAGAGGTAATTGACCTATGGCGTCAAAATATAGTATACTCCCCATAATATACCGCATAGCTCGCACTATAACAACCGTTGGGCGGGAAATGAGGATTGACCTCTACCCATGATATTTAACCTTTACATTGAATTACCTTAACTATGACGTCTTAGTATAATATACGTCAGACTGGGTAACACCACCTGTATGGGATGCACTGCGGCCAATGACCTTGAAAACGCTGATATTACCTTGACCTGTGAACCTGACCTTCAGGTGCATAGGTCGCCACCCAAAAAGGGGGCCAAACTTCAACCTGATGCTGACAAAAACTTTCAACATCAGGACCAAAACTGTTCGAATTTGGGCTCTTCGTTGCCTCCCGCAGCGGCTGGATATAAGAATGTTCGGTTTTCTCTCATTTTGACTGAGATCAGGAAATTTTTGGCTAAAAAGTGGGGGGCCCAGGCTCCCCTGGCCCCCCTTTTCCGACGCGTATGTTCAGGTGAGGTGACCTTGGGGGGATGGGTGGCTTGGTGGATAGCATTCCTGTCTTCTAAGCAGCCAGTCCCGGGATCAAGTCCCGGCGGAGCCTCTGAATAAGTTGATCTGAGCCCCCAAATCCCTACCGACAGGGTGAGAGTTGGCGACGCCGTATGATCCTGGCAGTTGGTGTGTTGTTAAAACCTCAACAATTATGATCAATTAGAGGTGACCTTGACATATCATTCCGTTCATATGGTGTAATAACGTCCTCGCTCGGTCTCCAATGCAAACAAACTGGTCCGATCACGGGATTGTGGTGGTCTCAAAATGGATGTCTGACTTCGAAAGCCTTTAAGTCAAACGTTTTTGCCTGATTTCCGAATTTTTACCCAACAACGTGCATGCCAATTTCCCCAAAATGTGACCTAGTATCATTTTTTGGCTACGAGCGTTTCTCCGGCCACCTAGGAAAAATAGGTAGGATGGGGAAGGGGAGGGGGTTCCGAGGCCCTCTCCAGTGCACGTGTGAATGGTTAAGAACCTAAATAGTTGAAGACACTGCCTCTAGCCCCTGTTCCGACACCTATGGTGCTATTTACATATGCCATTGGAATTCCCGCAACGACTGGGTCTTTGAAGGTGGTGTCTGAAAAATTGTTCAGGCATGATTTTTGACAAATTATGCTCGAAAAAGCAGACTCCCTAGAAGCCGAGTTCGAGGGGGTGGCGTTGAAGCTCCACTCCATCCCCCCTTCTAACCCGTATCAGACTCTGTCTCCCAGTCAGCGGCAGGTTAACTAGTTTATGGGCTATTGCTTTGTATTTGTATTTGTATTTGTATTAGCTGCGGACACTTCCACACATGAGGTGGCTTTTCAAGCACCGTCGTAATGGACATGAAGTGATGCAAACTATGGAAGGATACGGTAAGGATAAGGATGGATGAGGGTAAAGTAAGGTGGAATACTACCTGGAGGGGTCGCTGATAATTACTGCTTGGAAGCAAACATTCCCTGTCGATTGCCGATCGCGGAATACAAAATCGCAGAACCAAAAATTAAATTAATATTCCACGGTCGCGGAGTTACGATAGCGCACCACCTGTTTTTCAATCGCGTAAACAGCACTGAATTTAAATCAAACAATAATTAGGAGCGAGCATGGCAGAAAACAAGAGCGCCCTCACCGGTGTGAAAAGATGACACTTCAAGCTCCAAGAGAGTCCGTTTTCTCCCTTTGTAGTCAGCGCATACATTACGACCATATATATATATATATATATATTTGAGTACTTCGGGAGCAGGTTTTCTTTGATGCAATATTCGTTGAATATGACGGCAAAATGGGCCTTTGTTACTTTTCGGCTAAGTGATTCTATGGTCCTGATAAGCTTCTTGTTCTCGCGATTGAATTCTTTTAAAATAACACCAAACGACTCTGGGCTTTGCAACGTTTCGATATTTCTAATATCATCCTCTGGCAAAATTAAACATTTTAAATACACAGCAAAATCGATCTAGTGCTCGTAAATATTCGCGTCGGACTCCATACCTTCTAAAATGAGCGAACATTATTTCATAGCATAGGCAAGTAAAAAAACAATCACAAGAGACGCATTATTCGTGCGGGCACTTCGTTTTCAAAGTTTGCACGTTACCAATATCCTTAAAATCTAAGACATGATCAATCATAAACACATACGGATACACAATGATATTTGAATTGTGTTAAACTAACATATTTTAATACGGGTTCGCACTTTAATAGCTAGATGTTCTGGGTTTTAGCTATGTAATCTCAGCGGGACGCTTTCATACAAGGCTAGTTTAGCCACCAGATTCATCTGTCTGTTGATGGTCGGGTTCATTTCACGGATGTAGACCGCTTCCAGGGCTTGCAGTTTTCTTTTGTCGTGGCAGCGCGTCAGTATGGTGGTGTTCTCCACAATATCGCTCCTGGTGAGTTCTTTGCTGTGGGAGAGGCGCACGTGGCTCACCAGTGCTCCTTGCTGTAGGTGGTTCGTCAGTCGTCTGGATAGTGTGGTTGTTGTGTAGCCGATGTAGGAACAGTTTGTTTGGTGCGCACAGTCACCATGTTTACATTTAAATCTGTACACTACATCTGTGGCTTTCAGGTCCGAGTGGTCTTGTGAAGGGTTGTTTTTCAATACGAGAGTTGCTGTCCTAGGGCTCTTATAAAATATCACTAGCTCGATAGAGTCGCCGAGCTGCTTTGGCGAGCAGTTCTTGCTGATGATGGCTTGAATGACCTTTTCATCTTTGAGGTATGATGTTGACATTGAGTTCTGGTAGAATATTTTGTGGGTTGTACCGGTCTCAGTTGTTGGTGTCTTGTTTTGAAAGTATTTGTTCATTTGTTTTCTGATAATGTTTTCTATATCTTCGGTGCTGTAGTCATTGTTGACGAGGATGTTCTTTACTCTGTCCAGCTCTTGATGAGCAAGCTCCCATGTGGAACAGTGGGTGAGGGCACGGTGTACATATGCCCGGATAACACTTTCTTTATACCGTTTTGGGCATTCACTGCGCCCGTTCATGCACTGGCCGGTGTTGGTAGGCTTTCTGAACACCTTTGTCTCGATGTGTTTAGCTGAACCGTTTACATGGACATCCAGGAAAGATATCTTGTTGTCGATGCTTTCTTCAGTTGTGAAAGTCAGCTTCGAAGCCTTCTCCAGGTGTTCTTTCAGGCTGTTCAGCTGGCTCATGTCCGCTACTTCGGTGTAGATGTCGTCGATGTAACGAAGGTATATATAGGGTCTAGTCGGCATTGTGCTCAAAGCCTGCTCCTCTACAAATGTCATGTAGCTCTCGGCAAAGAGGACACCGAGCGGAGAGCCCATGGCCACACCATCCACTTGAGAGTACAGGTTTCCCTCCGGGCACCGAAACGGTGCAGTTTTTGTGCACACTTCGAGCATCTGCTGCAGTGTCTTCCTTGGAACGCACGGTGGGGGGTTCGTCTGGGTGGTTGAAAGCATAGTTGAGGATGATGTTGATGGTTTCATCGATGGGAACATTCGTAAAGAGACTTTGAGCGTCTAGTGACGCTAGGGTGCCTTTCCTCTCATGAATTTTCACCACTTCAATGAATTCAGCCGATGATTTCAGAGCATGTTTCGTCGGAATGTACGGTGCAAGGAGCTTGTTTAATGACTTGGCTAAGTCGTATGATGGTGTTGGTAACTGAGATATTATCGGCCTGATGGGGTGGCCAGCTTTATGCGTTTTTATGTTGCCATAAAAGTACCCCGGATTAAAGTCTCCTACGATTGGTTTAAATTGATTGATTGATTAATACGATTGATTGATTAAAGTCTCCTACGATTGCTCGCCAAAGCAGCTCGGCGACTCTATCGAGCTAGTGATATTTTATAAGAGCCCTAGGACAGCAACTCTCGTATTGAAAAACAGCCCTTCACAAGACCACTCGGACCTGAAAGCCACAGATGTAGTGTACAGATTTAAATGTAAACATGGTGACTGTGCGCACCAAACAAACTGTTCCTACATCGGCTACACAACAACCACACTATCCAGACGACTGATGAACCACCTACAGCAAGGAGCACTGGTGAGCCACGTGCGCCTCTCCCACAGCAAAGAACTCACCAGGAGCGATATTGTGGAGAACACCACCATACTGACGCGCTGCCACGACAAAAGAAAACTGCAAGCCCTGGAAGCGGTCTACATCCGTGAAATGAACCCGACCATCAACAGACAGATGAATCTGGTGGCTAAACTAGCCTTGTATGAAAGCGTCCCGCTGAGATTACATAGCTAAAACCCAGAACATCTAGCTATTAAAGTGCGAACCCGTATTAAAATATGTTAGTTTAACACAATTCAAATATCATTGTGTATCCATATGTGTTTATGATTGATCATGTCTTAGATTTTAAGGATATTGGTAACGTGCAAACTTTGAAAACGAAGTGCCCGCACGAATAATGCGTCTCTTGTGATTGTTTTTTACTTGCCTATGCTATGAAATAATGTTCGCTCATTTTAGAAGGTATGGAGTCCGACGCGAATATTTACGAGCACTAGATCGATTTTGCTGTGTATTTAAAATGTTTAATTATGCCAGAGGATGATATTAGAAATATCGAAACGTTGCAAAGCCCAGAGTCGTTTGGTGTTATTTTAAAAGAATTCAATCGCGAGAACAAGAAGCTTATCAGGACCATAGAATCACTTAGCCGAAAAGTAACAAAGGCCCATTTTGCCGTCATATTCAACGAATATTGCATCAAAGAAAACCTGCTCCCGAAGTACTCAAATATCAAGCTATATGACCGAGCAGTGCGGCAAAGTGAGAGGACATTAAGTTTCCGACGAAGCTTGGTTATTGATGAGTTTAAGAAGAAGAAGGAGGTATTGGTAAGTCTTGAACAGGAATTGGAGTTAGTTCTAGATCGGTATAGAGAGCTAGATATTCCTGATTTGATTAGACGTAAAACGGATCTTGCCCTTGATAACCAGAACGCTATCTTCGAAGAGAGAGCCCGTACAACTATAGAGAAAAAACTCAGTGAACTTCGTAGAGAACAGCTGAAATCTAATGATGAAGGAAACGCTTTCATCAACTTGTCTTCGCTAGAGCTCACTGATGCGCAAAAGGAGTTCCTTAATCTGGGCTTGAATTGTCACTTCTATCCAAAACGATCAGCCACATTAAAGAAAGCAGAGATCGAAGTACTTTATCAGCAGATCTGCTACTTAAAGAGCAAAGACAAGTTAGAAGTAAATCCAGACATACAGGGTCAGTTACAAGCTGAATGTTCAAAACTGCGTGGTAACACTAAGAGTTCTGTTCTTACGGATAGATTGAAAGAAGCGGCCAATGAACTGAAGAATAACCCCGACATTGTTATTCGCCGTGCTGACAAGTCCCAAGTTTTCGTAATTCTAGATAAGGAAGAATACCTGAGGAAAGTGAAAGAAATACTCAAAGATACTTCGAAGTTTAAGAAGCTATCCCGAAACCCGATAGACGCAGAAAAGAAAAACTCAATAGCTTAATTGGCGCTGCTAATAAGGCTGCGGGACATCTCCAATTCAAACCAATCGTAGGAGACTTTAATCCGGGGTACTTTTATGGCAACATAAAAACGCATAAAGCTGGCCACCCCATCAGGCCGATAATATCTCAGTTACCAACACCATCATACGACTTAGCCAAGTCATTAAACAAGCTCCTTGCACCGTACATTCCGACGAAACATGCTCTGAAATCATCGGCTGAATTCATTGAAGTGGTGAAAATTCATGAGAGGAAAGGCACCCTAGCGTCACTAGACGCTCAAAGTCTCTTTACGAATGTTCCCATCGATGAAACCATCAACATCATCCTCAACTATGCTTTCAACCACCCAGACGAACCCCCACCGTGCGTTCCAAGGAAGACACTGCAGCAGATGCTCGAAGTGTGCACAAAAACTGCACCGTTTCGGTGCCCGGAGGAAACCTGTACTCTCAAGTGGATGGTGTGGCCATGGGCTCTCCGCTCGGTGTCCTCTTTGCCGAGAGCTACATGACATTTGTAGAGGAGCAGGCTTTGAGCACAATGCCGACTAGACCCTATATATACCTTCGTTACATCGACGACATCTACACCGAAGTAGCGGACATGAGCCAGCTGAACAGCCTGAAAGAACACCTGGAGAAGGCTTCGAAGCTGACTTTCACAACTGAAGAAAGCATCGACAACAAGATATCTTTCCTGGATGTCCATGTAAACGGTTCAGCTAAACACATCGAGACAAAGGTGTTCAGAAAGCCTACCAACACCGGCCAGTGCATGAACGGGCGCAGTGAATGCCCAAAACGGTATAAAGAAAGTGTTATCCGGGCATATGTACACCGTGCCCTCACCCACTGTTCCACATGGGAGCTTGCTCATCAAGAGCTGGACAGAGTAAAGAACATCCTCGTCAACAATGACTACAGCACCGAAGATATAGAAAACATTATCAGAAAACAAATGAACAAATACTTTCAAAACAAGACACCAACAACTGAGACCGGTACAACCCACAAAATATTCTACCAGAACTCAATGTCAACATCATACCTCAAAGATGAAAAGGTCATTCAAGCCATCATCAGCAAGAACTGCTCGCCAAAGCAGCTCGGCGACTCTATCGAGCTAGTGATATTTTATAAGAGCCCTAGGACAGCAACTCTCGTATTGAAAAACAACCCTTCACAAGACCACTCGGACCTGAAAGCCACAGATGTAGTGTACAGATTTAAATGTAAACATGGTGACTGTGCGCACCAAACAAACTGTTCCTACATCGGCTACACAACAACCACACTATCCAGACGACTGACGAACCACCTACAGCAAGGAGCACTGGTGAGCCACGTGCGCCTCTCCCACAGCAAAGAACTCACCAGGAGCGATATTGTGGAGAACACCACCATACTGACGCGCTGCCACGACAAAAGAAAACTGCAAGCCCTGGAAGCGGTCTACATCCGTGAAATGAACCCGACCATCAACAGACAGATGAATCTGGTGGCTAAACTAGCCTTGTATGAAAGCGTCCCGCTGAGATTACATAGCTAAAACCCAGAACATCTAGCTATTAAAGTGCGAACCCGTATTAAAATATGTTAGTTTAACACAATTCAAATATCATTGTGTATCCGTATGTGTTTATGATTGATCATGTCTTAGATTTTAAGGATATTGGTAACGTGCAAACTTTGAAAACGAAGTGCCCGCACGAATAATGCGTCTCTTGTGATTGTTTTTTACTTGCCTATGCTATGAAATAATGTTCGCTCATTTTAGAAGGTATGGAGTCCGACGCGAATATTTACGAGCACTAGATCGATTTTGCTGTGTATTTAAAATGTTTAATTATGCCAGAGGATGATATTAGAAATATCGAAACGTTGCAAAGCCCAGAGTCGTTTGGTGTTATTTTAAAAGAATTCAATCGCGAGAACAAGAAGCTTATCAGGACCATAGAATCACTTAGCCGAAAAGTAACAAAGGCCCATTTTGCCGTCATATTCAACGAATATATATATATATATATATATATATATATATATATATATATATATATATATATATATATATATCAGGGCATATTTTAAGCCACAAAGTGGTGGGCATTTTGCCCACCAGTCCCCCATGCTATGTCCACCAGTGAACTCCCAAGAACGGCCCAGTGCCCACCAGTCACCAGTCATTTGATGCTTTAGGAGTGCCCTTTTGGTGACGATTCGTGCCCTTTTCAGCCAAATGCCCACCAGTCGCAATTTTTTAAAATATGGCCTGACTTGTTCACACTTCACACAGGCAAGGTGGCACACACAAAAATAACAGTACATCGCAGAGTTAAAAAACATACACGAGTACGGTTGCGCACTCGAAACACTCGGTAAGCCGGCCGCTACGGTCGCGCGCGCGACTAGACGGCAACACGGATAAATAATCCGCGTTTTTCGCACAGACATCGTAAGAGACGAGTACTGACTAGCGGAATCTAAAGGCTAATGCACCAGCGCATTTAAAAAATGACTAAACAGTAAACAATGTGGAAAAGTGTCATTCCACGATACACTAGAACGAATCAGAACCTAAAACACTTCACTGTTCCATTGGCGGATCCAGGAGCAGCTTTTGCGACCTTTTGCCCTTTCGGTGGGGGGGGTAAAATATACTATTTTAGGCTTTGGAGGGGGCCACGGCCCCTTTGGCTCCCCCTTGGATCCGCCAGTGCTACGTTGCCATTAATGCTCACACACTGGCAGTCTTCTCAGTGCATCTCACCACGGCGCCAGCATGACCTTCCCAGGGGTGGGCTGCAAGGTTTCGGGGGGAGCACTCTACTGGAGTGGTATTGACCGCACGGCACAGGACCCGGCTGGCGATGGAGCCATGCATCGGACAGCGGTACAGCCGCACCCTTCTGAGCGGTACCCCCTCCCCTCCCCCCGACTGGCTGCTGGCTCAGGGTGGACGCACCAGCAGACGAGACACGCCCCCTCAGATGCTGACCGCTGCTTCTAGTAATGGCATTAGGCTCATTGTGTGTGTGTGCGTGTGCCTGTGTGTGGTCTTGGACGAACTCAGTGACTTGGCTATATCGCGGAGTAATGTAAGAATGAAATTGGACATTTATAGTATCAACATCTAAAAACATACATTTGGGTCTGGAAGCTATGCCTACGAAACTCCCTATGTATGTGCGTCCGGGGTTCGTTTTCCGTATTTTATACTGTTTATCATTAATGCTGTGGCTGTGCAGGTAAATGTGCACGGAGCAAGATGATACCAATTACGATATATATTTCTATATTTCTAGCCTGTCCCAGGAATTACGAAATATTAGCATAGGGGGGGGTTCCAGGACAAATCGACCAGGCTCCAGCTGGATATACACACCCTAGTCTCAGATTTCGTCCCAAATTCGCACACGGGGCTATCAGTGGCGTAGAACTCAGATTTGAGAACATTTCACATCTCAAAATACGGGGTTGGGAGTTACAGCTTGCAGAAAATCGTGAAAATCCGTGTTTTTGGTAACACATGGTAGCATACAATCATTATTTTATATGTAGTCTTTCATTATTGAGGCTCATTAAGAGTATGAGAGTATTGAACATTTTATTATCCAGGCTTGAAAATTAGGTTTTCCAAAAATATTGATTTACAAGCTTTTTTGGAAATTTGCATTCAATTTTCAAAACGATTTTTTCCAGATGTGGCCATTGATTTATCATGAAGATAAATTACATACAAATGCTCCCCTGTGCCTTTGCTTTCTGCAAGCAGCAATTATATTATGCGTTCTTAAATGTATTTATACGTTGATAAGTTTTGAAGTGCTGCGGCGAGGAGCATGATGATGAGTTGTTAAGATGTTCCTTGGCCTCTCCCCTCGAATCCAGAAATGTAAAAAACACTGAAGATTATATATTCGGGCACAGCCCTTCATCAGAATCGTGGAGTAAATATCAATAATTCTCAGTCCTAGTATAGCCAGACCTCGAATTGAGCTTCACACAAAAATGCCTTTTAGAATGAATCGTTAAAAATAAGATTGGATGTCGTGACAACAACCATATTGGTACCTCTAACCTAAAAGTCGACAATACGACAAACCTAGAGCAGTATTTGTGACAGTCTTTTCTATTATTTCAGCCAAACACTAGCTTTTGATTAACAGTGAAAAACTCGCTGAAGTACCTTAATCGGTTATTTGAATATTTCTGTTCTTCTTATTTACTATTTTTCCGTCGACTGCAGCTAAAATGCTAACCAAAAACTACCTATTAAGCACTAGTAGACGTGATACTAGATCGGTGTAAAGACTGCATACTTTCCCCTTTAAGATGATGCTATATTTTTACAATAAAAGCCTCCCTCGAATTATTTAGTTAAGATTGTACCTAGTGGTCAAGGTCAACTTTTTTGTAATTGATAAACCCATTTTCCACAGCCTGCTCCTCTGGCCCAACGTTAAGCGTCGAAAGAGTATACGTGTGGCTGTAAAAAAAACACAACTAGTGCTTTGGCTGAAATAATAGAAAAGACTGCCACAAATACTGCTCTAGGTTTGTCGTATTGTCGGCATTACTTTTAGGTTAGAGGTACCAATATGGTTGTTGTCACGACATCCAATCTTATTTTTAACGATTCATTCTAAAAGGCATTTTTTTGTGAAGCTCAATTCGAGGTCTGGCTATACTAGGACTGAGAATTATTGATATTTACTCCACGATTCTGATGAAGGGCTGTGCCAGAATATATAATCTTCAGTGTTTTTTACAGTTCCGGATTCGAGGGGAGAGGCCACGGAACATCTTAACAACTTAAATGTATTTATGTCTAATCAGCCAAAGATTGACGCCATGCCCGCGAAAATCGGCCGCCGTGCGCGCCCCTCGATAACCAACAGGCACTTCGGCCAACCGACCACACGCTCGGGTGTGGTGCTCAGCGGAAACTATGGGTTAGAAGTTTATTTGCTAGGGATAACATGCATCTATAGAAGCACATGGAATTGTGGCAATTTTCCTAGGGTTAGGGTGTAACGTTGACATCTTTTTTCCTGATCTGTTCGGTTCTGACGGGAATCTCGTTCAGCAGCGGCAATACATGGGAACTATGGACTTTGGCAGAAAATACTGGAACGCCAAGTGAGTTGTCCATTATTTTTGTCCCCGCAGCGAGCAGCTCTCCAGTAACTGCCTCCGTCTGCTGTCGGGTTTTTCTTGAGCAATTATGACATTTTCCAGATTTAAATTTATTGTTTTGTTGGCATGCGTCTTTTGCGGAGAACACCCGACGGGGTCAGTACCAGAAATTCTACTTTTGGTCCCGGCGTCCCGGAGCCGGGACCGGATGTTGGGCCCGGTCGGGACTTTTCCGGGATCAACTGGGCCTGTGCCGGGACCGGGACCTCGGAAGATTGGAGAACGTAATAGTCTTAACTAAGACCTGTGTTCTTTGGAGCCCCTATTGAATTGCGGTTAATTCATTTTTAACCAACTAACTTAGTTTTATTTAGAATTTGGCGAATAAGTAATATAACATGGCTAACTACGCGCTGTTCATAAATGTCGTCATGGGGGGGGGTAGCAAGCCAAAAGTGACATACCATAGCCATGACTGGAGATCTCTTCTCGATCCAAGGGTCTTTTGGCTGGGTTAACGCTGGCACGGAGACAAACCCTATGCAAAGTTTAAGGGAGATGCAAAATCCAGGGGGTCATGATCCCCAAGGCCCCAGGATCTCTTCCCATGACCATAGTATGGGGTAGGCCTTTTCTGGCAGCAGCTTATTTTTACTGTTGAGCTCTTCTTGAGCTAGTCAGAGAAGGATGAGACTGTCTAGAATTCGAAATAAGACCGGAATATCTGAATAAAGTGGAAAAACGTGGTAAGGAGGGGAGCCTAGGAAGTCATACAAAAGATGAAGTCATTTATGAACAGCCCCTAATTTTATTTTAAAAACCGATCTTTCCGGTTATTTTTTCCCTCGAATATGAGCTTGAACTTTCCGAATAGTAAACACTGTAAATACACTGTAAGCAAGTTGCCGCAGTTTGCGCTGAGCTCAATTCCGTCCATAGACCAGGAGTGTTACAGTTTAATTGTAAAATTTCCATTAAAAATTGAATGAAATAACACAATTACACATAACTAAACGCTAAAATAGAAAACCGAAGTTACTGGTTGAAACGTACAAGACAAGGCTGCAAATTTATTCCTTATAACCCGTCATTTTTGCCGGGACCAGCCGAGGCCTGTTGGCGCTGGGATCAAGAATTTAGAAAAGTAGAGTCTAGTCAGCACAATAAGCCCTCTAAGTCACCAGTCCCGGGTTCAAGTCCTGGCGGAGCCTCTGAATAAGTCGATCTGATCTTCCAACTCCCTCCCAACATGGTGAGAGTTGGCGATGTCGTATAACCTTGGCAATTGGTACGATGTTAAACCCCAACAATTATTACATAAGTCCTCTTATTCCGTGGCGTTCAACCACTCCGGTGTCGCACACAAGCGTGAGACCCAACAACGACATTAGATTGTATAAAGATGGAAATGGAAATTGAGAAAAAGGTGGCTCTGGCAAGGAGGAGAGATTCCGTAAGAAATGGATGAGTTGGAACTCCTGATGTGTGGGAGGAAAAACAAAATGTTTAGTGTGTTTCTGATGGCTGATGTTTTTCGAACTAGCTCTGTATTATATGTCGGGTCATCTATTTACATTGCGAATTAAGCGGTGGTATGTGATGAAGTGTTTGGAAAGTGATGTGTATTTACCTTTGGTGAAACCCGCATAAAAATGAACAAATAAGAAAGCACCTGGAAAAAACAACGACAATAGAAAACTGGCGTCCGAAACGAGGTAGCCACCTTGCACCATGCCTTATCTTCATCGGACACCCAACTGGTCAAGTAACAATACCATATCGACTGTGGAGGATGTGTTCCCAGCTTCATGAGCTGCATACTAGATATCTGGCACCTCGCACGTGTCATAAAAGCACTGACACACAAACCAGAGTGGAAACCGCATGACCGCAGCTAAGGTTCATCCGTGTTCGATACGATGTCGTTGCAACACGCAAAACAGACCAAGCTTACACAAGGCACCTATCTAATCGTTTTGCTTTAATGCTTTGACAACTAATCTCTTGCAGGGACACGAAAACAGCAACAAAAATACTTCCCAATACGCTTAAAGTTCAAAGGACATCTCAGCACCTGCCGATACGATGTCGCCCGAGATAAGTTTGTATCATGGTTTCCATGGAGATGGCCTGCGTTATGTTGCCGAAAAAAACACTCGCAGCGTAGCTCTGAAAATATAAAGTAGCGAAGCGACATACGATGTGTAAAGCGTTTCGCCATATTTTGGCGTAATATTACGTACTATATTTTTATAAATGCTGTCCAAATTGTTGCAAGTCCTTTTTTAATCGGAGTTTCACTTAAGTCATCAAGGGACTTGTCCGAAATAAGAGTCTCGCTAAAGTCATCAAAGACTTGTCCCAGAGACCCCGACCCAACAATCGAACGAGCAACTCCCACAATTAAAATACAACGGAAACTGCTCTTCAAGTGAAACAGAGTTTGGATTGCTAAGATTTGAAGAGTTTTCACGAAATTCAATTCAGCCTTCTATTTACTGCAATGATTTTCAGTCAGCGATGTATACATCGCTGACTGGCGATAGTCGATTAATATGTTCAGCTATAGCTGAACATATTCATCGACTATCGTCTTGAAATAAATGCATCATCGTACAAGGTTTTAGAGACAACTTAGCTGGTAGAATGTCCCGAGCACCTATCTAACTACTAAGAAAAAAAGACACTGGTTCCCGAGAAACTCTAAAAGGGAATGTGGCACCTTGGTCGAATCCTGGAATTTAGTGTAATTAGGCGTAGTTTAAGTCGAAAATAATGAGACCCCTCATGATTTCTCTGAAAAAATGTAGGTACAATAAGCTCAATATTTTGATTTTTAAAATGCTCATCTAGGAAAAGGAATAAATATCTGCCTGTGGATATCATGATCTGGCAACCACTACCATACTCGAAACGCTTCAAGGGCTTCGATTGGCTGATGCTCATCGTGACCTCAGCATATGTCGTCACATCAGCAGCCATGACAACTAGTTGTCATTACATCATGTCATCATGTTGTCACAGTTAACTGTGGGCTGCTGCTAAGGGTACAGTGTACCCTACCCGGTACACGAGGGTTACATAGCAGGTAGGTTTTTAATTTTTTCTACGGAAATCTCGAGTTCCTGGACAAATGATATATGGAGTACCGGGTTTTCCGATTTGCTTTACAACTTGGGTATCTCAGTTAAAATCACGTTATGAAGGTGTCACATTCCAGTTGGCGACGCCATATGACTGGCAGTTGGTGCATCGGTTAGCTTGAAAATTGTTCACAATGCAACACACCTCCATCTCCCATTTATTCACGCATCGAACACCTGGTCCGGGCGGCCCCTCAAACCACAACTCTGCCGTGAAGGTCTGCCATTAATGAAGAACTAATGACGGAGACCTAAAAAGCAGTCAAGTATACATCCGTGTGTCAGTAGTACGGCCTTATGCCCCCAATCTCTCATGTTTCCGTAGTGTAGTGGTTATCACGTCCGCCTCACACGCGGAAGGTCCCCGGTTCGAGCCCGGGCGGAAACACATTTTTGTCTGATGAAGGCAATGTGAGGTTTCATGTGCGTTGTCTTGAGATCTGTACGAAGACAGTCATTAGCCGTGCGATAGCTTTGCAGATCTCTACACATGAGGTTGGCCCGTTAACACATGGACTGGAGGGGGAGGGGTGAGGCACCGCCTATTTCTCCGAGGTGGCCAGGGAAACGCTCGTAGCCTGAAAATGCCACTCAGCCACATCTGAGAGAATTTAACAGCACGTCGATTGGTGAAAAAGGAGTACATCGGTCCAATTTTTGTTTACATACAGGCTTTCAAAGTCAAACCTACCTATTCAGATCATCATAATCGCGCAGTCGCACCAGTTCGGCTGCATCGGAGACAGATAAGTGACGTCATTGCGCAATATAAACAAGATGATATGTCAAGGTAACCTCACATAAAGGTCAACGTCAAGGTCAAAGGTCAGAGGTCTAGATCATACCAGCAGTATTTTGAAAATCATTGGCCCCAATGCTTTCGGTCAAATAGCGTTCCCCAGTATGACGTATATAATGTCATGACGTCATAGTCAAAGTAACACAGTGTCAAGGTCAAGGTCATGAGTCAAAGTTAATCCTGAATCCTGATTTCCCGCCCCACGGGTGCTATAATATTTATCATAGTGCATATTATAGGGAGTATACCATAGTGTGACATCATGGACCAGTGACCCTGACGGACCTTGACCACAAAGTTTCCGGAAATATTGTTTGGGACCCTCCCTCTATCATCTAAGTCCGCTTTTAGTATATTCCCGACTGTTTTCCGTATAATCACGTCATTCCCCAATAGTTACCCCGCACTGTCAATATTTGACCTTTAAGACCGCGTTTGACGTCTGAAGATATTGCGGACCTAGGTCATTGTTGGCAATAATAAAGATTACTATAGCCACCATACATTGCTAAACGGACATCTGGCTATGCAAGGCAATAGAGTAAAGGTAAAACGGAGCGGGCCGCTCAGCCATGGCCAATGACAGCAATTTTTACAGCTGGCACAGGATAGCTGACTGCTGGAAAAGCATAGAGTGGCTGCAGAGCCAGAAAGTTTCCATCAATACATATATCTACTGAGGAAGTTACAGGTGAATATAATATTTTATTATATTTATCTATCCTATTTTGTAGACACAAAAAGAGTTTCAGTAAATTTTATTGTCAACTGATTGCCGCCAGGTCCCGAGCTGGCGGTGTGTATTGTCTATGGAGCTGGCGGTGTGTTGAAGAGATAGGGACTTTTTGGCGTACAACTTGGCGTGAAAGAGACAATTTACAAACAACGTCCATGTACCGTTATTCTCACATCTACCAGTGTCTTATTTTGAAATAAATTTGAGACGTTGGAATGGATTGATTTTCTGTTTGTGTGTGTGAATTTGTGTATGGACGGAAAGCTGTTGACTTTTTAAATTACCTACCTATAGTGCCAACTTCTTTGGTGTGATACTAAGCGCTGTGATCACCGCGGTGCCCAAGAATCATATCAGGCACAGATGTGTGCTCAATGCCTGGATGTACGAAGACCAAGGAAAAGGATCGTGATCTGCCATTCTTCAGGGTCCCAAAGGAGCCAACTAGGTAAGAAATATGGCACAAAATGATTTTACACTTTTCAAAATTGCCTATGGGGCTGTGGAAGTTGGGCGGCTCTCCTCCTTGCCAGTCTGCAAAGTATGATAATTCTGACCAGTTTTTGGTGTAAAGTGTACCTCAAGACTGGTCCATGCAAAGCAAATTTTGGAGAAAATGAAATGTTGACCAGTATTTATCAATACTGAGTGTATAAATGAGAGTGGCAGTTGCCAATACTGAACTCACATAGAATTTGCAGCGTATAAAAACTGGACAAAAGAATATAAAATACCATATTGGTGTTCTAAGTTAAACAATAATTCATCACATTCATATTTCATGCCTTAGGGCAGCTGGGGATATAGTACCAGTTGTGTGGTTGGAGTACCAGCCAAATTGTTTGGAAATAAGTAGAGGTCAGTGTGATTTTATGCCCATTTTGGTTCCAATTTTAGGTGAGTGGTGGTACGATCATTCTCAATAGCTGGTGCAACTTCTTTGGCATGCTGCCATACTTTGCCAACTGGCCGTCTTACTGGATGGTTTCCTCTTATCAGTACTGACTGACTGCCGCTTGATTCAGCATGTAGAATTTGACAGATTTACACAAGATCTCATTGGTGTAGCCTTTGGGCAGAATTACTGGTTTGGGGCAACTCTTGTCATTCTTTGTGGCAGGTACAACAATATTGGAGCTGAGTGTGACAGCTTGGACAGTGCTGATCCTTGTTAAAAGTCATAAATGTGTCAATAATTTAGTAAAACAGGTAAAATTGATGAAAAAGAAAATGTCTGCTTCAGTGTACAGAGGACTCTGGCCCAGCTGCTGAATTTCTTCCCCAATTGGGGTAGGATTTGAGCTACCCCAAGCATATTTTCCAGTTTCCTGCCACATTCTGCAGATCAGCCCTTGACTAAATGACATTCCCGTCATAGGCGGATCCAGGATCACCGATGGGTGGGGGCACCGTGCCCGGGGTGGTAAGAATTTGATGCCTGGCTTCATAAGAATTCAAGTCCTGTCAGCTGGTGGGGCACTAATAGCCGTTTCATTAATATATTTGGACAGGCTTCAAAAGCCTTATTCATCAAAATGATTTGATTATTTATAATACCCCTCAGTACCGATTGTTAGTTATTTGGGTTTTCGGGCGCACGAACCAATATTAATTATCGCCCATTTGGTACCCATTGTAATCGTGTTGTATTGTGTTCTTTTCCAGCGCGACTGAGGTAACCTGGACATGCGAAACCTCTTCGGTCGCGAGCAGCAGCGCGCGGCGGAGGCAGCCTGGACTTGCGAAACCCTTCGGCGGCGAGCAGCAGTGCCGGCAAAGCTCGCGTGCAGCAAAGCCGTCATCCAGGCGCTGTGCTACCAGTGCTCTCTCTGATATGGTGGCGTGTAGCTGCAGTTCAATTGATAGCTGGATTTGTCAATCAATTTGGGATTCTTGTCTCTGCGTTTGCAAGAAATGTTCAAAATAAATACCAATGAGATATTGAATAAGCTACGAGTGGTACTAATGGGGTGATGCCCTGCCTTTTTAGATTAGATGAGTATTTTTATTAATACTGTGTCCCAGTTCCCACAGAAGATCTATTGGTGCCATGCGGGACTTGGCTCGCAAAACTTTCGAATACCTACTTTTGATAACTGCAATGGAACTCTTCACTGTTTTTGTCATTTGGCCTTGCTCAGCGACCAACTCCTCTAGATTTGTCATCTACCTAGGATGGCAAAGTGACTTTGAGTTATACGTATGGTAGAACAGTGGCCTACCAATATAATTGCACATTTACGGTGGACTCATTTTGCACTGCCAAATTTCTATATTTTCGTATGTCGCGCCGGCTCCCCGGCATTGGATTCGCCATTCCGCCATTGGAGAGCCATTGACCTTTCATAGTGGTTTGATGGGCATTTCAGGAAGCTTCGTATAGATCGGCCAACAAGTGCTCCCTCACCCTCTGAATCCGTTCATTGTCGGTGCCAATATCTAAAGCCATTTTTAGGCACAGGGGCAACACGTTTGAGAAAGGTGTTCGGCGATAAATTGCCGCAAGCATGGTGTTTTATAAATCAGCTAGAACATAGTCATTTGAGGAGACCATGGCCTCTCAACCTCCGACAAGATTTGGATTGCCTACGTACACATGGACATCGAAAGCGGGGGGATGATGAGACGCGTCCCCTACTTGCGGATCAGAGGGGGACGGTCCCGCAAAAACTTGGTGACTCGTCCTAGGTTTTTATTTGGATCCTCTTATTACTTGCGTTTACCTTCGTTAATTGCGTGGAATTCTGCAACCCAACTCGCTAAGTTTGTCGGTGAAGTGTATTGCCAGTATCGTTTTCAGATACAGCCCATTCGCTCCAAATTTTGCGCCCCAGCGCCACTCCCCGCCTCTGGTCGTCCCGAGTCATGGTCCATCCCCACCGGTAAAAAATTCCGCGGCGACGCCCCTGCCTCTGCACCGCAGTCTCACATTTTGCGGCGCCCGTCATCGAAGTGATCGAGCTTCATATGTGTAGGTGGGGGTGGACAGGGGCGGACGCACGAGTGCTGTTTGGGGGTGGGGCAACGCAGGAGAAATAGTAAAAACATAGTATTGTTAAAAGATCGGTAAAAAATTGCCATTTTGGGGGCATGGCCTCTGCCCCCTCCGTACGCAGATCCAGGAGGGCAGGTGCCCCCCATCAACCCTCGTCGCCCCCTGAAATGGTCACGGCTTCGCATTGGAAGGCCAATGGTGTCCCCTGAAACGTCGATTCTTACCCCCCCCATTGATGCAAAAATCCGTGCCCACGGATATGATTTTGCGCCCACCTGATAAGTTCTGCCGGTCAAAAGTGACACCCCCTGGTCCGGATGGTGCCCCCTCACCCGATCGACAATCTTGAATCCGCCTAAGCCCCTCTGCGTCTGCCAATGGGGGCGGGGAGGGGTGGGTAATGTTCTATTCACTCTCCTCCCTTGGAAGTTGGATCCGTCGCTGCTCCGGACATTTTTTACTTTTACCCGATTATATGATGACGGGAGTATGGTCACTGGCGGCGGAACGGGGGCACCGGGGCACGGTACCCTCCCTTAAATCATAAATTTTAACAATAACCCAATGGCGTTGACTGGAAAGAAATGGGTTGAAACATAAGCGGATCCAGGATTGCTGATCGGGGGTGGGCGTTTCCGGATGGGCGCCATCCGGCCCGGGGTGCCACTTTTGACCGGAAAAACCTATCAGATGGGCGCAAAATTCTATCGGTGGGCGCCGATTTTCGCATCCTGGAGGGGGGAACAAGCGACATTTCAAGGGGGCGAGAGTCGATCGGGGGAACGTGCCCCCCCTCCCCTCTTTCACCCCTGCATCCGCCTATGGGTTGAAAAGCTCATGGTGCCCGCCCCCTTACATTTGGACGTTCCACCGTCGCTGAGTATGGTAGAAATCCGTCGGAATATAGTATATTTTCCACCGTTCCGCATATTATTTCTATGCGAATGCTACTTTTCCAAGGTACTATTACCTCTCCAATTTTTTATCAAGCGTCGGTGAAAATTCAGTGCACTAGAATAGTCTCCGCTGATGGCATTGCTAAAATTACGTCGAACTGCATCCTTTACTTTACGTTTACGCTCTTTGCTTGTCCCATTTGAGCATCTCCGGAATACGAGGTTCAATCATCAGCTGGCATGAAATTGTTTTGATGTCACGTGACCGTGCCTCCCTGTGGCTATGTCTCTTGGGTTTTTATATCTCAGGTGGAGGGGGAGGGTTTTCTCTACGAAAAGTTTTAGTTTCAAAACAAATGATATATAGAGTACCGGGTTTTTCGACATGCCTTACAACTTGGCTATCTCACCAAAAATCACGTTATAAAGGTGGCATACTCCCTTTAACACGCGCATTCACGGGGGTCCGAGCCACCTTCGCTTTGACGGGGGTACCCGCCCCGCCGAAGATCTCGAGAACCACGGTAGGTAGCGAAAAACGGTAAACGGCGTTGGGTAGCCCATCCACTTCTCCATCAAAAATATTTAAACAATTTTTTGTCAGATCAAATTTAAGGTCACGAGAGGTTAAAACATGCCGTCATAGGGATAACATTTAAATGAAGGTTTTCGGTCATTACATCTGAACAAGTAAAGATAGAGCAAAACGACTTGAACGATATGAATCCTCGCAGCAAGCCGAACCAAACGATGTATAATTTGATCTTGCTAGGTCAAATCAAGGACAGGGATCGAAAAACTTACCATTTTGGCATTCTAAATGGTGACAGCCCAAGGTGGACAAGGTGACAAACATCAGCTGATATGTTTCCTCCAGACGAATAACGGAACAAATAGCCAAAATTTGCACATGCAATTCAAACTCGCAATGTTTTTCAACAACTAAGATGGTCCAGGAGTATCCCTTGGTATCCTACTAGCTCAAAACGTGCCACATTTTGCAGCCTGGGCTGGTGACACATTTATGGTTTGGCATTGTTAATGGTGACAACCTGAACACTTTTTTGGCCCCTGATCAAGGATTTGATCTGACCTGAGGTCAGGTCAAGGTCATATTATATAAAATGCATATCATTAGAACCGCAAAGACAAGGCAAATCTAATGCAGCTAAAATAAACGCTCTATTCCTATCCGTTACTGAGTTATTCAGTCAAAACCATTTTCCATGTATTTCCAATGGAGAGGTCATGGCTCGTACCTGACCTTAGGTCATTGATATCAAAAAACACCGAAACATATTTTACAGAACTCGGTAAGCTCATTATGTGATATTAGTTTCAATCGGATAAGTTCACCCTGTTCCGACTTATGTTATCTTATACTTTTTTTGAGGTCATGTCACTTGACCTGTACTGGTGAGTGGTGACCTGACCTGAGATGACCTAACCTTAGATTTTTACAGAAGTTGTAAACATGATAAGAGAGAAAAATGCCAAGTACGGCGGCGCTACGCGCCGCCGTTTTTATACTATCTCCGAAAGACCCGAGGGAGGGGCGGGTACGCGTGCTAAGGGAATCTCTTCGTTGAGTAGACGCGGCACAGCCATATGGCTGCAAAAACTAAGGCATGCCTTTATGGAGCTTGCAAAGCTAACATTAGACGCACATACAATTAATTGGCAGATCATCCTCTTGAAAGCGACAATTCTGGAAACAGATTTAAGTTAGGATTATGATGAAAAAAATCATTTGAGGCCATTCTGTACTTATAAAAGACGTCTGAATTTGAACTTTAACATCCAGAGACCTTGTGGGTAAAGGAAAATGTATCGCCAGCGTGACGTCATTGTAAAGGCGGTTCCTTGGCAGACTGAACGACCAATACGCAGCCGCTTTTATTATGACGTCACAACGACAATGGAAATTTCCTTTACCCATAGGGTCTCATGCTAAAATTGATCAATTCCAAACGTCTTTGACAAACCTTGGAACATTCGACGACATTTCAGCAGAGACCTTTGGACCTCATATCCGGGCGCGTCGCCACGTAATCTTTTACGGGGGACATACCCTGGACTAACGATGACCAGCAGGAGGGGAAGGCATAGGCGGATCCAGGGGGCAAATGGGGCACGTGCCCCTCGATCGACCCTGGGCGCCCCCTGAAATGGTCACGGCGCCCCCTGAAAGGTCGATGCCCCCCTGAAATGTCGCTTCCCACCACCCCCCCAGGATGCGAAAATCTGCGCCCACCGATAGGATTTGGCGCCCACCTGATAGGTTTTGCCGGTCAAAGTGGCGCCCCCATGGTCCGGAAGGCGCCCCCCCCGGGAGGTGCCCCCCCGATCGGCAATCCTGGATCCGCGTATGGGGGAAGGAAGGTTAAATGCATCTTAAAGCACACTTGCACCTCGCCAACACATTTACGTAGCTTCACGCGGACAATAGGGAGAGAATGTAAAAAAGCTAGGTCGAGGTGGGGAAGGTGACGTCTTGTTCGAGCCCCGCTGCGCGTGCTGCACAGACAAGTATTGATTGCATGGACATCTTCAAAACCTACACACGCAGTCAAAATCCTGAAAATAAGGTGGTTCGAAGAAAACCCGGAGTGAATCCAAACGTTTAGGGAGGTGGGGAGGAGATAAAACTGGTGGGAACATCAGTGTGCCAGTTAGAAAAACATTCGAGAGAGAGAGAGAGAGAGAGAGAGAAAGAGAGAGAAAGAGAGAGAGAGAGAGAGAGAGAGAGAGAGGGCACTTACCCGAGATATCCGGAAAGGAGTGCCGCCGGCCCCGTCTCCGTACACTCGGAATCCCCAGGGCGGTCCGCCCTCCAGCACCACTGTTTTAGTGCCCATTGTCTACACGAAGCACTGCATGAAAAATCCCCGGACACGTTCTTGTATCAATTATTACGTCCTGTCACCGACACATAACTGCAAACGGAGAGGTAGTCTTAACTGCTCCTGCCCCCATATGGTAGCCTTGTTCATACTGTTTCTTGTTTGGTATCACGAAATCACTTGCACTTTAGTTCCGTGACGGTGCCACTTCAAAGTTTTTCTCTGCCTTTTTCACCACGTGGATATGACACCACGAGCTTCTTACCGGTCTTCCGGCCCTTGGAAAGTCACGGACATTGGGCTCTGTAACCACGCTCCACTGATTCCTCAAGTGAAGTAGCGAAATAGTGAAACAACAATAATAACTGCGCGGCGTGCGTATCAGTCGCGTGTACTTACATCACCATCTTCCGCGCTCCATCACGTCACAGCTGACAATATGCCTCAGGCGCTGACGCGCTCTCGTGCCAACCGCGAACGTAAACAAACTTGGAACGGCTCTATGCTGCCAAACGTCCTTTCTCACGGTACCAGGGAACGTTCTTGTGCCTGTACCCATTTTGTGAAGCGTACTCGTGTGAAGCAATTCTGATTTTCCCAGAATTAGGTTCTACGAATAGTGATGGAACTCAATTTTCGAACACGTATGCTAAGCACAGAAGTGCCCCTTAGTTTGGAGGCGTATGGCAACGAAGAGCGTCCAGCAGCAGAAGTTGACTACAGGACAGTCAGCTGAGCAAACACGATCGATTGCTCTGGCGCGACACTAGTGCCATCTTTACAGAATCGCTTAGCGAGTGCGCTGCACTCTAAGCCATAATCTCGCTTCAGGCTAGGACGTTTGTGTATGTAACCTAATCTTGGTTTTATCCCTGCCCCAACCACCCATCCGGAGTGGCCTTTACTCTGACGTCACACTGGTGACTGAATTTCACGTTGCCCATGTTTACCCAGGTACCCAGAAATCTCCCCACCCATGTAAAATCGACAAAATTCAAACGTCTTTGACACTTACGGCCAGGATGGCACAGTATGCCTAGAGGGGTAAAATTTGTCTTCCCTCATAATCTTACATTCAATGTGCTCTCAAAATTGCTTCTATCAGTAGAACTTGATACCAGTCAATTATTAGTGCATGCGTTTCAAACCAGCTGTGCGGCCTCCATAAATGGTATACAATACGCATATACCAGCACGCTAAGGCCTTTGTTATTGCAACCATATCGCTATTTGACACCCACTTGGCGAAGGGATTCCTCTTATTATTGATATGCAATATGAAATATTATGCATAAGCGTCGGAAAAGGGGGCCAGGGGGCCTGGTCGCCCCCCCTTTTGGAAAAATGTTCCTGGTCTCAGCCAAAATGGGAGAACATTGCACATTTCATTACCAGCCGCTGCGGAAGGCAAGGAGGAGCCCAAATTCGAACAGTTGTTGGTCCTAACGTGAAAAGTTTTTTTCTGCCAGCATCAGGTTGAAGTTTGGCTGGCCCACTCACTTTTTGCCGGTGGCGACGCTTATGATGCTATGCAATATGATTATGGTTATAATAGAATACAAAGCATTATTAATACCTTATGTAGAGTAATCTTTGCTTGATTCTTCATCCGGCGTTACGGAGTACTTTAGGGTTCTACAACAAAGCTGGCCAGGGATAATATTTTACAGAAATCGATTATGGATAAAATTATTAATATATACAGTGCTCTATCTTCAGCTCCAGTCTCAGCTTATTCATACTATTACCTTTTCATGATGGCATACAATTCTACAAGAGGAGCAAAATAGATGCATACATACAATATAAAAATGCAGTAAACTTCACATTTATTTCATTGATATCACCTTGTGGTGAAGGCTTTCGCCACAATTTACCAACAATAGGTTTTCGGATAGAAAAAAGGTCACCGCCCGAAGGGTGTGCCCAAATTTGTTTTCCAATCAAAGGCCCAATTTTTACAATAAAGTTGACTGGTTCTGCTTGAAGTTGAGAGTTGAAGCACCAAAAGCTAGGGGGGGACATACAAGACCCGATCAAACAGCAAGTCACGACGGTGCAACTCAAGACAATGGACAGTAAAACAACTCATGCCATGGAATATGCACGTTTCAGAGCACGCCGGAAATTAAGGAAACATTCAGGAAATTACGGAAATATACAAATGCATTTATTGGGGACACACGGAACATTAGGAAATGTTTTTCCGCTGGCCCTTATATAGACAGGAAGCTCATCATCATGACAATGGCAGTTTTAGATGCTGCGACTTGTCAGTGGCGTAGCCAAGGGGGGTCCTTGGGGTCCGCGGACCCCCCTTGGGCTGACTTTATGCACTGGAAAACACGAGCATTAGTCTCAGGGGTCCCCCTGAGCTTGGTCTCAGGGGGCCCTCCGAGCTCGATCTCAGGCCCCCCGAGGTTAATCTCAAGGGACCTCCGAGCTTGGTTTCAGGGGGCCCCCAAGCTTGGTCTTACGGCCCCCCTGATCTTGGTCTCAGGGGGCCCCCTGAGCTCGGTCTCAGGGGGCCCCTGAGCTTGGTCTCAGGGAGCGCCCAAGTTTGGTCTCAAGGGACCTCCGAACTTGGTCTCAAGGGCCCCCCAAGCTTGGTCTCACGGGCTTTCCGAGTTTGGTCTCAGGGCCCCTGATCATCGGTATTGAGGGCTACAGAGTACCGAACATTGATCTCGGGGCCCTGAGCTTGGTCTCAGGGGGCCCTGAGCTTTGTCTCAGGGGCCCCTGAGCTTGGTCTCAAGGGACCTCCGAACTTGGTCTCAGGGGCCCCCCGAGCTTGGTCTCAGGAGGCCCCCCGAGCTTGGTCTCACGGGCCTCCTGAGCTTGGCCTCAGGGGGCCTCGGTCTCAAGGGGCCTCGAGCTTGGTCTCAGGGGCCCCTGAGCTTGGTCTCAAGGGATCTCCGAACTTGGTCTCAGGGGCCCCCGAGCTTGGTCTCACGGGCTTTCCGAGCCTGGTCTCAGGGCTCCAGAGTACCAAACATGGATTTCGGGGGGCCCCTGAGCTCCGTCTCAGGGGCCCCCGAGCCTAATCTCACGGGCCTTTCGATCTTGGTCTCAGAGGTCCCCCGAGCTTGGTCTCAGGGGTCCCCGGGTTCGGTCTCAGGGGCTCCTGAGCTCGGTCTCAGGGCCCCCTGAGCCTGCTCTCACGGGCCCCCGAGCTTTAGTCTCACGGAATTTTCGATCTTGGTCTCAGACGGCCCCCTAGCTTGGTCTCAGGGACCTCCGAGCTTAGTCTCAGGGGCCTTTCTATCTTGGTCTCAGGGGGCCCTCCTAGTTTGGTCTCAGGGGCCCCTGAGCTTGGTCTCACGGACCTTCCGAGCTTGGTCTCAGGGGGGCCCTGATCATCGGTATTGAGGGCTCCAGAGTACCGAACATTGATCTCAGGGGCCCCTGAGCTCGGTCTCAAGGGCCCCTGAGCTTGGTCTCAGGGCCTCCCGAGCCTTAGTCTCACGGGCCTTTCGATCTTGGTCTCCGGGGGCCCTGAGCTTGGTGTCACGGGGTCCTCCGAGTTTCGTACCAGGGGAGCCCCGAACTTGGTCTCAGGGGCTCCTCAAGCTTGGTCTCAAGTCCCCCAAGCGTGGTCTCAGGGGTCCCGAGCTTGGTCTCAGGGGCCCCAAGCTTTGCATCAGTAGCCGAGCTTGGTCTCAGGGGACCCGAGCTTGGTCTCACGAGCCTTTCGAGCTTGGTCTCAGGGGGCCCTGAGCTTGGTCTCATGGACATTTCGATCTTGGTCTTAGGGGCCCCAGAGCTGGTCTCAGGGATCACCCGAGCATTGGTATCGATGGCTCCGGAGCAGCGAATATTGATCTCGGGAAGTGGGGGGACAATATTGATCTCGGGGTGCCCCCGACTATCGATATCGAGGGGACTTATGAGCGAGGCACGATAATTGGCCCCATGGGACCCAGAGTTTGGTCTCAGGGGCCCAGGCTTGGGCTCAGGGTCCCCGAGCATTGGTATCGAGGGGCTCCAGAGTACCGAGCATTAGTCTCGGGGGGCCTCCGAATGTTGATCTGGGGGCCCCCGAACAACGGTGTCGAGTTACTCCTGAGAAAAGCGCAAGCATGGGCCTAAGGGTGCCCCCGAACCTGATCTAAGTGGAACCCCGAGCTTGGTCTTAGGAGCCCCGCGCATCCGTATCCAGAGGCTCCGGAGTATTGGTATCGGGGGGAAGCATTGATTTCAAGGGCCTCCAAGTGCTGATCTCGGCGGGCCCCCGAATGTGTGGATGCAGTGGCGTAGCCAAGGGCTTCTAGGAGTCCGAGGACCTCCCTTTTGGCCAATCTGAACTACTGCAAAGCATTCTCTGATCACGGGGCCCCCAGAATCAGTCTCAGAAGCCCCTGAAGATTCGTTCTCAGGGCGTCCCGAGTCGGCCTCAGGGCCCCGCCCTGAGGGTCAGTCTCAAGACCCCAAAAGTAGATTTCAGGGGGTCCCTGAGAGTAAGTCTCAGGGGATCCCGAAAGTCGGTCTCAGGGGCCCCGAGAGTCGGTCTCAGGGGGCAGAACTCGTCCCAGGGTCCCCCAGAGAGTGGTTCTCAGAGCCCCGCGACAGTCTATTTCAGGGAGCTCCATGAGAGTCAGTCTCAGAGAACCCTAAGAGTCGGTCAAGGGGACCCCGAGAGTCAGTCTTAGAGGACCCCGATATTCGGTCCCATAGTCTTAGGCGCGTCTCTCTCAGGAGTCAATATTTACTTTCAGGTGACCCCGAGAGTTAATCTAGGGGTCCGAGAGTTAGTCTCATTTGATCCGCAGAGTGCTGATCTCAGGAGACCCCCGAGGGGTAATCTTGGGAACCCTCGAGATTTAGCCTGAGGCTGTGCCCTCCCCCTAGTTGTTGCATAAGAGGCCCCGAGAGTCAATCTCAGGGAGCATTTAAAAGTTAGTCTCAGAGTGCTCCCGGGAGCTAGTCTCCGGTTCATCCAAGAGCTAATTTTGTGGCTTTGAGAGTTATTCTCAGAGGTGCTCCCGAATTTTGGTCTCATGGCCCCGAGTTAGCCTTAGGCCTCTGAGGGCTAATCTGGGCTTCCGAGAGGCAGTCTCAGGAGTGCCGTGCCAAATACTCAGGGGTGCTTCCACGCCTCCCTCCTCGAGTGTTAGTCTCAGGGGGCGCCCCAGGGTTAGTCTCAGAGGGCTGTCGGAAGTCATTCCCAGCCCCCGGCCCCACCCCAGGGGTCAGGGGCGGGGGCGGTGGGTAATGGTCCTGGATGGCTTAACCCGCGCCCCACCGGGGGTCCGGCGCCACCTTCGCCCCACCGGGGGCCATCGATGGCCCACCTCTAACTCCGAAAATATGGGCGTTAGCGCAAATCTGCAAAGTGCACTAGAACGCTCGCGTAAATTCAGTACGAAATTACTTCGCATGGTTTAGTGCTCAGGTCAATGGTTTGACCTCCAGAGGTCAAATTAGGTCAAGATCGGCTATTTTCACTCAAATATGCAATGATTAAGCAAACTGGGCATAACTCTTATGTCGTTAGAGATATTGAGGTCTGGTAAAGTACATTTGATAGGAAATTGCCAGTCCTTTTTCCGCTATGTGAAACGTTAGGACCTTCCCCCAGTGGTTTGACCTCCAGAGGTCACCTCGTGACCTAATATGACCTGAGGTCACGAAAGGTCAGAAAGTGGCCTGGCCGTATATCAAATGAAAGCAAGTGACAAGACAAACACGATTGTGTTTGGAAAATATGGAAAGGGAAAATATGGCCCCTGGAATCCGTGAAAGGGTGTCCATGAACGCTTTTCTGATCAAGCTGAGCATTTTCAATCGTTTTTGTGACTTTTAGATCGTAAGACAGCTTTTCCCATGCTTTTTCAATAGGAGAGGTCACCTCGTGACCTGACCTCAGGGCACGAAATCGAAAAATCCCGGATATACACCTTGTAGACCCTGGAGAGGTCATAAAGTGTAGGAAGTTTCAAATCGATCGACTTCGAAATGTAGCTCTTACAGAGCTCTAAAATTGAAGTGAGGTGACCTTGGTTGACCTCGTCTGGTGACCTGACCTTGGGTGACCTGGGGTAAAAAATTTCAGGGATGATGGGAAAATGATGCAGTGAGAGGTAGAGTCCTTAACCGCGGCGCTGCGCCTCGTCATTTGCTGCTATCCCGGAAAAACCTTAGGGGGCCATCGATGACCCCCGGTGGGGCGAGGGTTAACACTGACATAACAATACAAGCCCTGAACAAAGCCTATCAGAGACCTAAAGTCCAAGGAAGTACTTATCTCCCCAATCCCCCGGGATCTCCAACCAATGGCTAGGGAGGAGTAAGTGAGTGGTTTCATCAGTAGGACCGTCCATGGAATAGGTTTTATATAGCCAGTGGCGGATCTAGCCGGTCGGTTTGGGAGGAGCAAACCAATGTCGAAAAGCAAAAAAAAACCAAACAAACAAACGTCACGCAGTGGAAAATTGTGCTAAAATATGATATGTCGAAAAATTTTAGGTATAAGAGGCGAAAAGAAAAAAACAGGGTGAGTAATGTGGGCTCGAGATACTTTTTCTCTATCCAAGCCCCAATATTTACCATGAACTTACTGGTTCTATTTGAAGTTGAGAGTTGAAGTACCAAAATATTGCTTATAAACTAAAAAGCAGTCGGGGAAAAGAGGAGGTCTATCGCTTTGGGGGGGCAAAACCATAGTTTTGCCCCGAGCTTTTCCGTTTGGGGGGCAAATGCCTTTTCCCCCATCCATCCATCCATCCATAATATTTATTTCATGGTACAGAAAAAACACACACACAAAGGCTGCTACGAGGAACGCAAAAGCGCCGAAGCGCTTAAATCTAGGCGTCCCACGCAAACACAATCATGGTGCCATCTCAGCGCCGCCAGAGAGGCCACCGCACCGCCGCGACACTCGCCATCGAAAGTACGGCTCACTACACCACATCGAGCACTGGCTATAACATGATTAATTTAATGACTCTTGTTAAATAACGAACCTTTTTGTGCCATGAACAAATTGAAAAACTGCGTGAGCTACTGCCCTGTCCTTGCCTGGAGCGAGATTTCGACCATGGATTAATATGTCAATTCTGTTTTTACGATGCATGTTTCTGAAAGAATGATTTAATATCGTAGATATGCTGTTTTCCATAAGAGTTCTTTGAGGATCAAAACGGGGACATCGCAGAAAGTAATGTTCTGTATTTTCATTTTGATATCCGCACGAGCAGGAAGGGGAGTCCGAATTTTGAATTTGGTAGGCGTGAGCATTTAGTTTCGAAATCCCAAGTCTTAACTGTGTTAAGCAAGAGTTCTGAATTTTGGATCCTAATGAATAGTATAACGGTGGTTGGTTGACTTTGAAGTGATCTCTTAGGTGTTTCAAGAAGACCCTAGGCGAGTTGATTTCTTTCATTCGATTCGGGAGCTTGTTAAATGACTTGATTGCACTTGGTAGGAATGAGTGGCTAAAGTTTACCGTTCGAAAAGGAATCTCCGTTCTTTGGCGCGATGTACGTAATATTCTGTTTACTGTGTTGTCCCTAGTGTTTGGTAATATTGCGCTTACGTAAATGGGAGTGTTATCTGAGTAAAGTTGATGAAAAAATTTAATTTTATGCAATTCTCTTCTAGATTTCAAAGAATTCAAGCCCAAATCCTGCATCAGCTTCCCGGTAGGCGTTCTGAAGAGAGTGGATGTTATCAGTCGTCCTGATCTGTTTTGTAGTCTTTCGAGTCTTTCGCTGTCATGTAAAGTCAATAGTCCGTCATAAATAATGTCTGCGTAGTCAAAGTATGGCATTACGTAGGTAAGGTAAATCTGGTGTAGGGTTGACCTGGACAAGTAGGGGGTAACTGGGTACAGTGGGCCAAGCGTCATATTGACTTTTTTAACTATATCGTTAACATGTTCATGGAATCTCAAATCATTGGAAAATGTTATTCCCAGATGCTTGTGTTTAGCGGCGACCGGAATGACTAGACCGTCAAAAAATAGTTTTGGAATGGTTTTTTGTCTCCGGTAGGAAAATGTTTGTTGTATTGTTTTTGAGCCGTTAAACGTGATAAGCCAATCCTGACCGTATTGTTGAATTATATTTAGGTCGTTTTGGAGAGATTCTTGCCTAATGTGAAGATTTTCCATGTTGTGGCTGCCAAAAGACAGGTGTCATCGGCAAAAAACATCAATTCATTGTTTGTTTTTCCTGATAAGCCATTTAAGTATAATAACGCGAGCAGGGGGCCCAGAACAGAAGCCCGTGGACATCCGCCGTTTAAAGATGACAGTGAGGATTTAGAATCATTAATGAATACACACTGTATCCCCCGTTGGATCCGCCACTGTATATAGCATCTGGGGCACACTCATATATCATTTTTATTGAGCGTCCTCTTTCCTTTCCATTTCTTTTAGATTCTAGAATACAATCCAGAGATATCGCTTGAGATCCTACGCTCAAAGAAGATTTTCGAAAATCATATGCCTCGGGAAAATTTATATTTTCCCATTGCGTACCAAAAAATACAAAGTGAAACATGTCCATCAGGCACCATTACTGAAGGAAAGGCAAAAATTAATCTAATTTTAGCATCCATAATAGCAAATCGAACAGGGAATTTGGAACTTCAGCTGGTTTTCAATCTAATAGCTTAGTCCCAATAACTACCGTCCTAATTATTCTGAAATAAAAAAGTTTCAAATATTTTCGTAGGAAACCAGACAAACAAAGAAAATGACACATTGATGAGCATAATCCCAAAAAAGAAAGATAGGTATGAAAGGTTTAAGATAAGAATGACAGAGTAATCTAAGGCGATAGTTATCTCAGGCGCCTATTGTTTTGGTAATTTGCTCATTTACAACATAGCAAGGGTAAGAAGGTAACTGTGGTGAATTCATCAGTATCTTTCCGCGGAATAGACGTTATATGACGTCCGGAACACACCAAACGTTTGTGTTCTTTTGCTGCTAGTACTCGAAGCGATTTATTTAAATTATCCTTTCCAGGGCATTTTATATGACCCTCCTATAAAGAGTCACCTGACCCTGTTTTGGAGGGTTACATCGTACATAAATGAAGGGTCAACTGACTCTGAATCGGCGGGTTCCATGGTTATTTGGCGAGTCAAGTGACCCGTCTTTAAAGAGTCATGTGACCCACTTAGTCCTGGTGACTTTCTTCTGCGGTGTCGATGAACACCGAAAAAGATAGAACATTTTTACAGGGTCAAATTACGCCGCTCCGGGTAGTAAACTTCTCTTTCCGGAGTCGAAATTTTTTATCAGTGTACCATCCACCATATCCCTTGTATTTTTTTCCATTTCTTTAGAAACTTTCTGATTAAAGAGTTCATGAATTCGACACCCGGAAAAATTGGTAATCATTTTCCGTAGAAGACCATTTCTTCGTACTCAAAATGACTGACCTTCAATAACTTCATACCTGATTACCAGAGTGAATTGAGGTAAAGTCAGGTTTAGCATCATGCACGCAGCAGCATTTGATTTCCCGAAATGTGCCAAAAAACTGTTATTATAGCCACGCTGTCATATAGGCATGGGCCAGCCTTAATATTTGGTGACCTAAATTTACCAACACTTGGTCGGATCGAGAAAAATCAAACTATAAGCAAAATAACAAACACTTAAAAAGGGATAGAAACATTTCCGTCGTGTAAATGTTATAATGCCAAAATATTACACGACACATATAGGAGATGGGCCCCGACTACTAAGGGGCCCCCGGCCTGGGGGCCCCCCGACGGTAGTCGGACCCCCTTGGCCGAATCCTGGCTACGCCACTGCGACTTGTTAGGTCGTCGGCCGCCTATAAGACCAGATGAGCCTTCCCACTGGGCGGGAACCTCTGACCATAGGCGGACTTAGGACTTGTCGAGAGGAGGGGCACTTGGTCGGGGGGTGACATCCGGACAAAGGGGCGCCACTTTTGAATGGAGAAACCCATCAGGTGGGCTTCAAATCCTATCGTGGGGCACTAATACTCGCAAACTGGGGAAAAGGGGGATAGTAAGCGATATTTCAGAGCAGGGGGTGCCGTGACCATTTTACGGTGCACCCAGGGTCGATCGGGGGATGGGGCAAGTATCCCGCTCCCTTAGATTTACCTATGGCTTTGACTGAGTATAGTATTACCCCATTGCCACCTATACGTTTTTTCTTTTTTCATATTTTAGGGAACTGTTTCCTCGCTATATGCCCAATACCTAGCTACATGTTACAAAACTAGGATAACTTTAAACTACAGGGCCAAAGTACAGGTAACTGCAGGGTTGTGATATTGATCTTTACTCTTGAACGGGACTTGCCCTGTCAACCAGTTCTTATCTAAGGCACGGAAGTTCTGCTTGAGTCCGTTTAACTTTGTTGTGGTGTTTTGACAGTCTTTTTGATACAGCAGTTCTCTTGATGCTGCTTTAGTTAGTTTATAAATTGTGTTTGAGTTTATTGCGATGATTACCATCAGGTATCAATGCCCATTAACGGGTGAAGTCGAGAAGGAACACAAAGAAGACACACAAACACAGCTGATACTCATCTGACATGCATACACTCTCCTATGTCCTGTCACGTAAACTTATTTCACCAGCTCGTTTTTTAATAGTTCTATCGTTTCTCGATAGATGGCAGCTCGCTTTTTAACCTTCGCCCGGGTGGGGGTCTTTTTAGACCCCCCTCGGGTTTTTCCAAAGCGACCGAAAAACGGCGGCGAGCAGTGCTGCCAAACTTAGTCTAGCTTTTCCTTCATCATTTTACATCTTTCCTGAAAATTTTAGCTCAATGTCATATCAGGTCAGGTCACCAGGCCAAGTGAAGTGACCTCACCTCAAAAAATTTTTGAATTGCATATCTAAAAGGAAGGTTAATCGATCAAGTTGAAACTCATACCACATATTGGGCCCACCAGGAACTATAACATATGTTCCAGGATTTTCTATATTGGTGAGCTAAGGTCATGTACCGAGTATGACCTCCCCATTGCAAATGCTTGAGAAAATCACGAAACGAGCTTTTTCTCAGTAGGTATGGATGAAATCAATTTCAAAAATCGGTTACGACTTTCTCTTATCCAATTTTTGAAGTTGATATAAAGAAATAAATAAAGAAATATAAATTTTGAATAAACAAAGATATAACTTTTACTTTGTCACTTAAGTGTTTGTATGGTCACTGCAAGTCAAATGAGATATATCATGACTATACCAGGTCAAGTTGGGTCAAACCGTTGCCCTGGGTCAGGTCAAATTTTAAATTGGAACTGGCATAGCAATATCGTTTATCATTCTATTTGTATTGACGAGAGGATTGCAATGGTGCATCAACTATGGCTGTATCTTGCTTGGTTTGGAAGTTATTACCGAAAAAGGAAACGCCCTTATGCATGGGTGGCTAGGACATTCCCAAGAACAATCCAAATGTTCAGTGACCTGCAGCTCCCTAGGCTTTGACCTGACACGAAAATGTATGACACTGTAATGAAAGAGCACCTCAAGAGCTTTCGAGTGGTGTTAGAAAAATGTTTCTAGCTACCATAGTTTCCTGAGATATATGAGGTTTTCTTAGTACACCTCATATTAACGATTTCGACCTATTTTGAGCTCTGGTGACCTTGATATCGACCTGAGGAGAAAAATGACAAAAAGTACTTTAGATATAATTTCTGAAGAGCTTTCGATTGCTGTTTTGTGCTTTTTTCTAGCTCTCTTAGCTTTGAGATCGTGGGGTCTTTTTTAGCCTCCCACCAGGGCGAAGGTGGATCGCACCCGCCACCAGGGCAAGGGTTAATTCATATGCCCTCTGATGCAACACATATCGGTCCCGATTTGCATCTAAAAAACGTTACATAGTCTCAGTATACGACAATTGGGACACCTCTAATGGTTGTCGAAAAATACATGCCTTCATCTTATATTACTAACACTTCCTCACGATTGAGGTGGCTTTTAAAGTGTTGTCGTGATGAGCATGAAGTGATTATAAGCTACGGAAGGAGATGGGAAGGATCCGGAAAGGTGAGGATGAAGAGGATGGGATTCTACCTGGAGGGGTCGCTGCAGCCACAGGCGCATGCGCTCACAGCCTCCAGGTAGAGTAAGGATAAGGATAAGGATTGGCTACCGGTTAAAAACACACACAGGCACAATTGCACACGCACTTCGAACATTTATAATAAAATAATATAATATGCCTCAGCGGTCAAGAACTCACGCACTGCGTGCACTGCTGAACCTTGTTGAAACATTCCAGCACCAGGGCCGGATTCAGGCCAATGGTTGAGGGGGGCGGGTAACGGTAACCAAAATCGTAAGAAACATCATATGTGTTTAAAGAAAGTCGGTGATAATTGGGGTTTCGGGGGAAAATGTCTTTCGCCTCTCCCCCTCCCTGGAAAATGCCTATACAGTAATATTATCTTCAGCTCAGCCGCGGTGAAAAGGGAGTTGTCAAAGTAATGTGGTAACTGGTAGGTACACCTTTTTTTGTAACGCGCTTGAGATATTTGAGGGTGCTTTCCCTTGAAGAGATCGTAGGGGGCAGCTGATTGAAATATTGATTCACTTCATCAGTTCAACTCTGCCAACCGCCGCACAAATATTTCTTGTTTCCCGATATCTGTTTGGCCCCCTTAACACGTGCCCCGCTGGGGGAGTGAAATTCGCCCCCCTCCTGGTTTTCCCCAGATAACGCAAAAATGAAGAGACGCAGAACAACAAAACTTACAGTACCTTATTCCTAATCAATTTTACACATCTGACTTAATTTTTGAGGTAAAGTCATGTCAGGTCAAGGAACTATTCAAGGTCAAGTGACCCGACCTCAAAACCTAAAATCACGAGTTTGAAGCGGCGCCCAGAGAACATCAGCACACCGATCAATTTGAAACTTTCACAACATGATACGGTTATTAGGGTCTAAAAATCTGCTTTCTCTGAATTTCGATAATGTTGACGTAAGGTGGAGTCAATTTTTTAGTCACCCCATCATAAGTCTACGGTGAAAAATAGAATGGGCTCGGTTTCAGTAAATACTAGATGGATAAAGCTTAAAATCACCAAAAGGTCTATTCTTACCACGATCTTGACCATAAAGATGAGTTTTTGGAGCATCTGACCTCTCAAAGGTCATGTCAGGTCACAGGAGCATACAGTGATTGTTTTGAAATAACTTCTCACTAAATTGAGATAAAGCTTCCATTTTGCTTGTCTTGTGCTTATATTGTTACAGGAAGTCGATGGATATGCAACATGACCATACCAGGTCACTCTGTGACCCTGACCTAGCTCGAAGTCAGGTCATTTTCACTATTTGAACTAACTAGCAAGGTCATATTATACATCATTCGATTTGCCCTGATGAGAGGAATCCAATGATGCATAAATATTTACTCTAGCTCCCCTGAGGACAGATCTAGAGAGAGAGAGAGAAACGTACAGCTCTGTTGTAAGCCTATGGAACCTTCTTTGACCTATGCTGACCTCAATATTGACCTGACATAAAAATTCATCGTATAAAATATCTTCGTCTTGTCAAGAGCTTTCGAACGCCACCCGTAATTTTTATTTAGCTTTCGTGGAAAATGAGATACGGAGGGGGCGAAAAACGGCCCCCAGCGGGGCTGGGGTTTAACGACGCACGAACTGCCAGGGTCATACGGCTCCCCAGCGGGGCGAGTCATGCCAGGGAAACCAGGGCGTGTTAAACCGACCGGTTGGATTTCCCCTGTCGTGCCTGGCCCTCCAAAGTAAGGAGGACCAAGAGAAGATGCTGGTGGATTGGTGAGCGTTTTCAAGCTGAGCCCTTATCCCCGGTCGCCAAGGCTGGAGATCTCTTCTCGATCCAGGGGGTGTCCTGGACGTGTTAACGCTGGCACGGCAATGCAAGCCCTATACAAAGTCTATGAGAGATAAAAATTCAGGAGGTTCTGCCTCCCTCCTTGGATCTTCACCCAGGCCAGACACCATGCCGTTCATAACAGCGCGGCCATGGAGACAGATTCGCGATCGTCGGGTAAGATGTGGTGTGCCAGGCACAACATCCTCTCTCCATGTTTGATGGATATGTTTGCAAAGCTTGCGTTTGGTTGTTCTGTGTGTTATGTATGCGTTGCAGTTTGTTCTGAATACATAACTCCGGACAGCACCCATATCACATTACAGCTTTCTCTGTGCGCTGCGGCCCCACGCTCACAGCGCAGCGTCTCTTATATGTGACTTTAGTGAGGGTGAACTCCGGAAAGAATAGTTTTTCGTCAGTGGCGAATTCAAGGAGGAGGGGAGCTAAGGGGCTTAACCTTACCCTACATTTACCTGGAATGAACTCCTACTGTGTGATTGTTGTGGGGACACTGGGAAATATTAGGTGGTGGGGAAGGGACATGAGTCCCCTAGACCCCTTTGTATCTACCAATGCTACCTTTGGTTGCCAGAGCTCGAAAACAAATATTTGCAACCAGACTTGTTGATGACTCAAATTTTGTTTAGTTGGCTTAACTCTGACTCACAGCTTAAAGTCTGACTATGATTTTGACTCGACTCGCTGTGTTTAAATTGGTGATCCGACTCGACTCCGTCCAACTTCAGAAGTGAGTCGACTCAACTCCGACTCAAATCGTATGGAGTCAGAGTCGACTCCGACTCAGAATGGTGGACAAGTATGCTACACAAAAATGCACATTACACACATTCCAGTGCATTGATTCATGGGATTAAGTATTTAATATCTGCACATTTCTTTCAATAAAATGTCCATTTTAATGCATTATTTCAGGACATAAATTGTGTCTGCATAGGGATGACGAAAGTTGCTAAATGCGAACATGTGCGTGAGACAAAGGGCCCGAGGGCTTTTCATTCTGAAGGTATGTCCTTCATGAGTAAATTCATAATTGAGGCAATAAGCGAGGTTTCCGACACAAAGAACAGGACTCAATGTTTTAATATTTGACATTTTGTGTGTCAATTCTTGCCCCAGTGCATTCTGAACAATCCTGTGACAAATTAAGCTCATAAATAAATACTAAGCCGCGTCGAACCTACCCTGTGCACCACCTCAATCAAAAACAAAACAATGAACGCTCACGTCGTCCTCCTGAAAAAGCTGTAATGAATACTACAGATGGCGCACTGAAGACATTACGCGAACCTAGCATCCGATGGCGGAAAAGTTGACGATAAATAGCACTTTAAAAGTCACGTGATTAAAACACCTAAGAAAATATACTGGCCTGAGAAAGGTAATTTTGCCCTCAGGCTACAAAACAAAGCAAAGCTAATATTTTGTGGCGCACAATGATGGTTTTGTGACTGGCGTGGCGCGCGTGGGGTGCAGGCGGGTGCAGGGGGTGCTGCTGCAGTGCTGCAGGTGGTATGTATGTTGTATGCATGTATGTTATGTTATGCAATGGGTGGCGAATGGGTAAATAATGATCAACATAATTTAAAGGTGGTGGTTTGAGAGACTTGATGTGTAGGGAATGCCAGAGATAGGACTGAGTTTTACTTTCCGTATACAGAGGACGTAGGAACAGTGTTGTGTCGTCAGTGTTTATATATCTACCAGGGAATGTCCCTCAAACCATGACCAATCAAGAAAGTACTTTGAAAAAGCTGCTAATTAGTTTTCCCTACTATGCTAACATAGTTTAACATAACATAGTTTTCCCAGACCTTTTTCGTTTGGGGGGGCAAATGCCTTTTGTCCACATTTTAGAGACAAAGCCTTCAAGCTTTGAGCCAAAGTGGCAAAGTCGGCCGACCCAGATTCAGGGCCCGATGGATTCCCCGAGAAAGGCCAATCTCGCACACGAGAAACCTTCGAGCAGAGAAATAGTTGGCGACACCACATAACACAGGTAGTTGGCGCATCACTCATCCCCCAAAAATTACCAACGTGGCAAAGGGTAACTACTAGATGACTCTGGCTGAATGAGGCAATAAGTTACGCTTCAGTGTACAGACACTTTTGTTGCCATCCGCGTTTTTATGCTTTCCAATCAATGGCGAAGGAACTTTTTCGTCCAAGAGGAAGGTATCTTCAATGCGATTATTCTTATCAGCGGGAAATTTTCTAGAAGAGGACCGTTTGATGGAAAACTTTACAAAAGCCATCACTGCTGTAGGGTGCAGGCAAAGACACGATCTTTTTACAACTCATCGACTTGGGCTTTGATGAAAATAGGTACACATTTACCATACAGAGATAAATGCTTACTCCCCATTGTTAATGACAGGCCATGCCTAAGAAAAGGTGCTGAGGAGAATGGGGACACTCTTTCGGGACAGGAAAGGCTTAAAGATAGGCGTGCGTAGCGTGGGTGTGTCCCTAAATAGGAAATACTGCTATCCACAGAGTGTGACCTCGTCCCCTCTGCAGCCCGCGTTGCTGCCACGGGCGGTGGCCGATCTAGGGGAGAGGGGGAGGGCAAAAAGGCATTTGTCCGCCCCAAACGGAAAAGCTCGAGGGAAAAAGTATGTTTCCCCAAAGCTTCTTTTTGCCCAGTCTCCTTTTTTAGTTTATAAGCAAGGTTTGGTTGCGTTAACTCTCAACTTCAAGCAGAACCATTCAACTTCGGCGTCTTAGATAGCAAAAAACAAGCATGCTTTTGCCACATTTGTCACCGTGCGATGTTTTTTTTTTGCTTTTCGAGTCATGGGCTTAACCGCAAAACCTATCGTCTAGACAAAATTGTGGCATACTCTCACGGAGTAACCTTTTTTGCTTATCGGCTTTGGCTTCCCCTCCCCCCGAAAGCTACCGGCTAGATCCGCCACTGGCCCCTGGACAACCACAATCCTAACCAAGACTTTAGCACCCTGAGATTATTGCTCTTAGGGTCACTGAGCCTCCCTAAATTCGCCGTTTATGGCAATATACATTCGGGCCTATAAGCATAGATTTACTAAAGAGCTTGTAGAGTAATACATTTAGTTGTGGCGATTTTGTCACCCTGCAGAGCCGCGTGTGTGTTGCACATGCAGAAGCAATGCGCGTCGGCTCTGTCCTGAAAGTTACCTAATTATTTACCCGAACTCCTACAGAACTTCCTGTCGAACCTCTCTCCTTGGAATGGCCCAGTGCTACATAATTTTAGATTGGAATTGAACAACAACCACGTTATCCTCATATGAGCGGAGGGTTGGAAGGAGTTTCACTGAAAACAAAGTGATTGAAGATAATGGAAAGCGAGAAGAGCCACCAGGATGCTGTTTCTGTCAAAGAGCAAGAAATGTTTGTACCTGTATGTACCTTAGAATCAAGCAGAGCTAGAAGTTACAGTAGGCATAAAAAACGAAAATATAATCAGCAAACTCAAAATATATAAGTTTTGTGGAGAATGCCGCATATCCGTCATTTGATAACTCGCTCGTCCTGACACTTGTCGTTTGTGGAGTCGTGAACGTTTCCACGGGGAAATTAAGCCAGAATACGTCTCCACAAAGCGTCCACCCTGAACACCACTTAATGGAGAGCCGAAAGGCCAGGAAAGGGGCGGATTTTTGCTCACGACACGCGTCCTATTTGCAGCAGCTGTATAGTTTTGGATAAGTGAAACATTCATTATGTTGTATCCTCTACGGGACGTATATTTTTCCCAATCCCCTTAAAAGCTTTATTTCCCGGAATTTTGAATAGGCCGGGAGCATCTTCATCAAGATGCACAGCTTACACAAAAATATGTTATCATAGAAAGGTATTAAAAAGTGATTCTAGAAAAAACTACTGACGGTGATATTTAGTGATACCTACTCAAAAGGCAATAATGAGCCGAAAAATATTGGAAAAATATACATTTATCTCAGCATGTAATTTCCCGTTCTTTCTTCATGGCCAAATCAACTTCTTTTAAATCCCCTAAACACGGTTTTTTGCTTTACCCGTTTTACTGTAGTATTAGATTGGAAAACTTAAAGTTAACAATTATCTACTCTTCTCTAGTTAACATCACATGCCTCGTCAACGATGATCAAATTGTATCGTCTATCATCATCAGTGATCAAGTCCCGGTCCAGCCCAGGTCATGGGAGAAGCTACACAATGGGATTGAGGATTATATGTGCAAATTATACCGTACCTGAAGAAAACAAGAAAGTGGATGTGCTGTCAGATGCTGCGAGTCTGTTAAAAATATTACAAAACCAAAGTTTCAGTCTGAAAGCTCAGAAAGAAACTTTATTGTCATCTTCGCCCATTTAGGGGGAGGGCACCTGAACCCTTTAAGGGGGAGGTGGCCCAATTAAGGAGGAGGTGCCCCCTCCCCCAGTGCCGTTCAAGCGAGGTACGGTGCCCCGATGCCCCGGTTTCGTCGTCAATGGCAGAAATAAGGCCAAATCCCCATTTTCAACAAAATTTCCTCTAAAACCCCCACACCACACACATAATTTTCGCCAAGATGCCACATTCCGGTTAAGAATACATGCCTCGTCAACGACGGCCATATTTCAACGCCTATCATTTTCAGTTACCACGTCCTGGTCCATCGTAGATCATGGGATTTGTAACACATGGAGGTTGATGATTCTATGTGCAAGACCTATACATATTATATACGAGGAAAACCGACAGAGTGGATTTGCTATTAGACTCTCCGGATCTGTGAAGAATGCTTAAAACTCAAAGCCTCTTTCCGAAAGTCCGGACCAAGCGCCGCTTTATTTTTATCTTCACCGATTTAGGGGAGAGGAAACACCTCAATGGTGGGGCCCCCTGGTCCCTCCAAGGGGGTAGGGCACAGTCCGGGTGCCCCTGTACCAACTGCTATACTTCTGATACATACAGCCCCCTACAATTGAATATGTACACACTAATCTCAGCAGTTTTTGTGATATTTTGAGCGAACTACTGCTTGCAGAGTCGTGATTCAATATGCAGCTTGTGTGTTTTGCTCCAGGCTATCGATTATATGCTCATTAATACTCAGCAGCCTCATGTCTTAGAAACTAATAGCAAAAAACGAAATAATCACGCGACAGCCAACTAAGATACTTTCTGAAAATTATTTTGAAACCACGAACCTAAAACCCCGTTTTTGGGAGAGTATCTAAAGCTAAGGGCCAGACACGCATGTATATTTCATCATGACCGAGGGAGCAATAGTTGTTCGGAATGTAGCCCAAAACTAGCAAGCCTAGTGTAAATGAACAAGTTCAGTTTCAGTGGGTAATTTCAGTGTGAGTTAGGCAACTTTGCATCATTTGCGCTATTGACGTTTAGAAGGCAGCGTTTGAACTATTTTTAATATTACTCTGGCTGCTCTTGTAGCAAGTCATTTTGAAATTGATTGTGTCCAATATAAGAGCTGTGGGTAGACCTCGGGCTATGGTTGGTTTTCGACATGACTGATAAGTTATATCATGGAACATACAATTTTTACTGTTTGAATAGTAGTCTCGTTGAAAGTGGACTACTGTATCCGATAAAAAATTTTCAATTTCCTCAATAATTTTTTGTCCAGATAAGAAAGTCTGGCATCAACGCTCAGCGGAGGGGATCCTTAAGTGCCCCTCCCTCTGAGATCTCAATGAGCAGGAGGGCTAGAAAAACATCCGTTTGAGAGTTTGCGGAGGCGTTAGTGATTTCCAGCATATCGATATAGATCCAAGTTTCATTGACCTAGATGAACATCTTCAAGGTCAAACCTGGTCGTAAAAGCAGTGATTTGGACGTGTTGGACACCTATTGGAAAATGCCCTGATTGTATAAAAATCGGGAATAGACCGAAAGTGGAATAAGGCCAAAGAGGGAAGATCCCACACAACGTTCTCTGAAAGTTTGAGGTCAAGGTCATTCAAGGTCACTGACCTATGACGTAAAAATGTGACATATTCCCAATAATGTACAATATAACTGGCACTATAACAGCCTTTGAGCGGGAAATGGCGGCATTTATTTTGAAAACCTATATTTGATCTTACCCTGTGACCTTTACTTTGACATTTAGTAGCCTTAACTTTAAAGTGATAGAATAACATACGTCATACGGAATTATGTCATCTGACAGGAACACTGGGTCTATTGCCTTGACCTGCGACCTTTGACCTTGACCTTGACCTTGACATGCATGTGGGGTGACCTGGCCATATATTCCCGATTATATCACGCTTTTACGTCACCACTCGGTCTAAAATGATGTTAACTACTGCGTCCGCGCGATTGCGACAGTCTCAAAATATAGGTCTGACTTTGAAAAACTGAATGTCAAAAAAGTATTGACCGATTTTCACAACTGTTTTTACCAATTAACGCGATCATAAATTCTCTCAAAGGTAGCCAAGTAGTGCATTCCGTCGGCGAACGGGAAGAGGTGGGGGAGGGGCACTTTAGGATCCCCTCCACTGCGTGTGTCAAGATGCAGACAACAAAGTAGCTCTTATTGACTTACTAATGCTTTTAATCAGCGCAACAGGTTTTCAGGACCAATCGGAGCTTCTCACGCTAGTTTTGCCGGCGCTCAACAGGTGGCAGGCGTGTAGACCAGTAGGCACGATGCAGGACTTCAGTAGTCACCGTCGTTGCGGTCGAGGGGGTCGTCTTGGAGCTGTTCCCGGCCAAAAGGTGTACCGGGCTATAAATCTGCTTGCACTGTTTGTCGTCACTTGAGATGTGACATCAATTTCTGTGAAGCCCCCTTCTGATAGAGCTTCCATACAGCAGTCTCGAGAAATCACAAGCGACACGCTTCAAGGATACCTCGAAGTCTGTTTGCGAGGTTCGTGCCCAGGTAGGTTTCCGCTTTTTTGGAGTATCTTACAGACACGCATTGCCAAACATTCAGTCCTTGAATTAACTAAAAAATCGTCTTCCGTCGGGAGCAGACCAAAAACAATGCATACCTATTCGCATTTGCATGATTAAACTGACACGATAAACATACCAACAATATTAAACTGACAAGTTGATAAGGTGTTCACTGGCCTGTCCCCTCGAATCCGGAAATGTAAGAAACACTGAAGATTATATATTCGGGCACGGCCCTTCATCAGAATCATGTAGTAAATATATAAAAAATTATCGGTCATAGTGTAGCCAGACCTTTAATTTATAATCTTCAGTGTTTTTTACATTTCTGGATTCGAGGGGACAGGCCAGTGAACACCTTATCAACTTAGCATCATGCTCCTCGCCGCAGCACTTCAAAACCTATCAACGTTTTAAACTGACAAGTTTTGATTATAAGCCATGGCCACAGTTCACACGTAATCAATTCAAGTTAATGCAACTTAGATTAATACGTGTGAACTGTGATCATGGTTTGACCTCAAAATTTTTCAGCTAAATGCGGTGAATATTCCTAATATTTCGGTCCAATCGTTACGACAAAAAACTATTCTAAACATAATTTCCAAATTCTGTACATACAATCTGCCTACCGTAATCTCATCGACATTATCCATTCACAACTTTGTGTATTACAGCCTTTAATAATTACTTGTGGACATGGTGCATTCATGCATCATCTTCTCATGCCACGCGAATCAGTTCAATCAAATCATGGTTCTGTGGAGAGAATAACGTGCGTTACAACATGGCAAAAAAACTCGTTCACCATTTGTGAAAAACCGATGTCTAAACTTCCAAGCGTAGCTTCTACAAAGCGTCAGATATGGCCTAGCGATGAACTCGAAATCGCGAAAACAAGTTTTTACACATTGCTTGGCAATGCTCCTTTAAATAATTCCACCGATATTTCCCATCGAGGTTACCTGCTAGAGTAACAAGACAATTAGCGTTGTTCAATTTATCATATGCACGTGCGAACAACGTACAGGAAGGGTTGTTTGAAGGGCTGTCCTGTCCAGCATGATGAACCCGTTCTGAAACAGTTGACCCGAGGCAGGTGTGTTTCATGACGCTTACAGCTCATTTAGAGCGAGCTTTATCGCGTACATACATTGCCTCATTACAGTCCTCAAGTGCGCACCTGTCTATCTAGTCCAAAGCCTCGTTGACGGCTGTAGATGTCTTCTTATATTCGCAGTTTTATTTTCTTATGTATCAGCCACTTATTTTTTGTACTTTTTACTTAGCTCTTTGGATTATTTTATACGCTTCTGAAGCCCATGTTTATCGTATTTCGACCTGAAAACGTGATATGACTGTTGATGAATGGGCCCTGTCCTGTGGTTAGACCTGTGAATAAATGAAATGAAATTACTCGCAGAGATATAGTACTCGCTTTAAGTTTTAGTACGGTCGGGATGGGTTGGACTGGGTCGTATACAATTTTCCTACTAAGCTAGAGGTAGACCTCCCGGACGCTTCGCACCCCCGCGGTGATAAATTGACTAGGACAAAATAACTTTAGCAATGTGTGCGCCCCAAACTAACAGAAAAACCAGCGACAGCCTTACTGGTGCTTCAGTTGAGCAAATAATTCTAGCTTACGTTCTGCTTAACCTTAACCATAAAGGGGATGAGGTGGCTTAGTGGATAGCACCCTTGTCTTCTAAGCCACCGGTCCCGGGTTCAAGTCCCGGCGGAGCCTCTGAATAAGTCGATCTGATCCCCAAAATCCCTTCCAACAGGGTGAGAGTTGGCGACGCCGTATGACTCTGGCAGTTGGTGCAGCATTAAACACCAACAATTATTAACCTTAACCATAACCATTTATTTTCCACTTTTTCACACGCAAGCGGATATTACACATTCATGATTGGTACAAATGCCACAAAAGAATAGCATGAATCTAGGTACCTCTCGTGTGTACTGTATGTTGTGAGCGCGATCACAGCCGCACCGAGCCCAACCCGCCGCTCCCGAGCCATCAGTAAAGGCAAACCACAGTCATCCGCAAATATTGGGCTGCATAGTAAATCGCTTTGAATTGAACATGAATTGTTGATATGCTTTTGCCACTCGGAAATTGACTTCAGAACTCGATTCGCATCCATTCATAAATAAGTCCATTTTACAGTGAGGGGAGAGGTCCAACGCTTCAATATTTGAATGAGAAATAGTTCAAAACAGCTCAAGTCTGGCCTCAGTGTAAAACTGCAGTGAAAGGAAAAGTTCTTTAAAGTTTCTTCTGCTTCGCCACATTGGCACATGGGGGTTTTGGTCTTTAGCAATGTAAACGGATAGGCATTTAAATCTGTTGCACCTAGTCGTAGCTTAGTGTGAAGAACATTCCCTGTTTTGGTTCCATACGAAAATAATTTCAGAGGAGGTGTCGCATTAAATTGTTTACCTAATTCGATTTTGAAATGCTTGCACGAGGGTGCATTTTTACATAGGCTGTTAGCATATTCGATCGTCTGGTCGTAGCCGAAACAAAACGTTTTTGGTACAATAGGGTGTGATTTTGATGAAGGGATACGTTTAAGGCATTGCGCAGGTGGTGGTCTCTGACGTCCTGTCTAACGTGGGGCATCAATTTTTTATATTCCGGTATTCTTCCGTCTGTCTTTAGTCTGTGGTGTAATTTTAACGAATGGATTGTGTGTCTGGTTGTAAGTGTGGTTCAGCCTAACTCATCATGCAATTTTTTGATGGTGATCTGAATGGGGTGCTAGTTATGATTATTGCCGCTCTATTCTGGAGGATTTGTAAGCGATGAGCGTCGTCAGATGTTAGATGGATGTTAGCTGTTCGTAAGCAGGATAGTAATTTAACATTAAGGTCCAATTTAACATTAACATTAAGATTTAATATTTAAAATTAACACTAGCACTGATTTATACCTCATTAGGACAGTCTTACAAGCCTGCCACTACAGCTCTCTGAATCAGCCAATCAGTGACCTGCGCACTGCACATGCGCAGTAACGCATAACCTCCAAATGGCTACATCTCTGCAACCAGTAGGCCGATTCGGCTGAAAATTTGTAAGTAGGGGCTGTGTTATGAACCAGAATCAGCAATGTGGAGGTTTTGCACGTGTTCACGTGACAAAGCTATTCTCTATCAAGGGTCCTCCGTGCCGGAGATTCGAATTTTTCATTTTCCGCCGAATTGCTCTGTGGGGGTTTTATTAACTGAAAACTGGAAGGTGCACGTTTTGCACATGCAGACGTCATAAAACCATTCACTTTCAAGTGTCTTCCGTTCCGGAGAAGCAAATAGGTGCTCGTGCAATCACCTTCGGTCCCGCGATGCCCCTAAAGGCGTCGCCCCCAAGTACTTCATTATGATCTCACCGGAGATAATTTATGAGACGTCAAATGATTTCCATTTACTGGTTTGAGATCATTCAGAGCCCGCTAAATGATCTCCAGCAGGAAAAATTTTAATAAATTGGAATTCCACGAATACTTATGACTTCTTGAGCTGTACAATATTCATGCTACGTGTTCATGATCAAGGCCAGTTCATTCACCTGCAATACGCGAATGTCTCACTTACTGCCAGCTTACACGGAATATGATAGTTAAAATGTTCAAGATTATAATTCAACAAGAATTAACCCATTTCCTCTTGAGCTTTTGGATAGAATAATCATTTTGATTAATCATTCCCAACTACAGTCAAAGAGCTCTTCTGAAACATTTACATTTTCTCAGAGCTCACGCGAATTCCGGCTGCAAATGTTTCATTTTTCACGCGCTTAGCCCCCCTTGAACCAATGCACTGACGCCATCTCTTGGAATATTCCATATACTCATGGTGAGTGGGCTGGGCCAATGAGACTCAAACTAGATGTGATTTCCTTTTGATCTTGACCTTGAGTGTCATAAGCTTTAAACATTGGCGATGCAATTTATGCAGGAACGCTCTTGAAGCGACGGTGTTCTTTCCTGTGAAGTTTTGCATTGTATTGCAGATAAATTATATTCCCCATTGGGCATTTTGGTGCGTATTGGCTCTACAAATCAGGTGGAAATACCAAATAGCAAATAAGGTTCCAACAGAGTTATCTGTTTTATGCAGCAAACGACGTCCAATTAAGTCATCTGAAATTTAGTTAGATGGATGCAGTTACCCAGACCGGATTTATATCATGTCGGCTTACAAAAGGGACGGGTGGACACAGGGGCGCCGCCACGGAATTTTTACAGGGTGGGCGGGGGGGACCCGGGCTGGTGCTGACCGGAGGCGGCGAATTTTGAGCATATTCGGCACCTGATACCATTAATGACAATGGACCAAAATGTTTGGGGGACGTCCTCCCCCTGGTGGCCCAACAGCGGGGACGCGTTCCCCCGTCCCCCGCTTTCGGCGCCCATGGATAGACATAGAAGGATCTGTCAGTAGGAGAAGTGGTCAATACGCCGTCATTACCCACGCACGCACCACTTGCGACGGACCATACTCCAGTCGTGTTTCCATTTGTCCTGCTCTACTATGCACAACACGTTTGGGCTGTGTGCCTTGCCGGCATCGCTATCATCCGTAACTTCCTTTGAGTTCGCGAGTTGCCGTTCTCCCAGCGAACTCCGACGTGAGGCGCATCTCTTTGATGTCGGCGGATACCACCCCGCTGTTGTTGCGTTCAAGACAAAACGGCGGCTCTGAGATTAATAAGCACTGAATAAAGCAGACCCGGGTCTGACCCAATACTGTCCACACATCAAGTTTCCGCGATCAAGCCAAGTCAGTCTGTTTGCCACCATGGTTAATAACCCTCACCTAGGCCATAGCCTGGAAATACGTCTCAATCGACACAAAATGTGAATAAAAATCACCAGCTGGACTTGGTGCACTACTTTAATTTCTGGCCAGTACAATTCAATTCAACGGTGTTTCGCACTTTGCATGAAATCAATGTTCTGGTATCATTATGTCGGTGCTACGTTCCCTTAAACCCGCGCCCCACCGGGGGTCCGGCGCCACCTTCGCCCCACCGGGGGCCATCGATGGCCCCCCCTCTATCTCCGAAAATATGGGCGTTAGCGCAAATCTGCAAAGTGCAATAGAAAGCTCGCGTGAATTCAGTACGAAATTACTTCGCATGTTTTAGTGCTCAGGTCAATGGTTTGACCTCCAGAGGTCAAATTAGGTCAAGATCGGCTATTTTCACTCAAATATGCAATGATTAAGCCAACTGGGCATAACTCTTATGTCATTAGAGCTATTGAGGCCTGGTAAAGTACATTTGATAGCAAATTGCCAGAACTTTTTCCACTATGTGGAACGTAAAGACCTCCCGCCAGTGGTTTGGACCGCCAGAGGTCACCTCGTGACCTAATATGACCTGAGGTCACGAAAGGTCAAAAAGTGACCTTGCCGTATATCAAATGAAAGCCAGTGACAAGACAAACACGATGGTGTTTGTTTCACCGCTCTAGCTCAATTAGGTCAAAAGTTATTGTCAAAATACTGTTTTTGACCTCTGGTGACCTTGGATGACCTTGGAAAAGTCAAAGGGCAAATATGACCCCTGGGATCCGTGAAAGGGTGTCCAAAAACGTTGTTCTGAGCAGTCTGAGTATTTGCAATCATTTTTGTGGCTTTTATATCATGAAATAGCTTTTCCCCATGCTTTTCCAATGGGAGAGGTCGCCTCGTGACCTGACCTCAGGGCACGAAATCGAAAAATCCCAGATATACACCTTGTAGACCCCAGAGGGGTCATGAAGTGTAGGAAGTTTCAAATCGATCGACTTTGAAATGTAGCTCTTACAGAGCTCTAAAGGTGAGGTGCTCTAAAGTGAGGTGACCTTGGTTGACCTCGTCTGGTGACCTGACCTTGGGTGACCCGGGGTAAAAAATTTCAGGGATGATGGGAAAATGATGCAGTGAGAGGTAGAGCCCTCAACCGCGGTGCTGCGCCTCGTCGTTTTTCTGCTATCCCGGAAAAACCTTAGGGGCCATCGATGGCCCCCCGGTGGGGCGAGGGTTAAACCCGGCACCGCCCGGGCTCTTCGTACACACCAATGCTTGTCCGAGCGGGGGGGACTACGATCGGACCCCGCCCTACGAATGGTGGATAAGGGGGCAGGGGGCAGTTGCCCCCCTAAAATTATCAGAGGGGGCCCCTGGAAAAAATACACAACTTTAGCTTGGTTCTTTTCTGAATGTTCATGAACGACCTGACTGGGCCCCTAACAGTTTTTCAGTTTTTAGGGGGGCCTCTGCTGCCGAGGGGGCCCATCGTCAAGGGGCCCCTGGAAAAATTATTGCCCCCATCCGAAAATAGCATCCGCCGCCACTGCCTACGATCTCAGGAACCGGAAGTGTTACAGGAAAATGAAGCGGAGCTGGAAGCACCTTACCGTGATCTACTCTGGCGCTGAATTTGAACTACATCTGTTGACTGATGTTCTCATAGTGGGCCAAAATGGGTCAAATTTAAATCCATTTAGAAAATCCCTAATAACTCGGAAGTCATGACACCTAGTAAAAGACACCAATGTGTTCGTGTTGGCGCAAGAGTTCAAATTATATTCTGCATGACCTTGTAAAATCCGATTTCCGTGACATTAGTTCAATGTCAAATAATGGTTTTTCAAGGTCATGTTGCATACCATCTGAATCCTTGGGTCATGCTCATTGCTATCATACCAAATTTGAATTTTTGTTTGTTTCGTTAACAGTTATAGACACAAACAATTTTAAAAACCGTGACCTTTGGTGACCTCTGTTAACCTTGGTATTGCCGCTAACATCCTTGGTAGCTCACAATGGATGACGACGTGCATGTTTATCGTTTCAGGAGCTTTCCAATGATGTTTAAAACTTGATCTAGCTTTTCTAGAAGCCAAGTTACATCCTGGTTTTGTTAGCCTCATTTTGGAACATAATTTACATTAGATATAGGTTTATTGAACACTACAAATCGCAACAGGAAGAATAACTGCAAACATGTGTCTTGATTCTTATAACAGTATATTATGCAGTGCTTTCAATTTTTGTCACAAAGTTACTTTGAAGCCCATATGTCATTTTCTATTTTTCCTTTTCTTTTTGCCTTTGCCACTAATGGTCAAGAACTCAGTTTTTCACATATCTAAACCACTTTCACACTAAAAGATGGTTCTCTAATCTTCCTTAAATGCCACTAGTTCGTCTCTTTTTCGAGGCAGGCGAGGGAAAATAAACTAACTTTTATACTGGGTAGAGTACGGAAGCCCAAATAGAAATCAGAATGGAGCAGGGAGTGGTGCGACTCTTCAATTTTGTACTAGAATATCCTATATTTTCCTGATAGAGTCATATTGGTGGGGTCACGTGGTTAAGTAAGGGCACTCTTGCACTACCTATTAAACAGTATGAAATACCTATCAAACCCCGGGTAGTGGGATAAGAAAAATAAATATAGCCTAACATGGGTTAAGAAATGACGTAATAGGTCATGGATCTCACCTGACCTCATGTCAATTTTTATCATGTTTTCAAATTGATCACCCTAGATGTCTGCAAAGCGACGCACGTCTCATTAGAATCAGCCCAGAGTCATTGGCGAAAAACCGAGGGGGAAAGGGATCCGATGTGACCCCCAGGCGATGATGGGTTAATGGATCAGAGTACGAAATAATTTTACGTCAATTTTTCATCCAAATTTTTTTTACAAATTTTGCAATAGCCTCCGCCGTCATCTCCGTCGTCATGCAATAGCCAACATCGTCACTATGCTGTATCTACGACATAAACTTGCCGTGACTGTTTTTTCCTTTTTTCTACTAGGATCATGCTCTGCACATCATATTGTTTTTTAACAGCATGCATTTTCATAATTAATAATGTGTGTTTCTACCATTGTCCAGCAGAGGCTCCAATTATTTTCTCCCAGGGACGAGGATTTCCGAGAATCATCGGGGGTGCCCAAATTTGAAACATTGCCAATAACCATCACGTAAAACAGATAGCATGGTATTATCTTTGTTTTGACCCTCACACAGGCCTGTTGAAGCGAATCAAACTGCTTTAAGTCCTGAAAATGATAAACAATTAAGTTTAAGGTAATTTGTTACCGTAACTCAACGGTTTATTGGGGGCGCCTGGGCATCCCCATATATATATATATATATATATATATATATATATATATATATATATATCCTCCCCTGTTTGCTCCGAAGCCGGTAACACCGCCCTCACTAAAAATACTCACTAACGGTGTCACAGCAGATTAGAGTCTCCGCCTCGGGATGTTGAGAACCACACTTAATAGTGTCACAGCACATAAAAGCCTCAGCCAGGGATGTTCCGAACCTCGCTAAAAGTCTCACAGCAGACTAGAGTCTCATCCTTGAAATGTTAAGAACCTCACCAACATCCTAATAGCAGATTAGAGCCTCAATCTCGGGATTCTGCGAAACTAATCGCTTGGTGTTTTTGGGCGGCCCAACTACTAACGTCATTTCACGCTTCTGCAAACCTTGCTAACATCGTCACAGCAGATTAGTGTCTCAGCCTCGGGATACTGCGAAGCTCATTAACATCCTCACAGCACTAAGCACTCGGATGCTGAAATAGAGAGTACCAGTATACAGTACACACATAGTACACAGCAAGCAAACAATTCTGAGAAACGTTTTGGACATTGATCCAGTCACGTGGGAGCCTATAACTTCAATAGTAGGATTTAAACCTTGCCGTTGGACCCCGACAAAATCTTTAAAAGATTCAAAAGCACGGAGAGCGGACCTTCGTTAACGATATGAAAATTCAGTGAAGCATATTGGGGGATAAAGTGAATTTCAGTTGTTCGGATACTAGTTAGTTAGGTCTGAGAGAGAACCATGTGTATGTAGGTGAAGATACTTTGTACCATCCTCTTCACACAACAATAAAACATAATAGACAAAACGAACAATTCATTCACTTGAGAGAGAGAGAGAGAGAGAGAGAGTGAGAGAGTCCTTCGCTTCTTGAAGTCCTTCACTACAGGATTCTGCGGCAGTGTAGCAGCAAAATGACCTCCTCCGCCTGAGCGGAGCCAATACACCACTGTCCGAGACTGGCCACTGCGTTTGACGTCCCCAATAATGAACCCTCGTCGGACGTTGAATGGTCGGTCAGGGCTCACCACTGGGGCACAGAGGCACGCTTTATTTAAGATATCATCTTGAATACATTTTTGACAGTTTTCGGTGCAGATTCATGACTACAGAATGGTTGGTGCTTGTGCCAAGCTGTTTGTGAATGTTGCATTTCAGAACACAGTTCATACAGAAGATTTAAACAAAAAAGTGGGTCGGGGAGGCTCCAACGTTCAGAGAGGAAGATTTTGCCGTCCATTACTGGACATGGCAAACGCAGAAGCAAGCATCTCAATCGGGTAATGACTCATTTCGGAAGAACATGGCCATTCTTCTTCTACCTTCACGGGAAATTCACTTCCTTTCAATATGCTTCATTGCATTTTCCATTATTTTGGGTGGACCCCCTTTGATCTGTTTTTTCGGTACAACGCTCAAGAACATGATTTTACTAGCTTGGACATATTTATGTAATTATGCAGCTGGTATGTTAGTCCTGGCATGTCAGTTGTTACGTTAGTTATGCAGTTTGTAGTTACCATGTTGTGGGAGTATGGTGTAAGATACCATGTCATCTTTGAACGAAAGAGGGGATATTTTCGGTGAAGCGAGCTTGGTGTAT